>CM057451.1:1150637500-1151237500 GCA_016271365.2 Neoceratodus forsteri | reverse complement strand
GCTGGTCCAGTTCTCAGATGGTTTCATTCTTTCCTTGCCAGCATGTCTCAGAGGGTGGTGTCTGGGATTTTTTCCTCAGAACCATTCTCTCTGCCGTATGGGGGTCCCTCAGGGCTCGGTGTTGTCCCCCATGCTGTTCGCAGTGTACTTGCTGCCCCTCGGAGATATTGTAAGATGATATGGCTGAGGTTTCATTGCTATGCCAATGACACCCAGCTCTATCTGTCTTCTGCACCTGACCAGGATAGTGTGGTCTCATTGTTTAACAGCTGTCTGACAGAGATCCATGACCGGATGAAGACTAGCTGGTTGAAATTGAACTCCGGGAAGACTGAGGTGTTGGTAGTGGATCTGGGGCACCAGATAGAGAGGCCGGTGGTGGGTCTACCATCTGGGATTTGGCTGGATGGTGTACAACTGCCTGCCTCTGAATGGATGCGTGATCTGGGGATGGTTCTTGATGATGGGCTTACACTGCGTGCGCAGGTGTCGGCAGTCATCAAGTCTTCCTTTTGCCATCTTAGGAACATCTCCAGAATCAAACACCTTGTTCCGTCCGATGACTTGCCCATGTTGATCCATGCCTTAGTGACCTCATGCCTTAATTACTGTAACTCCCTTTACCTGAGGCTTCCAGGGGTTGATATCCGCCGCTTGCAGCTGGTACAGAATGCTGCAGCTCAGTTGTTGACTGGGACATCGCACTCTAGTCATATTACTCCCGTGCTGCATGTTCTGCACTGGCTGCCTATACAGTAGCGTATCACCTTTAAGATCGGTCTGTTGACTTAAAGCCCTGCATGGACTGGGACCGAGTTACCTGCAAGGGCTCCTGATTCCCTACAGCCCTGGCCGGCCTCTCCGCTCATCTGGTGAGGGATTGTTTGAGGTTACCAGGGTACGTTTAAAAACATCTGGTGCTCGGATATTTATGTTTGTGGCACCGTCCCTGTGGAACTCTGTACCTCATCAGATTAGGGAGTGCAGGACCGTGGAGAGCTTTAAAACCAGCCTGAAAACACACATATTCTGACAAGCTTTTAATGAATGATGTTAACAATTGGGGATGTTTTAAATCAATGCTGATTCTGTGTTAAATTTTTAAATTATTATGGTATATTTTTTATGTACAGTGCTTGAAATAAGAATTGCACTATATAAATAAAAATATTATTATTATTACTTTATGAACATGACAGGTGTTTTTCAGATCCTGGCCAAAATGTGTTCTTGCACTAGTGGTGCAAAATGACATTTCATCCAGTATTTTACAGATGACACCTGCCATGTTCAGAATGGGAGGGGGCATAAAAAGACTATGTTGAAAATTTGGAGTTGAAATGGGCAGACTGGATGGGTCTTGCATAGAGATGTGTGAAGTGGCCTCAATTCGATCCACAGAGTGATTCGCGGAGTGACTGCGGATTCGTGGAGTGTTTTGCAATGTGAAACAGAGTACTTCACGTTATAAATTCACATTACTTTGCCTTCCCAAACCACTATGCCACCAAATCTTAAGGTGAAGTACGTTGAGAACAATGTACTTCGCCTTGTTTTAAAGCTCCAAAGATGAATTTTGCAGTGATTCATGGGATTTCAGGTCACATAGGCTCTAGATTGTTCTGCAAAGCCTCAGTTTGGGGTAGTGTGTGTAGGAAGCTGTAGGAGACAGTCTGCTCTGAGAGCTCTCTGTGATTCAAACCTTCTAAAAGCTGTTAAAAAAGTATTTTCGCGTCATTTCTTTGGCTGAAACTTTAGTTCATCGATTGTAGGAAACCCTCCTGTGCTCAGATCTTCGAGCGTTTGTTGTTTGTGTGTGGATTTTGAATGTTAATGTACAACATTCAGTCTGTGTACTGAGAGACAGTGGAAGTGTGCTTTGGAGGAGGGGCATATCTCGTGTAGTTAGATTCAAGTTGGAGAAATAGGGAATTCTTTGTTTTATGGTTATATTTTTCTTGTATAGCTTATTGTGTTAATGTACACACAGTAATATTTTCAGTAATTTTTCACAATGTTTTGCTGATTGTGTGTATTGTGGTCTGGAGGGACCTGGTGCAGCATTGGGGTTGTTTAAAATACATTGTATATTACTGAAGTTTGAAATTTGGTACGCATTACTTGTAGACAAATTGTGTGTGTGTGTGTGTGTGTGTGTGTGTGTGTGTGTGTGTGTGTGTGTGCGGTGTGTATATACCTTTTATTGTGCCACAGTGTAATTGCTGGTGCAGCAGTGTGAACCTGCTATCCACTGCACCTGCGTGATTTTGTACTGCCATTGTGGTGTCTTTTCTTGGTTTTACACTGCAGTAATCTGCAGTAAGTGCCCCCACCACCACCACCACCACGGCAAAAGGTATTCTTTTCCAGGTTGGATTGTTTGTGACTTGAGAACACCACTGGTTAGTTAAGGTGTTGTTGAACTTGTTGTGGCTTTGCATCTGTATCTGTTGTTGAAGCCACAGTTGTTTTGCTTCACATCCAGCATCACCCGCCCTGGACCCCAAAGTGAGCGTTCCAAAATATGAATTTATTTAGAATATTCCTGTTGATCCCCCAAAATGCCTACAAAGAGACGTGCAAACAAAGCTGTTTCTCGCCATGGCACTGCTGTCAGTGGTAAGATTGTATGTGGGCGTGGTAGTAGTACGCAGTCGCAGAAGTGCATTGCTGATGTGAGGAAAGGTATTTCTCCTGCAATGGTTTTTACAACCCAATCAGTAGCTTCACTCATAGTTGGAGGAGATGATGTTGTCCCAGCTGGTGGTGTTAGTGCAGTTGCTGGTGGTGGCATGAGTACTGCTGCCTCAAGTTCCACTTCTGACCAGTTTACCGTGTCCAAAAATATAGTGGAGTGTGACGCAATGGCAGTAAGTGACAGTGTAGATGATGTCATACTCCCCAGTAACATCCCAGTAACTGAACATGAGGATTCTGATCATCATGTCAACGATAGCACACAAAGTGACATTTCTTCCACCGCGGTTCAGATCATGCATTTGCCATGCAGTGATTCACAGTGTGGTGAAAACATTTTGGGTGATGGTGGTGCTGCTGATGATGATGTTTCAGTGGTTGCAACATGCAGTCCATATGCCAGCATCCAAGCAGAAGATGTGGATGATGTTGATGAATATGATGATGATGTCAGTGACCCCTGTTGGGAACCAGAGAAAAGAAACTCAAGGTGGCTGTGTTTGGGTCTGTTTGCATTTCCCCTCCTTCTGTAAAACGTTGTGATTTGCCAGTTTTAGTTAATGATGATGACCCAGTAATAATGATAGGTAGTTGTGGTGGTCAGTTGCAGTCCAAGTGTGTCCTGCCTGAAAAATCATGTAGCACACACCCACTTCATGGCGTTAAAAAACAAAGTCCAATAAGCAGCATCAGGGGAGACATGTTAAAACTAGAGCATCAAGATCCCTTGTTTGGGATTATGTTGTGGAAGATGCAAATGATGAGTCAGCTGCAATCATAGAAACATATAGAAACATAGAAGTTGACAGCAGATAAGGACCACAAGGCCCATCCAGTCTGACCATTTCTTTTTCTGCCTTATGAATGTGCCATCTGCCTTTGCTCTGTCAATGGCCTATCTATTCATACGCATCTGTATTGTTCCCTTATGCCTATCCCATGCCTGTTTGAAGCCCTGCACTGTATTCATAGCCACCACTTCCTGAGGTAGGCCATTCCATGCATCCACCACCCTTTCTGTGAAAAAGAACTTCCTCACAGTACCCCTTAATCGGCCTCCCTCTAATCTAATGCTGTGTCCTCATGCCCTGCTATTTTTCTTATATTGAAACATGTTAGACTCTTTCAACTTGTTAATGCCCTTAAGGTGTTTGAATGTTTCAATCATATCACCTCTATCCCTCCTTTGCTCTAGGGTATACATACTGAGCTCCGTTAATCTGTCCTCATATGTTTTCTGATGCAGTCCCTGCACCATTTTGGTTGCCCTTCTCTGGACTGCCTCAGTTTGGTTAATGTCCTTGTCAAGGTGTGGCCTCCAGTACTGCACACAGTACTCCAGATGGGGCTCAACCAGTGTCTTGTAAAGAGGGATTATTACCTCCCTCTTCCGACTTGTGATAACCCTACTAATACACCCCAACATCCCCCTAGCCTTACCAAGTTTGCCAGGTGCATGTGAGTCGAGGTTAAAAGGGGAACCATGTGGGCACAGGGGGACAGCATACAAATCTTAAGAATAGACACATGGCACTGTGGACTCAGCACAAGATGGCAGCTAATACCTGTACCACAGTGGGGCATTCACCCTCGTCATCAACCATAATGAGCATGTTATCCCCTTCCATGACTGTAGCATCAAGTAGAAAATTAAATGCTTGCAGTAGTGATGAAATAACAGCAGAGGATTACTACAGGCATGATGAGGTGGAAGAGCAGAATGATTTTGAAGTCGTGTCCAGTGGTGGTGAGAGTAGCAGTTTTGGTGGTGGTGGTGGTCAATGCAGTATGTCTAGTGCAAGTGGTACATCAATCCCTGTTGGTAAATCTGGGAAAATAACTGCATTTCTGGGTTTGTCATCACCTGTGCAACCAACTTCATCACACGTCCACACTACACCCATTGCCATTCGCGGAGCAGAACCATTTGTCATCGCACCCCATGCAAAATGTTTAAGTCAGCCCACGTTATAGAGTGTTATTGCGCATAAGCTGACGTGCCCACCCAGTCATACAGTGTCACGTAAACGTAATGCTGCTGTAGCTGAAATGCTGGCAATTGATCTTTTGCCCTTCTCCTTTGTGGAGAATTCTGGGTTCCTGCGGTTTGCTGCACATGCCTGTCCAAAATGGAAAGTCCCATCCAGGACATGCGTTTTGACCCATGCTGTCCCCGAGTTGTACCGTACTATGTCCGACTCAGTAAGACATGCCCTTCAACACTCCTCCTCTCCATTCATACGTTTAAGTATGGATATGTGGACAAGCAGACAAATGGAGTTCATATCTGTGTATAACTGCACACTGGGCACAGGTGCTGGGGGCTGTTTGTACTGTCGGTAGTGTGAATAATCAGTGTAGTAAGGTGGAGTGTCATGGCAGCAATCTTGAGGAATTCGACAGCATGCAACTATTGCTATGCACAATGTGACCTGTTCACAGACTGGTGAAAACATGTTGCACATGGTACTGGCTGAAATTGACAAGTGGCTGAACCCCTTGTCCCTGAGAGCTGGGTTCATAGCAAGTGACAATATGTCAAATGTGGTGAAATGCACCACGAATGGTGGCTTTCTTCGGGTTCCGTCCATGGCCCACTGTTTAAATCTTGTGGTGCAGGAGTTTCTGCAGCACCCTGATATAAAGGAAATGCTGACAGTTGCACACCATATCTGTTCTCACTTTTCACGCTCTGCAAAGGCCCGTGACCAGCTTCGGCAGTTGCAGATCTGAAACAGCCTCCTGCAGCACCGCTTAAAGCTGGAAGTTGTCACCCGGTGGAACTCCAATTTATACATGGCAGAGAGGTTGTATGAACAGTACAAAACCATCTCAGAATATCTTGTCATGCACACTAGCCGTGACAGTTCCAGGGCCTCCATGTCTATGACGACTGAACAGTGGCACCTCATGGACTCTGTAATAAGAATCTTGAGGCCTTTTGAACATGCCACATAGGCAGTGAGTGAAGAGTCGGCCTCCATTAGCCAATCAATTCCACTGATGCGGGTGCACTGGTGATTGTACAGCATAGCCTTGATGTTGCCGGAGACAGTGCTTGCAGTGTGTTGCTAAAACACATGCTGACAGTATTCAACCAGAATTGTCACATCCTGAGCATTCAGCATAGTGACAGCTTTGCAATAGCAACAATGCTGGACCCACGATACAAATGTGGAATTGCCTCAGTACTGGAGGGTGGGCCTGAACAGGTAAAAAATGTCAATGGGCAACTGGTGTGCTTGGTTCATGGGGCACAGACGTCATGTGCCAAGGTCAGGAAACCTGAGCAGCATAATCAGGCTGAAGGTGAACCTGGAGGAGTAGTATCAAGCATATCCTGTAAGGGGAAGGGGACTGCAGTTCCAGGTGGTCTGTCATCAAAAGCGGCTGGCGTTAACCCACTTTGGTGGGGATTTGTGACATAAATGATTCCGGAGAAGCGGATGATGCATCAACCACTGGACTTAGAGCAGAACAGTGAATGGTTGAGTCATATGTGTCTGAAAACAGGCATCTGTCAATCACTGATGATCCTCTTTTATACTGGAGTGGAAAGGTCTGTGAATGGCCAGAGCTGACTGCTGTGGCACTGAAGTACCTGACATGCCCACCCTCCAGTGTGAGTGTTGAGAGGGTATTCAGCTCAGCAGGTGCAATAGCTTGGGATCATCGTACAAACCTCTCTCCTGCAAATGTCAGTTTGCTGACATTCATAAAAATGAATGAGAGGCACACACTAGCTCAGACTGTAACCTCAGTATTCATACCCCAGCATACTCATGGTTTTGCTGATGTTGAAGAAAGGGACCAACCTGGTGGCAGCGACAGCATGAAGCGACCTACCACTGACGTAGATGATAACACAATGGAGAAAGAATTTCCCCGTGGTCCGAATTCAGACATAGAAGACTGCGAGGGCCGCTTTCTTTCTGAGGATGATGATGAATAATGATGTGGTTAATGTTGGCAGGTTTTAACTTAAGTGGTTAAAAGGCTGTCACATGTCTTGCATGATACATGTTCTCTTTTTCATAAAGTTAAATCACTGTCCCACTCATACTGACTCAAATTCCATATATCACGTCATCACATTTATAACACAGAGCACAGTATATCATGACCCTCGAAGTACCACCACCATAAGACCGCTGTTCTCCATTGCAACCATAGGGAATGTGACCCTGTGTCCTGCTGGACTACCACCACCATAAGACCGCTGTTCTCCACTGCCACCATAGGGAATGTGACCGTGTGTCCCCCCCCCCCCGGAGTACCATCATCATAAGACTGCTGTTTGCCACTGCCACCAGATGCAGGAAGATGTCACAGGAAATGTCATCATGTGCCACAGCTATGACCACCAGCACCCACCACCAGTGTCATTGTGACAATGTTTTTCCATTACACTGACCATGCCAAGGCAGAGGAAGTCGAACAGGAGACCACATCCATCAGCCCCAGGCACAAGGCTTCTTACTATTAAAACTATAAAGTGAGTATGTGTACTAATATGTTTCATGCTATTCAACTTCCTTTAGCTATGTCTTTTGTTTTGTGTTGCTTTTCTGAGCTGCAATGGTCAAACACATTCGGTCAACTTATTTTTTTTTTTTGCAGATTAACAACAAATGACTCTCCTTCGCTGAAGGTCTGTATCAATAGTACAACAGCAGTACTGTCTACAGGAACCTATGGAATATCCATTTCTAATCCATACTGGTAAGTATATCAATTTTATTTCATCTGTTCCTTTTTTTTTCTTAAGAGTGCAACAAATCCGACTGAGGCTTCATAAACTAGGTGACATGTATGTCACAAAAAATATTTATGCAAATGATCATGCACTGTATTCCAAATTTGCAGCTGTGCAGCCATGACAGTGTTGAAAAAGTTGGACCCAGGTTGTGTTACTTGACAAGACGTGGTTTTGAAATGTAACTTGAGCTGAGACGCGGGGACACTGACACAGTGTATTTGTTACACAGCCTGGTACTAAATTAAATTGTGATCTGATGACTGCAGTGGGACAGCTTGCTATCTGTGTTAATCCAGATACCCGTGGAACAACCACGGCTTAAACATAATGTCTTACTGCTGCAATCAAGTTGTAATAAGTCCTTCATTTCTTTTTTTAGGAAACTTCCAGATGCTTTGTTGTGTCATAGTTGCCTTATCCAAAGAACTTCTTCAACATCATGCCCCACCCCCGGGCTGGGGTAGACATGCAACACGTAGAAGTCATTTTAATCAATGACCATGACCATCATTACCGGACTGGAGAAGGAAGTAGATGAAATTTGTGAAGAAGTAACCAAATAATAAACCATTAATTAGTCCTAATTGCAATTTGCAAATATGCTTCCCCCAAAAAAAAATACTTTCTTTCATTGACTTCAGAGTATTCCATTTCCAATTTCAACGCCAAAATTTCTCACCAAGCACTGGAATGTGAACACCAACAGTATGTGACCTGTGATACAAAACAATATGAGTACCTGTCTATATATGTCAATCCCCCACCTAGAAAATACATGTGATATATATATATATATATATATATATATATATATATACATATATACATACATATATATATCAACTCACCAAGGTTTCTATTAGTGTGCAGACAAAGAGCATCCTTCCATCTGGTTGAGGTGATCACATTGCATTAGTGGGAATTGCAGCACACTTTGGACCAGCAACAGTTTTCTCACAGTCATCATTTCTGACAGGACACTGAATGGATTCATCCATCATGTTATCCCTCGTTCACATGGTTTGGCAATACACTGTGCATCATGACGTCATCATCACAGAGTATGTAAACTTTCTGGACACAAGACAGTTGCATTTTGGGGATGCAGAAAAATTCTGGGACTCTGTGTGACCACTGCGTGCATGAGTGACTGCACAATAAATTCTGGTGGACTTTGCATGTGGTGTGACACTCCCATTTCACTTCCTCAACACTTGGGAATTTTTTGGACACAAGACAGATGTGTTTTTTGGATGCAGAAAAAGTCTGGGGACTCTGTGTCACCACTGTGTGCATGAGTGACTGTATAATACATTCTGGAAGACATGGCATGTGGTGTAACGCTTCCATTTCTCTTCCTCAGCACTTGGGAATTATCTGGACACAAGACAGTTACATTTTGTGTGTTGTGATTGTGAGCACATAATGACATACTTAAATTATAAATTAAAGCAGCAGTGCAACAATGTGGTGAAATTTTGACATATACTTTTTTATGCCATTTTACATTGCCAGCCACTAGTTACTCCTTCCTGACTTGTATGATACCCTTATTTTCATAAATTGTGTCTGCTTTACAATTTTTTCTCATGTCTGTAAAAAAGCCGCATGCTTTTAAATATGGCTCTGACCAGGTTTTCATCACTATTTGCAGCTGTTTTTAAATAAATATTGTTATGTGAGGTCATAAAACACTGCCTGCTGCATAATTGTTAATTTTACAACAGAAGTAATATATAACAACTGTTGGAGAAAAACAGCGAAAAATACTGATGAAGACCTGGCCTGCACCGTTTTAAAAGGACTGCTCCTATTATTATTTCAGACACGAAAAAAGTACTAAAGCAGACTCAAAAACTGTAAAGAATGGTGTCATACAAGTCAGGAGGTAAGTAAAGTGGCAATGTAAAATAGCATAAAAAAGTATAGGTGAAAATTTTCACCAGATTGTTGCACTGCTGATTTAATGTCTATTTCAAAAAATAACTATTTCTGAAGCCTCAGTAATGTTTGCTTTGTGTTGGGACTCATGATTTGAAGTGGTAGAAGACTTGGTTTGCTGGCCAAGGCACTTAGCTTCACCTGAGCTCTTTCCTTCTAAGACTGCTTGAAAGGCAGAGTAGAGAAACTTACCAGAGCAAGGGAAAAGGATTAAGACTTATTTTGACTAAACAGATTTACTGTGTGGTGTTGTTTTTATTTTTTACTCACATGGATTGCTACTGTTTGTTGCTAACATTTCATTGCTTTATTTTTCTCTGTAGCAAAGTGTTTCTTACAGCGTATATCTTTTCTGAAATTATTACAGGTGGTGCTTTACAGGTTTTACAGTTTTATCTAACATTACGATAAGCTTTCAGGGTTACTGCATTTGTTGTTGACTGATTGTTTCTGCTCTTACCTCCTTGTTTTTTCATCCGTGGTTCTTCTTTTTTGTCAGGGGAAGGGCCCAGCCACCCACCCCATCCCCAACCACCCCACACTACACTCCTTTTATAGGGTACCACAGTTGTGACTTTTCCTGTGGCAGAGCAGGAAGGGGTGGATCAGTGGGGCCTCCACAAGGTGAGCTCATTTACAGGGGCACTAGTAATTTAACTTGTTATAACAAGTTAAACAAAACACAATCAAACCATTACTTGTATTTTTTTTCCTTTTTTTCCTTCTAATTACTCTGACTAGGTTATAAACTCAGCAACTTATCTGGAATGGATATCATTAACTGCAGGTACTGTGGAACAATTTTCAGAAGGACAGTCTTACAGGATTTAGGACACTGTCCTACATACTGGCCCTTTGGAGATCTTAGGGCTCAGCTCCGGGCAGCATGGGCAGAGATTGCATGCCTCAAATTTCATATTCAAGAGGAAATACAATATAAGAACCACCCGCCATTTCCCCAGCATCCAACAGAAAAACCTCAACTGCAGAGGGTAGTTGGTCCAGGAGGTTGGCAGGTGGTTAGGAGGGGCAAATCGGGTGCCAAACCACTCTCTGCTCTCCAACATATTACCTCCAAAAACCATATAAACACTACAAACAGGTATCTGCCTCTATCTCTGAAATCAAACAAAGAGGCAGAAGACACTGCAGAGCAGGACACTGCAGCACAGGAGCTAGCACAACAAAACTCACCCAAATCAGGAACCAAAACAAAAAAAGCAAAAAGGAAATCCAACAAACGTCTGATCATAGGAGACTCCATGATTTGGGGAGTTGATACCCATCTCCAGCCAGGGGTAACGGTCAGATGTCTCCCAGGTACTTCAGCATGGAGAGACACTGACTGCATTGCTAAAATTGTTCACAAAGCAGGAGAAAACATTGATGTCCTAGTACACATAGGGACTAATGATCTCGCCAGCCAGTCAGTTGTGGAGACCAAGGAACACCTGACCAGACTGGGTGACAAACTATCATCTATTTCATCTGGCATCTCCTTCTCTGAGATCCTGCCAGTCTGGGAGAGGGGAGCAGATGGACGGAAGGTCAGAGAAGGGGAGATAGGGGAGCTAAACATGAGGCTTAAGGGCTGGTGCCAGGAAAAAGGACACAGATTTGTAGGGAACTGGCAACAGTTCTGGGAGTGAAAGTTCTTTAAATTTGATGGACTGCATCTGACTAAGGAGGGAGTCAGTGCATTGGGGCAGAAGTTTGACATCTTTGCAGAATATTTAAACTAGCAAATGGGGAGAGGGGTGCAGCACCCCATATGTCGAATGGGAAGAACGCCCTTCTCCCTCAGCTAGTGGTCAAACAGGGATTCAGCATGTTTGCAGTTCATTTGCATCACCAGGTAAGAAAAAAGGTTTGTCTCCCCATATGACGCACAGGGGTAATGCCAAACCTCACCCAACAACTAACACACCAAAATCTGGCCAATGGAAAATCATGTACACAAATGCTCACAGCCTGGGAAATAAGATCCCAGACCTGCAGGCAATAATGTCAGAGGCTAAACTGGACATAGTAGCAATTAGTGAGATGTGGTTTACCAGTAACCACACTTGGGAGACTTCAGTACCTGGCTATGTATTGTTCAGAAGAGACCGAGGTGCAAAAAGGGGGGGAGGAGTGGCCCTGTATGTCAATGAAAATATCAAAGCTACAGAAATTCAGAATACACATAAGGAGCCAGAAGAACTGTGGGTCACCCTGGAAACAGGAAATGGGACAGCCATAAGAACTGGGGTTGTCTACAGGCCCCCAGACCAGGGGGAGGACATAGACACATTACTGTTAGAAGATATACAAAACATGACAGCTAAAGGGGAGGTTCTGATAATGGGAGACTTCAACATGCCGGATACAGATTGGTCAATACCAGCAGGAACATCTGCCAGAACTAGACACATAGTGGATTCCCTGCAGGGGGAGGGCCTCAAACAACTGGTACAGCAACCCACAAGAGACAGGGCTATCCTAGATCTAGTACTAACTAACAAGGAAGGGATCACAGATCTCCAGGTAGAAGGTCACCTGGGGGCCAGTGACCATCACATGGTATGGTTCAATTTGGCTACTACATCTAAATCATCCTATTCCAAGGCAAAAATATGGGACTTCAGAGGAGCTGACTTTGATAAGATGGCCAACAGAGTTAAGCTAGCCTGGCAAAAAGAAACACAGGTGAGGGGTACAGGCAAAGTGGGCAAGCATTAAGGATGCAATACTTGAAGCAACATCCCATTGTGTTAGACAGAAAGGAAGTGCAAAAGAAGAAAACCACTTTGGTTCTCAAATACAGTAGCAGAAAAGGTCAGAGCCAAAGGCTGGCATTCAGAAAATATAAGGAACACAGCGGGATGAAGATAGGAGGCATACCAAACTGCCCTAAGGGAAGCAGGGAAGGCAGTAAGGCAGGCAAAGTCCCAAACTGAGGAAACACTAGCACAAACAGTAAAGAAGGTGACAAGACTTTCTATAGATACATTAGTGAAAGGAGAAAGTCCAGAGGGTATTGCAAGCTTAATGGAGAAAAGGGAGCATGTGAGGAGGAGGACCCTGTAAAGGCATCTATCCTAAATAGATACTTTTGCTCAGTATTTACTGAAGAGAAGGCAGGGCAGGGCCCGCATCTCAGCATCATGGACACAGGGGGGAGGGAGGAGAGCACTACTCCCTTCATAAAAGAAAAGGTCCTACAAGAGCTTGCTAAGCTCAGGGTGGATAAGGCAATGGGCCCTGATGGCATACATCCCAGGGTACTTAAGGAGCTAAAGGTGGAACTAGCAGAGCCATTAACAGAACTGTTTAGTGAGTCTCTGAGGACAGGAGAGGTCCCAGAAGACTGGAGAAGGGCTCATGTGATACCACTCCACAAGAGTGGTAGCAGGGAGGAGGTGGGGAACTACAGACCAGTCAGTCTTACCTCAGTAGTGGGCAAGATTATGGAGGCACTCCTTAAGGAAAGGATAGTGCAACACCTGGAATCCATAGGGGCACAGGATCCAAGACAGCATGGGTTTACAAAAGGAAGGTCCTGTCAAACTAATCTCATAGATTTCTTTGACTGGGTAACCAGAGTGGTGGACCAAGGGGAGCAGTTGATGTTGCCTACCTTGACTTCAGCAAAGCTTTTGACACTGTTCCACATAGAAGATTGATAAATAAGCTGGATAGGCTCGGGTGGGTCAGAAGTTGGTCAACTGGGTGGCAAACTGGTTGAGGGCAGAAAACAGAGAGTGGTGGTAAATGGTATACAGTCAGAAGAGATGCAAGTCACAAATGGGTACCTCAGGGATCAGTCCTGGGGCCAGTCCTCTTCAACATCTTCATTAGTGACCTTGCAAATGGACTAGAGTAAGGCTTGTCTGTTTGCAGATGACACCAAGATCTGCAACAGAGTAGATGATCCAGAAGGGTGGGCAGAATGATAAGAGATCTGGATAAACTAGCAAAATGGTCAGAAGAGTGGCAACTGGGATTTAATGCAAAGAAGTGCAAAATCATGCACATAGGGAAGAGAAACCCTGAAGCCACCTATAGGCTGGGAGGGGATTTGCTAGCAGTCACAAAGGAAGAAAGAGACTTGTACATCATCATCACTGATGACCTGAAATCATCCAAGCAGACCTCTAAAGCAGTAGGTAAGGCTAGGGGGGGTGTTAAGGTGTATTAGTAGGGGTATCACAAGTCGTAAGAGGGAGGTAATAATCCCTCTTTACAAGACACTGGTTAGGCCCCATCTGGAGTACTGCGTGCAGTATTGGAGGCCACACCTTCACAAGGACATTAACCAAATTGAGGCAGTCCAGAGAAGGGCAACCAAAGTGGTGCAGGGTATGCATCAGAAGACATATGAGGACAGATTAACAAGCTCAATATGTATACCCTTGAGCAAAGGAGGGAGAGAGGTGATATGATTGAGGCATTCAAACACCTTAAGGGCATTAACAAGGTGAAAGAGTCTAACATGTTTAAATATAAGAAAAATAGCAGGACAAGAGGACACAGCATGAGATTAGAGAGGGGCCAATTAAGGGGGGAATGTGAGGAAATTATTTTTCACAGAAAGGGTGGTGGATGCATGGAATGGCTTACCACAAGAAGTGGTGGCTATGAATACAGTGCAGGGCTTCAAACAGGCATGGGATAGGCATAAGGGAGCAATACAAATGACTATGAATAGATAGGCCACTGACAGAGCAAAGGCCGATGGCACATTTATAAGGTAGAAAAAGAAATGGGCAGACTGGATGGGCCTTGCGGTCTTTATCTGCCATCAGCTTCTTTGTTTCTATGTTTCTAAGTGTTTCACAAAAAGCATGACTGAGCAGTGCAAGTATGTTGTACTAAACTGCATGTGTGCCATCAGTGTTCTTTCCTCTGTGTGCAGACATTGTTCAGCTTCGTGCAAAATATGTATGGTGTGAGGGAGAATACTAAAAGAGTGTGCACAAGGGAAAGCGGTGCTTAAGGAACAAACTAAATATGCAGAGTACAGGATCCAAGCACACACAAGCCCAAAAAGAAGGACACTTTATCTCATTTCACTTAAAAAGGCTTCATTTTAATGTATAAAAAAAACATACAAAAACACCAAATCCTGTTTAACATGTTTTGGGCAAAAGCCCTTTATCAAAGACAAGGGAAAAAGACTTCACATCACACTTTATGCATACATCATTTGATTCAGATGTATATCACCACCCAACAGTGAAGAAAGATCAATTAAAAAGACTGCCTTCTTTTCATTTAACTTCAGCAGTGCTTCATTGCATTTATAGCTGAAAGGGTCATGATATTAAGGAAGACATAAGTTTAAAAAAAAAGCAATTTCCATTTAAATGGGATGAACTTCAATTCTCTATAAATATCCAAACTTAATTATATCCATAAGATACCTTACATACTCTAATAATTACCAAAACATTTAGAAAGTTTATTGGAGGGAACAGGAGTGGGGAAGGAAGTTGAAAAAAGGGGGGAAAGTAAGACATAAACAAATCATGAGTTATCTATGTTTTTTTATATTTTTTTTTCTGGAGGTATGGTCGAATATCTAGATGGGTATTAAGACCTGGAAATACAGTGCTTTTAAGTTTGCCTATATGGAACAGATTCTTGCAATGGCAGTTGCGGCAAACCCTTCTTTGGAAGAAGATATAGAAAATCGAATGATTCAGGACAAAACACGAGAGGTAACATCTTTAACTATAGCCTTTAAAGCCTTGGAAAAATTGACCCACCAGCTGAGATGTTTATATTGGAATAACATGACTTTGGCAGCATATGTGGAGGTCAAGAGAATTCCGAGAGGTTTACGTTTAATCAAGAATCCAGCATGTGGTACAGAGAATGCTAATTTTTTAAAAGAATGGGAAATTATTTTAATAGATTCAAGTTTGAAGTTAATGGAATTAATTATTAAATATGGAAAAGAAAAGGAAGCAAAATTGCAAGAACAGGAAGTTTTAAAGTTTGCAAACATTGATTTTGAAAGAATAAATAACAAATTACGAGACTCTATCTCCAAGTTAGACAAAGATTTGAAACTATTAAAAACTACTAAATTTATTAGGGACAAGCGTGACTGGCAAAGGGGATACATCTTTAATTGGACTAAACAAAACACCATAAAAGGCATCCTAAAAAATAAAAAGAATGTCTCCTTTGAATATGAAACTGAAGCTAGTGTATCTGAAGAGGAAAATCTTGGTAGAGGGTGCCCTTTTCAGAGACAGGGACAGCAACTAGACCCGCAACATTAGGGATACCAGCATTCTGCACAGGAATGCACCTTCCAACCCTTACCTCAACCGTAGAGAAGTACACATCTCCAGGAACGAATGGGAGACTATCAACAAGGATGAAGAAAAGAACTATACGACAGGGAAAGTGGTGATGAGGAAGAACATTACAAACAAACGTACCAACAATGCCCATACAACAGAGGCAAATACAATCAGAGGAGAATGAGGGGACGAGGCCGGCAGAGGAGGTAAGAGTTAAACAAATTGTAAACCTATCACACCATATTTTAACAGAACCTGAGATAAATCTTCTAAAAAAGGGCTTAAGCTTCTCACCAACAGTGACTATGAATCAAATAGAAACACTAGTGGATGTTGGATTGAATTGTCAAAAGTTAAATCTGCAGGCCTTTTTTCATAAACAAAATCTAAAGGGAATGGCCAGAGATATTGAGACTACAGCTCCAGCCTTTAGAAATGCCTCCATGTTTTGTGCACCTGCTTGTACGGCAGTTAAAACCTACAAAGAACTGTTTTTTTAACGATTTAGAAAAATTCTTTTTGACACCTCATTTTGAACACTATACCAATATCAGCAAGCGGGGGGGGGGGGGAGAGAGAGAAGCAGTTATGATACTGCAGGGGATAAGAATTTAATAATTAAACCGGCACACAAAGGAGGAGCAGTAGTTTTACTTGATGTAGAAATGTATTTAACAGAAGCAAATAGGCAACTGGAAAATGTGGTGTTTTATAAAAAACTCAGTGAAGATCCCCTGCCAGAGTTCAAATTCAGTGTAGATGAATACTTAGAAAATGCACAAAAGAGGGGAGCCATTGATTTAAAAACAAAAGACTTTTTAACTACCACCTACCCAGTCAAGCTACTTTCTACATCCTTCCAAAGATTCATAAGACTTCATTGACCCACCAGGTTGCCCGATAATTAGTGGCATCGGCTCACTCACGGAATCCGTCTTGATTTTTTGTGACACTTTTCTGAAACCGATTGTAACAGAACTACCATCATACATTAAGGATACAAAGGAAGTACTGAATCTAATTAAAAACATAAAATTGCAACCAGGTACAGTACTGATTACCATGGACATAGAATCCTTATACACCAATGTCCCACATGAGGGGGCACTTCATTCAGCTGCTTTTTACTTGAATAATAGGACTACAACAGAACTACCACCCACATACTTTATTTTAATGTTACTAGAGTCTGCATTAAAACAGAATGTTTTTACTTTTAATAAAGACATTTTTTACAGATTCAGGGGACAGCCATTGGAGCCACATGTATCCCCTCGGTTGCCAATTTGTACAGTATGTTGGGTTCTGGGAACAAGTTATATACAATCCATTAGTAAATTCTTATGTGACTAATTTGGTTCTATGGAAAAGACATATACTGTAGATGATATTATTATCGTATGGCAGGGAACCATAGAGAATTTTCAGGAATTTGTGCTTTCTTACATAGTACTTTACTATGAGTACATAATGAGTAAGTGTATTGTATGGTTGTTTGATTTATTGTTTGAAATGTGAGTTCACTTGTTTTATTGTAAAAGCACCCTGAGCTTGGGAAGGGCGCTTAATATAAATAAAATTTTACTTACTTACTACTGAACATCTTAGATTTACTTTTACAAGCAGTAACACAGAGATACCGTATCTAGATATTTTGATAAAATGAAGCAAAGAAGATGGTTTGGAAAGTGACATATATAGGAAACCCATAGACGGAAATACAATTTTAATGCCTAACAGTTGCCATCTGCCTCATGTGGCTACTAACATTCTGTATGGACAATTCATAAGAAGTAGACATAATTGCTCTGTAGAACAGGATTTTCAGAGAGGGGCTGAGCAATTGACCACAAGACTAGTGGAACGAGGATATAGTAGAGTCAAAGTGGAACAAGCTAGAAGTAAGGCAGAAATACAGAATAGACTTAGTTTACTAAAAGATCGAGAAAATAAAAGAGGAAATGTTAATGGCTTTTGTTTTGTAACAAATTTCTCGGCACGGGCGAGGGAACTTGAAAAGATTCTGCAGAAACATCAATATGTTCTCGCTACAGAACCAGGCCTTGCAGAAATTAACAAGGAAAAAATGAAAATGTGTTATAGAAGAGCGCCAACTTTAAAAGATGTATTGGTGCATAGCCATTTTATTAGTAAACAACCCAAGACATGGTTAAAAACAAAGGGCTGTTTCCAGTGCAAGAGATGTGCGGTTTGTAAATATGTTAAACAAGAAAAACATTTTTCTTCATATAATATCACACAGGGATTTGAAATTAGACAACTTACGTCTTGTGACACTGAGGGGGTGATATACCTAGCAACCTGTACTTGTCAAACTTTTTATGTGGGAAAAACAAAATAAACATTTAAGGAATGAGTGGGGGAACATTTGAGAGCCACTAATAAAATGGACCTCACCTATGCCACGGCACAGCATGTATATAAAAGCTTTGACCATGCACAGCAATCTTTTAAATTTACAGCCATTGATAAAGTTCATAGAAATCCAACAGGGGGTGACTATGAAAATCTCGTATTGATCAGAGAAAACTTTTGGATCTTAAAACTTAAAAGCACTGTATTTCCAGGTCTTAATACCCATCTGGATAGTCGACCTTACCTCAAGAAAAACAATATAAAAAACATACATAAATCATGATTTTGTTTATGTCTCACTTCCCCCCTTTTCAACTTCCCCTCCCCACCCTCCTGTTCCCTCGATAGACTTTCAAAAAATGTTTTGGTATTTATTAGAGTATGAAAGGTATCTTATGGATATAATCAAGTTTGGATATTTATAAAGAATTGAAGTTCGTCCCATTTAAATGGACATTTTTTTTTTTTAACTTATGTCTTCTTTAATATCATGATCCTTTCGGCTATAAATGCAATTAAGCACTGACGGAGTTAAATGAAAAGAAGGCAGTCTTTCTAATTGATCTTTCTTCACTGTTGGGTGGTGATATACATCTGAGTCAAATGATGTGTGCATAAAGTGTGATGTGAAGTCTTTTTCCCTTGTCTTTGATAAAGGGCTTTTGCCCGAAACATGTTAGACAGGATTTGGTGTTTTTGTATGTTTTTTATACATTAAAATGAAGCCTTTTTAAGTGAAATGAGATAAAGTGTCCTTCTTTATGGGCTTCCGAATGCTTGGAACCTGTACTCTGCATATGTATGGTGCGACTTGTTGCAGTATGTCAAGAATAAAGATAAGAAAGAATATATGATGTATATTTTATTTGTACTATCAGCACCAGCGGAGTAAGTGATATGATAATTTTTCAGAGATATCGGGTCACTGTGCACCTCAGTCAGTCACAGTGCACACATGACTTTGCGGAGATCATAGCACAAAAAACACATGTTCTCCTAAAAGTAATGTGTGCAGCATGTGACTAAGGTGCACTCTGGCCAGGCACCTCTGAAAAAGTATTGTATCTCTTAGTCCGCCGATGATGGTGACAATAAAATATCCGTTATTCTTATCGCTATTCTTCATACCATAAATACTGCAACAAGTCAGCAATATATGTTTGCAAAAAGCTAGACAATCTCTGACATTACACAAACACACACACAAGAAACAACACTGACTGCACACATGCAATTTAGCACATCATACTTGCACTGCTCACACCAGTTTTTCCACAACCACTCCACAACAGAAAGTAAACATTACTGACGCACTGGATTATAATAACAGGGCAATAAGGAGCATATATGTCTGTATGTATATATTTAAAGGGAAGCAGTCAGCAACAGGAGCTCCTGCTCCCTGCAAGCCTTACCCTCTAGTTAAGCCTTTTAAGTATGTTGTGGCATTTTTCTTGTTTTTATTTTATTTATCAAGTCTAGGATTACAAATACCTTTGAGCCATGGCTCTTTTACAAAGGTTCCACATCAGAGAAATACAAATTATGGGGAACATCAAGACAGGCATTACAACAATGTGGACATTGCAAACAGAGTACAGATTAATACAATTCAAAGGGTAGCATTGTAACAAGGCAGTCAGCGGCATTTGTCAGAAAAATAGACAACAGATAAAAGTGCCAGAGTCATAGGGAGAGGGAAGAGGGAGGGGGAGAAGGAATGTAGGAAGGGTGGCAAGAGGGTGAAAAGTGCAGCATTGGGTATACCAAGATGTGAGGGTAGAATCCAGTGGGGGGACAACTAGAGCAGAAAAGGAAGTGGAGAAACAAGGTTAAGTTGGGCAGTCACAGGAGCTGTTGGTAGTGAGATAGTCCCAGAGCCTAGTTTTAAACATACCAATAGTTGGGGCAGAGGAGATGGTTGGGCTGAGGCCATTGAACCACAGCATACTTTATTTTAATAAAGAAAAGTTAGCAATCCAGAAGTATGGTGGACGCTATGGGGTCTCCATTATGTGTAAAGGAAAGGTATGATGGAGACACACCACGCACTTCAACACTTTTGTGTTGAAGCGCGTGATGCATAACCATTGCACCATTACACAAAATGGAGCCTCCATAGCTTCCACCATACTTCCAAGTCGCTGACTTTTCTTTATTAAAATAAAGTATGTTATGGTGTGAGAAAAATGCCACAACATACTTAAAAGGCTTAACTGGAGGGTAAGCCTTGCAAGGGGTGGGACCTCCTGTTCACTGCTTCCCTTTAAACTAGTATTGTGGCCATCCCTCTGTCTGTTATTAAACATAAACAAAAAACAAAACACTACAGCAGTGGGGGGAGGTGAGCTGAAAAAAAAAGCTAATGGGGGATCCCCTGATCTTCCAGCAGCAGATGGAGCATCGACACAATCTGTAGCTGGTGTTGCTCGATCTGCTCCACCTGCTGCTGGACAGCACCCACCCTCTCATTATTTTCCTCCACCGTAACTCAAAAAAGTGCTATGTCTGCCTGAGTTGTAGGCATTGTGGGGTCTACTGGTGTGGGGGGAAACCAGCTAGTGGTGGTGGTGAGGGTAGCGCTGGTGGCAATGGTGGGGATAGTGGTGAAGCAGCTGCTGCTGTGGCCCTTATCCTGCTGTGGCAACGCACAACAGCAGCACCTTCTACCACTGCCACAGAAGGGCCAGCAGGTGGAGGGCTGGCCCGTTCGGTGGCAGCCTGTCACTCCACCTTGTGGTGGTTCAGCATATGTGTGCAGTGGCTCCCAGTCCACAGATGTGTCCCCCAGAGGCCACAGCGTAACTGCACACCACAAAGCAGAAATACCAAAAGGCTGCTGTCCCCCCGACACAGTTGAAAAACTGCCAAACTGGGGAGCTGCGGGGGGACCAGACACAGGAGGGGCAGATGCAGTGCTGGCATCATGGTCACCACCTGGGGCTCCACCTGCTGCTGTGGAGGTGGTGCTGCTGGAGCTCCTGCAGCTGCTGTTG
The DNA here is from genome assembly GCA_016271365.2 of Neoceratodus forsteri. NCBI lineage: Eukaryota > Metazoa > Chordata > Ceratodontiformes > Ceratodontidae > Neoceratodus > Neoceratodus forsteri. Next base: position 1,151,216,435 of record CM057451.1, on the reverse strand, counting down.
CTGGTGGTGGTGGCGGACTTGGTGGACGTGGAGGAGGCACTGGTGGTGCTGCTGCTGCCAGATAGGCAGGCAGGACCAAAGAGTCTGGAATTGTCCAATGCCACCTGGCTATGACCCCCATGCGTGTGCACTCCCCTCTGGCCATGGGCCACCTACATACTGTCCCTAGTCCATCACACAAAAAAACACTCCTTTCCTCTCTGACGCAACAAGTGACTTCACACACACTCACACAGCACAGGCACACACACAGTCACACACACACACACACACACACACACACACACACACACACAAAACAAAACTTGTAAAACAAAGAAGTCAGTCACCAAAAAGAACTGATAAAACAGTACAAAAAAAAAACTAAAGAATTAGGTTTTAAAAAAGTCTTTGGGTTTTTTGAATTTGGTCAAGAAAGAAACTAATAACGAACTCTCCTCTCCTACACAAAATGCTTCCTTTTTATACCTCTGCAAAGGAGAAAGTGAACGCATCTGCTTGTATGACTCACTCCCTTCCTGCCTGGCTAAAACATGTGACTTACAGTACTGTAAGTCATGTGATATGTGTGTGTGGAGGACTGCCTAAAGTGCCTATATTGTTGTCATTCCACCTCACTTCACATTAAGGTGGAATAACAATGTAAAGTCATAGGAGCAAAGCAAAGTGAGCACTTTTCAATGGCCACTTCACGTAGCATTATGATAACGCGAAGTGGCCACTTCGAGTTCACTTCGCAGGTGGAATTTAATTTCACTGTATCTCTAGTCTTGTGGTCCATTTCTGCCCTCAACTTCTATGTTTCTAAAATGTGTTCCCCCCCCAAAAAGCTATGAAGTGACATTGTTTGCAGGGATGGCTGTTGTCCCAGTGGGGACCATGTTATCTTCCCATGCTGGTGATTTGAGCTCAGGTGCAAGCTCAGTACAATAGCTTAATGGGATGAGGCTGGGGGGAAGGTGCTGTGGTGTGCAGCACTGGCTTCAGCCTGGGGAGGCATAGAGCAGTATTCTGGTACTCAGAAGACACCTTGTGGCTGGCTAGGGAGCCTTCCCGCACAAGGACTTGATGTGCATGTCAAGGCCTGATGAGCCCATGCACTGCATTGGCTATCATTTATAAAGTTGATGTACTAGCAATCGTCTTGGCTCTGGTCAGAACTTGTTTTCCTTCATCATCCAGTTGGCAGGGAGCCATTTTTCACCTTTTCTCATCCCCACCCCATGTTTTAGCTGTAAGGATGGCATTCTGAGGTGGGGACATGCAGGAGGGCTTGTCAATGCTACACGCTCTCCAAGCTCATCTACCAATCCACCCGCAGGAGCCAGAGCTTGTCCCACCCTCCTGGGAGGTAAGCATCCAATGGACACTTGTGAAACTCCTCCCTGATGGTCTCCACTGCTGGTACCCAGGCTTGGGGCGTGAACCTGGGTCACCAGCGTGCTGAGCCAACCCCTTCACTCAATACCACAGAGTCGGGCCATTCCTTTTTTAACTAAGGCCTGGGGGCAGCATGCATCTGGGCTGGACAGGGTTGTGTAAGAACCTGTCCCATTTGTTATGCAGAGAGAGTTAGAAGCAAGGATGTATTTTGTCTTCTCCAATTCCTCTACTTGTCTGTCTGATTGCGCAGTCATATTTTCTTGTGGCACCTAGGACTTGGCCACCGCAATGGTCCCACAAATTCCTCCTGTCATCTCTCTTCCTTAACTTGCTGTTTCTATTCTTTTTTCTCCTTTTGCTTCTCTGAGGTTAAATGAGGTGTATGTGAAACTGGGATCCCCTAGTTTGCAAATGTATATAATTATATTGTTGAACTGAATGCAGACAGCTACTTGGGTTTGTTAGAAAAGCTAGCAATTTGTAACACTGGGGCTTGATCCTGAGAAACCTTTTGACCTTTACAAGCTTGCTGACAGAGTTGTTGGCAGGAAGACAGCTCTGGACAGAACGCATTATTTGGTGACACCTGTTCAGAAGTCTAGATGTAATATTCAGTTTGGTCACAAAAAGGGCAATGACAAAGTTCTGTTACACTGTGTGAAAACAGGAGCTGCAGCATAATGAGAACAAGATCCAGAACTTGACTGCCAGGGAAAAACATCTTATTAAAAGAGAGCAATGCTTGTTTGGACAGAGAGAGAGAGCTGGAGAGTTTGAAGAGACTCTCAGATGAAGGACTATGTTTCTTGTTTGTACTGCCTTTGTGATTAACTATCTTGTATGTCTTTACTTTTTTATTTTATTGTTATCGATAATAAAATGCTACTTGCACATTTTACAACTTCTCCTGGTCTAGTTCTGCCCGATGATAAAACCCTAACCATCAACTGGTGTGTATTTACCCCTGCCATTGCTTTATCTACTGTATGAATGCAGCTGTTTTACCCTATTTATAATGAACTGTATTTACAAAGGCCTGTGTGGGGGGTTTATGATGCATAGGCCCATGTATGATGTGGTGGGAGGTCATCCACCCTAGTGAACTGTACCATTCTAGCCTCCAGCCATACAGAGTCATCCCCCTGACCTGGCCTCACTCCTTCCATGGAGCTTCATTGGTAGCAGGGCTGGGGGTATACTGAGGGCAAGACCAAGGTAAGCAGTGTATATGAAGCCAGTACAATGGGAATGAAGTCAGGATGGCAACATCTAAGGGTCTGACAAAAATTACAGTATGAGGGATCTTAATTTCCCTGACATGAATTAGAATAGTGGTTCTGCCAAAGGGAAGGCAGGACAGAAATGTTTTTATTTAATAGTGGATTGCATTAAATCCACGACAAGGGTCCGACAGAAATTCTGTCGAATGCCCTGTCAGTGATACCGGCAGGTCAACCGCATTCTGCAGTCAGCTGCCGGTTCGCTATGGATTTCCTTGTTTTCTTCGGGGGGCTTTGCCCCCAAACCCCATGCAGGCTGTACCCCAGCTTCCACTTAAAGATTCTCAACTCAGTCAGAACTGATCGGGGGTGCAGGACCCCAACAGGCATCGCTGTTCCAGCGGGTCTCCCACCATGGCTAGGTGCTGTAGTCACTGTGGGGGACCTCACTGGTGAAATGTCACAGCGAGAGGGGTAAACTGTTTGCATTCTATCACATTATGTGGTAGTGGGAACTACAGGGAAGAAGACCACTGTGAATAGAGCCTATAAACATACTAATGTGACTTCTCTGTTTAAAAAGAGACGTAATAGCAACCTGGTAAACTACAGGTCAGTGAGCCTGACCTCAATTGTGGGTACAAACCATGAGACGATTATCAAGAATAAGGTTAAGTAGCATTTCTCAAGGTTCCAGCTGTCAAAGGCAAGTACAAAATGAGTCTATGAAAGGCACATTATACCAGTCAAATGTGCTGGTCTTTTGACAAAGTAATAAAGGAATTAGGCAGGGGAAGGTAGTAGATGTGGTATACATAGACTTCAAAACAGCACTTGAAGTGACATCCAGTGACATTGCGGAGCAGTATGATGGGCTAAGCGATGGGCTCTGTCCCATCCTGGATTAACACTTCCCTTTTTACTCTACTACTTGGCTCGCTATGGATATACTTTCTTGTGGGAAGCTTGCTAGTTTTATGGGCAGGCGTCGGACGTCTGTGACTATAAAAGAAACTCCAAACAGACCAGTTTACTTGGAATCTGCATCAGCACTGGCAACCAGTGGAGCGGAGATGGCGGAGAATGCACCGGCAGTCCCGGAACTTTCCAATGCTGCTATTTTGGATGAAATTCAAGAATACTGCACTGAAGTTCACTCCCTATACACTGAGCTTAAAACTTCGGTATCTGCATTGGAAGTCAAACTCTGGGACCTTGAGTTACATGCCACAGTCACTGATGGTAGAGTGAATCAGATGGAGCAGGTTCTTGGTAAGCTGCTACAGTACTATCAACAGTTAGTGGATCGTTGCAATGATATTGAGAATCGCTCCCACTGCAACAACATTAGGATTTATGGTGTGCCTGAGGGGGAAGAAGGTGGCAACACGGTGGAGTTTCTGTGGTCCTTTTTTTGCAGCTCTTGATATTTTGGACCTCTCTTCTCTCCCAATAGAGCAGGCACATAGCGCCCTTCTCCCCCGATCTCGTGGTGCAGCCTGCCTACCTCGATCAATAGTTATCTGCTTTTATAATTTTGTGGTTAAGCAGCAGTTGCCTAAAGTGGACCCCCAAATCAACAAATCACACCACACAGGTGTTGAAATGGAAAAGGCCACAGCTCCTTTACTTAATAAAAATTTTCATAATTACAGGTCATACTTCATTCACATTCAAATACAGATATATATGTACATCACAATTATATACATACAGTATAACCCTACAGTAAGATCCCTTGGGCAGCAAATTCATGTCCCTGCTGAACCTCTTCTCCCACCTCCAGTTTGTCAAGTGAACTCTGGCCCATTAGTCAGACAGACCCATCCAGGGCCTTGCCTTCCTTCTGGATAGTTTCCTTCCCCATCTTCCCCAAATTTGGGCCTCCCTGACCCTTTAATGAGAAGCATGCCCATCCATGTCTGCATTCCCCATCTCCAAATCTTGGCTGCCAGTGTTTCAGTGCATGCCCCACCTGAGTGACCTCCCACCCAGGTCCCTGAAGCATACCCATCCTATGGTCATGCCTCTCTCGGGTGTCACCTAATCACCATTTCTTTTGATGCTGGGAGACTTAATTACACAGGGTCAGCCATGTATTATCACCACTTACATATGTTGCCAACATGTATCCCCAACCAATGCTCAAGGGATCTTACTTTTGCCAAATAAGACAGTCTTGCAAAAATCATTTAGAGTATTATTGAAGATATTGTTTCTGATTTCAGAAAGGTGTACCCCATGGTGGCCATATAGGCCCCTATCAGCCTTGGTGATCAGGAAATGTCTGATAGCTTCGATCCCTAGTGAGGAAGCAAAATGGGACACCTCCCCATTTACTGACCTGCATGCTTTATCGATGGCTCCCAACTTCCGCTCGCCTCGCCACCTCTGCCGTGGAATGATCTGGGTCCATGACAGAATGGTGTGGGGCAGCAATTCTTTCAGACAGACCAAGCCCCTCTTTATAGCCCCAATAAGCCTAGTAGCCCCCAGGGTAACAAGGTTGTTCCCCCCAGATGGAGTACCAATGTAATAGGTGGTTGCCATTGTAGCCCCAATCTAAATACTGCATCAAACAGTACCCCCTTTTCTTGACCATTGGATGAGTGCTCACCCTCTTGGGATGCCCAACTGCCTCATATACGGCCATTTATTTGCTCTCAGGTAGGCCTCCCTCCCTCACTTGCGAGTGGCCCAAAATCCAAATATGTGGTGTTGCTGTAGATGTGCCTGGAAAACAAACCAGAAAATGGGAGTATGATGTCACAACTAATGACAGTCACCAGTGGTGCAAGATCCTCTGGGCTCACCCCCCCCCCCCCCGATCTGCTGTTGGCTGTCTCTTGCTGCAGTCTGATATAACCCTTATATGACCTGGAAGCCCATCTGCCCACTTCTTTGATTTGCTCTTCTTTCAACCCACATCTGTCTGCCTCGGTGGCCACACCAATCCTGAATAAATGTGTACTGAAAAAACTCGGGTTCAGGCCTGCCATCCACAGACCTTTCTTGAGGACAGCTGGGAAATGACGCATCGTGACCAGTTTCCCATCCCCATAGATAAATAAATGATCAGGGTCCATTGGCCACACACCCAGGTATTCCTTCATTAATGTTCAAGGGCAAATGTCCCCATGGGAGCCTTAAATAGCGTCATGAGGGCTGGTGGCCCACATTCATTTGTTTTTGACTTGTGCAACTGTAGACATAATCTGTCTTGCCAGACAGCTAAATCATCAACTAGGCTATTTTCCATTTGCCCAGCTGCATTGGATTGTGGTACCAACTCAGTCACCCAGAAGGCCCCAAAAAATGCACAATCTAAAAGGGCTCTGAATAGCTAAGTTTCATAACCTGAGCTGCATGTGACTGCCAATGCGTTTAGAAGATTTGATAGCTCGGTCAAGCCTATGGGCTTCCTTGTATCCACCTTTCATCCTATCGCTGTTGCCAAACCTTGTAACATTTTCTTAGTAATGAAACTGTCAGTTGGGTCAGGGAAACCTTCCACCTTGTGGAGGAATTCGATGCCTGGCAACTGCAGGTGTATCGCCGCTGGAGATTTTCCCAGGCATTCTAAGTGGAGGATGTAGCTTTGGACTTGCCTCTATGTCTCAAGCAGTGTCACGCTTACCTCGTGACTGCAAAATTCCTGGAAAGCCACATAACTACCTATGTATTTCCTCCATGTCAAGGGGGCCACAGAGAGCTGTAACAGTTGCTGTAGTTTTGGTTCCCCAGTTGCCAAACAGCTTCTGGTATCTACGTGGGAGTGGGCCTGCCCCTGGAGCCAGCCACCTGAACTGCTCGAGCTGTAAGCGAGACAGGGCGTCAGCAATTACATTTTGTTTGCCTGGGAAATGCCGCTCCCAGAAAGAGATGTTGTACTAGAGGCAACACAACACAAAAATACGCAGAACCCTCATGATCTCTTTGGAATGAGAAGTTTGCAAGTTCAATATGTCGGCTATCGCCCTGTTGTCCGTGCGGAATAGCACCTTCTTATTTTTGACTCTGTGCCCCCACAACCTCACCGCCACCATGATGGGGAGCAGCTCAAGCAGTGTAATGTTTCTTGTGTAACCCCTTGCTACCCACTCTTGGGGCCACTGATCTGCAAACCATGCCCCACCCCCGCCAAAAGGCTCCAAAGCCAGTTGCACCTGATGCATCTGTGACCATGCACAGATCCTACAGCTGATCCTCTGGCATCTGCCAGATGGTAATCCCATTAAAATCTTGCAGAAACAGCTACCAGACCAGTAGGTCAGCTTTCATACCTTGTGACAATCTAATGTGGTGGTATGGTTTTAAAACCCCCGCTGTGGCCGTGGACATCCATCACAGAAATGGCCTACCCAGATGGAGTGTGTGGCATGCAAAGTTCAGGTACCCTATAACAGATTGCAACTGCTGTAGGGTCACTTTCTTTGCTTTTTCCATCTCCCCTCAACATCTTGCTCAGAAGAGCCACTCTTTCCCATTGCAGGTGGGAAACCATGGCCTCCAAATCTATTTCTATGCCCATGTAGGAGATGCAGGTGGTGGGACCCTCTGTTAGGGGCCATGCTGTGGGTTGCTTTGCCCCCTCTCCGTTGATTTTGGTTGCCTCTTCTTGCTTCAAGACTGTTCTCAGTTTGATTTGTTGATTATCTTAAGTTCTTCCTTTCTTCTGTTTTCTCTATGCTTGGTTTCATTTTCCCTTTTCTGCTGTGTTCTGATTTTTTTTCACCTGGTTTGTTGTTTAGTAGGGTTTGTTTTTGTTTACTTTCCTTTTTTGGTTTATTCTCTTTTTCATCCCCCACTCTTCCCAGCATCTTTTTAACTGGGTTTGCCTTATTGTATGATTCACTAGTGAGGGGGGGAGGAGTTCTTTCAGGGACCCTGTATCTTGGGTTATTTAATGAGACTATGGGATAGTTTTTTTTTAAGGTCCCCTGTATTGTTGTTGTTGAGATATATTTTTTTCTTAGTTATGTTTAGGTATTTCTCCGTGCTATGAAATGTTAATGGCAGCACTCCATCAATTATCTAGAGCAATGCATCCTGCACTTTTGTGCTCCTCTGATCTGGCTCCCTGATTTTTTTTCCACTGTGTTTTTTATCTCCCCATTTGTTGGCTTTCTTGGTTGCGTATCAGGGCAATATGAGGGCTGTATAGTACTTTTTTTAGCCCGCTTTTTTCTCTATGTATTTTTTGCTGTTTGGGGGGGGGGGGATGATCTTTCTCACCCTTCCTCCTGCTTGGACATTTTTATTAATGGCTTGGATATTTTTTCTATTATTTGTTGTCATTCTTATCGGTTCAAGCAGGATGCGCTGTCCTTTGGTATTGTTGTTGATCTTTGTGGTTCTCATGCTGTCTTTTACTTTTATTGGAACAGACTTGTTGCAGCGGTTGCAACTGCTTTACATTAGACTGAAATGTTTTTAGGCTACAGCGATGGTGGGAAGGGGATTATTAGTTGGCGATAGCCTTTTTTGCTGGGGATTGGATATTCGACATTCTGCTATGCTGATGTTTATCTTCTATCAGCTTAAGGGGAATTTTATGTATTGTGGTTTTTTCTTCTTTTCTGATTTGTTTTGTCACTTTTAGATTGTTTTATTATGGGTACTGCGGTGGGAGGACTCAGCTAGACCCTCTCCGTAGTCATACCTTTCTGAGCCATGATTTATATTTTTTTTCTTTTTTTTCTTTCCTGTACGCCAAGCCCGTGGCTCCATTAGAGACACTGTCCTGATGGGATTGGGATTGTTATCCGCTTTGTTATTTAGTTTGCTTCAGACAAATGGCTTTGATCTGGGCCCTTTTGAACCTGGGGGGATGGTGGGTTAATCCCCACGTTATCCCCTGTAGCGTTTTGTCACCTTTAGATGCTTCTTAGAAGTGGCATTGTCTACGCCACTCTGTCCCTTTGAAGTTCTCATTGAAACTATTGGTTTGAACTGTTCTTGTTGTTCTTTGTTTTGTTTGTTTCCTGTCCAGTTGGCAGGTTGTTCATCTTTTGCTGATGGGTCTTTTTATGCCTTTTCTCCTTTGCCCTCTGTCTTTTTTAAATGCATTGATTAGTTCTTGTTGTACAACTGCCTTTTTTACAAACTGTTTGTGTTATATCTTGATGGTTAGTGTTTTGGGTTGTTTTACAGTTTTGTTTTGGTTTAACTTTACCCCAGCACTTGCTGCGAGGTGTGTCTACCTTTTTGGATTGGCAGGGTATGCTGTATTATTTGTACCTGGAACAGACTGCCAGATGGAGTGGTGGGGGCTAAGATGGTGGAGGGATTTAAGAGGGCATGGGACAGACATACGGGGCTGAGTACTAAGGGAAGGGTGGGGCAGGCGGGGAGGGGGGTATGTGAAAGGGGAGGGTTGGGCAGACTAAATCGGCCAGAAGGGTCCTTTTCTGATGTCAGATTTCTATGATTCAATGATACCTTTATGGAGGTGGCAGATGCTGGGCACCTTATCATTAGCCATCTCGTATTGGATATCTGGGCAGCTTGGTATTCCTATTTTTATTATGACTGTATTTCAGAGTTTTGGTTTAGGGTTTTCGGGTTATGTTTTTTTTCAGCTCTTTCCACAAGGCAAGGGGGTCCTAAGGTTATAGTTGAAGGCTTTGGGATGATTTATAGGGTTTTATTTGCTTGATCTCCGTGTTTGCTCTCCTTCTTTGACTTATGACATCTTACACAAAAATTCTATCTTATAATGTGAATGGAATACACAGCCCTATTAAGAGAAGCTGTCGTCTTCAGTATTTCAGGCACCAATAGGCAAATATTACCTTTTTATAGGACACCCATCTGTCCCAGGAGGAACATAAAAACCATCTTCAGTTGGGTTTTGGCCAGGCTTTTTTTTCTTCACATCGGTCTGGACACTGACATGGGGTCATGACCCTTGTTCATCGGGGTGTCCCTTTCACAGTTCAACATTGTGAAGTTGATACTGCTGGTAGATATGTTATTGTTACTGGTAACTTGCATGGACATAGAAACATAAAAACTGACAGCAGATACATACCGCTAGCTCTAGGCACCCCCAGTCTGACCATTTTTCCTACCCACTGCACATACCACTAACCCTACTTGATCTCTAGCTTTATTCTCTTTCCTATTGATAGGGTTTCCCTATGCCTATCCCATGCATTTTTGAATTCCCCTAACAAGTTAGCAACCACCATCACCTCCACTGGGAGGCTGTTCCATACATCCACCAGCCTTGCTACCCTGTGATATAACACTGGTTAATATATATTTCCTTCCAGGGTCAGATTGGTGGGCCTTGTCCTCTTTTTTTCTGTATTATCAAAATGATTGCATGGTCAATTAATTGGGGGGGGCTTAAATTTCATTTTAAACCCCCATTTAGACACTTCTAACTTAAAGGCCCACCATTCCTTCTTAGCCCCAAAATACCTTTGGGATACAATCTGCCAATTAGGTTTTTAAGTTACAGTACAAGTCACATTAAACTGTTCCATCAACTCACTGGTGTAGCATTTTGCTTTTGTGATGCTACTGCAGTGGCAACTCGAACTGTTGAAGCTTTCAACTATTTTCCAACCATCCTTCACTGCCTATTCAACTCACTTGTAACTGTTTAGTGAAATGGCAGTAGCTGCATTTTCATGGCATTGTTTATAAATATACAGCATTCCTTAATAGCATTGTTTATAATATCACAGCATTCCTTAAGAGTATTGTTTATAAATATCACAGCATTCCTTAAGAATATTGTTTATAAATATCACAGCATTCCTTAAGAGTTGTTTAGTCTGCCTTCTGAAATGAAACTCATAAGCACTCAGCTGAAAATAAAGCTTATAGTACATAACAGCTAGATGCAAACCAATACTAACCTTTTACTAATTCATTGAATTAAACACTGCACAGATTAGGAAATTTATTGAACAATGTTACACCAGTGAGTTGAGGGAACAGTTTAATGTGACTTGTACTGTACTGCCTTAATCCTTCGACCAAGGAGTTCACACATTGCTCCCTTAGGCATGGAAGCTATGCTTGATTAGATTATCTCTTTACCATGAAGGAACACATTGATGCTCTATATACTGTAAGATTCAACATGGTTCACTGCATCTCTCTGACCATGCTCCAGTTAGTGCCCTTTCTGCTTTAGGTAAGCCACAGGACCAAACTACATGGCATCTCTACCCTGGCTTCCTGTGAGACCCTCAGATCTTGGCCAAACTGACAGATTAGATCTCTCAGTTTTTACAAGAGAATGATTTGGGGGACAAGTTGGATAGTATTTTATGGGACACACTTAAATCAGTCCTTCAGGGCACTCTTACCACTCATGCTACTTTTCTACACAAAGCATAGGAGGGTAAGAGCTGGGACCATCAATACGAGGTGCATACTCTTCAAATGTTCTTCATGCAGGGTGATCGAACTGTGCATGTTCAAATATTGGATGCTAAAAGTCCGATTACAAAAATTGTTAGCTAGAAAAATCAAACAGGTATGCTTTTATTTATGGCATAAGTTCTATGAAGGGGGATCCCGGGGTGCCTGAATGCTGGCATGGCGCTTGTGAGCTTTCCAGGCTGAAACACTGGTTTCTAAACTCCGTGATCCTGATACAGGAGGTGATACCCATCATGCCTTGGATATCTTGTGGATTTTTAGGAATTATTATATGGATCTCAGGGGATAGGCAGCCTTCTGAGCAACAGATTCTTTCTTTTCTCTCCCTAGCGTCTTCCCTTTTTTTCACCACAGCAAGTACAGGCCCTTCTCTTGCCTAACTATACTCTGGGTTAAATCACATTAGGTCTTAAGGCAGCGAACCCTGGTAAATGCCTGGGTTTTGATGGCTTTCCTTTGGAGTTCTATAAAACCCCAACTTTGGGATCTGTACTTACTCTGTTACTTTTGCAGCTTTTCCGTTCACTCCAGAAGGGGGGAGCTCCTCCCCCTTCATGGAGCTATGCTATAATTACAACTCTTCATAAGCCTGGGAAGGACTTAACTTTTCCAGCCTCTTATCAACCAATCTCTGTTTTGAATGTTGATTATAAATTATTTATGTCAATTTGGGCTTCGTGGAGCGTGGGCCTTCTCCCTTTCCTGCTGGACCAGGACCAGGTTGATTTTGTGCGGGGTCATCAAACTCATGATAATGTTTGCAGAACATTTTATTATTGGATTATGTGAATCAGTGTTCTTTCCCTCTGGTCCTGGCCAGCTTGGATGTGAAAAAGACCTTCGACCGTGTATCTTGGCCCTTTCTTAGGGCAACATTACATGTTTTTGGTTTTCCTTCTAGTTTAATTTCACTGCTCTTATCTTTGTATGCTTTTTCGAAGGCATATGTTAAAGTTAATGGAATTATTTCCCAGTCTTTTTAGTAGGCTCGGGGCACCTGCCAGGGTTGCTCCCTTTCTCCACTTCTTTCTGTGCTGTATATAGAACCTTTGGCTTGTTACATTCAGGGATTACTGGATATACAGAGTATCCCTGTTGGTGGCTAGGACTAACGCACTGCTTTATTTGCAGATGATATTTTATTAACCTTTACAAACCTGACTAATTCGCTAAAGGCAGTCTACAATTTTATAACTAGTTTTGAACTACTGGCGGGTTTTTGTCTTGATAGACAAAAAACTGAAGTATTGATTCTTAACTATACTCCTCCTCCATCTGTTCAGGATTTTCTTAGTGCATTGGAATCACAACTGTATAGAACAAAGACTTTGATGGCAGATAAGGACCGCTTGGCCCACCCAGTCTGAACGTTTTCCCTACCTATTGGATAAGATGCAGATCCTAGTTAACCAACAGCTTACTTCCTCTTACCTTCCACTATAATTGCCTTATGTTCCATGCATTAATGAATTCCCCCAATGTTTTTGACCCCACGACCTCCTCAGGAAGGCCATTCCATGCATCCCCAACCCTCTCTGTGAAAAAATACTTCCTCACGTTGCCCCTGAGCTGTCCTCCTCTACCTTCAAACTGTGCCCTCCTTGTTCTTGCACATCTCTTTTTCTGAAAGATGCTACCATCTTGGATTTTGTTGATTCCCTTGAGGTACTTGAAAGTTTCTATCCTGTCTCCCCTCTCCCTCCTTTCTTCGAGGGTATGCATATTAAGCTCCTTTGGTCTCTCTTCGTATGTCTTCTGGTGCAGACCCTGCACCATTTTCATTGCCCTCATTTGGACAGCTTCCATCCTGTCTATGTCTTTGTGGAGATGGGGTCTCCAGAACTGCACACAGTATGCCAGATAGTACATTGGTGGGTATAGTAAATTAACACCTGAATAAAATATTCAGGTGTTTATTTACTGTACCTACCAATTTAGATCATTTGGAGCTTCTTAATTACGAGCCTCTGACATTGCAGATAATATCGGATTTGACAAGATGAATAGAATTAAATCTTTCTTCCAGTGGGTGGAGGTGGTCTGGATGAACATCCTTCCACAATTATTGTTTTTATTGCAAACCCTCCCTCTAGTCCCAGCCTCTTATTATTCACAGGATTGGCATAAATTAGTTTTACATTTCATCTTGCAAGGACAACATCCTAGGATTCGTTCTTCAATATTATATATTTCCCCTGGTAGGGGTGGGCTTGCCCTGACTCACTTTTGCCTAACTTTTGCCTCTATGCCCTAGCTGCTCCAGGCATATTGGAAAGAAATTGAGTTAGTGCTTAATAATCTGTATAATATTAGCCACTTCTGTTCCTTATATATCTTTTTCCAGTTTCTACCATTATACCGCTATGACTCTTCAGACTTTGCAACAGGCCTATCAGATTTATTTATTTATTTATATTTTGGTAACCGGGTAAGCCCACTGAGACCAGAGATCCCTTTTTCAGGGGCGACCCGGGATTAGTTACAGAGAGTACATATCTTGGCAACATTAAACAGTAGTCTTAGGCATACATTTGTAGATATAGTGTGTACATACATAGCAGAATAGTATAGGATGACATTGGATAAAAAACATAACAAGGAGTGGGATACACATGAGCAACTGTAGGACAGCGTTAGCTGAGTACATAATTAGTCACAGGGGGTACATAGTTGGGTATTAACATACATGAGTTTATGGTTTGTACATGATATACTTGGGTAAATTGTCCTCTCTGCTTGATGCCTTAGCCTGGGAGCTCGTGAATCCTTTGAATCGAATGGACCCTTTTCTTAAATGCTGGGCAAAGTTAGGTTTAGTTTATTTACATCAATGTTTAGATTCTTGAGGGATGCAATCTTTTTATGAACCGAAGGCTTCTCATTTAGTGCCTGTTACAGACTAATAACAAGGTGAAAGAGTCTAACATGTTTCAATATAAGAAAAATAGGACAAGAGGAACACAACATGAGATTAAAGGGAGGCCGATTAAAGGATAATGTGAGGAAGTTCTTTTTCACAGAAAGGGTGGTGGATGCATGGAACAGCCTACCTCACGAAGTGGTGGACATGAATACAGTGCAGGGCTTCAAACAGGCATGGGATAGGCATAAGGGAGCAATACAGATGAGTATGAATAGATAGGCCATTGACAGAGCAAAGGCCGATGGCACATTTATAAGGTAGAAAAAGAAATGGGCAAACTGGATTGGCCTTGTGGTCCTTATCTGCCATTATCTTCTATGTTTCTATTATAGGTACTTACAACTTCGGGCCTATATCTGTACTTTACTGGAGTGCTGTAGACGACTTCCGGATTCCTTCCTTGCATTGCTCAATTTAATCTGTACCTACCAACAAGGGGGGGGGGGGATCAGGAGCATTTAATAAGTCATATCTATGCTTCTTTAGGGGATCAGCTCCCGGACTCTACTCTTACAGTTTTCACTCATTGTACTTCTGAGCTCCAGGAAGATTTTGATTTCATTCTCTGGGAGTGGTACTCTCTCCTGACCTATAAGATTACCATGGCTCCTTATTTGAAAGAATTTGCATGGAAGTGCCATATGAGGTTCTTCAGGACCCCTAAGATTACTATGCATTTTCTGGCATATCTGGCTAGGGTGTGCTGGACAGGGTACAGTGAGTGAGCAGTGGACCATGCCCATATTTTTTTGTCCTGTCTGGTCCTCTGTACATATTGGATGGCTATCTCTCAAACATTGAAAGATATGTTTACCTGAGCCCCTTATGCCTCTACTGGTTTTGCTGCATATTCCACCTGATTCATATCAGCTTCTGGTTCATCAGTTTAAACTTTTGTTGATTTTGTTGGTATGTGCTAAGAAGATTATTACTAAATTGTGCCTTCGCCTTCAGCCCCCCCATATTGTTGAAGAGGACAGCTTTAGTTGATTCTGTTTACTTTCTGGAAAAATGTGCTTATTATTTTTTTGAATAAGTTACTTGTACTTGAGGGGACGTGGCAGTACCGGGTGGCTTATAAGCTTTGTAGTGATCCACAGTTAATTTCATGAGAACGTCATGGGACAGATGGGGAAAAACTAGGACAGAAAGACATGGAAGGAAAAGGGCTGTGTGTTCCTTTCATAGGCTTTGTGGTTCCCCCTTGCCTTGTTTTATTTTGTTTTACTTTCTGGGTTCTTTTTTGTATTGTCCCTTATCTGCTTGTGGTGGTGACTTAGCTATTGTTGTTTCAGACTAGAACTTCACTTGTAAAATACTGTTGGTTGGACTTTATGTATCTTGATTTGCTTTTGTTTTACAAGTGCGCATTGATGCAACAACATTGTATTTTATTTGTCCTCTGTGATAAAGCTGCCCTTTGTGGAGAGGTTATGTCTTTACTTGCATGAATTTGCTTTTTTCCTAATAAAGATTTTATATAAAAAAATAGCACTTAACATGATTCCTCATGAAATATTAGTGCTCAAGTTGAAGAAATGTGGAATTACAGATTATGTCACACAACAGATAAGGAGCTGGTTAAACAACAGAACTCAATGGGTAGGTATGGATGTATGGGACACCATCAGACTGGATGGAAACCATCAATGGGTTTTCACTGGGTAGGGTTTGGGACCTTACTGTTGAACATTTTTACTGATAACCTGGAATATGTAGTCACAATAATGTAATTAACTTGATGAACAACACACATGTATGGGTGAACAGTCAGTATTAAGAGCCTCTCACTCAAGTGGGGGGATGGTATCTACCAATTTGCAATTTGTGTGCAAAAACATTTGTTTTTTACTTACTGTTTACTGCACTATGGCAGAGTATGTCAGGCTGATTTTGCTGAATTCCAAGGTGACATTTGCTTTAACCATAAATCCCAGAATCCCCTGCAGATGCCATCAGAGCAGGGCTGCAGTAGTGGGCAATTCAATAGCCTGCAGTGCATGTCAGAGATTTTTAAAGCTCAGAGGAAATGTTTGTCGGTTCGACTCTTCTCTCAGGGCTACAGAGGACAGTAGGACAAGCAGACAAATGATCAGAGCTTATAAAAACTCTAACATGCACTGCAGGCTGTAGAATCTCCCTCTGCTGCAGCCCTGCTCTGATGTCAGCTTCAGGGGATTCTGGGATTTCTGGTTACAGAAAATGTCAGTTTGGAACTCCACAAAATCAGCCTGATACCATCTACTGTACTGCAGTAAATAGTGAGTAAAAATATATGTTTTTGCACACAAATTGCAAATTAGGACCAGCCCACACTTCTTTGTGGGGCTCTTGGTGCTGACTGTTCCCCTTTAATAATAGAGGTAAATTCTAAAGAGGAACAGACGACCTAAGAAGAGATCTAAACATACTGGGTGAGTGCTCTGACAAGTAGTTGATGAAATACAGAGTAGATAAGTGCAACATCCAGCATTTAGACCCAAAGACTTCAGGTAGTGGGTCCGATTTAAATGGTCTACAACAAGCAGGTACAGCCCTTAAAAAAGACTTCATTATCGATGACATTGCAAATGACCCTCCTGGCGCCTTTCCTCCTTACCTGCTCTTTAAAGGGGCACTGTCAACCTTTTTTGTGTCATATTACTGCTAGCTGTAAACCCCACATTTTATTACTGATTACCTTCTATAAAATGAAGTGATATTGCAGGTTGTTTTATATGCTTTCTTTCCTAGTAGAACTCAAATAGAAATTAATGGTGTAACTATACTGGCCCTTGTTTTGTTTCAAAATCCATGATCGACTTATAATGCATACTTCCTGAAAATTACCCCCCCAAACAGTGCAGCCACTCATGGTGCACTAGAATCCTCTCCTTCAACTGCATCATGAGTGGCTAAACTGTGTTGAGGTGCTGCCAAGTCCAGGAAAGGTGCAGTGACAGCTGATTAAGGAAAGCAAACATAAGGAATAATGTGCGGGCGCCTGTACACAATGAGCCTGTGTTTCCATCAAGGGGCTGGGATACCATTGTATGGACCTTGAGAGCGAACTTCAAGAGGTCCATGCTGATATCTCAACCCTGAGATGAAAACACAAGGTGAGTTGTGTATGGGTGCCTATATTTTATTTATAATTACTGACGCACACTTTTTTCCATAGGGAAACCCAGTTATAATTTGCCATTATAACCAGCTGGTTATAATGACAAACATGCACTGGGTTTCCCTCGGACTACGCATGCGGCAGTCGCCAATTTTCCTTTGCTGTGCTACGGTACCTTATCTCTTGGCCACAGACATCACCACCCCTCGATCTTGTTGGTAAGTTGATTTTTTGTCAAAAAAACAAAACTCTCCCTCTGACCCTGAAATGAAACAAAACAAAACAAAGGGAAACCTGGCACGCGCTGTAGTTCCCTGTCAGCAAGCATGTGCCAGCTCACCGCAACCGCCGCGCGACAGTCAGTTTCAAAATAAAAAAAAATACACATCTAATCAATGTTTTAAACAAAAAGCCCATTATTTTATCACTTGAATAAGTGGAGCACTGTAACTTGCGGACCGCACAGAAACTGGACTGCTCCATGGCTGCCTGAATTTGCTTTCCACATTCCTTATTTTATTTTGTATAATTGCTGAGGCAAAAAAGCACATACCAGCAATTATAAAAAAATAAAACATGGGGTGGCTTGTGTAAACTTCGATTTTACACACACCCTCATTGTGGGATGTTTTTCACGAACCCCTCGGGCTTCAGCCTCGGGGTTTATGTAGCATCCCACAACTCAGGTGTGTGTAAAATCTCATTACACACACCACCCCATATATTATTTAAGCAATAAGCCACGAAGAGGTGTGGGTTATCGGGGGATTTACCTTGGCTGGAGTGGTTTGCCCACAAGGCACAGCCAAGTGGGTAAATCCTCACCAGCTGTGGTAAATCCCCTGATAACCCACATCCTCTGAATGGCTTATTGCGATTATACCAAGATTAATTTTTTTGCTATAATAAAATACAAATATTAAAGAGGTTGCTTTGTTTGTTTATTTTTATTGTATTTATTCCTGGGCTGCAGGTGATTAGGACTTAGATCACCATTATTTGCTCCTCAATAGCCGTTGATTATCAGAGGATTTACACCAGTGGTAAACTGCCAGTCTGACCATTTCATTGGCTGTTCACTTATGTCCATGGTATAACCTCTGTGTTATAGTATATGTCTTTAACAAATAAAGACACAAACACTACAAACACAGTGCCGTTAGGATTTCTGTGAGGCACAATAAGGAACAGTGAGTGAAAGAAGTGAAATGGGAATCTTCAGGCCCCCTGCCTTACTACTGCAGTACCTAGAGGTGCTGAATAAGCAAATAATCAAAATGAGTATTTTGTATGACAGGGGGCCACCTTGTGGCCATGTGTGAAAATTAAATAAAGCTTTATGAATTTCAAAAACAGAGAGTATTTTGTTTAAGTAGCTGACAGGTTAGATAGTTTATATCTGGCTGATCCTGCGTCCCTCCACCTGCTATGCTGCCAAACTAATAGTTCCACTCTCCCCCGTGGCCAGTCCTGTGATGATGTCAGTGATGGACTTAGCTGCAGGTGACTTCTATGTGCCGGCACTTACTAATATATTCTAATACTATGTAACAGCACATTTTGATGCTTAGTGTACCAGTACCAATTGTAAAGCACACATAAAGCATGGGGCTTACTGTTAAACTGCTGCCCTTTAAGAGCACTTAGAACTTGCACGTATCTAATTGTTGCACTGCCTGGCAGTGCCACGTATGCCTGTCAGTCAGAGAATTTGCCAGTCTGGGGCTTGTCCTCATGAAGAGAAGAAATGCTGTACAGAGAATAAACCTGTATTCTTTACTTTATGCATCCGTCTTGTTATTCGCATGGTCCAGATGGGGTCCTCACCAGCAGCAACCAAAGGGTCTGGCAGACCACAGAGAAGGAAAAGGGGTCCTTTTAGTGGCAGGCCGAATAACCAAACTGCACATATGGTGGAGAATGCGGCCCTTCTTCTGTCCAGACCCCCATCTCACTTGCTTGCGTCGCTGGGTACCCAAAAGTCATCTCTCCCAGTATGTCTGAACTGCTTGTGTGATTAATTACAACACAGCCTCTGCTGCATAGAAGAAAATGATGAACTGTGTCCTGAATTGTGTATAGCAGCCTGCAGCCCTCCTACTTTTACCAGCCTAAAACAGTACAAGTGTTCCAATCCTGCTGGTCAGCAGCTCCATGCCTGCACTGTTTCAAAATAAATGTGCTACAACCTGCCCCCATGGAGCTACGAACTGTGCATCCCCCTCCCAGCTCCCACCTCGTGGCAGGTTCAGTGCCTAACCCCAGCCAGCTCTACTTACAGCTGCTTCACAAGTAAACACTGCTTCAGAATGGACTACTAAATATATAAATGAAAGAGAGCAGTAGTGTGAAAAAAAAAAATGTACCAAGCATGCCCTTCTGTCTGGGCCTTACTCAACAGCTCCTCTCCCTTCCCCTCCTGCTGTGCTCCCCAAACTCAAGCAGCTTCTCAGACTTCCAACAGACTTCTACCTCCCAAAAGACTACCACCAGCTGGCCCAGTGGCACAGAGGGTTGAGGCGCTGGATGCCACACCTCGAACAATGCCGGCGACCTGGGTTCAGGAACGGACTTGGGACGCCAGGGGTTGGCAGGGGAGGATAGGATTGAGCATCCGATGGACTGCTCTCCTATCCTGAGGTGGGTTTGAGGAAATCCTCGCTCAGTAGTGGCCTCCAGTGGAGACTGGAGGCACTACACAAAGCATTGCGGAAGGGGAACCAGAAAAGCGGAAATACTGAGCAGGTGGCTGCTGGATGATGGCTCTCTGTCCTCCAGACACCTCAGATGCCTTCAGCGAGCTCCCCATCCCCTCGGCAGCATCCCTGGGCCCTATCGTGAGCACGCTGGGCCGCCCCACCTGGTGCCTTCCCCCTTGGAGGAGGGGGACCCATCCGGCAAAGGGTTATGTCCGGGATATCCCAGGGACCGGCGGCAATGTGAGGGTCGGGGAGGCTCAGATAGGACCGGTAGGTGTTGCGGGAGGACTTGCAGAGCCCGAAGGAGTGGGGGTCGCCAGAGCACGGCAGGAGAGAAAATAGATAATGTAAAAAAAAAAAAGACTGCCACCATTCAGGACCACAAATCCAGTCCTGCTTCACAACCACAGCTCAGCCTGCTCTGCAAACTGTGACTCCCGACCCAGAAGTGGCCCAACTTACTGCAGCCCTGAAGATTACTTTCAAGTCCATGGCTCTACTCTGCCCTTTCTACAACCGCCATGGACCACTATCTCGCTCTTCCCAATAGCCAGTCCCACTACTGCAAAACGGAGCGATCCACTCCACATTTGGCCCTCTAGCTTGCTCCACTCTGCAGCTCCACACAAACCGTGGCTCACTTGATATCCCCGAACTGCTGCAGCCCTCTAGCATGGCTCTGCTAGATGCTCTTCCCTCTCCAGGCTGACACACAGCAGGATGGAGCTCTCCTCTGCCCAGCTCGGCCACGCTCAGAACTGCCCACAACAACAACAATAATAACAAAAATAAATAAATAAATTGGGAGCAGGGAAAACAGAGAAAAAAAATATACAACACAACACCCAAGGGAATTCATGCCGGGCACAGCATAAAACAAATAATTGGGGGCAAGAACGGGAAGGCTGTAACAAAGTAGAGCAGAGTATTCAACATCGGGGAAACAAACAAACAAACAAGAAAAACCCTAACAGAAAGCACAGTAACCACAGGGCAGCAGTGGAAAATAAACAACAATCAAGCAGAAAATAAAGGCTGCATCTCCCCAACAGAGTTGTACCACTCACCTAAATAAAAATCCCACCATTTTTCTGTGCCAATTCATGGGGAAGAAGGACAGCATGGTGGCAATTGCCATTTTGACCATTGTTCTGCAGCCAGGCAGCCCCATGGAAGAAATCCTCCATCTTGTGCAGAGCAAGACAAGACAGGAAGTGAACCTTAACCCACCCCTGCTGGCGGACATCTTGCTATAGTCAGGCAGTCAAAACCCACAGGAACTGCACGTCACAGTTCGGCGGCCATCTTGTGAAAGGCACAAATTGACCTCACGCCATTGAAATCCATGGCAGTCCTATTTAAATGAATGGACACTGCAACAAATAGCAGATTTTTGCAACAACACATTTATTTAAATAAATAACACAGAATTGAGTGGGGATTCTTTATTAAGATGTAATTGATGAACTTTACTACAAAAATGTGTACTTTTGTCTACAAAAATAATTTTTGCTTGGCACTTCATCCACGACACAACATCCTGTCTCCTGCATGATGGCAACTCCTTCTCACCCGTACGACCTTCACTTGGTGAAACGAAGCTCATCTCTAACCA
This sequence comes from Neoceratodus forsteri, assembly GCA_016271365.2. Lineage (NCBI taxonomy): Eukaryota > Metazoa > Chordata > Ceratodontiformes > Ceratodontidae > Neoceratodus > Neoceratodus forsteri. Next base: position 1,151,195,089 of record CM057451.1, on the reverse strand, counting down.
CGATGTCTGACGATGACACAGATATGGGTGCCGGAGCGTCCAGGGTCTTACTGTCACCCACCTCAAAGGTGTGGGGCTACAAAATCGAAAGAATCCTCCATGACATCTAGTCTTCTATTTCTGCTCAAGAAGCACCAGCTATGCAAGCTATTCAAGATGACCTGGCTTACATTAAAGCCATTTCACCACAGACCACAGTCCATACCAGCCTACAACCAGTACCCTTCTCAGCCTTGCCTCACGAAGACACTGTCGACTGGCTGTAACAATTCCAAGCATGGATTTCCTTCAATGGTTAGACCAATCCCTTGGGCATCTCCAATGCCTTGCACTTGCTTCTGAGAGGAACTGCTATTTCCTGGTTCGGCACACTTCCAGACCAAGTCAAAAGAGATGCTGCCACACTGTACCCAACCTTCAAAGCCCATTTTCTCCAAGCACACCCACCCTGGTTATTGGAGCAACAGCTGTGGGAACATACAGTGCAACCCACCGAATCTCTTAAAGCCTTTATAGTGGACATTGAGACTTGATGCAAACACCTACAGAAAACGGAGAAAGAACAAGTAACAGCCTTTGTCCGGGGACTGCCTCCTCAATTTCATACCTATATCATACAACAAAAGCCAACCACCTGGACAGACACCATCCAAGCTGCACGGCTAGCCCAAGAGTCCATTTCAATGTTTCAGTCTGCCAGTGCTCAGGTGCCCCAAACCTCACAACTGGCTGCACTCGCCATATGTGTCCAACAGCAACAAGCAATGATTGACAAGCTTATTCCAACAGTCAGTACCTTACACATCAGCTCAACTGCCTCCTCAGAAAATACTAATGCTATGAAACCACCTTGACAGTGATCGGATCCACCTCTGCCTTCCGGAAAGCCCGTGACTTGCCAGTGGTGTGGATTCAGGGGACACACTGCTGCTGACTGCCGAAAGTCAAAGTATTACCACAGGATTCAAGAGAACCAAGGATGCCCACCACAGAACCAACAACGTGATAACTGCACCTACTCCCAGGATCAGGGAAACAAGTGCCACCCAACAGACTAGGGGCTTTTGTTGGGCAGGGGAACACATCAATTGACCACCCCTCTAACTCTCTCAATTCAAACAAAATGCTTCCTCCAACTGCAAACTCTGGCACACTCTCACTTCCAGGGGCAAAGGTACCTGTCATCTGATCACCTCTCCTAGCAAACTATGTACCTGTAACCTTCGGAGATTGGTCTATGCACGTCTTGGTCAACACTGGAGCGAAATATCAGTTATCAACAGCAATATTCTAAACACCCAAGCTATTCGTCACATATCTAGTGTCTCTCCAGCCGACATAAAGTACATTATTAGAGCAAGTACAGCTACAGTACCTATCACAGGCATGGTCCAGCTCAAGCTCCACTTTGGCTCACAGCAAGCTACTGTCAAGTTTTACCTAGTGCCTGATCTTCAACCTGCAATAATTCTTGGCCTAGACTTTCTCAAAGCTCACAAAGCTGTCCTAGACTTTGCCTCAAACAAACTGTCGCTAGATCCTTGGAGGAACCTTAGTTAATCTCTCGCATGACAAATGGCTCTGGCTGCCTATGTCCTCACACCACCCCTTCCCTTATTGGTTAGTTGCTATTTGTTGTTATGTTGTAGCCACTTTGTGTTGTTTTTTCTCGCCTTCTTTTTTTTCTTTTTTTTTCTTGAAATGTTGTCTCTGACATGGAACCTCTGTAAAAGAACCTTGGCTCAAAGGTATTGTAATCCTAGACCTTATAAATAAATAAAACTCACAGCTATAGACTCAGTCACTGTGCCTTCTTAGTCAGAAATGGTTTTGATTGCCAAGATTCAAGGTGAACCACTTCCACAAGGTGTTGTTGGCATCATCACAGGATCCCCCGTACTGCATTCGTCAGGTCTCCTTCTGGGAAATACTGTATTGATGGTGCAGTCTTCCAAAAATGCTACAAATTCACAGATGAGCCAGTGGCCATTTCAAAGGGTGCCAACACTGGAAAGTTTGTCTGCTTGTCTTCAGGGGACCAGCTCCATCTCATGCAAGAACCTCAGCCTGTTTTCACCAACTCTGATCCTACCAGTACTATCATGACCACTCCAACTTCAACAGAGTTATCCCTCGGTCAGTGACTATCCTCTTCCAAACTTCCAGCATCTCCAATGGAAAAGCAACAACTTTTGAAATTCCTGGAGAATTTCCGGGATGTCTTTGTTCGTTCAGATAACAAGCTCGGATGCTGTGATATCCCGCAACATACCATCGGAAGTACAGCCCAACCAGAACCCAATCCATCAGCGAGCCTACAAAGTGGGACACAAACAGAAACAAGTCCTCGAGGACATAATCAAAGACATGCTTGACCAAGACATAGTCAAAGAATCTACAAGCCTCTGGGGTGCACCTTGCTTGCTGGTGGTAAAAAAAGGACAAAGGGTATCGCTTCATGGTAGACTACAGAAAACTCAATGCCTACACGGTGCAGGATGCTCATCCCTTGCCTACAACCAAAGATGCTTTAGAGAGTCTTAGTGCAGCCAGTCATGCTTACTTCACCACTCTAGACCTTTGAAGTGAGTTCTATCAAGTTTCCATTGATCCAGCTCCTCATCCATACACAGCATGATGCTGCCACTTGGGACTTTTTCAATTCAAATGTCTGTCTATGGGTCTTCGGAACAGTCCAGCGACATTTCAACGTGTTATGGAAGCTGTACTACATGGGTTGTCTTGAAAAGTTTGCCTAGTCTACCTGGATGATGTGATTGTCTTCAGCAGAACTTTGCCAGAGCACCTCCAACATCTCCAAGAAGTGTTCGAATGTCTCAGACAAGTCAATCTCAGGCTTTGCCCAGAAAAGTGTTGTTTTGCACAGCATCAAATTCATTACATGGGGCATGTGGTTAGTTCTCAAGGCATCTCTCCAGATCCAGACAAGCTCTCAGCTGTCAAAGACTATCCAGATCCTAACAATCTCAAAGACCATCAAGCTTTCCTGGGCTTGTCTGCCTACTACCGAAAGTTCATTTTGTATATATTTCATTTATTTATTGAAGATATCGGATAACATACCTTTGAGTCAAAGACTCCATTACAAAGATTCCACGTCATTATAAAAAGAGACATCAGATACAATGGCAACAAATAAGACACAATAGTTACAAAGAAGCTTGTACATTAGCAAAAGTGGTTACAGAAAGTTGCAAGAACAGTTACAGAGTAAAGACGGTAATCAGTTAACAGGGTACATACACTGCAGGATGATAGCACTAGCCATGCCCTGGTCATTATTTAGTTGTCTAGGCTGGACTGGGGGTGTCCATTGTCCAGGTATAAGCACGCCCTGGGGTGACAGGACCAAATATGAGGGGGGACATGGGTAGAGCATAAAATCAATGACAGTCGCAGGCTGAACCATGAGAGATTAGGTCACATAGTTGGGACTTGAACTGGCCAAGTCTAGGTTCTGAGAGGAGGGAGTTAGGGAGGGAGTTAAGCCAGCTAGGAGCCTGGTGCCTAAATGTTCTTTGACCTGAGGAGGTCTTGCAGAGGAGTACCCAGAAGTGGGTTATTGTTGATTGCCGGGTGTGGCGGGAGGACAAGGGTGCCTGGAGTAGGGGGTTAAGGGCAGGTGGGAGTAGACCTGCAGTTATTTTTTTAGCAAAGAGGCATGTCTGATATTTGAGCCTCCCATTGAAGTTAAGCCAGTTGGTGAAGGCATACAGGGAGCAGGTGTGTGTGCATCTGGCACAACTGGAGGCTAGTCTACAGGCCTTATTAAAGGAGAAGACTCCTGTATATTTATGATTTGGATATGTCTGATGTATTTATTATACATTACATCAAGTACTGTACATATGTCAATAAGAGATCAGCCATTTCTTCTGAAGCAACACATATCTAGAGTTTGAGGCTCTGACACAAGGTAGTAAAATGTCAAGCAAGCCTCTATTTACATGCAAATGAGTCACTTGTAATACAGCCCCTCCCATTCCTTGATGTCACTGCAGCAACACTGCTGAACAAAGCATAAGGGTATCAATGCTGTCTATCCTGATTTTAGTTTAAGTTTGCAATGGCTTAAGACAGTTCTGTCATGCAACTCACACAGGGAGTGGTACTTGTAGCCTTAATACTGCATGTCAGTCAGTTGTTCCACTCCACAATCCATACACCATTCTGGGGAAGCATAGCTCCCCTATGGATGCACCCTCAGAGGAGACTAAGGAGGCTGAGGACAACTGTCAAAAGGGAGGCCCACAGGAAGGAGGCAGAGGACACCACAGGGAAAGGAAGCAGCTCCTGGTGGGGGACTCAATTATTAGGGGGATAGAACTGGGGGGAGCAGGGAAAACTGAAGTAAGGTGCCTGCCTGGTGCCATGGCTTGAGAGACAGGAAGCGCATCCTCAGGATCATGAGAACAGCTGCACGGGAGTTCTGAGCTGGACGCCATTGTCCACCTAGGGACAAATGACTTGGCCCATCATGAGATTAGAACAGTGCAGAAGGACTTTGTAGAATTGGGAGGGGCCTAAGACAAGTAGCACACACAATATCCTTCTCTGAGGTGCTGCCTGTCAATGGCATGAGTGAGGTGAGGTGAGGTACTTTGCACCATGCAGTTTAATGAATGGTTGAAAAATGGTGTGGAGCACAGGGTTTGGTCTTGGAGACTGGGGTTCCACCTGGAGGGACACTCAGCCTATACTGGCAGGATGGTCTGCATCTGTCCAGGAAGGGAACAAGTCTTTTGAGCAATCGGTTTAAATGCTTCATTGGCAAGCTTTTAAACTAGTCAAGGGGAGGCACTGATAAGCAGCAGGAAAATCCAGCCTCTCCCTACAAAACAGGGTACTAAATGAGAAAAAGACTGAGGTAGAAAGGTCAGTGGGGGATGCTGCAAAAGAAGGTAAAGCCATCAAAAAATGGAGAGCAATGAGTGCCAATGCCCATAGTCTGAGTAACAAGCTTCCTGAATTAGTGGCTTTGATGTAGGAGGAACATCTGGATATCGTGGCAGTCACAGAAACATGGTACACACAAAACCATGACTGGGATGTAAACATACCAGGATACACTATCTACAGGAGGGACAGGGAGGGTAAAAGAGGAGGAGAAGTAGCTCTTTACATAAGGGAAGGAATCAATGCAACAGAACAAAAGGGAAAACAGGGAGGAGGAGAAGAAGCACTGTGGGTAAATTTGGAGACCGGCAATGGCACCACAATCTGCACAGGGGTTGTATACTGACCTCTTCTCAGGGAGGAAATGGACAAGGAAATGATATAAAGAATACTTAGAATGGCAGAAAAGGGAGATAATGCTGATGGGTGATCTGAATATGCCAGATGTTAACTGGGCAGTTGCAGCAGCCACTTCAAGAGTGGGGTTATTCTAGATGCCCTACAGGGTCATGCCTTAGACAACTAGTATTGGAGCCCACTCCAAGAGGGAGCAATCTAGACCTGGTTCCTTCAAATGGAGATGAAGAGAGGATCACAGATGTAGAAGTGGGTAGCCATCTGGGAACTAGCGACCATCGAACAGTATGGTTCACAATAAACACAGTAATAGAGTCAAGCCATACAAAGACAAAAGTACTGGACTTTAGGAGGGCTGACTTTGCCAAAATGGGTGAGTGCCTAAGGAATGCACTAGCAAATGGGCAGGAAGGAGGGTGGAAGAACAATGGGGAATAATAAAAACTGCCATCACAGAGGTAACAAGCCTTTGTGTGAAGCAAATAAACAAAATGAAACAATGTAAGAAACCACTATGGTTCTCAAAGGAAGTGGTAGGAAGGTTCAAGAGAAAAGAAAGCATTCAGGAAGTACAAGGAATCACAGGAGGAGCAGGACAGAGAACTGTATCAGTTAAAGCAAAGGAAGCTGGGAAGGCAGTCAGAACAGCAAAGGCCCAAACCGAGGAAAAGATAGCCAACTCAGTTAAGAAGGGGATAAAACCTTTTATAGGTACATCAGGAGCAAGGAAGACAAAGGGAGGTTAGTGAGGCTTAATAAAGGGAGGAGCATGGGCAGAGGGTGACTGAAAGGCAGAGATACTAAACAAATATTTTGCTCAGTATTTACAAAGGAAGGGGAGGTACCTAAAACAAACAGTAGAAACACTCTGGATACAGAAGTTGATACCAGCCTATTTACAGAAGAAAGGGTTCTGAAAGAACTCTCTAAAACTGAAGGTGGACAAAGCAATGGGGCCTGATGGGATTCATCCCAGAATTCTAAAAGAACTAAGGGTAGAACTAGTGACACCACTGACTACCCTTTTAACAAATCATGGGAGGATGGGGTGGTACCCGAGGACTGGAGGAGGGAAGATGTGATTCCTTCACAAAAGTGAGAGCAAGGCAGAAGCAGGAAACTATAGACCTGTTAGTTTAACCTCAGTGGTAGGGAAAATGATGGAATCACTTTGAAGGAAAGAATTGTTGAGTATCTAGAGGCCAGAGGGGCACAGGACCCAAGGCAGCATGGATTCACAGCGGGAAGGTCATGCCAGACAAATCTGATGGATTTCTTTGACTGGGTGACCAAAGTAGTAGATCAGGGAGGGCTGTGGACATGGCCTACCTAGACTTTAGCAAGGCATTTGACACAGTCCCACACAAAGATTAATATATGGTTAGCCAGCCTGGGACTGGGTCCCAAGATGACAGCCTGGGTAAAGAATTGGCTGGAGAATAGGACAGAGAGTAATAGTAAATGGAGTCCACTCTGAAGAAGGGGTTACTAGTGGGTAACGAGGTTCAGTATTAGACCGGTCCTCTTCAACTTTTATAAGGCGATATTGCAGAGGACTGGAAGGAAAAGTATGTCTCTTTGCAGATGACACAGAATCTGAAACAGAGTTGATGCACAAGGTGGGGTGGAAAGGATGAGAAGGGACTTGGCAAGGTTAGAGGAATGGTCAAATGTATGGCAGCTTAGATTCAATGCTAAGAAGTGCAAGGTAATGCACCTGGGAAACAAAACCCAGGGAAGAGTACACAATGGGGGTGAGATACTAACAACAACAAAATGGAAAGAGACCTGGGGTTGTCATATCAGATGACCTAAAGGTGGGCAAGCAATGAGAGGGCAGCAAGGAGGGTTGGGGGATACTGGGATGCATAGGAGAGACATCACCAGAAAACAGGAAGTTATTATGCCTCTGTACAGACAGCTGGTGAGGCCCCATCTGGAGTACTGCATGCAGTTCTGGAGACCCAATCTCTGCAAAGACATAGACAGGATGGAAGCTGTCCAGAGGAGGGCACTAAATGGTGCATGGTCTGCACCGGAAGACATATGAAGAGAGACTTAAGGAGCTTAATATGTATAGCCTCGAGGAAAGGAGGGAGAGGGGGACATGATTGAAACTTCTAGCACCTCAAGGGAATCAACAAAGTCCAAGAGGGTAGCATCTTTCAAAAAGAGGTGTGCAAGAACAAGGGGCACAATTTGAAGATAGAGGGGGGCCAGAGATAATTTAAGAAGTATTTTTACAGAGAGGGTTGTGGATGCATGGAACGGCCTCTGAGGAGGCTGTGGAGTCAAAAACAGTGGTGGAATTCATGCATGCATGGGACAGTCATAAGGCAATTCTAGGGGGTGGGGGTAGGAAGAAGTAGGCTGCTGGTTAACTAGGATCTGCAGCTTATCCATTAGGTAGGGAAATGGGCAGACTGGTTGGGCCCAGCAGTCCTTATCTGCCATCAAAATCTATGTTTCTAAGTTTCTATGTGTAGAGCAAATAATACATCTAATAGTATTGCATTCAAAGGAAACAAAAGCTGTTCCTGTGTACTGCTCATTTCTCTCTGTGAGACAGTTGTAACGTTGTGGAAAGCAGTAGACTGAATCAGTTAATCAACCAATTAACCACCCAATCAATCAATCGAGCAGTCAATCAGTCACTCTGTAGTGAACCAGGTAAACACCCTTGACAGGATTCATTTACATGGTAGGCTTGAGCAGTTTCCCAAAAGATCACACAAGACTGAATTCTTCCTTTGCACAAATTATACACTCCCCTATCAGCAGCCTGAAAGTGGAGAGCTAGATCACTTACTTTATAAAGTGTATTGTTTTACATTTCAAATGCTCTTTACATCTGGGTTCTGACTGGAAATACCAAGACACAGAATGCATATGACATGGGAGGAATGAGCTAAGCAAATACAGAGTACTACAAACACTGAGACTGATTAGTTTCTTTACCTACAACAGCTGAAGTGTAGCATCTGATTTGTGAGGACAATCGACCTCAAATACTGGCATTACAAGGGGGGGGGGGCTGCCACAACCTGTTTTCAGTACCTTCAAAGTGAAGTGCTGTAGCTCTCACATCACTGCTAATGATTTATAATGGGAATGGGGGCATTGTTAAAGTCATCGACCTGAGGGGCCATCACAGTTCCCAAGGAGGTTAGGGGAACTTGTTAAGGGTTAGAGAGTAAGGGACTTTAGTAGGATTTGAACCAGAGTTTCCCAGTTCTTGTGCCTGTGCTTTAACCACTAGATTACTCTTCTTCCATATACTGCAGCTGATGTCCTGGTAACCTATTCCGTGTTATAGCTGAACTCTTTATTGCCTTACATCAGCCATCCAATCACTGACTGCCTAGTTACAAAGGGAAAGGGGCATTTTTGCAAGATTGTGTCTCATTGCTGGTGTCAATCAAAACAGAGAATGCTAACACACACAGAGCATAATAAAACAGCTATATAATGCCACTTAAGACTCTTGTTGTACCCAGAGTCATTTATTGGGTAAACTGTTTTTGCTAACTGAAACATTAAACACAACTGATACAGGCACTTCCTTATAGGCATACGGTACGTACATGTCAAATCAGTGCTGAATCACACTCATATGGTCCTAGTCCCTATTAGAACTGACTTCAGGATGTGCACAACACTTACTTAAGTGGGGGACCAAACATTGTGGCTTCTGTTTACTGGTGGAACAGCATTTAGTGCAGCACCATTATCTGTTGCTCTGATGAGATCATCCTCCAGCAGCATTGATGGTAAAATGGAGGACAAACACATTGATAACTTCTGGGGGCTGTATATTTTTATTTATAATCTAGATTTGGACAGCAATAGGCCTGCTGGCAACTAGAGAAGGAACACAATAGTTACACATAAGGAGTTGGGAAAATATGGATGTGAAACTATGGGAGACTTCCCCTTTAAGAGCCAGCATGATTTTGTTTAGATGTGTGTTGTCAGCTGCCCCATAGATTATGATACCATAATCTATGAGTGACAGTACTGAAGCTGAGACAGCTAGGTGGAGGGCTCAGGTGGGTGGCAGTGCTTGTACTGGTGCATTTGCAACTATGCCAAGATTGCAGCTCCATTGTATGCCCTCACTAAAAAGGGATGTGACTATATTTGGACTTCTGAATGTAAAGAGGCCTTTGAAACCTTAAAACAAAACCTAATCTCTTTTCCAGTACTGGTCTACTCAAGGTTCAACCGGCCCTTCAAGCTCTACTCAGATGCTAGTTCCTCTGCAGTGGGTGCTGTGCTCTGTCAAATTCAAGATGGAACAGAACGAGTTGTCCACTATGCCGGGTGCTCTCTTACCTCAACTGAGCAGAACTATGGCAACACACAAAAAGAATGTCTAGCAATGGTATTTGCCATAAAGAAATTTGACTGCTACCTTCGCTACTCCTCCCTTACAGCTATCGTTGATCACTCGGCACTCAGATGGTTATTCGAAATGAAGGAGCCAGTAGGCAAGTTCGCCCAATGGATTGCCATGCTGCAATCCTACAACTCTGAAATTCAATACAGACCAGGTCAAGTTCACTCAGATGCTGATGGTGTAAGCTGGAGATGATATCCCTCTGCATCCTCCTCAACAGAGGTAGATGGGGAAGGGAACAAAAGTACCTCAGGATGATTTGGTAAAACCAGAGGAGTGGTCTCATACTTGGCAGTTTGGTTTCAATGCCAAGAAGTGCAAAGTGATGCCTTTAGGAGACAAGAACCCAGGAGACAATTGCTGGCTGGAGGGTGTCCTGTTAACCAAATCCAAGGAGGAGAAAGACCTGGGAGTGCTGATAACTGGTACTCGACCAGACTATACAGCTGGAATGGCCTGTATCTGTTGCCAATTTTGTATGTACATTAGCTCATTTTTAAAATCCATTTTGTGCAATAAGCAATCCATCCCCCTTTTTTTTTTTAATACACTGTGTACAGATATGATGGCTGAGGGGTAGAGCTGCTGATTCTGGTAGCAAGGGTGCAGGGTTTGAAGCCTGCAGTGGTACCAAGATTATCAGTATCAGTGTCAGTGGCTCAGTAGGTAGCACACTCACCTCTGAGGCCGGGAGATCAGAGGGCTGTGGGTTCAGTCCCCACATCTGGCACTTGGGTTAATATCCCAGTACTGACACTGTAGTGCAGCATGACAGGGGTGCTTCACTTCTGAGGTGCTGTCTTTTCGGATGAGGCGTTAAACCGAGGTCCCTTCTGCCTGGATTGGTGGTAGTTCAGGTGGATGTTAAAGATCCCATGGCACTTATCGAAAGAGTAGGGAATTTCCCCGTTGTCCTGGCCAAATTTCCCTCATTCACTAAAAATACCACCAACAGCTTAATCTTGTTTAAGGTCAGTTGGCATTCATCTGTATCCCCCTTCCCCGGGCTGTGCCTGAAAATAGCTAGGATTTGTCTAGTGCACTTACCCGGTCAACAAACACAAAACAAAAAAAATATATATTAATAAAGGCTACATAACCTTATATCTTACAATGGCAAGAAAGAATCTTGGACTGTGATCGGTTAGTTTGGGGCTGGATCCGTGATGTTATCCCAGCACATAATCACAGATCTAGTCTCAGCCTCACTGTGAACCAATGTAGATGACATTATGGATGGCCGCTAGCATACTGTCTTTTTTTCATCTTCTCTTAAGAAACAAAAATATTTTTCCATACTAATAAAAACATTCTTTCAAATTATTCTTTCCTTTTATATATAACAACGAGCCATTGTATAATAGCAATAATGCCCTCCAGGGTGTGTGTCGTTTGGGATAACATAACGCCTCAGGTATTGGACGCACTCGGCCTACGGCCTTGTGCCCACCTGAGACGTGACGTTATTTCAGCACGACACATACCCTGCTGGGCATTATTGCTTAATTATATTATGGAAATGTTTTCCTGCACAAAATTCCATTCCTTTCAAAATGCTGTTCTACCACAGTTCTAAGCTAATGGAATGTGATTCTACCCTACATTGGCAGAACATCTAGAGACTGCAGGGGGTCGGTTTCATTTTGAAATCAAAAGAACTCACAACATACATTTCACATAGTACATCACACTACAGGATGAGCAACTTAAGGCAACCAATGTGTTTTGCTACCTCAGGGTTCTGATTCCCATTGACCTCTAGAGCTTCATTCTCAAGGTCATAGGGAATCAAACCCCCTCTGTGACAGAACACACTGGTTGTGCATATTTGCCCATCTATCACACCAAATATTATGGCAGATAACAACAGATACTAAAAATTAGCTGCTTCAGCAAATACTACAAAATTTTGGGTCGTACAGGTAAAATGTTTTTTAAACGACTGTGGGCAATATGGTATAAGAGGTGTTAATATATCCTTTTAAAGTCTAAAACACTGACTGATATGCATATTTGCATATACCCTTTATTTTACATGACTGTTCTGTCCTCGACCTCTAATTGCTGCATCACATAATGGCTAAGAAAAATATAAAAAAGAACCAATGCCTTTACAGAGACATGCCAAGCACTCTTATACCATGATTGCTTACAGTTGTTTAAAAAATAATTACATGTTTCCATTTTGATAGCATGGAATGAAATCACTGACCAGCCTCATGTCTCAAAAAACACTCCGAGCACCCAACAAAAGACCAAAATCCGCCATATTGGATCCCTGCTAAACACCGGTGTCCCAACTGGCCTGGCACTGTAATTCTCCAAACAGTACTTTAAAGCCACAACCTGTAGCTAAAATACATTTCCAACACTTCTGTTTTTTTTTAAAACACCAAGTGTGTATCTGCCCATTCCTTTCAACACATTGTTGTCCCCCCAATCCTATGATAACATCCGCTAGTTCGTCACCATGCTCTAAAATGATAAGAAGAAGCTATCACTGCTTAGCACACGCAAAATGTGACACATCAACAGTCTGCACCATTCTCAACCAAGCAAAAGCATAAAAAAAAGAAAAATATGAACAGAATGGACTGCATTCTCTCGGCCCAAAATGGAAGAACTTAAAAACACACCTAACAGTGACCGCGGCAATTACCAATGCTGCAACACATGCGCACAAGTAGCAAAAAATGGAGTAGTACCTCCATGCTAAAAAACCAAAAACAAACGAGCAACAAATTTGAATCCTGTCCCGGCTCATATATCAAAAAGCAGCTGTAACACAACAAAAGAAAACAATCTAGGTCCACATTCAAACACTTCCTAGTCATCCCTCCAAAATAAAACCACACTGCCCTACAAAGCCGAGCACAAAGCAATACTCCACGGCCCCAGAACCCAGCAGTACTTCTTCTGGCGGAGCAATAAAATCACCCAAAAATTGCATAAAAATATAAAAGAAACTTTCTTTACTATTTTTCCAGTATAAAAAAATGGAACTATTGAATAATAGCAATATACCCCAACAGGGTGTGGGTATACTGGTGAGTTTACCACTCCTGGTGTGGTTAAGTCACTTGGCTGCACCTCTTGACCGAACCACACCAGCCGTGGTAAATCCACCAGTATACCCACACCCTATTGGGATATACTGCTTTAATATAAAACCAGCAGAAGGCAGAGTAAGTAACAAGGAGGGGTATCAGTTGGCTCCCATGGGGCCATCGTACCACAGCTGATGTTGTTGGGGCCCCAAGTAGCTAATTTTATAACAGGGGAAGGGCTACACATGGGCCATGAAGTCCCATACATCATTCTGCAGGAAGGGTCCTGTCCCCCTCCCCCACCAGAAGCAGCATTAGCCCCATCCAGCATTCTGCAGGAGGAGTGTCTGTCCTGACTGCAGTGGCTGCCCCCACCACTTGCAAGCAACAGTGACCACCAATCAGTGCTGTTACCATCTCTGATCAGGTCCCCCCCCACCAGAATGTTGTTGTGTGCCCTGGATCATGATGTGGTGGGGTGAGTCGGGGCTCACAACACACAGGAAGCCTGTTCAGATTATATTATTGTTTGCTTATATTTTAGGCAGTACTTACCAAGTTGTCCAGTCCTTGTCCTCTGTCCCTCCAAGTGCACAGTTCTGGCCTGCAGTGATCTGCTGCTTTTTCTGACTGAAATTCAGCACAGTCAGCTCAGGCTGTTTCTATCTACTTTTGGTGCTAAACAGCTATCTGACCCAGACGGGGGGGGGGCGAGACCTTGAGTCTTTTCTTCATTGATGGACCTGGGACACCACTACCAGGCTGCACACAACACAGGAGGACAGTCGCGGAGCGAGCAGCGACAGGTGAAGGAGATTAATTAAATTAAGCGGATCTGAAAGACATCCAACTCAGCGCCGCGTCTGAAACAGTGCCAGAGCCCGAAATCCCTTGACAGCTGTGAGATGATTTTACCCTACACGCCACGACTGACTAATTCTACTGTGCACTCACTGCACTCTATTCACTGACACCTCAGTGCTGCATGCGGGATACTGTCACAAGGCAATTAGCCACTCAGGGCTGCTCGTTCTCCCGCCAGTGACTCTCTGTCATCAGCAGCACTTCTAGTGCAGTAGCAGCGAGCAGAGGAGATCGAAAGAGTCTCAGTAGCGCAGACGTGAAGCCCCGGTCAGGAACTGTCATGAGGGAAGGCGCCCTCTGCAGGGCACCTAGTAGTAACGCGCCAGTGAGCATAGCAAACCACTAGTCTCTCACTCTGCCGAATCATGCAACGTCTGCAAAGACAGAACAAGAAGGGGAGATCTAGAGAGACTAGGTATAGGCCTAGCAGTCCATTTCTTCTAAACAGAAATTCCAGTAGTTCTTCCCTTGCTTCTTTTGTTCAAAGCGATTCTTTGGTGCTGTGTAAGAGCTCACTCCTCGCGTGCCCTGCCATATCACAAAGCACAATACATCGTCGCGCGACCTGTTTTCTCTAGCCCTTTGAGGAGCGGACTGGGACTAGGACTGTGCTTGCTGTACGGCAGTCATGTCATGCTGCTTTGTTTGATATCTGGTATTAATGTACATTTAGGAAAACTTTGCAAATTTTGCTCGGAGCGGCTCCAAAACGAAATTTGCAAAAGTTTTCCCCAAATTCTGTACATTGTACAGATGTCTCAGTACCCAGTACCAATGATTAAAAAACGGTATTGTACCGGCAAAACTGGTACAGTTGGAGGGTCTGGGGCTGTGTATTTTTATTTATAATTTAGATTTGGACAGCAATAGGCCTGCTGGCAACTAGAGAAGGAACACAACAGTTACACATATGGAGTTGGGAAAATATGGGTGTGAAACTATGGGAGACTTCCCCTTTAAGAGCCAGCATGATTTTGTTTAGATGTGTGTTGTCAGCTGCCCCATAGCTTATGATACCATAATCTATAAGTGACAGTACTGAAGCTGAGACAGCTAGGTGGAGGGATTCAGGTGGGAGGCAGTGCTTGTACTGGTGCATTTGCAACTACGTCAAAATTGCAGCTCCACTGTACTCCCTCACTAAAAAGGGATGTGACTATATTTGGACTTCTGAATGTAAAGAGGCCTTTGAAACCTTAAAACAAAACCTAATCTCTTCTCCAGTACTGGCCTACTCAAGGTTCAACCAACCCTTCGAGCTCTACTCAGATGCTAGTTCCTTTGCAGTGGGCACTGTGCTCTGTCAAATTCAAGATAGAACAGAACGAGTTGTCTCCTATGCCGGGCACTGTCTTACCTCAGCTGAGCAGAACTATGGCATCACACAAAAAGAATGTCTAGCCATGGTATTTGCCGTAAAGAAATTTGACTGCTACCTTCGCTACTCCTCCTTTACAGCTATCGTTGATCACTCGGCACTCAGATGGTTATTCGAAATGAAGGAGCCAGTAGGCAAGTTCGCCCGATGGATCACCATGCTGCAATCCTACAACTTTGAAACTCAATACAGACCAGGTCAAGTTCATTCAAATGCTGATGGTGTAAGCTGGAGATGATATCCCTCTGCATCCTCCTCAACAGATGAAGAATCCTGCTTACAAGCTTTTTCCTTCCATGCTACGGATGTGCTCCCTGTGGACAATCCTACAGCACAGGGGTCGATCTTATTGTTTTACTAGCCCGAACACTAGTGAAAATTGACCAGGGCTAGTGCAGATAACTCTCTACTTGTCCATCTTGACTAGTGCAGATTTTCATGGCTGTTAATGAAGTTAAAAAAGTTTCTACTTTAGCAGGCTCTCGTCCTCATACTAATCTCTCTCAATGTTCCAGATGGCCTGGTGTGATTAACAGCTCATTAAGAGCTGCAGTTACCTGGTAGTTCAAAAGGGGGATCCCACAAAAGACTCAATGTGAGTCATTATCACTCCACTGTTAGGAATTTCAGCTAGTGTCCAGGGTGTGATCAAGGGTGGAGTGCTGTTAAGTCACTAGCTTCCAGTTTTCTGAATGTGTCTCTAATAGTTTGTCCCATATTAAGACCAGTGCCCCACATTGCTCTACATTTTGAGTGTCGGTATCCAACATTTCAGTGACAAAATGTGAGGAGGTATACAGGGTCAGCCCTGCAGGTGGTAGGTTTTATCCCAGCCTCACCATAACTTCCCTCTCCCCTCCAAAGCTTTTAACTCTGTTCTTGGACACCACTATAGATCATACTCTGAAATAACCATTCACAGATCCACAGCTGCCATTACTGTAATACTGGCAAGTGTAGGTAGTCCTCAGCTCTTCTAAATGGACCATGCCAGCCATCACTATCCATACAGTCCCACCCTTATCCCACCCAGCATGTCCTTTCATCCTAAAAACAGTTTTGAATCATGTATGGTACAAAAATAAACCTTAATAAAATACACAATTTTAAACCTTAAAATAGGCATTCCTGGGGTACAGAGATCATCCTATATAAAAATAGAAATAGTGTAGCATTATGCCTGTGTATTGTTTTCCCTGGGTTGGTGAAAGGACAGGGTTAAAGAAAAATATGTTATTGTTGGGGCACATCATATTAAAATCAATGCTTTTAAAAATAAAAATGTCAGTTATCTATTTCCCCAAGCCCCTTAGGTTTGTGTAGCTTCCACCCCAAATAAATCTTAGATGTACTCCTGGCTCACTTGAGACTGTACAAAAACTTCCAGAAGTGCAGGTCTTTGTTTGACTATAGGGTGGGGGCTGACAATGTCTTTCTCTGCCTGGCTCTGTTCATTGTCCTGTGAGTGGTGGTGACAGTGTGGTGAGGTGCATGATGATGTCAGCTATTGTGTGTGCAGAACTAGGACTGCTTGACTGAATATTTGCTGCTGTGATGTCTTCTTGTTTGTTGGTGGTATGGGGGGGAGGGAAGAAAGAGGGAGAGGAGGCCATTGTACAAAACAATGGGGGGGGCAGACTGTGTGTGATGGCACTGCAGTCTTTTTTTCTGCTGGGGAGCTGGAAGCAGTGTGGGAGGAGGATAAATGTGCGATAATCAGAGTATTTCTTGGCTTGCATTGTTTCCTATGCAAGTGATCAACATTTGCCATTATAATTGAGGGCTACTGCAACTATCTGCGGGCTAGTGCAATTTTGAATCAACTTGCCCTGCTGGCTAGTGCAAAAAAAGGTTAAGGTTGACCCCTGCTACAGCACCTCAAGTTGCTTTGCTGCTACCAACCACTTCTACAGAGAGACACACAAATCCTCAGTTACTGCAAGCAGCTGAAGAGCTTCTCATCTCCTCAACATCCGATCTGTCCCTGGCAACTGTTAAAACGCAACAAAGAACTGACACTGACACAGACATAATCTCCTACTTAGAGTCTGGAACCATACCACAACAAAAGAAACATCGCCAAGATGTACTTTTCTTTGCTTCGCAGTACTTCTTCAATGACGGTGTGCTTTTTCACATTTGGACCAAGAAAGGCAAGGGACATCACACGGATAGAACTCACGTACAGCTACTTGTGCCAGCCTCTCTCATCCCTCAAGTTCTTCTCTCCACTATCTGGAGATCATATGGGAATACACAGAACTCTTGAAGAGACAAGGCTTCACTTCTTCTGGCCACACATGAACAGGGACATTGTCCAGTTTGTAAAATCCTGCCAGCCCTGCTCCCAAAGAAAGCCTCCTGCCAAACCAACAAAGGCAGACATCATCCCAATGCCTGTAGCCACTGAACCAGTCCAAAGAGTCAGCACTGACATTCTTGGGCCTTTACCAGCATACTTTGACTCTAGCAATAAGTACATCCTTGTTTTTGTGGACTACCTGACGAGGTATTCGGAACTCATCCCCTTAAAAGACATTAAAGCCGCCACTGTGGCAAGTGCCTTGCTCAGCACAGTCATTTGTCATCGAAGTACCCCATCTTACCTGCATTCAGATAGAGGCACTAACTACCTGTCCACCATTGTACGAGAAACTTGCAAACTTCTTGGGATAAAAAAGACACAAACCACAAGTTACCATCCACAATGCAACAGACAGAGTGAAAGAATGATGACTACCATTCTCGGCACACTCTCCAAGTATCTGGATGAGACTCACGACACTTGGGACCATTTTGTTCCCTTTGTGCAGTTTGCATACAATACTGGCCCTTGTGTCAACAGCACAGAATACACCCCATTCATCTTAGTCCATAGACGTCACCCAAGAACTCCACTGGACAGGGATCTCTTACTGCTAGAGGTTCCTAAGTCAGCTTCTTCCTTCGTTATCCCTCTGCTGGAACAGCTTGAACCTTTCCTGACATGTTGCAATCACCACGTTGGGCCAGAGAAAATCAACAATGCAAAAAATGTGTGCAGTCAAGGCAGATGAGCCTTCATTCTCTGTTGGGGACATTGTTTATTTGTACCAACCTGTTCTTGTTCTGGGTGCCTCCAAGAAACTGCTTTACCCATGGACTGGTCCCTTCTACATCATAGAAAAGCTTCCTCCAGTCCACGTTTGTCTGCAATGCAAGTCCGATGGCAAGCTGGTACACAACAAAGTCCATATAAACCAACTAAAGCATGGGTACCTGAGTAACAACCTTCCAGAAGACCCCAGTCCTCCCAGAAATGAAGCTGCCCTTGAGCCTGCCATCCTCTCTGAAGCTGAGATCCCTCCAACTTGCAACTAGTTCCTACAGATCTTCCCACTCCTGACACTCTCCAGCTAGATTCTGTTTTACCAGATGATTTGCCTGGGACTTCCTCTTCTTCTCAACCTTCTTCTTCTTCTTCTTCTTCTTCTTCTTCTTCTCAGGACTCTCTTCTACACACCACAGCGTACCAGATTAAGAAGATCTTAAGGAAGAAGTTCACAAATGGACCCTGGATTTACAGAGTCAAATGGTGTGGATTTGATAGTGGACAGAACTCCTTGGTCACTTTTAATGACCTGACCCCATCCTGTCAGGAACTAGTGCAATCAACACATGCCTCCATTCCCACTGACAGGAAAAGTCAATGGAGATCTTGAACTTTTGTAGACCAGACTCAGTGTAATGTGTTGGGACTAATTTCTTCTGGGTTAATTGATTGATTGCTGTAAATGATTCTGGTACCTCCAGCAACTGTTGCTATGGTATTGCATACCTGTATTAATGCCTTTTTTCCCTTAGGAATGTTTTACATTTACAGTCCACCTATATTGTTATGCAACTGTTAATAAACTTTTAGCCTGCATTCTGGGTAACCTCCTGCTGCTACCCTTCCCTCTCTTCCCTTTTCCTTCCCCCACACTTTAGCGCTTGTGGCATGACCAAGTCTCGTACTATTATGTCCCCCGTGCTTCTCTGACTGGTGCCCAGTGTAGTTTATGTTCTCCCCTGCAGTGGAATTCTGTCTTGTGAAAGTAATGCCTTGTAATGCATGAAAATGTTTTTGCCTTAAAACTTACTTAAAATGATCTCTTGCTTAGAAACTGTCATAGATTTATTGCTTGTTCGAGTGGTGCTCACATTCACTGCTCTGGCGGTGATGTGAAGCACACATTACACATGGGGCTTACTGTTAAGCTACTGCCCCTTTAAGAGCACTTAGAACTTGCATGTATCTAATTGTTGCACTGCCTGGCAGTGCCATGTATGCCTGTCAGTCAAAGAATTTGCCAGTCTGGGGCTTGTCCTCATGAAGAGAACATCTGCTGTACAGAGAATAAACCTGTATTCTTTACTTTATGCGTCTGTCTAGTTATTCACATGGTCCAGATGGGGTCCTCACTAGCAGCAACCGAAGTGTCTGGCAGACCACAGAGAATGTAAGGGGTCCTTTTAATGGCAGATCCAATAACCAAAATGCCACTCAGGGCTACGAGAGGACAGTGGGACAAGCAGACAAATGATCAGAACTTATAAAAACTCTAACATGCACTGCAGGCTGTCGAATCTCCCACTGCTGCAGCCCTGCTCTGATGTCAGCTGCAGGGGATTCTGGGATTTCTGGTTACAGAAAATGTCAGCTTGGAACTCCACAAAATCAGCCTGATACAATCTACTGTACTGCAGTAAAAAGTAAGTAAAAATATATGTTTTTGCACACAAATTGCAAATTAGGACCAGCCCACACTTCTTTGTGGGGCTCCTGGTGCTGACTGTTCCCCCTTAATAATAGAGGTAAATTCTAAAGAGAAAGCAGACAACCTAAGAAGAGATCTAAACATACTGGGTGAGTGTTCTGACAAGTAGTTGATAAAAGGCAGTGTAGATAAGTGCAACATCCAGCATTTAGACCCAAAGACTTCAGGTAGTGGGTCCGATTTAAATAGTCTACAACAAACAGGTACAGCCCTTAAAAAAGACTTCATTGTCAATGGGCATTACAAATGACACACCTGGTGCCTTTTCTCCTTTCCTGCTCTTTAAAGGGGCACTGTCAACCTTTTTTGCATCATATTATTTCTAGCTGTAAACCCCACATTTTATTACTGATTGCCTTGTATAAAATTAAATGATGTTACTGGTTGTTTCATATGCTTTCTTTCCTAGCAGAACTCAAATAGAAATTAATGGTGTAATTATACTCGCTCTTGTTTTGTTTCGGAATCCGTGATCTACATATTTGCATATTTCCTGAAAATTAGCGCCCCCAAACAGTGCAGCCACTCATGGTGCAATATAATCCTCTCCTTCCACTGCATCATGAGTGGCTAAACTGTGTTGAGGTGTTCCCAAGTCCAGGAAAGGTGCAGTGGGAGTTGATTAAGGAAGGCAAACATAAGGAATAATGTCCGGGTGCCATACACAATGAGCCTGTGTTTCCATTAAGGGGCTGAGATACCAGTTTATGGACCTTGAGAGCGAACTTGAAGAGGTCCATGCTGGTATCTTAACCCTGAGATGAAAACACAAGGTGAGTTGTGTATGGGTGCCTATATTTTATTTGTTATAGTATATGGCTTTAAAAAATAAAGACACAAACACTATAAACATACTGCCATTAGGATTTCTGTGAGACACAGTATGGAACAGTGAGTGAAAGAAGTGAAATGGGACTCTTCAGGTCCATTGCCTTACTACTGCAGTACCTAGAGGTGCTGAATAAGCAAATAATCGAAAGGAGTATTTTGTATGAAAGGGGGCCACCTTGTGGCCATGTGTGAAAATTAAATAAAGCTTTTTGAATTTCAAAAAAAGAGTATTTTGTTTAAGTAGCTGATAGGTTGATCCTGCGTCCCTTCACCCGCTATGCTGCCGAACTAATAGTCCCACTCTCACCCGCGGCCAGTCCTGTGATGTCGGTGATGGACTTAGCTGCAGGTGACTTCTATGTGCCGGCACTTACTAATATATTCTAATACTATGTAATAACACATTTTGATGCTTAGTGTACCAGTACCAATCATGCAGACTCAAGCCCAATAGGTACCGTTCCCTAAGTGTGAAAATGCACTGTTACAGAGTATTAGAATACATTAGTATATACTGGCACATAGAGGTCCCCATGCGGGTTAGTCTTCACTGACATCGTCACAGGACTGGCTGCGGGGGAGAGTGGGATTATTAGTTCAGCAGCATAGTGGGTGGAGAGATGCAGGATCAACCAGATATAAAGTAAACTATCTAACCTATCAGCTGCTTAAAAAAATAATTATTTCAATTATTTGCTTAATGGGGACCTGTAGGTCCCACAGTAGGCAGGGGAGCTGAAGATTTCTTTTTTTTACCCTCTAGACCAAGGGTCACATAGGAGCCGCTTTGTAGGCTAAGTTCATAGAAACACAGAAACACAGAAAAACAGAAACATAGAAGTTGACAGTAGAAAAGGACCCCTTGGCCCATCTAGTCTGCCCTAAAAATATCCTGCCTAATGTGTCACTGCAGACCCTGCTTGATCTACAGTTTTTTTCCTGCCCAGCCCTGTTACTAAGGTCCCCCTGTGTCTATCCCATGCATGCTTGAATCCTGCTACCATTTTGGTATCTACCAGCTCTGCTGGTAATCTGTTCCAGGAGTCCACCACCCTCTCCGTGAAGAAGTACTTCCTCACATCCCCTCTAAGTGTTCTCCGTTCCAGTTTTATATAATGCCCCCTTGTTCTTGAGCATCTCTTTCTATTTAAAATGCCACCCTCTTGTACCTTATTGATACCCTTGAGGTATTTGAATGTTTCTATCATGTCTCCCCTCTCCCTTCTATCCTCTAGAGAGTACATATTTAAATCCTTGAGTTTTTCCTCGTAATGCTTCTGTTGCAGGCCATGCACCATTTCGGTTGCCCTCCTCTGTACTGCCTCTACCTAATCTAAGTCCTTCCTGAGATGTGGCCTCCTGAACAGGACACAGTACTCCAGGTGGGGCCTCACCATTGATCTATACAGGGGTAACACCACCTCCCTCTTTCTGCTTGTGATACCCCTCCCTATGCACTCTAGCATTCTACTAGCCTTTTCTATTGCCTTATCACAATGCCTTGCTATGTTCAGTTCATCAGATATGATGACCCCCAGGTCCCATTCCTGTTTTGTTGTTGTCACTTCTCCTCCAATTGATATGTTACCCTAGGGTTCCTGTGCCTTATGTGCATAATTTTGCACTTTTTAGCATTGAAACCTTGAAATGAAAGCACTGTCAGGCAGGAGTCAGCACAAGTAGAGACACAAGTGCACTTGATGATAGAGCATGCACAACAATATTTAGAATGTGCACAATAACATGTGGAATGTGCACAACAACATTTAGAATGTGCTCAACAGCATTTAGAACATTGTGCACAACAACATTTAGAACATTGTGCACAACAACATTTAGAATGTGCACAACAACATTTAGAATGTGCACAACTTTTAAAATGTGCACATTTAAAATGTGCACAACATTTAGAATGTGCACAGTATTTACAATATGCACAACATTTAGAATGTGCACATTTACAATGTGCACAACATTTACAATGTGCACAGCATTTACAGTGTGCACAAGATTTAGAATGTGCACAACTTTTAGAACGTGCACAACATTTAAAATGTGCACATTTAGAATGTACACAATAACATTTAGAATGTACACAATAACATTTAGAATGTACACAACAACATTTAGAACATGCACAACAACATTTTGAAGATGCCAACTAATCGATTTCTGTACAGAATAAGCCCTAACCATATACTATAAACACATTTTTGTGTGGTAACATCAATATGTGGGGAGTCTGTTTTTCATTTTTAAAAATAAAAAACAAATCTGAATCAAACTATCAGCTACATCAGCAATGTCTACAGAATGCATGTTACATAAAATGTTTTTGTTAATTTAGGGAAAATTTGAGGCATAAGGGTGTTGATAGTGTCCATTTAAGTTCAACTTATCACTTCAAACCCTAGACTTGCAAGGGTTACCCAATATATTAAGTTATTCATTTGTAGTGCTCTCAAAGTACTGTATTGTACTTGTGACCTACAAACCACTACTGCTGCTTTTTACAGTTCACTGTGCATCTTCTAAGACTGTTACTGCACTGTAATGTGATTTATTTTGCACGTTATGAATTGCTGTTTTGAAGTTTTAGCCATTGTTATTCCCTATTTCATATTCTCCCAGCATGCATCTGGAAACAAGCTGTTACCAGCTCAGAATGCCTGCCCTGGTATAACTTTTAAAATAAAAAACTTATTGATGGGAAGCTGAAACTGGCACAGTGATACACAGTGGTAATGGGTAAGGCAAGTTAAATGCTATGAAGTTTACATTATTTTTCTGCTTTATAGGGCACTGGTAAAGCTATACTTGATGCAACCTGTGCAGCTCCAGTTGTGGCTATATAAAATGGATAATGCAGATATCAAGTGGGTACCAGTGAAAGCAACTAAACCAATTAGGCGAATGAAAAGGTTATGCTATGAGGAATAGTTGGATGGACTGTTTTCCTATGCAAAGAGAATGTAAGAGATTACAGTCACCAAAAAAGAAAGAGACCTAGGGGTCAGTATATCTGATGACCTTGATGTAGGTGGGCATTGTGACAAAGCAGTGGGAAATGCTAGCAGGATGCTGGGTTGTACTGGGAGAGGGATTTCTAGCAGGAGGAAGGAGGTGGTGCTGCTGCCACTGCATTGCTCACCAGTGGGGCCCCACCAGGAGTATTGTGTCCAGTTCTGGAGGCCACACTTCTGCAAGGGTATTGAAAGGGTGGAGGTGGTACAGAGGAAGGCAACCAAAATCGTGAAGGGGTTGCATGAGAAGTCAGAAGAGGAAAGATTGCAAGAAGTTAACATGTACTCCCTGGAAGACAGAAGAGCAAGAGAGCACATCATTGAAACCTACAGGTACCTCAGAGGAGTGACCAGGTGCAAGCAGAGGGTCTATTTCAGAGAAAGGAAGGCACTAGTACAAGGGGGCTTGCAATGAAGCTAAGAGAGGGAAGTTTAGGAGAGACTTGTGGGAATACTTCATCATGGAAAGGATGCTGGATGTCAGGAACAGCCTGTCAGAGGAGGTAGTGGGGGTAAAGACTGTGAGGAGCTTAAAGCATGCATTGGATAGGCACAGGGGCATATTAAGCAGAGCAATAGGGGAGGAAGCGACACCTATGACCAGCTAGGGTCAGTGGTGACTGAATAGAAAGGGACAAGGGGCAGATTGGATGGGTCTAAAGGTCTTTTTCTGCTGGCAAAATCCATGTTTCTATGTGATGAGAAAATATAATATCATTACTTAAAATTTGAAAGAGTTTGAACATGGTGGTTCAGTGAAAATGTTTCAGGATACTAAATGCCAGGTACAGTTGCTTTGATAGTATTAAAAATAAAACAGATATCATTCAGTATCGCCATTTTGTCAGAGTTTCTGCCTTCCAGTTCACTGTCGATGTCAGACACTTTTTAGGACCGGATAGCTACCAGACTGTCTGACCTTGCTGTCATCACAAATCGGGCACACTCACAGTGTCACAGGAAATGGCCGTCTGCATTTTCTGCTTTGTCTGGTTAGCAGACATTTTAGTTCTTAGTGGAACTGCATGCTGTACAAACCTGACACCTTCTCTCTACATGCTAGAAAGTGTTTCTTAGGTGCCAGCAAGTGAAGCTTGCTAGAGCTTTGTGGTCAAGTGTGTTCTTTTCTGCATTTAGTGAAGTGTAGGTTACATTCAGTCTGAGTGATTCAACTGCATGATGTCACTGATGATGTCAATGAAAGGGCTTACAGGTCTTGCCATAAAGTTTCAGACCTACACAAGCCTGGGTTTGATCCCAAGTGTGGAACATTGTTTCTTTCTCATAACAATCTTTTTGCTTATGTCAGGGATAACGTTTCATAAAGGTCTGATGTAGATTTTCAGAACATTAAACTAGTACTTCTTTGTTGCAGTCAACTGAATTGTGATTGTGTGTGTGTGTATGGGGAGCTGCCATGAATGCAGGATGTGCTTTCTCATAGCATGGACCTCTTGTCTAGAAATCATCTGTTTCACTGTGTGGAACAGTAGCATAGTAGCAGAGTACCAGGACAGCAGTTGAAGGTGGCCTGGGTTTCATCCCCAGTGTGGGACATTTTTTTTCTTTCGCACTACAATTTATGCAGTATGAGAAAATTGTTAGATGTTATTGCTGATGTCAATGACATAGTTCCAGCAAGGTCTGAAGCAAACTTTCAGAACATTGAACTGTTATTTTTTTAATTGCAGTCAACTTAATTAGCTCCAATTGAGACTTTGAGACTTATCTAGGTTTGAATAGAGGACTCGGCACTCATTGCAAGATGTGCTTTCTCGTAGTATGGACCTCTTGCCTAGAAACCTTCTGTCTCACCATGTGGAACAATAGCACTGTGGCACAACACCAGGACAGTAGTTGAAGAGGACCTGGATTTGATCCCCCAGTGTGGACATTTTTTTGTTTCTCAGTACAATTTATGCAGTATGAAAGACATTTTTAAATGTCACTGCTGAAGTCAATGATAGAGTTTCAGCAAGGTTTGAAACAGACTTTCAGAACATTTAACTGTTACTTCTATGTTGCAGTCAGCCTATTTAGGTCCAGCTGAGACTTTGAGGATGATCTAAGCTTAAATGCAACTTGGTGGGAGGCATTACATCATGTTGCCAGAGTTCATCACAAAACTTGACAGCAGCTGTGTAAGGGGAGGGGGGATCTTCTCTCAATTTGTATTTGTATTTATTTATTTAGATGACTGGGTAATTTCACTGGCACCATACCGCCTTTTTCAGGCATGACTTCTTCAGTCACAACCTGGGTCAGTGCAGTATGTGCTTTCTCATAGCATGGGTTTCTTGTCTAGAAACCTTCTGTCTCCCATGTGGAACAATAGAACAGTGGCACAACACCAGGACAGTAGCTTAAGGGGGCATGGATTCAATCCCCAGCCAGTAACATTTGCTTTTTCTCACTACTATTTTTGCAGTAAGAAAGAAAGAAATTAATTGATGTCATTGCTGATGTCAGTGATAGAGTTCCTGCAACATTTTGAACAGACTTTGAGAACACTGAACTGTTACTGCTTTGTTGCTGTCAACTTAATTAGTTTGGGTTGGGACTCCGAGGCTTATTTAGGTCAGAATGTAACATGCTGGGAAGAATTACTTCAAGTTAGCAAGAATTCATTACTAAACTCCAGTGCAGCTGTGGGAGGGGGGTCTGCACTCAGTGTAGGATGTACCTTCTCATAACATGGTTCTGTTGTGTAGAAACCTTCTTTCTTCCCATGTGGAACATAACTACAGTGGCAGACCACCAGGGCATTAGTTGATAGGAGCCTGGGTTCAGTCTCCAGTCTGGAACATGTTTTCTTCCTCACTACAATTTATGTAGTAGGAGAGAAACTGTTAGATGTCATTGCTGCAAAAATGATGAAAGATTATATGGAGGAGACTGTGCATGTCACCACAGGGGATGAACCATTACTCTACTGGCAATAGAAGAAATTAATGTGGCCTTCTTTAACTGAGACTGCAGTTGAATACCTCAGTTGCCCACCCACCAGCACATATTCAGAGAAAATTTTCAGTACTGATGGAGCAAAAGTGACTGATAAAATAACATGGCTTTCCCCAAAAATGTAGAGAGGCTCAGTTTTGTTATCCATGGCACCAGCACCCCTGATGATCCCCCTACCTCGTGGTCAGTAACATATGTATGTATATGTACTAACATTAGGGCAAAGGCACTTATCATAAAAGCATAAGTGTCTGGATCTGCATTCTACTGTGCTTTACTGATGTTTAGCCATAAGAAGTACTGTTTGCTCTGTTTTACTGTATTTTTAGGCAACAGTGTCATCTTTAGTATTTATGCACCATTGCAACTGACCTTATAGATGAGTGCACCCTTTGTATTGTTATCTGCTTAGCTATGTACTTTTTAGCATCGTATCAATTAACTCCTACAAAACACTAGCTATCTGTAAATTAAAAGACATATGTAGGTGCTACTAGGCCCCCAACGTCAAGTCAGCTTCCTAGGTACCAACTGGCGCTCTACTTATTAAGCTGAAATGTGTTGCATAATTTAGGGCAAGGTTAAAGCTGGAATGTACTGCATATATAGCATAAGGACTTCTATTGTGTATACCTCTTGTATTACATATTTTTTTCTTTGTTGTTCTACATTTTATATCTCCTGTCTATGTAATTGTGAACTGTATGTGTATGTGTATGTGCCACAGGACCTCCTTGTGAATGAACTTGCTCAACAGAGTCTTTCCTGCAATAAACTTGAACATAGGAGTTGAACATGTACTTTTTACACTAGTTAGGATAGTTACTCAGACCACCTGTTTTTGTCCAATTATATTCATTTTATGTATATTCTTTAGTGGTTACCGTAGTAATTATCATGGTAAAAGACCCCTTGTAACACGTAGCTTCTCTGAGAGAAAGTCTAGACTGCTATACCTAGGTAAGGAAACCTGCATCTCCCAGTGTTTACACTGTACTGGTAGTAAGTCTGTATTGTTTTATCTGTAATAAATTCCATTTATTACATGACTACCACTTGTCTGTCATCGCTTCTGCTTTGTTTAGTTCCAACAAGAACCTGACAAGGGATTTGGCAACCCTTACAATTTTCTAAAAATGAACCTGCCACAATTCAAGAACATATACTGTCCAAATTTATGCAGGATGACAGCACCCAAATGGCATGTCACAGATTATGATGATGATGATGGTGAGGGATTCTGTTGCCACTAGCCTTTCCACCTGTCTTTCCTCCAGTAGATCCTTCTGTCTCCTCCTCCTCTTCCTTAAGTTCCATTCATTTCCCAAACAGATGTCTACTGCTGATTCTGTGCCACTGAGGCCCAGGTCCACGTGGGGATTTAATTTTAATTTTATTTAATTTTATTTTGCTGCAACGTCCACTTTCCCTTCTCTATCTTAATGCTGCACCCAAGGACACATCCAAGCCTTTGATCCAAAATGAGCCATCCTCCAGACACAAACTTTTCATCCTAACCTTGAAGGTGAAAATAAAATAGTAGAATTTTAAAAAATTGTATTTCCACGTACTGATTGAAGTTGACCATCATGAGACTAAAAATAATAAATCCCTGTTCTTACTGTAACCCTTCAGCTCCAAGTCCAGATCCCCTGGGCCACTCCCTCTTACAAATACAATCCACCCCACCCCACTCTCCATTGTTAGAGCCTCAACCCCACACCAGGCATCATAAAGAAAAATTGTTGATGGTAGACTGTTATGGGTTTTTTCATTATTTTGAGCAAAGATGATATATATATATATATATATATATATCCAGGATCCTCCTTTTCTTATTTCCAACGAGCACACTCTGACTCTACTGACTCCGATTCTCCTTCAATCAGATGCCCAAGTATGCTAGTACCTCCCCCTTTACCTACCCTTACACACATCCCTCTCACACCCTTCTCCTTAGCAATATCACATAGATAATTTCCCCCAACACTTTGGGCAGAATTTTCAAAACACTTAGATTGCCGCAATCTCCGATGCACTGATGATATGGTGTATGGGGCTTGTAGTGCTCTAACAGGATTTTCTATCCCATGCAGCAACTTCCACAAGTTAGACCAACTTTTTCTGGTCTAGTTTGCGGCAACCCCGGGGGCATGTGTTACGGAGCTTGCACCAGATATGTGGTGCTAGCTGCAGTAACTCATGCAAACTGTCACAACTGCACCCAAGATTGGAAAATTGGGTGCTGTTGTGGTGAAAGGGTTGGCACACTGCCAAAAGTGTTGCGGCACAGGGCTGGATGCAAACCCTGCACCGCACTTTGAAAATCCTGCCCTTTGGCTTTTAGAAAATGTATGCAACCCTTCTTCACCATTCAGTGAATGCTACCAAAAATGTGAAACATCAAGTTAACTCCCTGTTTTCTCCTCCATCCACTTTACTGGGCACTCTCCCACCTTTCTTGGTTGCACTACCTGGCCAGTCTGTCAGAAATTGCTTCTCTTCTCTGTCTCATATATAGAAGTAATACTTTCTGATTGTCACTACTACAATATATGATATAAGCAGAAAAGTTCTGTTAGAGAGAGAGAGGTGGGGAAGGGGTGTTAGGGAAGGTGGGACAAATGGGGGTAATATTGACATAGTTAACTTATGGAGCATATAGGGAGCATGGAAGGATAGTGTACTAAAAGGACAGGAGAGAACAAGGAGGTAATGTTGATATTTACTCAGAATAACAGAAAACACAAAACTGATAGTGGATGCCAGCTAGCCATGCATTTCCTTATGGCCCATGGCCACAGCCACTGGGGATTATCTGTACCTTTGTCCAACAATGGGGGAAGAATTTAAATTATTGTAACAGGGAGTAGCTCAAGGGGTTACCCTTTGGGCTGTAAGGAGATTAAGAAAGAAAAAGATGTCAGGGATGATTTGCAAGTCATATATGTTCCTTGATCTTTATCGCTTTTTAAATCTGTTTCAACACTATTTTATAACATCTACTGGGTATAACCAGGTTCTACAATGTAATACATAACCAAGTTCTACCTGGTTCTGCTTGAGTAAAAAATCCACATATTTTTCATGTTTGGGAAAGTACATGTACTATTAAGATTCTAAGAATGGTAAGTTTTACAAAGTTCTGGTGCACTGAGACAGAATCCTATGCACCAAAATTTTGCAAAACATACTGTGCCATTCTTAGTACTGCATGCAAAACATGCAAATATGTATATATATATATATATATACTTCTGTGGATTTCCTAAGTAGAACCAGGTAGAACTTAATTATAACTTGTAGAATCTGGTTATACATGGCACGGGAGCATAATATTGCAAGACATTATGCAGCAGCAATACCGGTATACCCACGCTGTCAATACAGTGTGATATATTGCCATCGGCATTTCTCTATGTTTTGCGGGGTGATCTGTGTGGAGGGGTTATGGAATAACAGATGGACCAGACACCAAAATTCAGGTTCAACACACAATCTCTGTGTGATGTTTATTCAAAATACAGGTAATAAGCTTCTGCAATGCCACATTCCTTCTTCAGTACATCCATTTGCAGTAACAGAGCATGTCTGTACTTTCACTGCACTTAGCCAGCGCTTGATCTAACCACTTTTCAGTGAAAACCCTTCATCCCTATGTGGGCCCCATTTGCTTGGGTAGTGGGGGCTCAAAAAGGAAAAAAAAAACAAGCTAAAAACAAAGAACCTCGGTGCAGAATCACTGAAAAAAAGAGTTACCCCAAAGGGCATTGGCAACAAATCAAGTTTCAAAGAAATACAACATCATACATACTTCCATAATGCAAAGCATCATGGGATCAATCAAAATCAATCAATCAAAACTTTATTTATAAAAGGTGCCTTTCTAAAAACCAAGGCACCTGTACATCACATAACAAAACAATATTAATAAAAACAATAAAATTAACCACACTAATAATACTTAAAAATCATTTTATGCTTGTTTAAAAAAGATATGTTTTAAGTGCTCCCTTAAAAGTTTAGACGGTCGGGCATATATATGCAGATCCCCATGACGTTTAAAACTTGTTCACTTTACAGCAATTTACATGCATTTTAAATAGCACAACTATCTTAATTTCTATAATAGTCACCTAGTACTTTTTACCTTTATCGAAAACACCTAGTGCCATGGTATTTTCAATATTTACAGGTTTCATAAACATAAGATATATACATCAAGGTATTTTATGACATTGTGCTATTACATACTAAATCCAACAATGATAAACACAACCTGTTTTACATACGTTTGGATGTCACCACAATAACCTTCCTGTATGAGGACCTGAGAGGGAAAAGGAAAATTAAAGAGGACACTATATCATAGTTAAGAAAGGAGAGGGGAGTGCCCATAGGTGGCCAATCTTATGGACTAGAAATTGTAAAGGATAGAAGAGACTAAGAAACAGAAGAACTGTTGCAACAGATTTAAGAAAAGGTTGGTCCTCAAGAGTGGCAGGAGCTCCCTGTCCCACTCTGCACCCCTCGAACACCCCCAACTAAAATAATCAACTTCTGTGGGGGGGGTTACACATAAATCGCAAAAAGTGCAAATAAAAGAAAAATTCCATGCATCTGGGACTAGGATTCGACACCCGGTCCACAGATGCACCACCTCCATTACTGCCTGTGGCTCATTCTGTCAAACCACGGCAGCTGCTCAGCCAACCCTCCTCCCAGCAGAGAACTTATCCTCGACAGGGTTCACAATCGCACATGGACCATTTAGCAGTTTTGCACCCTGTCACTATCCCCATGCATGCTGTCTGTGTTGCACGGTTTTAACATATGCCGTCTTGCAAATGGCAAACTGACCCGGTAGGGTTATACATAGTTGAAAATGTGCTTTTACTTGTTAGGACCTGGCTATATTAAGTAGAACCTGGTTATAGCTGGTAGAACTTTGTTTCACTTGGTACAACCCAATTCTACCTGGTAGAACCTTTTGTGGTTCTACTCAGAAAGTTCACGAGGTAGAACTTTTAGAGCTTTGCACAGCCCTATTAGCTAGTTAATTTGCCAGTTCTTTGAGCACCCTCAGATGAATCCCATCTGAACCCGGGGCCTTGTCTGTCTTAAGGGCTGCTAGACCCTTTTGAACCCCATCCCAAGTAAATGTTGCCCCCCTCATCTCTGGGATCCCTTTCTTGGCTGCTTTAAAGCAGCTGTCAGGTAGGAGCCTGCTACTGTAGCTTCCCTGGTAAAGACAGAGCAGAAGTAGTTGTTTAGGACTATAGCCTTTTGCTTGCCCTCCTCTATCACACGGCCCCCATCCAACAGCCGAGCTACTCCCCCACTTCTCCTTTTTTTCCACTTACATAGCAGAAAAAATTATTTTCTCTGCACTTATCCCCCTAAGCTAATCACAGCTCTGTGTCTACCTTTGCCTCCCTTATCTCCTTCTTTGCCTTCCTACTGTTCTGGGGGTGTTCTTCCCTTTCTGCATCCCCCTGCTTCTTTTAGTAGTTGTGGAAGGCCATCCTTTTGGCTCTTACTGCTTCCCTGATTATCACTGGAAACCAAAGTGGTTTCTTGAATTTATTTATTTTGGTTACTTTCCTTAGGCAAAGCTGTAAAGCTTCAAGAATGTCCCCTTTAATTACCCTCCATGTCTCTTCAACACCTGCCCTTTGCTATCCTCCTTTAATTAATTTCAACCCACATCTCTAAATTTGTTGAAGTCTGCCCCCTCTAATATCCCATACCACCATAGAAACATACAAACATATGAAGAAGCCAGCAGAAGAAGGCCATTTGATCTATCAAGTCTGTTCGTGTAGCAGGGTCCACAGCTTGAGCTACTGTCCCTGCCCCCTCTGCCCACTCCTCCCATCCTCCCTACCTATGACCCTTACCGTCCCCTATACCTGTCCCAACCAACCATATTAGAATGTGCTTTCTCAGTCCCAAGCACAATTTCAAACCAAACCGAGTTGTGGTCACTATTTGCAAGTGGCTCCCTAACTATCATTGCTTTCACTGCTTCTGTGTTAGTGAGTACCATATCTAGGACAGCGTCCTATCTTGTTGGTTCCCTTACAAGTCGCACTAGGTAATCTGGAAAGGCATCAAGCAAAGCTTGACTTCTCTTGCTCCTGACCAACAAAATGTCCCAATCTACATCGAGCAAGTTAAAGTGCCCCAGTATCACAGCATCTCCTTTTGCTGTTCCCCATCTTATTTCTTTGTTGAGCTCCCTATCCTCTGCCTCTCAGAGGGGATTTGGAAAATTACACCTGCCTTATTCATGAGGTTGGGTAAAAAAAAGGCTATGTTGAAAATTTGGGGCCAAAATCTGGAAAAATAGTAAACTTATGAGAGGGGCCAGGAGGAGTTAGGAGTTGCAGTTCCAATCTGGAAAAGGTGGCAGCATGATTTGTGCTTTGGCTGTGGGAAGAACATCGAAGAGCTTAGGGTGTCCATGAACTTGGAGAGTTGGTGCAAATTGGGCAAAGCTGACTCATCATGATCTGAAGGACTGTAAGGTGACTGTGAACTTGGGGAGTTTGTACAAACTAGGCAGCTGCTTTTTAAGTCTCTGGTAACCGGGTAACTGGGTAAGGCCCAGTAGGCACACGTGCTTGTTTTCAGGGGCATTCTGGGAGCACTGGGGGGTTAAGTGACTTGCTCAGAGTCAAGCAGTATGCAAGTGGAGGTTGTGGGAATCAAACCCAGGTCTGCTGGATGTACCAAGCTCATTCACAGCTCAGTACTAAACTGTGGGTCTGCTACTTTTTGTAAGTGTCCATCTTTAATTTGTAGGTCTGTTTTTAAGCTACTAATCTGGGGGACCTAGCTAAGCTTCTGGTAATTTTTTTTTTCTTTTCGGATGGCACAAGCTGTGCAGTTACTCTCTGTATGTGTCTATCTTTAAACTGTGGGTCTATTGTTAAGCTGCTATTCTGGGGGACCTAGTTAAGTTTCTGATAAGAATTTTTCTTTTTGGATGGGGGAGAGGCTCTGGAGGGAATCAATAAAGTGGGCAGAATAGTGGGGTGTTTTGGATGTGGAGCAGCAGTTTTCATGGCAACATTATGGAGGTTGAGGGGTTGTCCAATTTGTATTAGGATTAGGGCAGTTGCAAGCTGAATTGAGCAATTAAGGGGAATTGGCAAGGGCTTGGGGGAAGATGGGGTGGGGGAACATAAGGTACAGTCACAGGATGCAGAGACCTACTGAAGCGATTAGGGGTGTGGTGGACCAGGGTGGGACCATGGTCTGAAGTGGCCCATTTAGGGGGATTAAGAAAATGTGGGTTCAAGTCCAAATGGTGGGGACTGGATTGGCAAACAGCTAGTGGGGATCTTGGGGGGTTGGGGGAATAGTGCTCCAATTTGGGGGTGGAGACAAAGAGCTCAAGCTAGGGCAGATACACTGGCATTTTGTGGTGACAAGTCATGTGCTGGGGGAGTTTCTGTTGGACGATGGGTGGGAGACGGGGCCTCAAGATAGGGTCAATACCTCAGTAGAAAGAGGAGTAAAATCATACTCTGAGGTGAGAAGTAGGATGAGGTAGCTGAGTACGTGTGCCGGGGGTGGCAGGAGGGAGAGGGAGGGGAGGAGGTTCTGGGGGTAAAAGTGGGGTGGGGAGTTAATATTAATGCAAAAGTGGAGAGCAATGAACAAGGGAGAAAGGTGACAAGGTGGGAGAGGGAGGGGGTTCAATGGAAAGAATGGGGGTGGGAGGTGAGAATATTAATCTAAGAGGGGGGAGCAATGAGCATGAGGAGGGCACCGGGTACAAGGTAGGAAATACTGGTATTATGGGTCAGAGTGAGCAGGGGCTTTTTAATGTGAGTGGTGCAGGGAGACAAAGGGTGATGGGGGGCTTAGAGGAGAGGGTCGAGTACATTTTTGGGGAGGAGCCAGATGGGAGTGCTGCTGGAGCAGTTCAGAATGGTGAGTTGGGGGAGAGCTGAGTGTGTGAATAGTCAGAAGGGGAGGATAGTTGATCAAGGGGATAGAGGCATCTGTTGACAATCTGATTGATGACACCATCAGTGAGAACAGAGGGGTAGTGGGAGTGAGGGGTGCGTGACAGAGGAGATAATTAGGCTCGAGAGTAAGGAGGAGGTTAGAGTGCTCCTTTTGGGGGATGCCATAATAAGGGGCATAAATTGGGCAGGAGGAGAGAGGGGATAGGCTGTGCTGTTAAGGCCAAGTGCATATCTGGTTTGACTGTGCACAAGGCTAAGCACTTGGTGTATGCTTTGGTGAGGGACTGTGGAGGGTCCCCACACATCTTAGTGCACATAGGCACAAATGACATAGAAGATAATAGTGTGGAGGAGATACAGGCGAGGTTCCGGGAGCTAGCCAAAGTGTGTCATGCTGTGGGGTGCACAGTCTCTTTCTCAGAGGTCCTCC
Organism: Neoceratodus forsteri; assembly: GCA_016271365.2. NCBI lineage: Eukaryota > Metazoa > Chordata > Ceratodontiformes > Ceratodontidae > Neoceratodus > Neoceratodus forsteri. The sequence goes on along the minus strand of CM057451.1, from coordinate 1,151,160,101 downwards.
TGGTGCCTAGAGCCAGCATGGAGAATATGCGGAAAATCATGGAGGTAAATGAATGGCTCAGAGCGTGGTATATGGTTAGGGGTATGGGTTGGTGGGGACTGGGATGCAACTTGGGAGAACAAGGGGCTGTATGTTAGGGACAGGCTTCACTTAAATTTGGTGGAGAGGAAGGTCTTAAAACAAAAACTGATCAAATTCATTGAAGTTAGGTGGGGTTTAAACTTGTGAAGGGGGGAGGGCTGGGATTTGAGGCTGCTCTTGGCAGGTGCAGCAAGGGAGGACTTGGCCATCTCCCTCAAACAGAGGGGATGGGGTGTTTAACTGGGGCAGAGGACAGCGTGTGAGGGAGAAGGAGCTTGCAGTTAACTGGTGGATCTAGGGTTGGAGGGTTGGACGTGGGCAAAGGGCGGGGATGGAGGGTGGTCCTAATTAATGTCAGGAACATGGGGAATAAGATGCCTGAGCTTTGGGTGTTGCTGACTGAGGGAGATCTGGATGTGGCAGCAGTCACTGAAACTTGGGCCACCCATCGGCATGATTGGGACCTGAACTTGCTGGTGTACAATGTGTTCAGGAAGGACATAGCTGTGGGCAAGGGAGAGGGGGTGGCACTCATCACTAGGAATGGCATTGATATATGCAGGGTGGAGGGGGCTGAGGGTAACATGGAAACATTATGGGCTACCTTACAGGCTCCTGAAGGAAGGAGAGTCAACCTGGGGGTGGTTGACAGACTGCCCTCAGAGGCAGAAGAACTCGAGGAGGGCCTGGTGATGAACCTAACAGCTCACTGTGGTCAGGTTGGGGGTAGAACTGTGGTGGTGGGTGACCTCAGCATGCCTGGGGTGGACTGGGGCACCATGACAACTTCATCAACTAGGGAGCAGTATTTGCAGGACATCCTCCAGGATGCATTCCTATCTCAGCTGGTGGCTGAGGATGGTCATATCCTGGATGTGGTCCTGTCTGATGGCGACCTGGTTAGGAACCTGGTTGTAGGGGACCCACTGGTGGGGAGTGACCATGCCACAACTTGGTTTTCCTTAGACCTGGGTGGGGTGGAAATCACACAAAAATGGTAGTGGTGGACTTCAGGGGAGCAGACTTTGAGGGTATGGTGGGTGTTCTCCAGAGGCATTTGGAGAGGATCAGACAGGACATGGACACGGAGTGCAGGTGGGAGATTATACAAAGAGGGCTCCTTGAAGCCTCAAAGGCCTGCACAAAGGTCCAGCATAAGTTTGGTATAGGGCCAGAAAGCCAAGCTGGTGGACCAGGGAGGTGAAGGAGGTGGTGAAGGAGAAAAGAGTGGCTTATAGAAAGTATAAGCGTTCGCAAGGGGACATGGACTGAGAGTACAATAGGATATCCAAAAAGGTAAGCAGGATAGTGAGATCGGCAAAGGCAAAGACAGATCTGAGGTTGGCACAGGGGATCAGAAATGGGGAAAAATGGTTCTTTAGGGATATCAGAGAAAAGAGGAAGTGAAGAGGCAGATAAACAGACTAAGGTCAGAGAGTGAGTGGGCTGAGGAGGTCATATAGCAAGCGCAGGTACTCAAAAAATACTTTGCCTTGGTCTTCACAAGGGACGATGGTGGATCAACACCACATGGGGGAGCAGTCTGGAAGTAAGGAAGAGGGGAGCTCTCTGACATTGAAATTCCTATGGGCAGGGTAAAGGGGAGGCTCTTAAGTCCCTGAAAACGGATAAGGCGTCGGGTCCAGATGGGATTAATCCCAGGGTACTGAAGGAGATGGCATAAGTCATTGCTGCACTGTTGGCTAACCTTTTTAATTCCTCCCTTCAGATGGGTTGGATGCCTCAGTATTGGAGGATAGCTCATGTTGGGCTTATCCATAAAAGCGGCTCACAGGAGGAGCCGGGTAACTACAGGCCTATCAGCCTGACATCGGTGGTAGGCAAAATGATGGAGGCCATCCTGAAAGAGAGAATGGAGGTGTTCCTGCGGACATAGGGACATCTGAATGACCACCAACATGGTTTCATTTGGGGCAGATCATGTCAGATGAACCCTGTGGAGTTCTACGATTGGGTGGCAAGGGCACTGGACAAGGGAAGGCCAGTGGATATCCTCTATCTGGACTTCAGCAAGGCATTTGACTCAGTGCCACACTCAGGGTTGATGGACAAGCTGGGGGGAATGAGAGTGGGAGGAAAGATGGTGGGGTGGATGGGGAGCTAGCTAACTGGGCAGTTTCAGAGGGTGGTAGTTTGGAGAGAGGTATCATCTCCTAGAAGGGTCATTAGCGGGGTCCCACAGGGGTCCATGTTGGGCCCAGTCCTGTTTAATGCTTACATCTTGGACATTAGGGACAGTATCAGGAATAAAATGAGCCTCTTCACTGATGACTCTAAGCTGAGGTGGTGGTGGATAGGGAAGAGGGTAGAAGGGCCCTACAGGGGACCTGGAGACTCCTGAGAGGTGGTCACACACTTGGAAGCTGAGGTTTAATGTTAAGAAATGCAGTGTTCTCACATTGAGACTTAGGAACCCTGATCATGAGTACTTTTTGGGTGGGGAGAAACTGCAGGTTTCGGGGGGGGGGGATCTTGGGGTGTTCGTGGACTCAAGAATGAATAACACTGAGCAGTATAGGAGGGCTGCAGCTAAAGCAAACAGAATGCTTGGGTGCATTGCCAGGGGGATAATCTTGAGGAGAGGGGAGGTACTTCTTCCTCTGTATAACTGCCTGATCAGACTGCACCTGGAGTACTGAGTGCAGTTTTGGCACCCATACTTAAAGAAGGACATTATCCTCCTGGAAAGGGTCCAGAGGAGGATGACAAGGATGCCACATGGTCTGGGGGAAAGATCTTATGAAGAAAGACTTGAGATGCTGAACATGTACTCCCTGGAGGAGAGGTAAGATGGGGGGGGTATGATTGATGTCTTTAAATATCTAAAGGGAGTGAACAAGGTCAGCATTGATAGTCCGTTCCAGCTAAGGGAGGAAGGGACCACCAGGGGGGGCATTCCATGAAGCTGGTTGGCAGGATGCTCATGGGTGAGACTAGGAGACATTACTTTACCGAGAGGGTGGTGGCCCCATGGAATGCACTGCCTGTGGAACTCATGGCTGTTGATACAGTGGAGGGGTTCAAGAGGGGTTGGGACAGAAATATGGGAAAGGTAAAATTGGGAATGCCAGAAATGGAGGCAGAGGTGTAACTCTGGTGGAGGATGGCATGGGGGGGTTACGGGTGAGCCGGGGGGGTCAGCAATGGTGTCTGGACCATGTGCTGCAAATTCGAACAGGCTCTATAGACCTTTTAGCCCACTCTGCTGGCATCTTAGTATGTTAGTATGTAATTTCAATGTTGCTTCCTAACGTTGTTTTTTTGAGACTTTGACCCCAAATTTTCAACTCTTTTCATTACTCCACCTTATGATGAAAACAGGTAACATTTTTTAAATCCTCTCTGAAGCCTGATTTTGCAGACAGACTGTGAAAATATGTTTTGGGAGAGAGTTGAAAAATGTCACCTACCTAGTTGATGAGGTGGGATTAAAAACGGTCATGTTAGAAATTTGGGGTAAAATTATTAAGAAATAACAAAGTTATGAGTAAAAGTTCAAAACACAATAAAAAACCATTAACTGAGCTTACCTTGTTTTCAGTCACTTCCTGGTGGCACTCAGAAGGTAAAGGATGTTCAAGAAGGAGCAACACTGAACCAGATAGGTAAGTATGGGGTGGGGTGCTGGGTGCTAAGAGGGGGTTGGGAAGCAGGGGTGGGGCATGGGGGCAATAGTCATTGCTAGAACATTTTCTGCTTTTAAAGGTTTACACACAGGGCACTGAGGAAGGATTTGGATGTAGACAGGATACTTGGTAGTGGGAAAGAGTTGTTTTTTCAATGGACTGGGCATGCAGAAGGAACAGGAGGTAGTCAGGATAGTCGGCAGTGGGAGGGATTTGTTTTTAACAGACAGGGTACTGGAAAGGATCGGGGGGTGGGATACTTGACAGTGGGAGGGAGTTGTTTTTCTATGGACAGGGCATGGGGAAGGATGAGGAGGTGGGCAGGATACTTTGCAGTAGGAGGGAGGTGTTTTTCTATGGACGGGGCATGGGGAAGGATGAGGACATGGGCAGGATACTTGGCAGTGGGAGGGAGTTTTTCTATGGACATAGCATGGGAAGGATCAGGAGGTGGGCAGGATACTTGACAGTGGGAGGGAGTTTTTCTATGGACAGGGCATGGGGAAAGGATGAGGAGGTGGGCAGGATACATGGTAGTGGGAGGGAGTTGTTTTTTATGGGCATGGGGAAGGATGAGGAGGTGGGCAGGATACTTGGCAGTGGGAGGGAGTTGTTTTTCTATGGACGGGCACGGGGAAGGATCAGGAGGTGGGCAGAATACTTGGTAGTGGGAGGGAGTTGTTTTTGTGCATCTACAATGTACAGCAGGAGACTCAGAACTAATTTTGACGCCTCTTAGCTGCCTGCTGTGCAGTGTCAGGCAGACGAAGGGACAGTGATGCTCTGTGATTGGATCAGCTCGCTCCTTTCAACTACACAAAGTTTCCACCCCGCAAGTAAAGAACAGTGTCATGATCAGCCTAGCTTATCATTGGCCTGTCATTGTTGAGCCCACTGAAGCCTGAGCAACATTGAACGTGATAGTGACACACCTCTGAGAGCTGGTATTGAAACAAATTGTTTGCTGTATGTGCGTACACAAACATAAAAAGGGCTCCAGGGTTGACCCTATGACTTATAGGCCAGTCCGTTAACAGCAGTACTAAGGAAACTGTCCAAGACAATCATAAGAAGCTGAATTATTGAGGAGTTGCAGAAAAATAAATTGGAATTGGTGGCTCAGTATTAATAATTCTGTATGGGGAAGTCACACCAGATCAATTTCATAACGTTTTCGGATAAAGTCATCAAGACATTGGATGAGCAGAATCCTGAGGATATTGTGTATCTGGATTTCAGTAAAGCATTTGATGCTGTGCCACACAGGATACTAGTTCATTAAATGGAGACCTTAGGTATAATCTGTAGCGTAATTCTTTTTTCTTTTTTTAAACAAGCCTTTTGGCCCTTCGTGCCATCACCCCACTCCTACTTTGGGCCACTGCTGGCCCCCAGCTCTGTCATTTGCTCCCTCTAACATCAAGCAGGCAGGGATCCACACAAAGCGGAGTACAGGGAGTCAAGGATCATCATTTAGACAACTCGAGGTGCTGGTCTGTTTCTGGATTCCCAGTCCCTTTCACCTCTCCTGACATTGAGTGTTGCCTAGACGGCTGTGTTTATTTATTTATTTGAATTTTGGTAACCGGGTGAGCCTACTAATACATTACAGTCCCTTTTTCAGGGGCGACACGGAAAGTGCAGAAAATAGACAATGACATGGCAGTAGCAGTGGAAACATTTACAACATTTGCTGATTTACAAAAATTCATCATTCACAAAAATATTCACAGATTGAATATTTACATCCACTGATTTACAAAGATTCATCATTTATAGAAACATTCACAGGTTAAACATTTACAGATTGCAAAGACATGGCAGTTACAGTGGTTATATTTACATTGTTCGCAGATTTACAAAATGCACCATTTACATATACACTTACATCAAATATGTACATAAACAGGAGGGGTAAGGGAGCAGAGATTCTTATACATATGAGGATCAGTGAGCGGTGAAAATTTATGTATAGCATTATGGAAGCCGGACCAAGAGTCAACGGAAGCAAGAGCAAAGTGATGAGGCATTGACAGCAGCAAGCTCTGAGCAGACACCATGTTCCCTGTGAGGGAGAAAGCTCCCTTACTTACTGAAAGAGGCTGCGTTTGCACCACAGCCTGGACTTCTCCCTGCCTGGGTTGTCTTGTGCTACACTTGGCAGTGCTCCTCAACCCTGTCTGCACTGATTGTAGCTCTCTGGGCTTGCATCTAAAACCAGTTCAGCATCAGGGAAATGTGACATGCTTCCGCTGAGCCACCTGCAGCGTCATTCAGTGAATCAGAAATGGCTGCAAGGCAGAAAACAAAGGGGACCCTTTCTGAGGCTTGGCTCAAACTGCCATAAATCCGGCCAATTGTGGCAGCTACACCCAAGATTATAAAATCAGGTGCAGCTGTGGCAGTCATCAATCCTTCAGCTGAGCCAGTGCTAGGGTTTGAGGCAGTACTTGGTGTAAAGCCGTGCATCAACCTTCAAAAATCCAGCCCATGATGTGCACCAAGAGAAACTTCTTAAGTGGAGGCAGCGGAGTCATCCAGGATGCAAGGAGCTCTTATCACAGGCAGGAAACAAAGGGTTATGATAATAAATGGGTCCAGCTTTGTTCAACATGCTTATCAGCAGACTGAGGGTGGGCACCAGTACAATAGTTGGGTTGCTAAGCTTGCTGAATAAAGTAAAATTGGAAGGCTAGGTGCATCTCAGCAGGGAGGTAACAAAATGCAGAGAGAACTGGACATGCTCCAGAAGTGGGCATAAACACAGAAACATAGAAAATGATGGCAGAAAAAGACCCCTGATCCATCCAGTCATCCCATAAAACCCTGGTAAACCCAGGATCTATTGTCCATACAGGGTTCTAACCCACACTATTCACCCCCATGCTCCTCACCATACCACTACCACCTTGAGCAATCACTATGCTCTTTACTCCTTCCCATCTATGTTTGAAACCACTGCTAGTTTTGGCACCCACCACATCACCTGGCAGATTGTTCCATGGCTCCAGTACCCTTTCTGTAAAATAAAACTTTCTCACTTCCTTCTTGAACCTCACCTCCATCAGTTTCCACTCATGCCCCCATGTTCTAGATCCACTACTTATGCTGAACAGTTCCTCGCAATTTACCTTGTTAATTCCTTTCAGGAACTTGAAGGTCTCTATCATATCTCAGGAACTTCAAGGTCTCTATCATATCTCACCTCTCACATCTGGCCTCCAGTGACTACATGTTCAGTGCCTTGAAATGATCCTCGTAAGATCTGCCCTGTTCTGGAAACATAATATTTGCCCTGAATCTTCTTTGTATCTGTCGTTTAAATCTCTTCCAAGCAAACTTAGAAACACGGTTATTGGAACTTCATTCACGGTACTTGACCAGTTTTGTACGTATAGCAGATTCCCTTCTTGAAGGATATTAATCAACCAGTGTTATGCAATGGTAACTTTAAACTGAATAATAAACCTTTGGACCTAGCCTGGTTCCCTGCGTTATCAAATTGTTCGGTCGAAAATCTCATTTTGCATGGTCATTTACTACCTATTGAGGAAAATATAGCTAAGTTAAATCTTAGTAAAGGTAATTATTACAAACTATTTACCTTAACGTCAATACTTACTTCTCATTTTGGAACACCACCTTGGCCTACTGAGTCTGTATTCATATCAGAGTGCATTTTGAGTATTGTTAAAAATCCCCACTCAATCTCTAAACTCTGTAATTATTTTTTATCTAGTTTATCCCTTTCAATTTCTACTATATCTAAATATTGGACTGATAATCCAGATGCGTTATCTACTGACTGGTCTTCAGTTTGGATGAATTTACATAAATATATTGCTAATGATAAACTTAAATTATTTAAAATAAAAATTTTGCATAATTCATATTACACACTGGTTAAACTTTGTGGGTGGGATTCTAGAAGCTTGGTGCAAGTCCTTGCCAAAGGCGACTGGCGTCAAACGCAGTTGCGACATGGACCCTGTGCCCTTTTCTAGAAGGGGCAGGGTCTTCACAGCTAAGTCCAGCGACTTGCAACATGCGGAGGCTACGCCAAAATCAATGGCATACCCGAGAGGCATGTCGCAAGCCGCAGTCCCCCCGGTGGGTGAGTGCAAGTGCCCCCCCAAAGCCCCGTAGGGCAGCTGTGTTCCACAGCCCCCAATCCCCCATCTATAAATGCCCCACAGGGCACCTGTCCCCAGCCCCCAAACCCTGGAACAGTAATAGCCCTGCAGGTCAACTCCAATCCCCTCCCAGGATCTGTTCCCCGACCCGAATTTAGTGCCTCAAACGGTAAAACAATAAATAACTCCCAAGATCCCTGGTAGTCTAGTGACCCCTCACCCACCCCACCCAGCAGTGCCAGTCCACCCAAACACACCCCACCCATCCCCAGCCAGCGACTGGCACAGCCCACCACTCACCTCCACAGCCAGCCATCGACTGAGCTCCACATGAGCGCTTACTGTATAGACGCGCTCAGAAATGAATGATATTCATTCATTTCTGGCCTTATCTATCAATAAGCGCCGTAACTCCAGTTGGTGGCTGGCCATCGGTGGCAGAGGCTGCCAGCCGACTGGGGATGCCGGCCGTGGGGTGCAGGTGTATGCTACTACTGGATGGGGTAAATACCAGATCACCATGCAACACGGGTGATAATTAATTTAACAGTCCCTGCACTGCAGGGACCTGTGCTTCAGGGTGGGAACCAGATCCTGGAGAGGTGGTAGAATAGCCATGGGCTGATAGTGTGTCTAGGGGCATGATGTGTGCAGGCTGCCCACAGGGCATTTATGGTTTAGGTTCTGGGGGCTGGGGATGTGAGATGCCCAGCTGGGCCATTCTGCTATGGGGGATCGGGGACTGGGGGGTTGTGGGATGCTCTGTGGGGCAACAACGGGGGTGTTCTGGGCATGAGAGAGCACATCATGGAGTGGGTGTAGTGGGTCTACAGAACCCCCAGATGGTGTATGTAAAGTTGTGCCAGCTAAATGCTGTGTAACTTACATTGACGGTTCTCCTCAAGGGGTTCTTGTAGAATCCCAATATTGGGGACTTTGTTGCTGCCCTACTAGAATAGGGCGCAACTGCTGCCGTAAGCCCCCTAGCACCATGTCACAGGGGGTTTAGGGTGTAACTTCACTTTGGTGCAAGTGGCCTGTGGCATGTTGCAGACCACTTTGTAGAATACCGTACGTCACAACTGCTGGCGTAACTTGCTATTTGCACCATTCTGTTTGGCGCTAGTGCAGTTACGCCAGGCATAACTATTCTAGAATTGGGCCCAATAAGTTTGGTTTACTCCAATCAAAGATGCGTTATAGATGTAGATTAGATGAAGGATCTCTTTTACATATTTTCTGGAATTGCACTCTGATTACTGCCTTTTAGCAAGCTATCAAACATAATATAGGATCTGGGCTAGGTCTTGATACATATTTTACTCCACAGGTGTGTATTATTGGAGATGTGATGAGCATTCCTTCTCAGATTGAAAATTATAATGTTTCTATGATAGCTCTGTCTGCAAAGAAAGCAATTCTGAATCATTGGAAAGATAGTTATGCCCCACCCCTGATGAAATGGAGGAATAAGATTCCTATTAACCTAAGCGCTGAAAGACTTATTGCCAGTATGAGATATAACCTGGAGAGTTTTGCATTTAAATGAGGCAGAATATCTAATTTTATTCTTAATTTTCAAGGTGTGGAGCTCAAATACTTTATTTTGTCAATCTTTATTTTTAAAGTTATGTATTTCCTTTAATGTGATTTCACTATGAGGTCAAAGATATGTCAAATAAGTGTTTGTGTATATGGGTATTTGGGCAGTGGGTGGAGTAGTTGAGATTGGTTTTATTGTGTGTTTTTTTTTGTTATAATAACTTGACTCGTATTCCCTTTATTTATTCATGATGCCTTTAGTCATTATGTTTTGTTTGTTATGCTTTGTATGAAACTTTAATAAAGTTTAGTAAATTGAAAAAAAAAAAGATCTACCTTGCTGGTTCTGAATCATTTTGGTCATCTGTGCTGCAGTGACTCCAGCCTGTCCTTATCTTTCCTTAGACGAGAACTCCAGAACCAGGCACAGTACTCGAGGTGGGACCTCACCAGTGATCTACAGAGAGGTAATAATACCTCCTTCTCTCTGTTTTCACTGCCCTTTCCTATACAACCCTGCATCCTGTTTACCTTACTGTAGGCCTCGTTACACTAGCATGACATGATAGACAAAATTCAATGTTGAAAAAGCAGAGAAGCAATCAGGGTAAGAAGAAGAATATAAAAGAAAAATACTACCCTGGCCTGGGAGTGCTGATCAGCAGTAACTTTAAATTAGGGCAATAGAGAAGGGCTGAAACTAGCAAAGCAATTAAAGTCATGAGGCTGGATTTATGAATGTCTAGGACTGCTGCAAGCCTGGTGCACCAGATATATGGAGCACTGGGCTCATGGCAATCTAGTGGGTTCTTCCATCCCTTCTGGCAAAGTGACAACTAATAGACCATCTTTTTGTGGTTTAAGCTTGCGTCTGATTGAGTTTGGGCTCGAGCTGCCATAAATCAGGTCAATTGTGGCAGCTGTGCCCAAGATTACAAAATCAAGCGCAGTTGTGGCAATGATCAGTCCTTCAGCTGCGTCGGTGATAGGGTTTGAGGCAGAACTTGATGCAAGACCTATGTCAACCTTCAAAAATCCAAGCCCATGGTGTGCACCAAAAAAAACTTCTTAAGTAGATAAAAAGGTACAGTGGCATCAGCCAGGATGCAAGGCTCTTATCACAGTTTCTGCCAGTGATATGCCACAGAATACTGCTGGGACACAATGTAATGCAATGGTAAGCACTCCAGTTTGTCACCCAGGATGGTGTGACATGCTCATCACAGAGCACTGCATCCTGGCTGACTCTGCTGTATCTCACTCCAGGTACTATAGGCAACAATAGATATTCACTGTCACAGTGATTCAGGGAACCACTCAGAAGAAGAGGGGGACTTAAGAGAAAAGGGAAAGACAAATAATAATTACAATGGAGCACAAAATAGTAGACCATAAGACTAATAGTCTTAAAAAGAACCTAAATGTTAAGCCTCATTAGGAAAATTACCTTACAGTGATGGTGTCCTTGAAACACAGTGCTTCTATATACAAGTTGCGCTATTGTGCCCTTTAACAGAAAAAGGACACTACCTGTATAGTTGCCTATGCCATTGTCTGTAACCAAAGAAAAGGTACTTTGATTCTATCATAGGCTCCCCCCCTTCACACACCTTAGTCTACATTCCACTCCCTACCTTCTGCACTATCACCCCATCCTACCCCTGTCCTGCCCCCTTCACTGACTCCCAATGACTCCTCATACTTCCTCTTTTTTCTCTTTCTGTCTTATGCACTCCTTCCTCTCCTTACTCAGCCTCTCCTATCTGCTTAGCACTTATGCTGGTTATTACTCTCTTGCCTCCCCCTCTCCTCCCCACTACCACTACATCTGCCTCCCAACCAGTAAACCTAGAACTTATACAGGTTTTTACTCACATGCCTCTCCCCCTCTACATCCCTCCCTCCCCTCCACCACCCTTCCCTTTTCTGGATGCCCATTCTCGTCCCTCCCTCCACCCTTCCCTTTCTGGATACCCATTCTATGTCCCTCCCTCCCTTCACCCTTCCCTTTTCTGGATACCCACTCTCGTCCCTCCCTCCCTCCCTCCCTCCACCCTTCCCTTTCTGGATACCCATTCTATGTCCCTCCCTCCCTCCACCCTTCCCTTTTCTGGATACCCATTCTCGCTCCTCCCTCCCTTCACCTTCCCTTTTCTGGATACCCACTCTCGTCCCTCCCCTCCCTCCTCCCTCCACCCTTCCTTTTCTGGATACCCATTCTATGTCCCTCCCTCCCTCCACCCTTCCCTTTTCTGGATACCCATTCTACGTCCCTCCCTCCCTCCACCCTTCCCTTTTCTGGATACCCACTCACGTCCCTCCCTCCCTCTCCTCCTCCACCCTTCCCTTTCTGGATACCCACTCTATGTCCCTCCCTCCCTCCCTCCCCTCCCTCCACCCTTCCCTTTTCTGGATACCCACTCTAGGTCCCTCCCTCCCTCCACCCTTCCCTTTTCTGGATACCCACTCTCGTCCTCCTCTCTCCACCCTTCCATTTTCTGGATACCCACTCTCGTCCCTCCCTCCCTCCCCTCCCTCCACCCTTCCTTTTCTGGATACCCACTCTACGTCCCTCCCTCCCTCCCTCCACCCTTTCCTTTTCCGAATCCATACTCCTACCACAGCCCTGTTCTTTACTGTGCCGTATCCATACTATGATTTGTCAGTTACCCCCCTTTCCACTCCCACTCACCCCTACCCAGTCCCCTCCTACCCTCTGGTCATCCAAGGAGTACGCTTTGGCCCCTCACCCCACCCTCTCCTCCTATTCTTGATCCTGTATCCCTGCTGATCTCCCCATATGTTCCCACTCTATTACGCCCTTCCCCATCCCACTGACACAGAAATTCCATTTTCACCTTCTACTAATAGTTTCTTGTTATTTAAACATTTTGCTGAGAATTGTTCCTGTCTTGTATTATGGCAATGCTTTGACCTGATCCTGTTCTGTTTCTGTTTCTGTTTGCTTATTGTTGTTTCCTTTGTGTAAAAAAAAAAATGTTTTCACATGCTACTGTGCCATTCACTGTTTCAGTTTCAGTTTACTGATCATCCAAATTAAATCAAAAAAGAAACAAGTACATACTTGAATAAAACAATTAAAAGAGTGAAAACTGCTAATAGTAAAAAAGAAAACAGATACTTAGATAATCTCTATAATCGTAATAATGTTAAAAACATCCCTAGGAAGCAGAAAGTATGGAATTACAAGCCCTCCTCTTTTTCTTTGATTTTATAAGCATCTTTTGGTGTCAGTGGATCCAGAAGTATAACGACACGGTCATACAGTACATTCATGTATTTTCTTAGAAAATCATCCAGTAATGAATTTCTCTGAGTATTATACAGGGGGCACTGGACAATAACGTGGAAAATAGTTTCTGAGAAAGCCCTGTTGCATGAGTAAAACTTGGAGGTCTCTTTGGATTCCCCTGGAATTTTATTGAAATGCACAAATTTGGAAGTGATCAAATAGAAGTGGGCCCAAGTAATCCATTTCCTGGAGATTGGCTCTACTGGGAGTAATAAATAATCCTCGATTCCGTGGGAAATTTTGTCCATCTTGTACCAAGGTGCTTGCTTTTGTTTTTTTATGATTCCCATAGCCAAGTTTTGGGCCGTGTGAATTATTTTCTTTTTAAGGGGTGATTTAAAGTGAGGGAAAATGTTAATATTTCTTAGGTAATCAGCCCACAAATGGGTAGAATTCAATTTTGTTAGAAGAGAAAGGAGGGCTTTAAGCCAAGGGGAGGTAAGGGAACTCTTATTCCAGGATATCTTTTCCTGGAGGCACATGATAGTGAGAGGATTGTCAGTATTATTTATAATCCTTACCCAAAAGGACACTAGCCTTAGCTGGGCCATGGCATTCAGAGAAATTCTGCCCAGTTCTGCCCTCACCATAGCGGAACTGGTAGAGGGAGGAACCTGTAAGAGAGTTTTGTAATAATAAAGAAGTGGGGTCTCAATATTTATAGAATATTCTGCTGACACACCTCAGCCCCATATAATATAATGGGATTTAACTTGGCTTCTCCTGCCCTAAGGGCAGAGGCCAAGGTGTTACCCCCAAATTTATAACTAAATCTAAGAAGGGGTTTTGTAGTGTGCTTAGCCTTATTGCATTGATATTTAAGGTGTGCAGATCATTTAAACTTCACAGTTAATTTAACCCCCAAGTATACATACTCAGATACTATTTTGATTGGTTCCTTTTCCAAATAGAATTTATAATTCATAATGCTTTTATCAAAATTCACAATTTTAGTTTTACTGAGATTTATTTTGAGATCAAGTGGGTCACACTTACTTTTAAATAAGTTGATTTTTACTGTAGACCTTGTTTTGATAGTGAAAATAACACAAGATTGTTGGCCTATACTAAAATATGACAGAAGGTGTTATTAATTTGGGGGGAATCTAAGGGTAAGTCATCTGGAAAATAAAGAAGAGAATCAATATAATGATAAAACAAGTGAGGCGCCAGCAGGCATCCCTGCTTGACCCCCCCCTCCCATTTGTGGGGAGATATTCAAAAAGATTGCCTTGATTATCAGAACGGAACACCATGGTGGTGTTACAATGAAGTAAATATATGGAGATTAAAAGTTCAAGGGGCACCCATCTTTTACAGAGAGTATCCAAGAACACTGCTCTATTTACCAAGTCAAATGGTGCTGAGGTTCAATGCAGGGAAATGCAAGGAACTGCACCTGGGGGCCAGAAACCCGGGCCAAGTGTACACCTGGGGGGGGAATGCTACAAGTCTCGATGGCTGAGAGGGACCTGGGGGTGGTGGTGGATGTCAAGATGAACAACTCAGAGACTTGTGGGAGGGCAGCAGACAAGGCCAACAGGATGCTGGGATGCATCACTAGGGGGATCACCTCCAGAAGGAGGGAAGTGATACTCCCTCTGTATAACTGCTTGGTGAGGCAGCACCTTGAGTACTCGTGCAGTTTGGAGGCCACACTTAAAGAGGGACATTAAACTCCTGGAGGGTCCAGAGGAGGGCAACCAAAATGATTTGGGGCTTGGGGACAGGACCTATGAGGATAGGCTCGAAGAGCTAAATATGTACACATTGGAAGAGAGGAGGACCGGGGACATGATAGAGGGGTCTTCAGGTACATGAAGGGGTAAATAGGGAGGAGCAGTCAGGGTGCTTCGAAGGAAGGAGGAGGGGGCCACTAGAGGGCATGGGTGGAAGCTGGAGGGGGGAAGATTCAAGGGAGAAAGGAGGAGGTGCTACTTCACCGAGAGGGTGTTGGAGCCATGGAATGTTCTGCCTAGGGGGCTGGTGGAGGCAGAGATGGTGGAGGGGTTCAAGAGGGGATGGGACAGGTACAGAGGAAGGGTTCTGGAAGCAAAATCCAGTGCAGCGAGAATATCCGGAACTGGCAAGGGAGAAGCCAGAGAAGGCAAGGGGGGCAGCAAGGTCAGCTCCCAGGGTGGAGGCTGACTAAACAAGCAGATGCGAAAGACCGTTTGGCCTATTCTGCTGGCATTTTAGTATGTTAGTATGTTAGTAAATGCCGAAGAAAAATCAATAAAAATAGCAAAAACCTTGGATTTCCTTATTATAGTGTATTTCTTGAGGATGCAAGCTACTACAAATAAATTGTCTAATATCAAGTGATTCACTTTAAAACCAGCCTGGAATATAGAAAGAGGCGAGGTAGAAGTTATCCAATTCTGTAGTCTGGATAGAAGGATTCTGGAGAATATTTTGGAACTGATATCAAGAAGACTAATTGGTCTAAAATGTTTAGGGTCATGATAAGAACCTTTTTTGTGGATGGGGACAATTATATTTCTAGTCCAAGAATTGGGAATAAATTTCTGGGAAAAGCAAATGTTAAACAAAATACTTAATAGGTACATGCTGTGTAATCCTAAGCAAGTTACTTAACTTCCTTGTGCTCCCAGGTCACATCTGAAAACAAGATTTGGCTTAGTGTGCTACTCCTGGTTAAACAATGTTCCCTTTCCCTTTCCAATATTGGGATCCAAAAATCTTTAAAGTCCTTATATACGTCAGGTGGGATGGCATCCGGTCAGGGGAGCTTTTTGTCTCGCAAGCATTTTGAGTGAATCATCTACCTCATCAAAAGTCACTTGGAGAGGAATGTAGGAACATAACCAGTCAATACCACTAAAAAATAACCGCACGCTCAATAACCGCACAGAAAAAAGCCCTAAAACTACCTGGATTACAGTGCAAGCCACAATTGAATAATCCAGGTAGTTGCCCCCTTCCCCAGTGTTGCTCATCCCCAAAGTTGGCTATATAAATAAGAAAGGTGCAGTGGTGAAGTCCCCCACAGAGAACAAAGTATCCCGTTCCTGTGCTGTGGTGGTCAGCACTGTTTTTGTCTGCACAGGTTTGGACCACGGAGAATCTGCTTTGCTCTTTCCAACTAGATCCACATAGGAACTATCAGTCAGCCAAAAAGGAGTTGTTGAGCCAGGCTGAACTGCGAGACCCCCACAGAAAATGAGTTTAAAATGTTCTACCCATACCTCTTTGGGGCTATATACTGTACATCCAGTGATGAACTGTATACAGTTACCCCTCTGGCAACCAAGTTCCAAAAGGTTTTATTGTCATTGCTTTTGATCACCTAGTGCATCAGGGCCAACTGTTTGTATGTATAATTCTTTTTCTTTTCTTTTAAGAAATTTTTGTATTGTTTCCTAGCCTGGTTTAAGGAACTCAGAGTGAGTCTAGAGGTTTTTTTTCCTAACCTCTTTTACAAGTTTCCCAATATTTGTTTGGCTTTCAGACAAGAAGTGTCAAACCAAGTTCTAGATCTAGTGAAGAATTTTCTTTTGTATGTACATTTTTTAAGTTCTGTGTACAAAAGATCAATAAGTACAGTGAATTCCTGTGCTAATAGAGGATTTGAGAAGTTGAATATATTTGATACTTGGGATTTATAAAAAAATATCTTCCGATGTGTGCCAGTTATTATTAATAAAAACTAGTCACTGTTTCCCTCTTAGAGGTAGAGTAGGTAATGGGAGTTTGTCATCAGTCTGGTTCACTCGTGACTTTTGGGTATCAATTTGTAAATGCTGTCTGGTCTCATCATGATCCTGAGTTTTTTGAAGAGGTAAAAATGTTCTGGAATGTACAAGATATAATCTATCACACTTCTACCAATAACTGAATAAGTAAAATTATCCATGTGATTGCCTTCGATCCTGCCATTAAGAATAAGCAAGTAATTATTTTCAATAAATGCATTAAGCTTGGTTCCCGAATCATTGGTACAATTATCCTTGCTTTCTGTCTTCTCCATGTCACCTGGAAATATGTGCTGTTGTAGATTATCAAGGTGGTTGAATTTGCCAGTTCTAGAGTTAAGATATTCTGCAATCAAGCAAGTGGCAGTGGGAAATTTTACATGAAACTGCTCCAGTTCAGCCAAAAGGTCTTACCATATCAAGGATGAGTTAACTGGGGGAGTCTTGGGGGATATATACATTTGCTAGAATAAAAAGGGTGCTGTCCCATCTCACCACAGCTATAATATAACTTATTTTAGTAATTCCCGATATAACATTTTTTGATTTTTCTCTATTTCAACATAGATTGAGAGTCCTCCCTTGGCCCTCCCAACTTGCTTTGTCTTGATTGCTGGATAGAAATTAAATTTGTAACCAATAATACACTGCCCAGTTCCCATGTTTCCTGAAAACACATTAGGTCATAATTGCTGATATAGTGTATCTACACCAGTCATAATCAGAGAGTTTAGCAGTAATGCCTGCAATATTTCAAGACAAGAAGTTCTCATCAGTGTGATAAGAGGGGGGGCATGAAACTCAGATTGGAACACTTGAGAACAGTGGGAACTAGTCAGACCCCTTTATCAGACGTGCTAGGTGAGCTCAAGTCCAGTAAGTCCACCAGTAAGAGGTTAGCCTTGTCAAGTTTGTAGGCATTGTCCAAAATCCTATGGCACATGTGTAACCCCCCCCACCGGCCCCCCCCTTGTTTAACCAACAGGACTTCTCCTCTCACCACAAACAACTAGGGGCGAACAAAGAGGGCTGGGGGTTTACATAAGTTAAAACACATATTTGTACCTAGAGAAAACAGATGAAGGTGACCACCATTAGGCTAGGTGGACCAGACTGTTATAAAAATCAGTCAACGAAGTGTGGCAACTACCTGGCATACACCTGGTGGGACCATTTACCATGGCCAACAACCCAGGTCCCTTGGAGAAAACATTTGCTCACAATAATGCTAGGTTTGCACTTCTGGATAGGGGCACCCAAGTAAATCCATACACATGGAAGCAATAACAATACTGTCCAAACCAGTTTGGAATTCTAGAGTATGGCTTTTATTCACTTAACAGAGTAGGAATATTACACAAAGCGAAGATGTACCACCATGGGGCTACTCATACTGGTATTGCAGATTCTCCGGGGTACAGAAATTCCTGAAATTCCCATTTAGCATAGGGTGAAGAAACACAAAACAGCGAACACTCTGGTTCTGAACTTGAAGTTTGGCACATACGGACAAACTAGTACTGTCCCCATTTCCCACAGGAATGAAAGTGGTACCCATGACCACACTGCGCACATTCAGGCTCAAATCTTCCAGAACCCATTATACTGGGGTAAACTGAAGCAACAGAAACTCCAAACCTACATCTCAGGGGTAATTATTTCCATTAGGCATTGGCCAGATGTACTAAATGAAAATGTACTGGTGCCCAAACTGAACCCGAAGGGGTAAACTGGTTACTCCAGATGGGGGGTCTCCCACCTTTTGCTTCCAAGTTTATATTCAACCATTTATCTGGTTAATAACACCCTCACAGACAAAGTTGTAGCTGTTATCTTAAAATGTTTCTCACACTTAAACTACTGGCACACCTCTGGGTGTCAAAGTTATATATATATATATATATATATGTATATATATTTGTTTTTTTAATATTTACTATGCTTTTTGTCCCAGCCAGCATCGGGACATCTGCCCTGGTCATTGTCCATGCTGCCTCCTGCTCCCAAATGAGCCGTACTCCCCCATGCCCCCTGACTTACCCTCCAGGGTGGGGTTGCAGCACCGGCCAAGGTGTCATGGATGTCGGTTCAGGTCAGGAGAGCCGACCTGGAAGCACATGGAGAGGCAGCGAGGAGGGCAACATAGAGGTGCTGACTGGGGATTTTTGAGTCCCCGAAAGGACATCATTTTTCCTCAGGGGCGGGGACATGCAATGACGTCTCGCGTCTGCCCCACCCCCCGGATGTCCAGATGCCAGTTGCAGTGGATCCTTTGGCCTCCACCAGGGTCCGTAGTGCACTGGACATTCATCCCCTCCCGGAGAAGGAGAGCAGTCCGAAGGATGCTCCATTGATCCCAGCTGGTCCTCCAGCAACCCAAGTCCACTCCTGAACCTGGGTCGCCAGCGTCGCATGCGGAAATCCAACTGCTGCGCCAATGGGCCGGCTGGGTGTCAAAGTTATAAAGTTCTGTACTTGGACAGTTGCATTCCTGGACACCAACGTAGGCAGAAACGTTTACTTAGTACTGGGTGAGTGGTCCCATTGACAGAGAAATTCACCCTAAGGTATTGCAGAGGCCCCTGAGCTGACACAGAAAAGATCTGTACTCACAACCAATGAAGATGTACAAGGCAGCTTCACCAAACAAAATGGATCAAGGGGATTGCCCCTGAATCCCGGAGTTCGCCCCCATCCTTCCTGGGATGGAGCAGGGAAAACCTTGTCAATCAGGACTCCACTGCTTCAGACAACTGTCTTCTTTGTTCTTCTTCTAGAGTGAGAACAAACTACCACAAAACAAAAAGAGGTAGCCCTTTGTCAGAGCTAATCTGAGGAGCCGCTCAGCAGCTGCAGCCTCCTACTCGAACTCCATTCTGCAACCACCAATTGAATATTCCAATTCACTCCAAAGCCAGCTGATACTGTGGCTTATGCTGATGTGAGAGTTCTATGATTATATCATCACTCCAGCTCAGCTGAGACTGAAGACAGAGTGTGACAGTGTGAACCCCATTTACCTGGCATTTCACAAACTGCCTTCCCTGCCTGCCACTAATTCTAACTGGGATTCTAGTAACTCCTGGGAACAAGGGGATTACACCCACACTTAGCTAGGAAAATGATTGTCCCCAGTCATTACCTACCTGGCACCAGACCATCCTACACTATGTGCTTCCTATGGAGAGGGGTGATCAGACCCTCTCCTACCATGTGCCAGGCACAGGCAGGCAACACTCAGGGCCCAGAGGCCATTGGCTGACGCATCAGCCTCTACACTATGATCTTACTATGGGTAATCAGTGGCTCTGGAAGAACTGTCCAGAGCATGGCCCTAACAGACCAGAGCCATGACCCCTACTGCAGATCAGGATCACAACCTGTCTATCCCCCTAAGCATTACACTCCCCCTATCCCCCACGCATGAACACCTGTGGAAGGAAAACTGTTAACACCTGTTAACCATACAATTCTACTAAACACTCTACAAAAGCTGGACAACTCGGCTGAGTTCCCACATCCTTTTCTGGTCTTCTCTTCTTTCTCTTTTATCAGGAACCACCTGAAAGAGAAAAAGAGACAAAACACACCCCAAATCTGCAAAACATACAGTATTACCACAATAAATCCCTCCGTCAAAACACCGGATAATCCCAAAAAGTATTTTTTTAGAAAAGTAGAAGAAGTAGAAAACAGCAGAAAATCTCTAACTTTATGTATAATACACCTTTTGGGGGGGGGGTGGAATGCCCTAAATGTCCAAACTAGTGACAGCAATGGTGCCCGAAGGCAGGGTCCATAAAAGAGTCTCTCCTGGGCCGGAGCCCACTGACGCACAGTTCTTGGAGCCTGTAGTCCAAAGGGAGAGTCTTTGTGGACAGTTCAACAGTTTGACGTCTGCCAGGTGTAGGATGTGTATTGCAATGTCAACAAAGTAAGAAAAGTCTAGACTTACTAGTCCCTTGAAGAATGAAAATTGGACATCACCTACTTCTCCAGCAGAAGACTCTTCCTGGCAGCATTTTTCGGATACAGCTGGGAGGAAATCTTCCAGAAAACATATGGTGAACTGAAAACTGCTGGGCTGATGTCATCTAGGAGATGGAACCTTGGAACAGGAAGGAACAGCCGGGCTAACGTCATCCAAAATCCCAGGCGATGAATCAGGAAAACAGCTGGGCTGATGTCATCTCGGTTATCTGGAAGACCAGGTGATGAAATTGGAAAGACACACTGTAAGGCTGACGAACCTGGACGCACCTGAATCCTGGAACACCAGTCTGGTAGAACAACATGGGTACGGCAATGGCTGGATGACAGACACTTGCTACCACTGCTCTGTTTCCCTCTGGGTAGGCATGGGCATATTCACAGGAGGATGATACACCTGAGGGTAGTATCACTCTGGGTCAGGTGCATGAACCATGACTCCATATGGGCGCTCATAATCGATGAAATGGAAAGTCTCTTTCCCCGTGTTGTCCGCATTCTGCACAGTATCTACGAACAATGTCCTGCCCAACTTCCAAAACTGCAGTCTATCTCTTATGACTTTGTTTCTGACATAACAGGTTGCACCTGGATGCATATTCTCGCTTGCTTCCTCCACTAGCCAGGCTCTCCTGTTTTGCTCAATCTCCTCCCAGACTTTCCGAGGAAAGGTAGGAAAGGACCACCCATAGATGTTGTTGGCCTTCCTACAAACCAGTCTTTCCTCCTTACTGTACTTCATCAGTGTATGACCCTCGACCTGGCTTGGGGGCGGCCAGTCCTTGTTCAGTGAGTGTCACATACTCAAAGCAATGTAGAACTTGTCCCTGATCACTTCTGAGGGCAGGGCTGTGGAGTCACCAACTTCTTCTTCTTATTTCTCTGAGGTAAGAGCTTGAGGCTG
Source organism: Neoceratodus forsteri (assembly GCA_016271365.2). Taxonomy (NCBI): domain Eukaryota; kingdom Metazoa; phylum Chordata; order Ceratodontiformes; family Ceratodontidae; genus Neoceratodus; species Neoceratodus forsteri. Next base: position 1,151,138,775 of record CM057451.1, on the reverse strand, counting down.
CAGACTGGGACCCTAAATAGAAAGATACGTATCTTCCTGCTCTTCTTCCCCACTTAGAATTTGGGCCTAGAAGTGAGCAGTTGACCTCACTCCTGAGACAGTCCACCCTTCACTGGATGTGGAGGTAGACACCTCCCATTCTAGAGTTTCTTGAACCTCATCCTCTCCAATGAGGCTAGGGCTAGGACCCTCACTCCATGGATCCACTGATGCTCCCTCTGCACTGTCCTTCTGTGACACAGGCATGGAAACATCACAAGGAATCTGCCCTGGCAGTAAATTTACACTCTCTTCCTTTGTGCTACACTCTGCTGGGCCCCTCCCCAACAGGTTCAACCTGGTGCTGTGTGCTGCCACATGCAGGATTTTCTACTTTTGTCCAAGTAGGAACTAAACAAATTTGTGATATTCTATATAGACCTTGCATCTCTAAACACCCTGAACAGTGAGGAATCAAGAATACATCCCTTTCAGCTTTGAGGCACATTATGCATACTCTTACGGGGTAGTTAGGAATCACAACATGAGGAGGCAAACTTCCACCATAAAAACATTTCTCAATTTCTTTAAGCTTGGCAACCTCCTCAGCTATCAAAGCTTGGGCATGATCCAGGTAGTGGGATGGTCCTGAAGCCATGTCTGTAAATAAGCACATAAAAGTTCATTGTTACTACTAAGTTCACTATACTAAGAACAGTCTCTCAAACTGGCTCCCTGCTGCTGTGTTTACATTACTGCCTCACTCTGTAATGGTGACGGCAGCACTCCTGATGCATCAAATTTTATCTCTGGCTCAAACTACTACGTATCCAACCTTACTGCTACTGAGTTTAGCTCAGACTGACTTATTGCACTACATTTTCTCTCCTCAGCACACTTATATGATTTTTTGACTTTACGATTAGCATTTCAGTCAATTTCACTTGCTCAAAGTCACTAAAAGCCACAGTATTTCTAGGAACAGGATTTCTTGCTTGTTGCAGCCTCTCATACAACTCACTGTCTCTCAATTGCTCAGAAAATTATACTGTTGCTGAATCCATCATACATGCTCACAGTCTATTGCTCAGAATTCTTATTTGTTTTGATTACACTAGAGTCCTTCTTCGCAAAAACAATCTCACTGTTTACACACAGATCCAGCTGGCTTTGTTAAAATCACAACACAGTCTGAGCTCAGTTTTGCTGAATGGTATTCACTGACTCAGTAGCTGGCTTGCTCCGTTGGAAAATCTTGGCCTAAAGTCGATCCTGGAAGGCCTCTGGGTCGAAACGGCCTGGCGATCCCGCTGATTCTCACTTTTGACACTCGCTTGCTTCCAAGTTAGTTGGATAATGGGTTGAGCCCGAATTAGCACAGAAAAGTCGGTATTTCACAGAATTTAGAATGTTTACTGTCACTGTGACGATTCTCCTGGCTACCAGCTCGCACACCACTTGCTCTCTTCCTCTCAAACACTGGGCTGCACTCTGAAGCTGGCTAGGGGTTGGGACTGATTGCCATCCCACCAATCACTCAGCGCCATGCAAATGAGACTCTTTCTCTCTTTTTCTCTCTTCTCATGCTCTTACTTCATGGTGATCGCTAAGCAGGCAAAATTTAAACTGTAAAACAATTTTTTTTCTCGGGTGGCCTTTTTTACAGCAGGAGTGCTGTTTTGAACCATTTAACTTGGCTATTTCTTTAGCGACTCCCCCAGTTCACACAGCAAGCATTTGAAACTTTCAGGGCACAATTATTTTGTTGTTTCCTGAAGTCCACCATATTTTTCTGTCACAAACTTGAGAAACTAAGTGCTATAAATGCTCTCTTTTGATGCAGGAGAAGGGGCACAGACAATCTGGCTTTACAGCTCCTTGGTAAACGATGGCACAACACACAGCGGCACATAAATAGTAAGCACACAGCGGCACATATGGATGGCACTACTCTGGGCAAAATCCTTCTGCACAAAGCTTCCAGTTTTGGGTACCAAACTGCCAGACAGGCAAAACACTAGCCACAACCTGAGCAGACAAACTCTGTTTTCTCCCAAAATTCAAAAACACATCATTGGATGAGCCCCATTTTTGTAACCCCCCTCCAGTCCCCCTTGTTTAACTAGAAGGGCTTCTCCTCTCACCACAAATGTCTAGGAGTGAACAGAGAGAGCTGGGGGTTTACGTAAGTTAAAACTCATATTTGTACCTAGAGAAAACAGATGAAGGTGGCCACCATTAGGCTAGGTGGACCAGACAGTTATACAAAAACAGTTGACCAAGTGTGGCAACTGCCTGGCACACAGCTGGTCAGACCATTTACCATGGCCAACAACCCAGGTCCCTGGGAGAAAACGTTTGCTCACAATTATGCTAGGTTTGCACTTCTGGACAGGGGTACCCAAGTAAATCCAGACACGTGGAAGCAATAACAATACCATCCAAACCAGGTTGGGATTCTAGAGTGTGGCTTTTATTTATGTAACAGAGTAGGAATATTACACAAAATGAAGATGGACCCCCATGGGGCTACACATACTGGTATTGCAGATTATCCAAGGTACAGAAATTCCTGAAATTCTCATTTAGCATAGGGTGAAGAAACATAAAACAGTGAGCACTCTGGTTCTGAACTTGAAGTTTGACACATACAGCCAGACTAGCACTGTCCCCATTTCCCACAGGAATGAAAGTGGTACCCATGATCACACTGAGCACCTCCAGGCCTCAGATCTTCCAGAACCCACTATACTGGGGTAAATTGAAGAAACAAAAAATTCCAAACCCACATCTCGGGGTAACTACTTCCATTAGGCATTGGCCAGATGCACTAAATGAAAATGTACTGGTGCCCAAACTGAACCCAGAGAGGTAAACTGCTTACTCCCGATGGGGGGGGGGCTCCCACCTTTTGCTTCCAAGTTTATACTCGGCCATTTATCTGGTTAATAACACCCTCACAGACAAAACTGTAGTTATCTTCAAAGGTTTCTCACACTTAACAAACTACTGTCACACCTCTAGGTGTCAAAGTTCAAAAGTTCTGTACTTGGACAGTCACATTCTTGGACTCCAACGTAGGCAGAAACTTTACTTAGTACTGGGTGGGTGGTCCCATTGTCAAAGAAATCCACCCCAAGGTATTGCAGATGCCCCTGGGCTGACACAGAAAAGATTTGTACTCACAACCAATGAAGATGTACAAGGCAGTTTCACCAAACAAAATGGATCAAGGGGATTACCCCTGAATCCCGGAGTTGACCCCCCATGGTCTCCACCATGTCAGACAACTGTCCTCTTTGTTCTTCTTCTAGGGTGAGAACAAACTACCACAAACAAAAAGGGGTAGCCCTTTGTCAGAGTTAATCTGAGGAGCTGCCCAGCAACTGCAGCCTCCTCCTTGAACTCAACTCTGCGACTGCCAAGTGAACATTCCAATTCACTCCAAAGCCAGCTGAGACTGTGGCTTATGCTGCTATGAGAGTTCTATGATTACATCATCACTGCAGATCAGCTGAGACTGAAGACAGAGTGTGACAGTGTGAAACCCATTTACCTGTCATTTCACAAGCTGCCTTCCCTGCCTGCCACTGATTCTAACTGGTTTTCTAGTAATCCCTGGGAACAAGGGGGTTACTACACATGGAAGGTGAGTTAATATAGATACTGATTTAAGACTGTTCCTCTGAGAGGTGAGCCTTCCTTGTTTGAATGTCTTGTGAAGGAATCTTCAGGTTTAAGGTACCGCTCAAAAGAGATGATACGAAAGAGTATAAGACATGGACTTCCTCATTAAGTATATGAGGAATCCCAACTAAAGACAGAGGTTTACAAAATTCTTGGGTCTGGGCTGAATAGTTAAGTTTGTTAAAATTCCATTTTAGTTTGGTTAAGGTTAAGGAGAAATCAGTGTGTTCCCAGAACTGCTTAATTCCTACTGAGGAATTAATAATTTCCCAGATAGTGTTCCAAGTAACTGGGGGGAGGGGAGGGGGGATTTTGAGACTTAATGAAGACAATCTTTGAGGTTTAGCCCAATTTCTTTTGGCCTACTTCATGTTTGGGACATGACATAGACTGGGAGCATAGGGCCTTGAGTATCTCTAAAGACCTTATTAATGTGATCACCCGATGTGGGAATTTCTAGCTCGGAGTTGAATAAGTAGACTATTAATTCCTTCAGCGTTTCCTCTGTCGCATAGGATTTTTTATATATACGATTGAGTCTCAAGATCACTTTGTTGCCAGTTAGTTTCATCAGATTAGGATTACTCTTTCTTTGGTTACTGTAGACAGCAGAGTCAGGTGATATATGGGTGACACAATCTCCTGTTCTTGTTGTGGGGGATCCATTGCTGGTATTTTATAAGCAGGAGATTGGTGTGTAGAAGCTGTCTTAGGGACAGGTGATTGTGCATTAATCACTTCTTGAGAATTAGCTATCATAGGATTCAAAGCGGGCACCTTGTTCCACTTATTTATTATTATTTTAGGAGAAATCAAAGGGGGAGGCGTCAACCCTTTAAAAGGGGTTTCCTTGTTTTGGTTATCAGATGCCTTGTTTTTATTTGTAGAATTTTTATTGGTCTTCCTTTTCTTTCTTTTGAGTTTTTTCCCTCCACCTTTTTTTCCTTTTCTGGATTTAACCTGAGGAGAGTCTGGGATAATTATAGAGGAGAATGAAAGTTTCTTGGTCTCAATAGCCTGTTCCCTGGTTTCAGTTAATTTTGTTATTAAGGCACCTTCATCTAATATGAGTTTAGTGAGCCCATCCATTTGGCATTTTGAATCATAGTACTGAAATGGCACTGGTTTGGGTGCTTAATGATCTCCTATTAGTGAGAGATCAGAGGAGTCATTCCATCTTAGTCCTTCTTGATCTCTCTGCAGCATTTGACACCATGGCTCATGAGGTGTTGCTGGAGCACCTGTGGTTTTTCTGTGGACTATCTGGTACAGTCCTCAGATGGTTTCAATCTTTCCTCGAAGACAGGATACAGAGAGTGGAGATGGGGGTATTTTCCTCTGCCCCTCACCCCCTGCCGTGCAGGGTATCGCAGGGCTCGGTGCTTTCACCCATATTGTTTGCTGTGTATATTCTGCCATTGGGAGACATTATTAGGCAGTACGGTTTGAGTTTTCACTGCTATGCAGATGATACTCAGCTGTACATGTCCTTTGCACCTGAGCATAGTGACGCTGTCTCGGTTTTTAACAACTGTCTTTCTGAGATTCAGGATTGGATGAGTGTCAACTGGCTTAAGTTGAATCCGGATAAGACTAAGGTGTTGGTTGTGGACCCAGGTCATCAGGCCAAGGGTCGGGTGGCTGGGAAACCCTCCAGGCTTTGGTTGGGAGGGTAGCCAGCTGCTAACCTCTGACTGGATGAAGAATCTGGGTGTTGTTCTTGATGATGTGTTGACACTGAAATATAAGGTGTCTGCCATCAAGACCTCATTTTACCATCTGAGGAACATTGCCCAGATAATGCACCTGGTCCCGCCTGATGATCTTCCAGTGCTGGTCCACACCTTTGTGACCTTTGCACCTTGATTACTGCAATGCCCTATACCTAGGGCTCCCAGGGATAGACCTCCGCCACCTGCAGCTGGTGCAGAATGCGGCTGCCAGGTTGTTGACTGACTTATCTAGATCTTGCCATGTCACACCTGTGCTCTGCAGCCTGCACTGGCTACCAGTGTGGTGGAGGATTACCTTCAAGGTTGGATTACTAACCTATAAAGCCCTACATGGATAGGGACCTCAATATTTGCAAGACCTGCTTTGTCCCTACCACCCTCTTCATCCACTACGCTCTGCTGATAAGGGATTGCTAGAGATTCCCAGGGTCCATTCGACTATGTCTGGAGCTAGATCATTTGCTTTTGCAGCCCCGAACCCTGTGGAATTCTCTTCCTCATCGGATTAGAGAGTGCCCATCTGTGGAGACCTTTAAGTCTGCCTTAAAATCTTATTCATTTGATTTTGCATTTGCTGACATTTGATATGCGAATACCTGCTGTCTGTATTAAGTTTTATGTATCTGAGTTTTATTTATTGGTTTTGTTACTTATTTGGTTTTGCTGTTTTAATGCTGTTTTTATGGATTATGTACAACACTATGGTTACTGTGGAATAGCATTTCACAAATAAAATGTGCTTGCTTGATTGGATTATACAATCTGTATCATACAATCTGCTACCTTAATATGTTAACTGCTGTTACAAGTGCATGCTTCATGCTTAGCTAGCTAGTTACATCTTAATCAGGTACAAAATGTGTTGCCTAATGATAACTGCTGCCTTTCAGCCAGCAAGCTAGGAATGTGTGATTGTCATGTTAGTATTACAGCCCCTCTCTGCAGCTCTCTGCTTTAAACCTGGTCATTTCTGGCTGCTTCTTTCTACCTATACTCCTAAATGTTTAAACTCTACTGGACTGTACTGCCTGCTCTATTTGATTTGTCACCTGCCTCCCCACCCCCTTTACGCCTGGGTTATACCCCTTATAAGCCCACATATATCCTACTCTGTATTCCTGGTATGTTATACTGTGATACTGCTATTTTGGACTAACATGTAGATTTAGGTACCCAGCATGTAAGCATGGGTGCCAGGAATGTGCTTTGATGCTAATATATGTAACTATATATTATGTTTAGATCCTTTATAGGATTATATCATGCATGATTCATTATACCTCACTATAATGCATTTACCTAGGTTATATCTGTTTATTATGTATTTTTATACATATTCCATGTATAATCTACCTAATCACTGATAAAATGACTCTTATGGATCATCAGTGATGTATATCTTTATATACTTGTATTCTCATATAATCATATATAGCATGTGTTTTATACTCAGCACATCACATGTATTTCTGGTTATTCAGCATTCTCTTTGTCTAGGTCTCATGCTGATAGAGACAAATTCTTTGTCTCACATTATAATCTTTAATAATTCTAGTGTGTAAGTAATTACCCAAGGGAGAACACCTTTTATACACCTTGGGCCGGATATTCAAAAGGGTTGTGCCATGTGCAATAGGGTTGCGCCTGCACAAGTCCAAACTTGCTCCATTCTGCGATATTCAGCAGGAGGCAGTTGCGCCACAGAAAACATGCTGAGCAACAGCGCAATGCAAATGAATGCATGCTGAACTGGAGGGGAAGAACCATGCATAAACTGCTGCACAGCCCGATATTCAGCTGGGCTGTGCAGGTGTCTGAGCACAGCCCAACCTGCGCCTGCACAGCTGTGAGCCCAAAAAGGCTCAAGTCGAGGGGCCACCCACAGGTGAGCTACTGCATTGCAGGGCGCAACACAGCAGCTGCCACCTGTGGCTGGCCCCCAACCACTCTCTGTGCCCCCTGCAGCCTGATCGTGAGCAAAGGTGAAAATCCCCACCACCACCCCCACTGGCTCGATCGCGGGCAACAGCAGAAATGTCCCCCACACCAGCCCGACCACGGGCTGCATTAGTTTAAAAACAACCCACCTCCGAATACATCCCTGGTGGTCCAGTGGACAGAAAAGCCTGATCGCAGGCTGTATCAGTGTAAAATACAACCCCACCTCCCGACCATAGCCCTGGTGGTCCAGTGGACCAGAAACTCAGATCGCGGGATGTGTACAGTAAATACCCCCCAACACATCCCTGGTGCCTAGTGTCCCCACCCACCCACCATGAAGCCCCACCACCCGCTCCCCGGCGGCCCGGCGGGTGGCAGCATCCCACCCGCCTGCCGTCCTGTCACCCGCCGACTGACTGCCCGGTAGGGCTACACGCCCATTGGTACAGAGCAAGAGCCAATGGGCGTGCAGCCCATACCGTACAAGACAGTTCAGATTTGTGAATGAAATTCATAACCTTCTGTAAGCCAGTTCCTCCCTGAGACTTTGTACATTCTTCGAGGACTGGTGAGAAACCAACTGCCTTGTGATTTTCTGTCACATGCTTGGCGTGAGTATAGTAATAAATTATCATTATTTCTTCTGCTTGTGTTTGTTCTTTGGCTCACACTGTAGACACACAAGAATCCAGGTCCACCTTGTAAATGAGCCTGCTCAATGGTGTTCGCCTGGTTAAATAAAGACTTGATTGATTGATTTATTGATTGATTGAGAATCTGATTTATTTAGCCCCAGAGCTGGCCTCTTGGGCTACACCCCTGAGTTGCTAACTGGGTCTTTCCTTTCTGCTTATACCTCTCCAGAACTTAATCATCTATTCCATTACTCCTCGCCCAGCCCCCTCCCCACACCTGTGGTCCTTCCTGGGATGCTATTTACCTCTCTCTGTTTGTTTCACACTACCTCACAACCCCACCTCTGCCTTGCCTTCATGCCCCTCCAACTAGGCTCATTTCCATTCCATTTGTTTTAACTCTCTGTTGTTTCCCTGTCTCCATTGCTAAACACTGCCCATTGACTCCAACCTACATCTTAGGCTAACTCTTTCCTCTGTTCATTCTTTTACAGATGTAGCCCCTGAGAAGGTTCTCCTGAAAGCAGCGGCAGCCCTTTTCACCACTGGGCTGCAGCTCTCATTGCCTATCGTCCTCCATGCTTCTTGCTGGGCTTCTGAATTTCAAAAGGTACCCGCTAGTCCACTTCTCAGCACCAGCCTGAATCCCTGGGGGCAAGCTGAATATCGATTGGCTGGACTGTTTATGTTGCCTGGCCCTGATTTGGTATTTTCTTAGGACAGTGTTGGGGCATTGACTGGCTAGGCACCATCTTGCTTTCCAAGCTCGGTCCCTGCTGCTGGTTCCCAGCATGGGTCTACTCCTTGGCGCTCAGACACTAGTTTTTTTTTTTATTTAAGTGTCCTGTTTCCCATTAGCAGTTTATACAGATCTGCCACTAAAAGGACCTTGTTCTTTCATTTAAAGGAAGTCTGCACTCTTAAAGTGAGTGCATCCTTACTAGCTACAAGCCTTCTAAAGTTACAGCAACAATACTGGCTGTCTGCCTTCTAAAGTGGCCCTGCTTTTTGAGCTGTTGTAAGTTTGATGGGCTGGGATCTTGTGGTGGCTAACATGCTGATCACTTAAGGGTTGCTCAACTAAGGTTTCTTGCAACATTTTAACTCATTAACCCCACACTTTATTTTACTCTCTCTTGGTGGCACTCTCTAACCTCTGCCATAATTCTGTATCCATGTGACCTAATCTTACTAACTTTGCTCAATTGTTTGTCTCTGCTCTCCACTTTTGAGCTCATGGCATACCTAACCTTCTTATCTCACTCTTTCTTTCCATCCTTTAATGTCCAAGGTCTCCAGCACCACAAAACGTGGGTTGCTTAGGCTTACTAGCTGCTTTGATTTACATTGCCCTCTTCTGCTGTGCAGACCAACTCATTGCTTTATCCTTACCACTCCCTCCATTGTCTTGCACCTCTTCCCCCGTGTCCAGTCCAACCCTCCCCTAGGTTTATGCTTCTTCTCGTCCCCTGTCTCCCTTGACCAAGTGCTGCTCTTCTTGGGTTTTGGCTCCATAACCATCTGCGCAGTCCTCATATCCCTTTATTATTGTCCTTGAGACTACAATGCACCTCTGCATGGTTCCGTGCCGTGGTCCTCCTGCTACTGGTATGTGCCGGGGACATTGAGATTAACCCCAGGCCACTTAGTCCCACTTTCACTCCTATTTCAATCATTTCTAAACCACCATACCCCAAAGGCCTAAAAATAGTGCATATGAACATCTGTAGTATATGGTAAAAAATGGCTGAATTAGAAGCTTGGGTCACTCAGAAGGACCCTGATATTGTATGCATCTCTGAATCCTGGCTTAAACCAGATATTAAGCAGCACAAGGTGACTCTACCTGGCTATAACTGCTTTAGGAAAGATAGACTGGACAAAATGGCTGGAGGTGTGCTTATCTAACATAGAAACTTAGAATTTGACGGCAGATAAGGACCGCTTGGCCCTCTGGGGATACTCTGGAATCTGTCCCTACTTTAAAATACCTGGGCATCACTCTGGACCCCTCACAATCTCTACTCACCCATATCTCCTTGCTAATTAAATCCCTGAACCAAAAGATAGGCCTCCTCTATCGCATTTGTCCCTTTCTCACTGCTGCATCTTGCCAATGGAATGCCACCTCATCCCTCATCCCAATCCTACTTATGGTGGTCCTCTACTGCTCTCTACCAGTGCAGCTGCCATGTCTCTTCTCATGCAGGCATGCCACAGAGTGGGGAGGTGCGCCCTTGGTGTCAGTGCCCGTCACCATCACTGTGATGTCCTTTCCTCCCCGGAGTGGTTACTCTACGAATCAAGACTCAGATTCTCCACTCTGTGTTTCATGTTTAAGCAAGTTCACACTTTTACTCCCCCCGTCTTAGAGATATCATCTGCCACAGGATTGCCCCACGTACACTAAGATCTGCCACACTCCCCCTCCTACAAAGGCCTACTGCTCGGCTTGCTCTTGAGCGTAGGTCCTTCCGGTTTGCTGCTGTCACCAACTGGAACTCCCTTCCCCCCTCTGTCCTGTCCTGTCACACTTACTTTGAGTTCAAGACCCACTTGCTCTCCTTTCTCACTGCCTCTGCTACTTGCACCTGCTATAAAGGGCACCAATGACTGCACTTGTTCCCTTTATTATCTGTTGGCAACAGTATGATTACTCTGCTACATGCTCCTGCTATAAAGGGCACCAATGACTGCACTTGTTACACACTTGTTCCCTCAATTATCTGTTGGCAATTGCATGATTGCTCTGCTATATTTGTTGACAATCTTATAATTACTCTGGTTCCAAACTGAAATGCTCTGCTGTTTATGTATTTTGTATATACAGTTGTGTAAATATTGTTGTTCTTTGTGTTTCTGTATTTTATGATAGCATTTTAGTGTGTTATTAGAGACTACTATCAGTTATTGTCTACTTCCACTTGTTGAACTGTCTTCACCTGTTACGCCTTCAATTTATAGAGATGTGCTTTTGTCATCTTGTACTCTCGGGTCGACCCTGAAAGAGAGACTGTAATTGTCTCAGTGGACTGGTCCAGTTACCAAAGCTCAAATAAATAAATAAGCTTCCAGCAATGCAATATTTGACATGATAGGGTGAGCGGGTGCTTTAATAGTGTATTTAAATTGTGTATCCAGACACTGGCTGAGGTGGTTAGAGTCGAGGCTGATATTTTCAGCCTTAACATCCAGCTTCTTAAAAACTGAATTGGTGGAGCCAGACAGGATAGAGCAATCCAGATTACTGTGGAAATGGGGTTTGTGGCTATTTGAGATGTCCAAAGAGCTAACAAGGTCTAGCTTAGTTGTGTGTGCCTCAGGTGTCACTCTGGTGGCTATATTCTGACCATTTTCTCCAGTTTTGTTACCTTCATCTGCCCTCCCTTCTTTGTCAGCAAGGGCCTCATCACCCTAATTAACAGGAAAATAGTAGTCAGTGATTGTTTCTGCCTTGGTGATCTCAATCTCCCCTTGCTTTTGGGGTTTATTTTTTCTTTTTGCCTTACTCTTATGATTTTTAGGATTAGGACCAGAGGTCTCGAGGTTCGTGAGGGGGAGGGGTTAGGAAAACTTGTTCAAGTAACCTTGGTTCCAATGGGGGAGCAGTCTCAGTAAGATTTCCCCCATCTTTTAGAGAGAGGAAGGAAGGAAGGGCAATGGCTGGTTTTGTATAAAAATTACCCCCTGACTAGTGTTAAGATGGCCATTCACTGTTATTTGACTACCTTCTTCTGTTCTCACTCTGGAGTGGAACCTTTGTAAATGAGCTTTTAACTCAATGGTTGTAATCCAAGACAATAAATAAATAAGCTATACAGTTGTATGCTCCTTAACTGGCGTAAGCAACTTCATATCTTTAATGGGCTAAGCTGTACCCCACAGTAAAAAGAAAGGAGGGCACCTCTACAGCATAACAGTTTATGCTATACCTAATACATACAATGCCTCTAACATCCCTTAGCTGTTGTGGGGAATGCCCAAGTACCCCACAGCATGTTCCTGCTGCTGCAGTTTGTGAAGGTGAGTGCATTGATGAGAAAGAAAGTAATATTTAAAACCACTTATAAAATGAGTTTCAAAATCTTAGCAACTACATTTGTTTAAAAACATGACCTAACCATTCATTAATCTCAAGTATACAGTACGTGCAGTACATAACTAACCTGCTCATCTCTACCTAGCAACAGCCTAACTAAATGAAAATAAAACCTTTTCCACTAAACAAGAAACGCTTCCACTTTATAAATACCAAAACCCACAACATGGAATAGGTTTCTTGAAAGTAAATGCACTTCCCAAGTTCATTTTTCACATTGTAGCATTACCCTGTCCTATTCCCTAAACTATGTAATGCCCTCCCCAAACGTATCGCTCTTCCTCCCCCCTCTGGCTTTGCTCCCTTCCTCTTTCTACTCCCCCTTTTCCTTATCCTTTCCTGCTGCATAGGTTCCTGTCGCAGCTAATGTACATAGGTTTTTGTACTAAAATATGTATGTTACTTTCATCTAAGATATGTGCACTTTCTCCTTGTTTACACTAGCATTACTGCATGGTATGAACACTAATTTGTTGTAACACTGTATATAGCCCTTCCCTGTACCTCTCGTGTATTTACTTTCTTTTTTTCTTTTCTTTTTTTGAATTACTGTGTTTTTGGACTCCCAAATGTTGTAACATTGTATATACTGTTGCCTATACTTACATATGTGAATGCCCAGGCTCATCTTGTAAATGAGTTCTTCTCAATGATGCTCACCTGGTTAAATAAAGAATGATTGATTGCCTGATTGATTCAAAGGCCCTCAGCCTTTGTTACCAAACTCACATATTCTACCTAGCAACAGTCTAACTTTGGTCAGTTCAGTTCAAATTTTATTTTGGCAACATAGGTCATTACAATGCAATTTTAGGATCATAGAAACACAGAATTTGATAGCAGATAAGGACCGCTTGACCTGTCTAGTCTGCCCATTTCCCTACCTGATGGATAAGCTGCAGATCCTAGTTAACCGACAGCCTTCTTCCTCCTACACCCCACTAGATTTGCCTTATGTCTATCCCATGCATTCTTGAATTCCCCACTGTTTTTGGACTCCATGACCTCCTCAGGAAGGCTGTTCTATGCATCCACAACCCTCTCTGTGAAAAAATACTTCCTCACATTACATATGAGCCGTCCCCCTCTATCTTCAAATTGTACCCCCTTGTTCTTGCACATCTCTTTTACTGAAAGATACTACCCTCTTGGACTTTGTTAATTCCCTTGAGGTACTTGAAAGTTCCTATCATGTACCCCCTCCCTCCTTTCCTTGACGGTATACATATTAAGCTCCTTAAGTCTCTCTTCGGATGTCTTCTGGTGCAGACCCTGCATCATTTTGGTTTCCCTTCTCTGGACAGCCTCCAGCCTGTCTATGTCTTTGCAGAGATGGGATCTCCAGAACTGCACGCAGTACTCCAGATGGGATCTCACCAACTGTCAGTACAGAGGGATAACAACTTTTTGTTTTCTACTGGTGATGCCTCTCCCTATGCATCCCAGTATCTCCCAGCCATCCTTACTGCCTTCTCACATTGCTTGCCCACCTTTAGGTCATCTCATCTAACTGCCCCCAGGTCCCTTTCCATTTTTATTGTTGTCAGTATCTCACCCCTCATTGTGTACTCTTCCCTTGGGTTTTTGTTTCTCAGGTGCATTACTTTGCACTTCTTTGCATTGAATCTAAGCTGCCATACATTTGACCATTCCTCCAACCTTGCCAAGTTCCTTCTCATCCTTTCCATCCCACCTTGTTTATCAAACCTGTTGCAGATCTTTGTGTCATCTGCAAAGATACATACTTTTCCTTCCAGTCCCTCTGCAATGTCAGTTATAAAGACATTAAAAAGGACCGGACCCAGTACTGAACCCTGCAGTACCCCACTAGTAACCCCCTTTCTTCACTGTGGACTTTTTTTACTATTACCCTCTGCGTCCTGTTGTCCAGCCAATGTTTTACTCAGGCTACCCCCTGGGACCCACTCCCAGACTGGCTAATTTGTTTATTAATCTTTTGTATGGGACTGTGTCAAATGCCTTGCTAAAGTCTATGTAGGCCATGTCCACAGCCCCTCCCTAGTCTGCTTCTTTGGTCACCCAGTCAAAGAAATTGATTAGATTCATCTGACAGGACCTTCCCGCTGTGAATCCATGCTGTCTTGGGTCCTGTGCTGAACTGGCCTCTAGGTTCTCAACAATTCTTTCTTTCAGAAGTGATTCCATCATTTTCCCTACCACTGAGATCAAACTGACAGGTCTGCAGTTTCCTGCCTCTGTGTTGCTCCCACTTTTGTGAAAGGGAATCACATCCACCTTCTTCCAGTCCTCAGGTACCACACCATCCTCCCATGATTTGATAAAGAGGGTAGTCAATGGTGTTACTAGCTCTCCCCTTAGTTCTTTTAAGAATTCTGGTGTGAATCCCATCAGGCCCATTGCTTTGTCCACCTTCAGTTTTAGGAGTTCTTTCAGAACCCTTTCTTCTGTGAAAGGACTGATATTGACCCCCTATCCAGAGTGCTTCTATTGACTGGATTAGGTACCCCCCCACTTCCTTTGTGAATACTGAGCAGAAGTATTCGTTCAGTATCCCTGCTTTTTCACTGTCCCTCTCTGCCCATCCACCCTCGTCTTTATTCAGCCTCACTATCCCTCCCTTTGTCTGTCTTCGCTCCCTAATTTACCTACAAAAGGTTTTCTCCCCCTTCTTAACTGAGTTGGCTATCTTTTCCTCAGTTTGGGCCTTTGCTATTCTGACTGCCTTCTGCTTTAACTGGTGCAGTTCTCTGTCCTGCTCCATCTGTGTTTCCTTATACTTCCTGAATGTTATCTTTTTCTCCTTAACCTTCCCTGCCACCTCTTTTGAGAATCAAAGTGTTTTTCTCTTTCATTTTGATTTGTTTATTTGCTTCACACAAAGGCTTGTTGCCTCTGTGATGGCAGTTTTGATGTTTCCCCATTGTTGCTCCATCCCTCCTTCTTGCCTGCTTGCTAGTGGTTTTCTGAGGCACTCACCCATTTTGACAAAATCAGCCCTTCTGAAGTCCAGTACCTTCACTTTTGTATGGCTTGACTGTACAGTTGAATTTATTGTGAACCATACTGTTTGGTGGTCACTTGTTCCCAAATGGCTACCTGCTTCTAGATCTGAGATCCTCTCTCCATCCCCATTTGAGAGTACCAGGTCTAAGACTGCTACCTCCTGAGTGGGTTCCAACACTAGCTGTCTGAGGCATGTCCCCTGTAGAGCATCATGAATGGACCTGCTCTTGGATGTGGCTGCAGCAAAGGTGCTCCAGCTAACATCTGGCATATTCAAGTCCCCCATCAGCAATTCTCCCCTTTCTCTGCCATCCCTAGGATGCTTTCTTTAATTTCCTTGTCCATTTCCTCCCCCTGAAACAGGGGGTGTGTATACAACTCCTGTACGGATTGTGGTGCCATTTCCAGTCTCCAGGGTGATCCACAGTGCCTCCTCTCCTCCCTGTTTACCCTTTAGTTCCATTGCTTTAATCCCTTCCCTTACATGGAGCGCTACTCCTCCTCCTCTTCTACCCTCCCTGTCCCTCCTGTAGATTGAGTACCCTGGTATGTTGACATCCCAGTCATGGTTCTCTGTGTACCAGGTTTCTGTGACTGCCATGATATCCAGGCATGCCTCTTCCATCAAGGCCATCAGATCAGGGACCTTGTTATGTAGACTACGGGCATTGGTATTCATTATCCTCCATTTTTTGATGGCCTTACCCCTTTTTGCCCTATCCCTGTCCTTACTGATTTTGTATTTTTCTCCATTTACCCCGTGCCCTTCTCCCTATCGACTTCTCTGTCTTGGTGTTTACCTCACTAACTACCCTGATATTTTTTTTGGGGGGAGGAAGGGCTAGGATTTCCCTTCCCCTTTTCATATAAAACAGAAATACATATATAAATACACAACAGCATATCTTATTTCAAAAGACAAAGTAAAGATGAAGAATTCATAGGCCATACATTTCATTGTGAAATGGGTAGAAAGAATGCTGAATTTTGATTGGCTGACAACTGCTTTTGGCTGGGCCATTATCCCAGCACAATGGCCCAGCTGAAAGTATTATGTTTAAAAATATATAAAATTTACTAAAAATTACCAATTTCATAATCACAATAAGGCACTCAAGGGGGTGTGTTATGGTGGGCTAATGGCCCTTCTCGGGTGGTGGAAGCCCTCGGCTACACTTCATGCTTCATCCCACCTCAAGGTGGGCCATTATCCCACCATAATACACCCCCTGTCATGCCTTATTGCTTAAGCATATCATTACATTTGTTGGATCTGATGTAAAAGACCCTTGCACAGTCAAGGCACTTAAAAGTGTACTGCACTTTACTAATCCTGCAAGCAGAATGTGAACTGGAACTGACATGGTTCAGATCCAGACAGCTACATGGCCCAACACATAGTGAAGCCAGTAGTTCCATTTTAAAAAATCAGATTGCTCATCTCTGAGCATTAAAAGCACCATAAGCTTCGAATCATGGTCAAAGAGGAAAGAAAAGCTTCAGTGGCTATGGTGCCTCGACAATAAAGTCAATATAACAAAGGAAAACTGGTCAACTCATGGCACAGTAAAAAGCATACTTAATGCTAAATGTTTAGATGTGTAAATATTTAATCAGCCAGAGGCACGCAGGTACACAAAACTCAACATTTCACTTGCTGGAGGCAAGCTTTATCAAGAGTGAGCAGTTGAAGTCCTACCACTCTCTTTATAGCAGTACCATTTACATGTCATGGAAGGTGATAATGAAGTGGGGTGACTGCTCCACCGCATTCAACAAATCAACATACAAAACACCCAAATATGCATGAGCAAAATAACTATAAATAAGTAGAAAAAACATTAAAAATCCAGCAACTTCAGTAATACAGACTCACTAATTACTAAGTAAACAATTCAAATAAATTATTACTCAACAATTAAATGCATTTTGTACATTTTAGAACCAATCAGCCAAACAGATGATTATCTGCTACACAGTTAAATGTTTTTTAAACAAATGCAGCCATGTTCATACAATCATTGAGACCTGGAGGTCTAGAGGCTTTTGTGTGATAGATCCAACCAGCTTCCCTCTCTGATAACAAAACATTCATGTCACCACCCCTAGCTCGATGTGAACTTTTTCAATCCCCATAAAATAAATGTTATGATCAGTGGGGGACTCTACTGTTGAAATATGCTGTGCCAGTATGTCTTCCAATCATCTTTAAGGCTGCCTTTACAGAATCTAACTTCAGGCAAATAAACCCATTTTCCATAAAATAATTTTTTTTTCCATTTTATAAGCATAATACCCACTCCAGGGCATGGGTTTCTTGAGAATGAATACACTTACCTGGTGCTTTAAAAGTCACTTGGCCATTGCCTCATGTCTTACAATTCTCCTGGGGGCATTCATTAATTCTCTGGGAACGCATGCCTTGTTGTGTTCCTGAGAAGAATTCTACATTTGATGATGTAACAAAATGATGACCAGGCATAGCTACGGGGGATTTCCTAGACACAATATACATGGATTGCACAACAGTAGAAACAGTCTGCATAATGCATTTGTGGTAAATGATACAGCTAGAAAATACCATGCTTTGTGACAGCACAGTGATCTAAATATTCCCAGAACTTATGAACATGCCCTACAAGTTGTGAGAATTTGGAAACCGTGAGAATTAGGCCTATTCTTTGATTCATTTTTAGCTAACGTTACGAAGCCACTTTAACCACAAAATTATGTACTTCATTACAAAACTCTTTTCTTTGTCTATAGCCCATTGTCACAAGAGATATTGTTTTGCCTCTTTATCCCTGTAATATTGTGTAACCTTCTACTGTTTGTCCTACCCTTTGTTCTGTAACCCCTCCCCATTCAGTGCTGGAATTAAACTTGGAGCTGGGAAGGGGGACCATAAGGGTTTTGTCTTTAAACTGAGCTCCCCTTCCCACTGAAAGTCAATGGCAGTGGTACAAGAGTTACCAGGCTCAATTCAGAGCTGGGGGGTGCCGAGACCTGGCAAGCTCCCCTGTAATTCCAACATTACCCTCATCCCACCCCCATGAGGAGATGAGGGCTGGCTCAGTGTGCCTTCCTCAGTCACCAATTTCTAAATAAATACTGTACATAAAAGCAGGGGTACCTAGTGAAAATAGTCACGTATACTGGAACAAACTGTGATAACACAAACCGAGGCTTATGTCTAGGTGCAGACCAGTAACAAACAAGGATGAATCCTAAAGGACAAAGGCCCTGTTTTCATAAAAAATGTTTTCTACAATCAATGAAGGATGAGACGATCTAAATAAAGAAAAATAAAAATGCGATTTGATCTTAATATGGTGCTTCTCAATGGTTTCATGAGCCATCAGCAGCTCCTTAATGTAACAGCAGTGAGTGAATATTGTTTTCATAATTACCAGGCAGACTGAGGGAGCTCAAGATGCAGTTTGAAATATAAGTAAGAAGAGTAGGCCACCTGCTGGCCAGTGTTGTCAATGCAGTACCATTTACAGTAAAAATCAGGCATTCTGAAAAGTGAAAAACTGTCATGATCTAGTATAACAATGGGCTCGATTTCAAAAAGGCTGAAATTTGGTGCAAGGTGCCTGCACCAAAAGGATTTGACGTAAGTGGCACCTTACGCCAATCCTGATTTTTGAATGTAGGTTGTATCGAAATCAGGATACCTTGCACTGAAGCTGCCCTGTGGCAGAAGTGCCGGTGTGCTGTGCCACAAGTGGGCTTGCGCCACATCAGGACTACAGCATCCCCTTATTTGGTATATTAGAAGTCCCGCCGTGGTTACATGATGGGGCTGAGGTTGGACCAACCATGACCTAGTCTAAGGGCCCTTTGCCAATGGATTGGAGGGAGGCAAGTGGGAAGGAGCCTGCAAAGTCGGGACCATGGCAAAGGGACCAGTGGTGGTGCCATAATGACTTATGGGGGCACAGCAACAGTGGCAGGATACAGAGGTGACACCCAGCGAAAGAGCCAAAGCCAGTGGAACAGAGCTGCTTGGACTGCATACACCAGGGTGGCAACGGCTCTGACACTTTCCCCATAGCTGACACAGTCCTTGACATGCGGTAAGTGGCACTGGCTGCAGGGTATGAGGTGCCATCAGTGGATAGGGATGTTCCCCAGACACCGTGACTCCCCCCTGCTTAAAAGCCCACCACATGGAGCCATGCTGATGTCCCACTACACTGTTGGGGACTGTGACAGCCACAGGGCAGCTGCCAGGGCTGTTGCCACCTAGGGGGTCTGGGACAGAGGCCGTGCATGCCTACCACGGTGTACCAGGTCCAAGCGGCTCTGTCCCACTAGCCACAGCACCTCCACGGGGTGCCACCTCTGTACCCTGCCACTGCTGCCATGCTTCCGTCACCCACTATGGCACCCTACTGTTCCCTCTGCCCCAGTTCCCAGCCTTGTAGGTTTCTTCTCTGCCCCCCAACTGTGCGACTACACCAGGGTTGCGTCAGGCTAAGGGGGCTTGATGGGACCCTCCGCTAAACCCCTCTGGTGCTCCAAAGGCTTGCTGCAACACTGCAGCTGCAGCAACTCGCAGGGCTTTGGCACAGAGACCCCCATTCACTTGGAATAGGGTGAAGGGTCCCTGAGGCACCCGGAGTTTACCACAGCCATGGATCAGTGCAATGTGCACCAGTCTAGTGGCTGTTTGAAAATCGGGACCCATATGTCTCATAATCTAAGAATTCAACTTAAAGTTTCACAACATAACACATCCTTTTGAAAATTGTAAAGCATTTACCGTAGATAATGGTGCAGTTAGGGATCTAAGAACTTGGAGAGGCAGTAAAACCAAAAAAATGACAGTCAGAAAATGTTATATATTTATATTTTTGTGTCTGAACCCCCAGTCCTCCAGTCAGAGGTCAGCCAGTGCCCAGCCTGTCACCCCCACCCATGCCCATGCTTACCCCTGTTGGGCGGGGCCACCGGGAGGGCTCCCTATCCAAAGGTCACTATTGGCAAGCCCTGGCTTACACCCCCCCCAGGTTGGGGGCCACAGGAGAGAGACCCCCAGTGGACAATTGTGGCAGCGGGGACAGTGGTGGAGCCAGGCATCATGCCCAGGGGCTGGCTTTTTACATGTGTGCTGGAACCCTGAGGCCAGGGACATGCAATGATGACCCACATCTACCCCACCCCCTAAGTATTGTGGCCAGTTGTGGTGGCACCCCCAGCCTCTGCCAGGGTTCAGGAAGCAGGGGAAGGACACTCTTCCCAACTCCCAACTCCGTTCCCAAACCTGGGTCATTAGCGTCACAAGCGGAAGTCCAACCGCTGCGCAGGCTAAATGTTATTTATTTTTAAATCAGTCAACTGCTACTTTTTATAAGTATTCTTTTTTCCATTTGCAGATTCAAAAGTTTTCTACTTGATAGCATTATGTGTGATGTGAAGAGCAGTATTTTACCTGAAGGCTGACATGTCTAGCTCTATTCCTCTTCATAACTCATCAGCCTTGTGACCTCACTGATTGTGACATCACAAGTGACCAGTCTTAAAACAGATGATTTGACCTTCTTGTCAGCTGTGATGCCATAGTGAGGTCAATAGGGCTAATGATGTATAAGGAGGAACAGAAATAGTTATAACTGCCTCCTGGTAGAGTACTGTTATACACAGCAAATCATGTATTGTCAGGTTGAAAATCTTTTAATTAGTAAAATGGAAAATAAAAATACTTTGGATTCAAAAAGCAAAAACTGAGTTGTGATGCACTGAAAATCACAACTAGGACATGGCCATACCAGGCTACTCTCAGTTCAGAAGAGATAAGAAGGGGAGAAGGGGTGCAGGGGTTGCTCTGTATGTGAGGGAGGGTAGCAGAGCTATGGAAGTACATGGGAATCTAGAGGTAAAGGAAGGGCTGTTAGTGCTGTGAGTCACCCTGGGGACAGAAACAGTGGCCACTATTAGCACTGGGGTGAAATACAGACTTCAAGCATAAGGAGATAAGTTGCATAAAGCACTAGGGGAAACCAGCAACAGGGTGGCAGAAAAGGGGGAGGTGCTGCTAGTTGGGGACTTCAAACTGCCAGATGGGGAGTGGAACCTTCCAACTGCAGCTTTGGCTAGAAGCAGAGCAATCCTTGACTCCCTGAAGGGGGCATTTCTCAGGCAGCTAGTCAATGAAACCAGTAGGGATGGGGCTTGCTAATAGAGACCTGCTGTGTACTATTGCAGCTGTCACAGTAGACTGGCCCCAGAGGACCAGTGATCACTGTACTGTGTGGTTCAACATTAAGACAGGCACAAAATCAAACCACACAAAGTCGAGAGTCCTGGATTTTAGGAGGGCAGATTCTAAAGAAATGGGAGACTGCCTCAGAGGCAGCCTAGCAGGGGACAGTTGCTGGGGAGGGGTAGAGGAACAGTGGAGAAAATGAATGGAAAGCATAGACAAGGCAGCCAGCCTCTGTGTGAAGAAAGTGACAAGAGCAGAGGAAAAAGGACGATTATGGTACTCTAGGGAAGAGGCCACGAAGGTGAAGGAAAAATGTGTGGCATTTAGAAGGTACAAAGAAACGCAATGGGATGATGGTAGGGAGGTGTACCAGATAAAACAGAGGGAAGCAGGTAAGGCAGTGAGGGGAGCAAAAGTGCGAACAGAGGAAAGGATAGCAATGGGGGTGGCAAAAGAGAACACGGCTTTCTTCAGGTACATAAGTGAGAAGAGGAAACAAAGGGGGGGATAGTGTGGATAAGGATGGCGGCAGAAGGTGACTGCGCAGAGGAGGATCAGGAAAAAGCAGACAACCCGATAGGTACTTCTCCTCAGTCTTCACAATGGAGAAGGGGGATGGACCACCAGGGAGCAGCTGCAATACCATGGGGGGATCCTTGCACTGTGGTGGAGCTTTGAGAATTGAGATCGAGAGGTCCGCCAGCCAAACATATGGGATCTGAAAGGGATACACCCAGCACATCTAAGATGCACCGGAGCACAGTGGACTCGCACCCAATCATGATTTTGAAAGGGCAGCGATGCACCAGCACATCTCAGATGCACTGAACATCACCTTTAATGGTATTCGGCGCATCTGAAGGCTGCGTGCAGGGGGCATGACCATGCATATGGGGTGCATTCCTGTTCACAACTCACCTTGCAGGCGCATCTTCAGAGCAGGTCCCAAGATGCGCCTCCAAAAGTTAAGTCTACAAACAGTAGACTTAAGTGGGTGTCTGTACACAAGCAGGTTGTCATATTGCAGACAACAGCATAGCAGCCTGCTTACCCTGGCAGTACAGTGGCCCCCCCTTCCCACCTGTAGCCCCAATCAGTGACATATAGCCAAGGCCCCTGGAATTCTGCAATTCTGCGGTTGCAGAATTTTCCACAGAATTTGCATCATGCTGCAGAATTCATATGGTGCCCCAGAATTCATTGTTTTTGGTGAATTTTCATTCAAATATATGTTTTTTTCATAGTGCCAGGCTCCGTATCCATTTTGTTTATCCTGAGGCCCCTCCTCTATGCTTGGCAGGTGATGTCATCTATGACATCGCATCATATTTTAGCCAATGGTAGGAGTGCATTATGCCACAGAAATGAATAAATCAAGCCGTAGAAATCAGAAAATGCTGCCGCAGAAGCCTAAGAGCTCTGCCGCAGAAATCAGAAAATTCTGCCGCAGAGCACTAGGGGCCCTGCATATAGCACTGTATGCAAGCCTTGGTGGTCTAGTGGACCCCTCTCCCTGCCCGTAGCCTGGAGCACCATAAAGTGCAATCCGCTGTTGTATACTGTTATCCCCCCACCCTGCCCTGAACCAGTCGCTGTGCTCAGTAAATCCCATAGAATCCCTGGTGGTCCAGTGGACCCCCACCCATGTAGGAACCCCTACCCCACCCTGTTCCCCCTCCCAGCAGTGACAAACTGTCGGCAGACAGCACAACCCACCTGCACTCTGCCACGGCTGCCTGCCAGATTGAGCTGTCTGTGTATGACAGCATACAGTATGCCTGTAAGCCCATTGGTCAACCCTGTCAACCAACGGGCTTGCAGTGTGTCTTGTAAGCTTTCATTCACAACCTTGCAAATGACATCATTCACAAAGTTGTGAATGAAAGCGTGCAGTACACACTGCGAGCTCATTGGTTGACAAAGTCAACCAATGGGCTTAGAGGTGTACTGTAAGCTGTCATTCACAGAGAGCACAGTCTGGTGGGCAGCCATGGTGGAGTGCAGGTGGGTTGTTCTGCCTGCCGACAGTTTGCCACTGCTGGGGGCGGGGTGGGGTGGGGGTTCCACATGGGTGATGGGTCCACTGGACCACCGGGATTCTTTGGGATTCACTGGGCACAGTGATTGGTTCTGGTCATGGTTGGGGGTAACACTTCAAGGTTCAAGGTTTATTTATTTGTTTGACAAAATCATTACAAATTTTAATATTACAAAAATTAAGACATACACATAAAAGTATCACTTCATAAATACATTCCAAACAGCATTACATTTTATCTTATTATTCTTTCATAGAATATTTTAAGGCAATCACTACAAACATTGTGCAAAATAATTATAAGTGAGTAGATTGTAGAAAACCAGCTACTTTCTGAAGTACAAATGCATTTTTATTATTCATTAAATATTCCACCATTTTATTAGGGGGGTGGTCGAGGTTCGCCATGATGTCACCAAGCCATTTAGTATGTAGCCCTTTATATAATGGGCATAAGAGTAGTATATGCTTTAAATCATCTTCGGAGAACTTATCACATTTACAAAATGGAGCCAGAATATTTTTCCTTTTCTGCTTATAGAATACATAATTAGCATTATAGATTTCGAGCCTAAATTTAGTTATTATTCTCCTCTCATTAGGATTAATTAATTTGACCAGATAAAGCTCGAAACTGTGTATTTTTTAATTCTGTTTGTACCATCTGTAAAGCTTTAACTGTTTTAACTTTGTCTGTATACCAACTGCTTCCTGATCCCTTTTCAACTATCATTTTCCATGTATATATAAACACACTCCATAGGACATCTCCAAGCCCATTTGGAAAAAGAAGACTCCTAAAATTTGTCAAAGTTGGAAAAATCTTCCCCATTAAGGAGTATTTAATTTCTTCCTCTAGGCATTGCCTAGGTAATCTATTTTCTTCTAGCTAGAATAATTTTAATGATGATAAAATCATTCTTTCTTTCTTTCACTAACGTTGAAATTGAATACTGACCAAGCTCTGAATTTACTATGCTTATTGGTACTGATTGTGGCAGCATTAAAATGTGCCTTTTCATTTTATTGCATAATACTTCCAGAGTACGTAATAATAATAATAATAGTTTTATTTATAAAGCGCCTTTCAACATATCAAGGTGCTGAACATATTAAAACCACAACATCAGATACAAATTAGTAAAACATATAAATAAAATCATGCCATGACATCAACTATTAAAATCACAGAATAGAATGTTCCATAAAATCATAACACAATACAGTTAGCTTAGTCTTCCAAAAAGGCTGATTGCCATAAATAAGTTTTTAAATTCTTCTTAAATACCTCCACGGAGATCTACTGTGCCCCAGATTTCTGTGGCATGAAGTATACCCGAGATTACTTTGGCCTCGAAAACCCTCAGCACTCCTTTAACCAATGTTCGACCCATCTATAAATATTTTAAATGCATTAAATGCTTTCCCAACTTTCTCTATAGTCTGAGCTATATGGTCTTGCCACTTTAGCGACTGACTAAACCTGACTCCTAAATAGTCATAGTATTTTACTCTTTCTACTTTCTCCGTATTTATCCTGGGGGTAACAGTATACAACAACAGATTGTACTTTATGTCACTCCAGGCTATTGGTAGGGAGAGAGGTTTCACTAGACTACCAAGGATTTACACAGGAGCAACATTTCCTGATCAGGGGTCCACTGGACCACCAGGGATAATTTTTGCTCTATCTGGACATTGCGATCCGGTCAGGGTGGGAGGGGGGTAACACTAGACTACCAGGGCTGCTTTATGGGGATTGATCAGGGACATTGGGGATTCAGGCAGGAAGGGGGGACCACCAGACTACCAGCTTGGTTTGTATTATTTCCTATGACAACAGCAATTTCAGGGATCAGGGTGAGGGGACCACCAGACTACTAGAGGTGGCTGTTCCTTTCTTCAGGCCCTACCGCACTTTCAGTGCACCCGGAGCATTCTGCCAGTCGCATTCCTGCAAGCCTCATGCAAATGTGGCCATAATGACATGCAGATGGCCCCATTGCACCTTGCATGCCTAATGGCTACTGTAAATAAATGTTTACTAGTGGGCTTGTTTAAAAGGGCACTCAGGGAGCTACATGACTGTGGGGAAGGGGGTTATTTAATAATAGTGAACGTACTGGCTACATCGGAACTTTATTCCTAGGGACACTATATGAGACTGCATCTAAAATTTACCAGCAGCCATTTTACTGATACTTTGACCCCCTCAAGTGGCCCCAAATAGCTGGGTGCCCAAAGATTGTGAGAGGGGACTCCTGGGAGAAGGTGTTGACTATTCTCAGGCACCAAGAGGCATAGCCAGTCAGTGATCAAAGAGGGCTCAAGATGTTGATTGATGACAAGATTGGACCAATCAGAGGGCAGAATCCTGGGGAACAATCCCAGACTCCAGGGGGTTGAGGCAGTCTGTTCTGGGCTCTGATTGTGTCAAGAGGGCTCAGTGCTGAGAGAAGAGAATACTTTTAAGGCCTTTCCCAGGATTTAAACTGGAGCTGGTCTGTGAAGTAAAAGAGAAGTCCTGTTGTTAGAAGGACATGTGCTGTTGTAACACATGATCCAGGCATGTTATTGAAGTTTGCTGTTTTGGAGATTTCTGCTGCAGTTATAATGCACCAGTCTGAGACTGGAGAGAGAGAGAGACTGTTTCACTGGGAAAGCACCTTGCTGGAAACTGGATTAAGTCAGAGTAAAGGTGGAAGCTGTTTGAAGTGGAGAGACTGTCAGTGAGCTGTGTGCAGCCTGAACGAGAAGTGGATGCCGTTTGAACCAGACAGGCTGAAAAGGAAGAGCTGAGAAGGTATCCTATGTTTCAGGAATCTGTGGTTGCTGCTGTATTCCAGTGTGGAAAAGAACTGTTTAGTTGGACTGAGAAATTTTGTTGCCAAACAGCACTGGCAAATAGAGAGAGAGAGCTGTAGAGTTAGCTGGCTGCACTCTGGAGCCATTTTCTGCTGCGAGAAAGAAGAGGACTTAAGTAGTTTCCAGCTGTACATCAGAGACAGATGGGGAACTCACTAACCCCCTCCAAGAGGGATCTGCTGGCCACAGGGGATCATGGGTTTACTCCCGAGTGCTAGGGCGCTCTGACCTGTGAGGGAGCTGGGCTGTGGAGCCAGCCCTTAGTCTGGGTCCTCTGGGGTTTGGTGGGTCTTGCGCAGTAGCTTTGCAATGGGCCTAAACAGGCTGAAGGGTACAAGCGGCCAGATCATCAATCAAGGGGACAAGCGGCCAGATCTTCAATCAAGATCAAGTCTCAAGGAATATTTCTGCTGCTCATTTGTTTCACCCTCCTTTGATCTGAGACTCACTAATCCAGACTGTTGGAAGCCCTCTGCCTCAGGAACTCATCAGATATCCAGGAACATGAGTACCCAAGGCTTGCCGTGGCATTCAGGCTATGTGTCTATTTAATTGTTTCAACCATTTACATAATTTCCAGGGCCCAAGTGTGGGCTGAACCGTGGCACTGAGCAGGCCTGCATTTCCTGGGTACCCAGAACAAACAGAGGGTAACACTGGTATCAGTGGGGGGTGGACTTCTGGGGTGTTCAGCTTATGGGTTCATATGTTCCTAATTGTTCTTACCAGACTTATTAACCAATCTTCCTTCCACAGCTACCCCAGTTCCAGGTGCCCCGATCCCAGTCCTCCCCCAACCCCCAGTAAAGCTGTGTTTTTTTGTTTGGAACTATTGTATGAAGGGTGCTTTTTGAGGGGATAGACCATAAAGTATATGTGGTATCTAGTATTGGGAAACTGTTTGGCATCCATTGTGTGGGGTGGTTGGAACTGGAGGTGGGGAGGTACAGCATCCCAGGGAGTCGTACCAGTCACACACCTGGCCCACTTTAACTTACTCTGGGTGGAAGCACTGCACAATTGTTATTTCACTTCTGGTATAGAACCCCCAAATACCAACGCATCAGGACCCAGGACCCTTAACCTATGTACATGCCAACATTCAGGAGTAGTAGACCACTGGCTTATGGCACCTGGGCTCCATAAGGTACAGGGCAGTGCCGGACCTGGTGCTTACAAACAGTTGCAGTATTGCAGATGTCAGTGGGGGTAGTCCCCTTGCTACCGGTGATCATTGTTCAATGTGGTTTAACATTAAGACAGCAGAGGCAAATCACATAAGGGCAAGGGTCCTGGATTTTAGGAGGGTGGATTTTAAAGAAATGGAAGACTCCCAGAGAAACAGTCTAGTGGGGGGTTGTCAGAGAGGGTAGAGAAACAGTGAGGAAAAATAAAGGACAGCATCATCAAGGCAACCAGCCTCTCTGTGAGGGAAGTGAGTAAAAGCAAAAAGAACAAACTCTGGCCAGGGCCCATAGGGCTACAGGTGAAGAATTTGGGTTAAAAATGTTGAAATGTATTAAAGTTAGGAGCCTGTGAATGCAAAATGTTATGTAGGCTCATGTTATTCTGTAATATTTTTACATAAATGTTTCAACATAGCCTTGGTATAAAAAGATACAAAATAAAGTACAAGAGGGAAGTATTTTTCAGAAAAAAAGGCACTCAGGAATAAGAAGACCTGATATGAAGTTGTGGGGGGTCGTCATTTTAGGTGCGATGTGAGGAAGTACTTCTTCAGAGAGAGAGAGAGAGTGGTGGATTCCTGAAACAGCATTTCACTGGAGGTGCTATAAGCAAAAACAGTAGTGGGGTTCCAGAATGCATGGAATAGGGACAAGGGAATCTCAATGAAAAGGAGGAGGTAGAACTGACTCATGTAGCTCACGTAGGATTTGCGGTGTTACTGTAGGCAGAGAAAAATGGGCAGATGGAGGGGGCCAAACAGTCCCTATCTGCAAACAGTCTCTTTGTTTCCATGTTTCCAGTTCCAAAAGGGAGGGAGGGAGGCACGATACACAATGCAGGGCCGGTGCTAAGGGAAGTAGGGCAGCCAGCTCTCAAATGCAGAAGCAAAGAATCAAAAAGTCCTGAGCACTCACAAAGGAAACTAGTAGCCAGAAACAGCATAATCCTGAAGATTCTTTAATGGCAGTAATATCATGAGCTGCCTTAAGTACAAATACAA
Source organism: Neoceratodus forsteri (assembly GCA_016271365.2). Taxonomy (NCBI): domain Eukaryota; kingdom Metazoa; phylum Chordata; order Ceratodontiformes; family Ceratodontidae; genus Neoceratodus; species Neoceratodus forsteri. The sequence goes on along the minus strand of CM057451.1, from coordinate 1,151,110,411 downwards.
CCTAATGCAAGCAAGAAAGCTGACAAATGCAGTAAATGCTAGATGTAAAGGTATGGCTGCAGGTAAAAAAGTCTATGGCAGTAGGAAGCCCAAGTGCTTCGACTCTCGACAAGTCTTCCTCAGGGGGCATGGCTAGTTAATCTTTTAAAAAAAGATTTCAAATCCCACTGCTTGTTTAAACCAGCAGGTGTAATGCTTTGTAATTCATAAATCCAAGTTGATTTTTTCCGCAGTAGTTTATCAACTCATCCCCCCCCCCCCGCAAAGGACCCACTCTCTCACTGCCTATGAACTTTAATTCTCTAGTGATGTGAATTATGGCAATCAAACAAATGGCTACCAAGTGCGGGGGTCAAGTCTCCTATTAATAATAGTACTGCTCAAAAGTCGTGTGTGCTAGTTTTCAAGCTGGGCACTGTTCTCTGCACATATATCTTATTGCAGTTGCACCATAGAACATATGTGACAAAGTCAGTACTGCAATTAATAAATTCATGTCTCCAACTTAAATCTTCTTAAAAGGGGTGTACAAACTCTTTACCAGGCTGTGCATATGTGCACACATTATTATTGTAGCATTTAAATAAACCTTTTGATTTGTACGGTAACCACTGGTTATTAATGATAGCTGACTGATTTGTCTCAAATTGGCTATAGGCTAACTTGTCTCTCAGACTGTTTGCTCTGCTTAAATTAATGCATGGGTCATCACCCACTGCTGAAGTCACATCATTGTCACCAAGCAGGACTGGTAAGTTACAATAAATTATATTGTATCCTGTGATTGCCCATCTTAACATTTCCACCGTTCCAGCTGCACATGCCCCAGCACCCAGCACTTAAAATCAGTCTTTGCACCCCTAGCACTTTACCTGTCATATTCCCTCGACAAGGCCCCCTGGCTGCACTGTCTTCTGCCCTCACCCACCTCCCCACCGTATCTCCAGTCCTGCCCCTGCCCTCCACCACCTCCCGTACTCCCCCTTACCCCCTGCACCTCCTACCCCCCTCGATCTCCTACTCACTCCCTCACCAACCCCTCCTTCCCTTTGTCTTGCCTCATAGCTCAAGTCTTTGTACTGGTTATTACATGTCTGTAAGTCAGTGACGTATGTTTGTAATTAAAAATGATGACTGTTGCACACGCTGACGTGGAACCTTTGTAAAAGAGCCTCAGCTCAAACGTATTGTAATCCTAGATTGAAATAAATAAATAAAAAAATAAAAATAAATTATATTGTCAGTTTTACCCACCAAATGATTGAATTTGCTGACAAAAGTAACAGGACCATGTTCATGAATTTTATATTTCTAGTGGCTTTCCATTGTTCTTTTTTTCAGTAAATCAGCTTTATCACTAGCCTTTCTCAGTAATGTTTTGTTATAGCCCCTATTGAGAAATCTTATCTCCAGTACATTAGCCTGTCAGTCATGTGGTTCAGATGAACTACATTTTCTTTTTAATCTTTTTTTATTTTGATTAGTTTTTCTCCCCCTGTCTCTGGCGGGCCACATTCAAGAGGCGTCCCCAGCCCCATCCCCTGACGTCCAACATCAGCGCCGACCGTTTTTCCAAAGGGCTTGCTCCCCCTGGAGGGGTCAGCAGGGGAGCCTCAGGCCTCCACCAAAGATCGGATCCTGTTCTGGTCAGCGCCCAGCTGGTTGGGGAGTGTGACCTGCCAGCCCCTCTATCATCCAACCGCTGGAGATATGTTTTCTCTTTTTTTTTCTCTTGGAGAAAAAAGCATGCAATGACACCAGTTGCAGTATCACGCATGCTCCCAAGAATGGCATGCCGGGCATCTTCCCCACCTCTACCCACCTTGTAGAGTGTCGGTGTGCCATCCCCTAGCTTCCACTAGGGGCCAGGCAAGCACCAATCACTGGTCCCCCCTCCCCAGTAGAGGAGAGCTGTCCTTGGGATGCTCGATCCTCTTTCTCCCCAGCCAACCCCGGCAACCTGCTCACACTGTGAACACAAGTCGCTGGTATGGCAGGACATAAGGCATGATGCCTCAGCTCTCCACACCACTGGGCTGGCCACTATTTTCTTTTTAATCTTAATAATTGACTATAAGGGATACAACTTTTTAAAGGCATCGAATGCATACTATCTACCCTCAGGACCACATTTGCAGCAATGTTTTTCTGAAGCACTGACTTTCAAATATTTCTTCTTTGCCAATGTTTCTCTCATGTCTCCTGTCAGTCGAAATATCACTTCTGAAAACAGGAGTATTACAAGCAGCTGCCTTGGAAATACTTGTGCTTTGAATTATGACACAAATCAGTGCTGCTGTGGTAGTCACTAAAATCCATAACGATATTCAGAGTTATAGCAAGCCATGGCTAGTCATGATCTGGTCAATATACTGAGCAAATGGGAAAGGGAAGAAGGAGTGTGAGGGTGAGTCCGGGGGGGGAAGTCAACTAGGGGGCATAGAGGGCCTATTGCCTGCCCCGCTCTCCACTCCTGTGCCGTCTCCGTCAACTGTGGTGCCAGACCCCATCCCTCTCCATCCTCTGCAGGATTTTGTGAGTTGCCCTTGCAAGCTGCAGCAGCTCCTGCACGCCTCTCTTGATCGCTGTCCAGTGTTGTCCACCTAGGACAAGGGAGCAGAGTCAATATGCGTGACTGTCCAGCTCCCTGCAGCCCACCCATTGTGCATGGCATACAGCCATGGGCCATGCCCCTCTGATGGTGTGTGACCACCCACAGTGACCGCGTCCACAAGACCCGCCTACCCAGACACCCACAGACATGCAGACCACTGCACACACCTACCGCCCATGTCCCGCACAGCACCACCATGGCCGTATAGTGATATGGCTATGCGGTGCAAAGGCAGTGGCACAGCCATGTACCCAGTGCATGCATGGATCACCAGCAATGCCCACCCACACATGCAGTGCCACAGGACAGTGCTGAGTGTACCATGTGGTGTGCATGGCGGTGGGGCCAAGTGCTGTTGGCCATGCCCTGCTGCCAACCCTGCAACACAGCATGCACAGATGTGAGGGGAAAAAAGGCACTCACCTGCATCCATTCCAGCTGGGCACTGCTGTTCCATGGCCCCCCCTCCATGTCCCTGCTGCAGAGCACCAGCCCTCTCCCGCTCATCTCAGGCTTCCTTCACCCTACGGCGCTCCTCCAGGCCTAGGGTACAAACACGGATAGGGGAACATTAGCTGTGTTCTGGCACAGCCCAGCCATGCCGCAACCCCACCACCACCACCACCGCCCACACTGGACGGCCCTCACCTCCCTGCAGGGTGGACACATGCACACCATGATACCTGGATGGACGGATGCTACCAGTGTATGGATGGAGCACCTACTTGGCCGTGGCACGGCACCTCGCCGGGCGCATACCTGTAGATGCCCCAGTCTATCTGGGTCCCTCTGCCGGAGGTCCCCATACCAGTGGTGAAACTGCTCACTGGAACAGGCAATCCCTGTGGCCTCCTCCATGCCCTCTGCAACCTCCTCCCACACGGCGCTGCATGGCCTATTCAGTGAGTCCTGGCCAAACAGGGCCCCAGCATGGGGCTCAGCAATGGCCACAAGATTGGCCAGCTCAACCATGCTCCAGTGCTGGGCTGTCCTGCGTGACATCTCTCAGGCTGTCCAGATAACAAAATGGCGCTCTGTAGCACACGTCCCCCACATGCAGAGGCTGCATGGTACAGCGCTGCCATTCCCCATCGTGCTGTCACCAAACAGCACAATAGGGTTGCACCCATGTGGACTCATGGTGCCTAGGGGCAAAGGTCGACCGCAGGGTCAAGGGTCTGTCGTGCACGGACTGCCACAGTGTTATTGGGATTCCCTGCTTGTAGCGCAGTAGGGTGCCTTTGTGTGATGCCCTGCAGTGGCCTACCGTGCTGTGGCTCCATGGCACCTATGGTGCACCAGGACATGAGTGCCACACATGAGAACAGCGCACTAGCGCCACTGGCACAGTGGTGGCCATGCCCTGCACTGTCTCCCGTGCACAGCACGTCATCAGCGCGGCAGGCGTCAGCACCCCAGACATGTGCCGTGCAGTGCCTACTGTGCATGTCACAGAGCTGCGCCATTGCCTGAGCACTCTCAACAACATTGCGCAAGGCGCAACAGTGCAATATTCAGTCAGCATATGCAAATCAGCTCATCAGCAATTCCATGGCACAACCACTGCATTAGCATCCACTTAAAGTTGCTTCTCGCCTCATTTGCATGCGTTGCACTATATAAATGCATCATGGGGATGCAGAGCACATAGTTTGGTATTGCAGTCTATTGTGGTGGGTTGCATGCTGTTTGGATGTGTGGACTGTGGTGTGTGAGGGATGCATGGGACTGCACATTCAAAGATGACACCTGTCATTCCCACAGGTTCTATCATGACCGAATGAGAGGATGAGGAGGAACAGGGACAGGGGAAAAGGAGAAGGCCCAACTTCACCAGGGCTGAATAAGATGCCCTGTTCGAGGCCTATCTTGACAGGGAACCATTGCTCAGCAGACAGCGTGGAACACCACAGGCCCATGCTGCGGTGTGCAGTGAGGTTGCACGTGCCGTGAACCAGTATGGCAGCCACCAGCGGTCCATGCAGGAGTGTAAAAGAAGGTCAGCATGGACAGGAGGAGGATAAAGGATAAGGTGGGTGCCATCAGGGCAGCACATGCTGCCTCTGGTGGTGGACAGCTGGATGTGCCACACCTGATGCCACAGGAAGAGAGGGTGGCCAGCAGCATGTCATTGTGCCACAGAGGGTGTTCCGGGTGGTGGCTTCCAGATGGGTGGCTGCCCATCAATTTATGGTAGATCCTATGCTGTCACTGTGTGGGTGGTGGGGGGAAAGCCACAGGGTAGGGCAGAGACAATAACACTACTGTGTTCCCTTACGGCTCCTGAGTGTCTACATGGGTCAGCAGTGGTGGGTGTGTCCACCGAGGGTGATGCCCTGGACACGGAGGAACACCCATCCACCTCCACACGTGTCCAAGGGACAGGACCACTGTATACCTGCCTGTCTGTCCGGACTGAAGATGGTGGTGCAGGTGTGGACGAGGCCCTGCCTGGGTCCCAGCATGACAGCGCCCACAGACTCCAGTATGCTGGGACATGGACTGGTGCCAAATCCGGTACCGATGATGATGGATCACATGTCCTGGACAGCGATATGTGTGGGACGCAGGGTGGTCCCACAGCAGGAAACGGCATGGACGTAGCCGTGGGTGGTGCCGCCGTGGAGGTCTGCATGACAACACAGTCCCAGCCTGTGCCTGTATGCCCCAGTGGGGCAGCACTGGTGTGCGTCCAGTCTGGTGGGGCTGCTGTGGCCACTGTGGTGGCACCGGTGAGCCCTGGTGATCGGCAGCCAGAGGGGCAATGCCAGCAGTCGGCCAGTGGCGACGGGGGGACTGTGTTGGGGGGCAGTTGCAGTGCACTGTGTGTGGATGTGCCCCAGCATGGCTGTGGTGTGCAGCGCCCATCATCGAGGGGTGCTGCCCAGCAGGGCCAGGAACACCACGAGAGACAGCATTCCGAACCAGCGGATGACCTCTTTGATGAGCACAGCCACCTACTCCAGGCTGCAGTGGATCAGCAGTTGCGGCTTGTGACTGTGGTGGATGCACTCAGTGCAGTTCTGTGCCAGGCAGAGGAGCAGCGCAGCAGAGACCATGGTATGCTCCTGGTAGAGATGGCCCGGCAGTGGGAGGATGTGACTGTTGCCACTGACAGACAGACACATGCATTCACAGCCATCATGGCCACATAGGGCACCCAGTTCGGTGCCCATGCGCCGCAGACACCACGCAGTGTCATGTCCACCCACCGTTCCCAACACCGTGCGACACCTGCTATGTTGACACCGGGTTCGGCTGTGGGCATACTGAGCACGCCTGGAGCGGGCATGTTTGGTGAGCTGCAGACCCCTGCACGAACACAGTCACATTCCCGCAGTGTCACTCCTGGGGGACTGTCGGTGCCACCCCATGAGGCCAATGGTCAGCTTGGCATGGCTGGCAGGTCTTGACGGGGACACCCATGCATCCATGGTGGCCAAGGCACTGTGCCGCATGGCTGACCTGTCTCCCACCATGGCCACTTTCTGCCGCTGCCCTGTGTGCAGTGTGGTGTGTATCGTGCGACGCACAGGTGGGGTACCCAACCCTGCACACACATGGTTCCTGTGCGCACTCTCCTGGCTGCTGGCCACTGTGGTGTGTGCATGATGATGCCTGCATTGCGCTGTCCGCCAGTGTGCAATGGTGCCCAGTGCCTGAGGCACGCACAGTGATGGCCACTGGGCATGGTCATGTGTGGACCTGTGTGGGGGTAGGGGTTGCATTTGGGGTTGGTGTGCCATCTACCTCTTGTGGTGTGTGTGTGTATGTGTGTGTGTGTGTGCATGTGTCATGTTTGGCCCTGCCCATCCATGATGGCGTGTGCGGTGCCACACTCAGACCCATTCCCTTACCGCCATCCACCCCTTGGGTTCTTCTCTGCCTGTCTGTGGGCTGTGCCCTTGCCATTGGTGGTTGCACATGGCCCCGTGACCTACCTGTGTTGGCAAAAGTGCTCTTCTGTGATGGCATCCTGGTGCAGCTGTGACATCCGGATCAGGCGGGGGTCCCTTCGCCCAGGGGGTGGCTGCCCATCACCATCTGGACCGGTGTCCTCATCGTCCCCCCCTCTTTGACCTCTACAGCTATCCCACAGTCATTGGCCATGTTGTGCAGGATGCAGCAGGCCAGGAATAGCCCACAGGCCTTCGAGGGGCTTTACTGTAGGGCACCGCCAGATGTGTCCAGGCACCAGAGAAGTGCCTTCAGCATCCGGAACACCTGCTCGATGACATTCCATGTTGTGGCATGTGCCTCATGGTACCGTAGCTGCGATGGGGTCGTAGGGCACCAGTATGGTGTGAGCAGCCAGGGACAGAGTGGGTAGCCACTGTCACCTGTGTGTAGAGGGTGGACATTAGTATGGTGGTCTCCATCACTTTGCCATGGGCCGTCAAGGCCGGTACCCATGGCACCTCTGACTATGCACCCCCCACGTCTGCTCATGTCATCCTGCGTGATATGCATACTCAGCCACTAGTTGGCCAGTGGGGATGTCACCACTCTCAAACCTGTGGCACAGTGTGGACTGGTGCCAGATGAAGGCATCATGTGCTCCCTCAGGGTGCATGGCACAGACATTGGTTATGCGCCCCCTGGTATCGCACACCACCTGGAAGTTGATGCTGGCATACCCCTTCCGGTTTATGTAACATACACCGTCCAGGCCAGGTGACATGCGGATGGCCACATGGGTGCAGTCAATGGCCCCGAGCACTCCAGGCATACGTGATACCCTGTGGAACTGTTGTATGTGTGCTGTGCGCTCCGCCTGTGTGCTGGGGAAATGGATGTACTCCGCAGCACGTGGCAATAGTGTGCTGAAGAATTGTGTGAGTAGGCGTGACGCGGCCGACTGGGTTATGCCTGCTGTGTCCCCTGTTGGTCTCTGGAAGGTGCCCGTGATGAGCAGGCACATGATAGCTGTCACCTTTGTCTCCACTGACAGAGCATGGCTCTGTCGTGTGGGTGCCTGCATCTCATCACTGCAAAGCTCACAGAGCCGCCTCAGGATCGCCCAGTTCAGGTGGTACTGGCCCACAATCTCTGTGTCAGACTAGTGTTCGAAGGTGGTGCAGGCTCGGCACCACCTGTTCTGGGTGTACCTCTGATGGGCCCTTCCACGGCCGCGTACCCCTGCTGCCTGCCTTCTCACACCCCTCATTACTGCCTCCATCTGGAAGGTGGCGCTGGCCATGTCCCTGGCTGGTGTTCCCCCCCGGCAGCTGTTATCTCGTTCCCCCCGCTGTCCATTTATGATGCTCCCCCTGCACCGGATACACCTCTGGCCTTTGGCTGTGGCTGTCCTGCCTACTGCCACTGCCCTCAGTCCACTGTGGCACTTCCCTAGCACTCCTGCACAGTGGCACAGGCTCCCCACTCCTTTCCTGTTCCTGGTTAACTCCAGGTGTGCCCTGTCCTGCTCCTGCCCAGTCCTGCTCACTGCTACTCTCTGCCTTGTGCCTGTCACCTCGGTCCCACCTGTGGCATCCCTGTAGCGTTCTTGCACCTCTCTCTTGTTCCTTTTTATTTTGGATCATTTCCGGCTGTTTGCATCAACTTCTGCTAGCTCTCCTATTCTTAGGCATGTTGGAGATGTCATGCTCTCATGTTATTCATGGTTCCTCCCCCTACAGTTGTACATGCATTCATTACTATTGTGCTCTTGTGCATTGCAACTTGTGCAGTGCAGCTGCCTCCCGCTGAATATCGCACAATGACGAATTTCCGTACTTACGCTGGCGCATCTCTGTTGCGCATGGCGCATCCTTTTTGAATATCCGTCCCCAAGAGTACTTTTGTTAAAAGTTAAATTTTTTCCAGTCCTCCTCATCTGTTTGTGACGTTAGGACTACAATTTTTTTTCTCTCAGGGCTTGCAGCCATAAAGCTACTTGCTGTCTATGATCCCACCCATTCCTACATATGCCTTTCTTTATGGAAGATATCATGGCTTCTTTGTCCTTGTTCTGTATCACATATCCCCATGCATCGCACGGTGATCAAAAGAGGGGGGCTGATCACCCTCAGCATTTGTAATAAGCCGTTTACTTTAACTTTAACAGGCTAGCTCCACAACTTCCACTTCCACAAAAAGTATTATGTTTGTTTTGGGAGATTTTACCATTTACGTTACAGGCCTAATTTAACACACTTTTAACAATTTTGTATGTACAAAATACCAGTATTATAACTTGTGTTATTTATCAGAATGTTGTGTGTGTTGATGACACAGTTCTAATGTCAAATTCAGAGAATTAAGGACACCTAGTACTCTAGCATTAATAATTTATTTCATTTTGAGGAATTCATCAGAGTGCAATGATAGCTACAATAACGTAACCTACCCCCAAGGGTGGTTGAATGCACACATCTTTATAATGTTAATATCAGTATCAGCATTTTGAAAACCAGTGCTAACCTTCCACAAATAGAATGCTCTGAGTTATTGAGACATTCCCTTTCATGGCTTGTGTTTTATTTTTTCTCTCTTCCAGGGATAAGACAATCCTTCACAAGTAACCCCAAGTAATATATAAGTGTATTTTAAGCAGTGGCCAGTTTCATTGTAATGTTATTATAGTCTGAATTATAGTAGGATTCTGTATTGCCCTTATTATTTGTTTTTTTACCAGTTAGGTCAAACCCATCTGTATTTATTTAGCATACAACCTTCCAGGTGATGACTGACTGACAAGGAATGTTTGCCAATATTTTTGTGGATAAATATCCACACCTCTATTGGGAATAAAGTGTTCTTTAACATTTATGCAAACACCTATTACTAGTCAGTTTGATAGCATTTACTGTTGTATGGTTGGGCAACTGCTCCAGCATTGGTAAAATAGTATCCTATTATCTCCATGCTGCCTCTTTCACAGAGCAAGGAGCTTGGCGGGGGAGGCGCCAAATGCATGAATTGTATATATGCCCAATGCCCATCCCCATTAACTGATCGCTTACATTAATGACTATTTTAACAACTACTGTGCCCGAATGGGGCAGCTAATGACATAGTTAACTACTAACACATCATTGCATGCCTATTTGTTTAACAAATAACAGTCTGGTAATGGTGACAGCTGTATATGTACTATTTAATACAGTCCATACTTACTGATAGAAGACTTTTACAGTTCTTCAGTGATGGGTATGTATAATGCTGCAGCTGCTACCATTCTTAGTGTGATTCACCATGTCTATGACATTTCCATAGATATAATATATTCTGTAAGTCTAGCCTCCTGAATGATACAAGGAGCTCGGGGGGTTGAACCTTGCCACCTTACAGTGCACCTACAGTGGCTGCATATAAATAAAATTCCTTCTGGATCTGACTGAGCTAAAGCTAGCAGATCCAGAAATGAGGTAGGTAAACCCACTGCCCCCCCCAGTAAGCGCACACAAGAAGAAAAATGTGTGTTTGCTAATAACTCATTTGTTGGTTACAAATTAAAAATAAAAATATGTATAATGTACTCTAACATTATAGACTAGCTCAGTCTCTCTGCTTCCCACTGCAGTCTAGCACAAACGTACATGATCTATTTGCAAGTGGCGTTATGCCAACCACCAGCATCAGCCAGGTGCAAGGGCCTTGGCCCTCAACTAGTAATTAGCTGAGCTGGGGGGGGACTGTGTACGTTCCCATATTCTTTATTTGTCTTTTTAGCTTCTGTAAAAGGCAATATTATTTCAATACTCATTCCTGGACTCTGACGACCAACTTCAATTTAAATGTGATCATTGTTTAAAATGTATTTTCTGCAATGTGCTTAATATGGCTATTGTTTCATTGTGATTATGTCATTGTCATTATGATTTCACATATTGTTGCAGTTTAGCAAGTATACACTCAATAAACTGCTCCACATCCGTGGATGTTTTGGGGTATTAGGCTCATCTGGGTGACATCTGTCAAACCCACACAGGGGGTACCAGGTACAAACCACTTACACGACAAATTAGTTGTTTTCACAAGCTAAAATGTCCCAACAACACCCCCATGAATGTTTATTTCTTTCTTACAAGCTATGTGCTACCATTCATCCTCCCAAACAAAAGCGATCAGCATTGCTGTCCCATCCAGATTCATTACAACATGATAATCATGTACACCTGGACACCATAGTGGTGGGCCCTAACCAATCTCACAGAATAAATGGCAGACTGCTAGCAATCGACAACAAATCCCTAAGGCCCAACTAGCTAATGGCACAGTCCAAGGTAGGTCCTACACCAGAAGGTCACCCACTGGCATCCTGTCTATATGCCAGGACCAAGCACAACACACAGGTTTCTACACCTGTGCTGTACTCATAAACCCAAATTTTGTGCTGTATTTCCATATTATACTACTACATAGTATTGTACACCACATTCTATTGCTAGCACTGCCATGTTTCCAACTGGTGTTACCTCAACAATAAAAAGCCTACTAAATGTTACAAGCATAAACCCAGACCAACTAGTGGTCTGATTGCTTCATCACTCTTAGGTACCCCTGTATATAATGTGTAATACACACAGAATATGGCAGAATATAAATTCTGCTTCAATACAAACACTTCTAGGTTTCACAGCATCATGTTACCAGACCCCTTTGCAATAGAAACATAGAAACATAGAATTTGATGGCAGATAGGGACCACTTGGCCCACCTAGTCTGCCCATTTCCCTACCTAACAGATAAGCTGCAGATCCTAGTTAACCAATAGCCTACTTCCTCCTAGCCCCCACTAGAATTGTCTTATGCCTGCGCCATGCATTCTTGAATTCCCCCACTGTTTTTGACTCTATGATCTCCTCAGGAAGACTGTTCCATGCATCTACAACCCTCTCTGTGAAGAAATATTTCCTCACATTACCTCTGAGCTGTCCCCCCCTCTATCTTCAAATTGTGCCAACTTGTTCTTGAACATCTCTTTTTCTGAAAGATGCTACCCTCTTGGACTTTGTTGATTCTCTTGAGGTATTTGAAAGTTTCTATCATGTCCCCCCTCTCCTCGAGGTTATACATCTTAAGCTCCTTTAATCTTTCTTCATATGTCTTCTGGTGCAGACCCTGCACCATTTTGGTTGCCCTCCTCTGGACAGTCTCCGCCCTGTCTATGTTTTTCCAGAGATGGGGTCTCCAGAACTGTACACAGTACTCCAGATGTGATCTTACCAACTGTCTGTACAGAGGGCCAACAACTTCCTGTTTTCTACTGGTGATGCCTCTACCTATGCATCCCAGTATCCCCCAGCCCTTGTTATTGCCTTCTTACATTGCTGGCCCATCTTTAGGTCATCTGAAATGACTACCCCCTGGTCCCTTTCCATTTTTGTCGTTGTCAGTATCTCACCCCCCTTTGTGTACTCTTGCCCTGGGTTTTTGTTTCCCAGGTGCATTACTTTGCACTTCTTTGTGTTGAATCGAAGCTGCCATACATTTGACCATTCCTCCAGCATTGCCAAGTCCCTTTTCATCCTTTCCACCCCATCTTGTGTATCAACCCTGTTGCAGATCTTAGTGTCATCTGCAAAGATACATACTTTCCCTTCCAGTCCCTCTGCAATGTCACTTATAAAGGCATTAAAAAGGCAACTGATACATGCTCAAGACCCAGAATCAGAGCACCACCCTACTGACTACCTAGGAGTATTTAACCCTTGAAAACAGACCTAACAAGAGGGACCTTTTCAAATCCCATAGGCACAGCAGGCGCTATTGTATACCCATGTTATATGGTGTAAATGGCATACTGCCATATGATAAAGGTTCAAAGTGCATATAACAAGCATAATATCACACTTTCATTTCATGAGCTAGGCCTAAACTAAGCCAAACAACAACACATAAGCAGGAAAATTAAGTTTTTTTCTTTCCCTACTGTGACAATCTCTTCTGAGACTTGGAAACAAGGTGTATTCACTGATGAATAAATGGTATATTCTTATTACTGGACCGCAACCTGCACCTCCGAGGGCATGACCAATGCCATCACTGGTCTATGTCACACCACACCATAATTAAAGGCATTGCTAATAACCATACCATTTTTCTTTTTCCTTTTAAAAACTATATGTGTGCTTTAAAACTAAGTTTTTAACAAAGCTTTACAGGTTTTAGTTTTCTGCAGAGTGGTACTGGTAAGATCTTCAAGCAACACATGCAACTTTTCTTCACGGCTGGTTTTCCAAACCTGGCTGGCACCTCATACAAACTGATTGTTCTTATATGAACTATGCTCTTGGTTGCTCTTTCATAAATTATGTCATTTATGAACTGTCAATATCTGTGCAAAATGTGCTCTTTTTATAAAAAGCTATGTTTGTGTAGGTGTGGCTATTACATTGAAACATTCAATGGCCAATCTCATGCAACCCTTTCTAAGGCCTTTGCCAATCCAGCCAACCAGCAACCAACTATAAGAACATTACCTTTCTTACCATGCTGGTATACATCTGCACAGCCCCATTTGCCATGTATGCCCCATGGGTTGCAAACCTTCGATGAATGACATTTCCAATGTAACACACTGCTTTGTGGTTACCAACTCAAACCTCATGGACTGGTTCCTCGTTAAGGACATTGTTATTAGATTATTCAATCAAAAATGTATGCCGCTGTCCCATACGCTGACGTTATCTGCCTTTTCAACTCTCTCTATAGGGACTGTTCTTTATGAATAAACAATGACTTTATCACTGTTTTTACATACAATGTTCTGTAATTATACACTTCAACAATTTTTCTTATAGACATATCCACTGTGGTGTTGACATACCTAGTTTCTGTTTTGTGTTTTATGATCTGACCATCTGTGATTACCCCTGTGTTAATTCCTGTATAGGACTACTTTCACAGTTGCCCTAGCTGTATGCTATAGTTTTTATGTGCTTTGAAAAGCAGATATTTGAATCAATGTTTTAAAGCTTGGTAGTAGTTTATATCTTGTTTTAACTCATCCACTACTAACCCTTTTGCTGTCTGAGGTGTACTTTTAACCAGCATCTTGCATGGCTGCAATTCTTTTACAAGGCTCACACCTCAGGCTTTTTGATGCATTTAGATATACCATTTCTACACCTAACCATCTTCTTTTGGTTGTGCTGCCCTTTGAGCAATACAACAAGGAGGGGACTGTTATGCCAAGGTTATAAACCACCAACTGACCCACATGTAAACATAACCTTGTACATCTACAAGTATTAGTGCCTTACCACACTCTCATAATGTTTTACCTATATGATATATTTCTGCCATATATATTGTTTCTAGTTTCCACATATATTCTGCAATACTCATAATCACTTATATTCTGTAGTTTTCCACTATTGTGACATGGTTGTTTTTTTGATTATGTTGCAAGTATTTCCAGACTCACTGTCTTAGAAATAAGAACTGATAACACTTATTTTGTTGCTGACTATGAATTTCCTTTGTTCAGAGATTCTTCCTTATTTCCCATGTAATTAGCAAAGGGAGATGCCTTATTTACATGTCTTATCCAATGCTGTATGTTTATCATATCTGTTTTTGTTTATCATATCTGTAACTGCACTCTTATTAGTCATATATAATTGTATGCACACCAGCTCCTTGGAGAGAAAGAGACCATACTCGAGGGATGATGAGAAATCGGCTCTCTTGTGATTGCTTTGCCTCACTTATTATGGCGTGAGTATTGTAATAAACTTCTTTTTTATTAATTCTACTTGTTATTACTTTCTTTGTCCAGCATACCATGCATTGAGCCTAAGGTGTGGTCTTTTCACATATAATATCAGTGAGGGGAAAGCAAGGGAGTGGTAAAGATCACAGTGGTGGGTGCATGGAGGCACATCAAGAGCGATGCAGCAGAAGGAGCTGAAGAGTAAATCCAATCTGGTTAAGCTGAACTTCATGGCAGCACTGTAGACTACATCACAGAAGTCTAAGACAGGAATAATCATCTTCTGGACTAGTTTGTGCCTTACCAGAAGAGGTAGGGAGTTACAGTTCCTGAAAAGAGTGCCAAACTTGGGGCATAGTTTTATCAGAATAGCCTCCACATGTCCAGAAAAGTTGAGCTGCTGGTTGAGTCAGACCCCAAGGTATCTGAAGGAGGAGGTATTCTCCAGTGAAGTCCCATCAAGGATATGAATGGAGGGAAGGGAGGTGAGCCTGGAGAGTCTCTGCCTTGTGCCAAAGGCCATGGAGACAGTCTTTTTGGTATTTAGAGACAGTTGGTGAGTGCTAAGCCAGAATTGGAGCTTGTTGAAGTCTAACTGGAGTCTGGTTTCAACATCTAAGAAAGTACGGCCGGAGGTGAACAGGACAGTGTTGTCAGTGCACATAGGGATGGAGGTTGAGGTGCATACTGATGGAAGGTCATTTAGGAATATAGAGAAAAGTATGGGGCCAAGCACTGATCCTTGAGTGACACTAGTGTCAGTTGGAAGGGGGGGTGGATACTGAGTAAGTGATCTTGACTGATTGTGTCCTACCTGAAAGGTAAGTTCTGAACCAATCTGTGGCAGAGACAGACAGACCAGGTGAAAAGAGGTTGTTTAGGAGAAGGGAGTGGAAGGCCATGTTAAAAGCCTTTGCAAGGTTGATGAAGATGGCAAAGGTGATTAGGCCACTATTCATCCCTGTGAGGATGGAGTCTGTGAGCCTAAGTAGATGGGTGGTGGTGGAGTGATGTTTCCTAAAACCAGATTGAAAAGGGGTGAAAAAGTTAGAATCACACAGGTAGTTGGAGAGCTGAGACAGGACCAGGTGTTCCTGGAGTTTGGCTAGGAAAGGGAGAAGGGAAATAGAGCGGTAATTTCTGGGGGAGGAAGGATTGCCCCTCTAAGGTAGAGGTAAGACTTGTTTCCAGATTTTAGGTACTGTGGCTGTGGTGAAAGAAAAATTTAGGATGTCAGCCAATGGGGTGGCTATTGTTGGGGTGGAGAGAGAGAGAAAGGAACTTCGGGTCCAGCCCATCAGGTGAGCTACCTTTAGTAGGGTTTAGAGCTAGCAGAGTGTATAGGGTGTCTGCAGGAGTATAAAGGTGTCTTTTAGAATCATATATATATATATATTTTTATGCTTTCTTATTAGTCAATAAAAGATACTAAGTACAATACATTAGTTGTTTAACCATTAGTAATAAATGTGACGTGGACAGCCAGTTCTGAGTGCTGTATCTTTTTGTTTTAAATATGAAAATGTATTACTGGTTGTCTCTGCTGAAAAATCTGGTGCTCTTAGAATGATCTCACCCATCCCCCCTCCCCCCGGGTTCAGCTGAGAGATGAAAGCCATGAGAAAAATGCTGAAAACAGCATGTGAGATCACACACACAGGTTTTAGAGACAATGAAGGCATGGAAGGCCTTAATCAAGGACCTCCTGTTTGTCTGAGTTAATTACAGCTGTAGTTTCTAAATCATATCCATTTTATGACACTGGAAGGAAAACCTAGGTTATTACATAGAAGCGGGAAATCATAAAGATGCTTTCATGTCCTAGAAGGAGGAAGCTTATTATGAGATCAACAAAGTGTCATTTGAAGGACATGAATTATGCTGAAGTTGCAGAATGTAATACTTTGTATAAGAATTATATTTTTTTTATATATAATCTGACAGAGGAGGAGCTAGATGACCTCACACAAAAGGGGTTGGCAAATACAGTTTGTTTAAGGATTATTCTGTTTTACTTCAGACACACTTTTTATCTAGACTCTGACAAGGACACATCTGTGAGCACTTTAAGCAGGTATTCAGAGACTAAGTACTGTAGTAGGAATTGCACTGTTAAAACCTGTTTTGTTTAAGAGATTTGTATGTCTTGTGATATAACAGTTCTGTATTTTGTTTTTGACATATTTTTATCTATTTTTAGTAAAAACTCTTTTTAGAGCATATTTGGTCTGTCTTTGATTTCTTTTCATTTGTAAGAAAAGTATATATGATATAGAAGACACTTGTGCATAAGCTTGAATGGTGGTACCAAACTGGAAAGAGAAGCATTTTTAATCTGAGGTCTTTATTAAAGTTTTTAAGGGATCATCTCTGTATACCTTGTTAGATGCCTGTAGGCAAAGATATCTGGCCCCCTGAAGACAGAAATATCTGAGCCTGTGCATTGGGTACGCTAACAAGAGGTTCACAGTTTGAATTCCTCCAAGACTTGAGACCAAAGGTTGATCCAAACTCACAAAACAGACAAGAGGGTTACCTTGTTCTGTTGAACTGTTTACAAAACTGCGCTCAGAGATTGGCACTTTGGGAGTAGAGGGCCTGACCTGCTGAGTAAGTTTGTGACAGATTGGTTGGCAGCGGTGGCATGATTTTGGTATCACAAGCTTTATTGTTCTGAGTCTGCTGAGACCGTAAGCAGTCTTGCAAAGAAAGAAAAAGACAGAGTTTTATTTTAAAAAGGAAACAGAACTATATATCACTTGGCGTACAGTCAAGTTCCTACCCATTTTATTTTTTTCCTAAAGTGCAGGCAGAGTAGCAGTAGTCAGGAAATATGACTTCCAACTACAGCAGGCACACTGTAAATTACTTAAGGCAGTTGTGCAGGGACAGAAAAGTCCTGTTCGAGGTGAAAGCAAGCAAGCAGAGGCTCATAGATACCCTGATGGTAGCAGATACCCAGAGCAGTGAGTCACCAACCGTGACTGGAAAGGACCAAACCTCAAGTGTGGAATGGCTAGTGGCCCGTGAAGGGTCCAGAGCTGATGATGAGGAGGACAGCGGGCCACTGTCAGTGAAGGGCCACAGCAGCAGGGGAGGGTCACCAGTATCCTGAATCCAGAGATACTTAGGCTGCAAATTGAGTTGCGCAGGATGGAGCTGGAGGCAGAGTAAGAACAGAGGGAGGCAGACCGTGATGAGCTCAGCGCCAGCGAGTTGCAGAGAAGAAGAGAGAATGAGAATGCCAAGACACAGACCATGAGGAGCAGGAGCGCCAGAGGCAACATGAACTGGAGAAGACATGACTCTGACCAGCGGCACCAGAGCATGTAAGTGGCTTGGGTTTAACTGGGACTGCAGGACTGGGTTACAAATTGAACTCCAGATTAATAGCCAAGTTTAAAGAGGGGGAGGACATGGGTACCTTTTTAAATTCTTTTGAAAAAGTTTGTATTCAGGCTAAATTTCCTAGACAGTCCTGGAGCTTCCAGCTATCCCCGCTACTTACCGGGAAAGCTCAGGATACATTGGGTCAAATGGACAATGAGGACAGTAATAATTACAGCAAACTAAAAGCTGCACTGTTAAAAAAGTTCGAATTAACTGCTGAATCATACAGAGCTAAATTCTGTAAGCTCAGGAGAAGCCCTGATATGAGCTACGAGGAGCTAGCCACGAAACAACGACAATTTTTAAAACGTTGGTGAGAAGGAATTGAGACAAACTCTGTTGATAAAATTGAAAATGTGATTTTATTAGAACAGTTCTATTGGGCATGCCCAGCAGAGTTAAAAACCTGGCTAGAGGACCGAGATCCCAAAACAGTGCAAGAGACTGCTGAACTCCCGGACCGCTATGTCAAGAGCAGATCTGCTCTGAGAGTGAATGGGGCAGGCATGGCAGCGCAGAAAGGTAAAAGCGCACCTTCAGGGCAGCTAAAACCCTCACTGCCTCCCCTGAAACCAGTTAGCCCCAGATTTCAATGAAAAGATTTCTCTGAAGTAAGAAATGCCTATTGGTTGTGTAAAGAAACTGGGCATATTTCCAGATGGTGTCCCAGAAAAGGTGAGCAATAATACACAACAGGGTGCAGGAAAAGAAGTGCGTTGTTTGTGTGTCCTTGGAAGCATGCCAGTGAATATGAGGGAACACATGCACCCAGTTATGGTGAATGGTGTATAGACGCAGGGGTTAAGGGACACAGAGGCATCCTTGACCTTGGTAAAGGGGGATCTGGTACAGCCTGGTCAGCTTATACCCAATAAATACGTCACTGTACAAGGGTTTACTGGTGAAGAGAAAGCATTGCCACTGGCTAGTGTTCTCTTAGACTGGGGTGAAACAGAGGGAACTGTGCAACAGGTGGCTGTAGCTGAAACATTAGCAGTGGATATGATCCTGGGTAACAATCTCCAACACGGGATGGTATGTGCAGTTACCCATAACCAAGCGGCAAGGGAAAATTGTAGTTCCCTGAACCCCATAGAAACTACTGAGAGGCTGGTTCCCCAGCCTGTGTCTCCAGATGAGGAGACTGACAAAAGGGGTAGAAATTTCCCCGGTAGCAACTGACCACACAGCTACAGAAGGTTACTCTGAAGAGAAAGGGGTGACCCACTGTCAGAGGGTTGGGATTGACAGTGATCCTGAGGGCCCTGACGCTAGTGCTAGAGACCCTAGTTTAGTGACTGAAGGGGACCTGTCCCATGCCTTGGGAATTTATGAGGGGTTTGCAGCTGCTCAGAAAAGTGACCCTAGTTTAGAGAAGCTGAAGGCTTGGGCAGACTTGGAAGGCACACAGGAAGGTGACGGCAGACATAAGGTTTATTGGGAAAATGGTCTTATGTATACTCAGGCAGTACAGACAGAGGGAGGGATGCTAGGCAGGCAGCTTATCATTCCCCAGGGGTATCGTGAGCAGTTGCTCAAAATTGCACATGATATTCCCTTGTCTGGTCATCTGGGAATCATGCACATGACACAGCAGTCAGCCCAGAATTTCTACTAGCCTAACTTCACCCAGCAGGTGAAGGAGTATTGCAGGTCTTGTCACCGGTGCCAAGAAATAGGAAAGGCGGGCAAGAAAACCCAAGCCACCCTGATTCCATTGCCCATAGTGGAGGAGCCATTCCAGAAGGTGGGAATGGATATTGTGGGGCCTTTAAATAATCCCAGCTCCTCAGGGAAGAGATTCATCCTGATTGTGGTGGATTATGCCACCCGGCACCCATAAGCAGTCACCCTATCCTCACTGAGGACAGACAAAGTGGCAGATGCCTTACTTGGGATTTTCTCCCGTGTTGGGTTTCTGCAGGAGGTAATCACCGATCGAGGGGGTTCCTTCATGTCAACCCTGATGAAATATTTATGGGAGAAGTGTGGGGCAGTGCAGAGATGCATGACACCATATCACCCACAAGCCAATGGACTTGTGGAATGATTCAATGGTGCCCTAAAGTCAATGCTCTGGGTGTTTGCTGAACAGCATGGGAGGGACTGGGAGAAATACCTACCTCACCTGATTTTTGCATACAGGGAGGTGCCCCAAGAGTCAACAGGATTTTCCTCCTTCGAACTCTTATATGGATGCCGGGTACGCGGGCCCCTAGACTTGATCCGGGAGGACTGGGAAGGCAAGCACGCCACCCAGGGAACTCCCATTGTGGATTACAACCTTAGGTTTAGGGAAAGGCTCAAGAAGCTTATGGGGACAGCCAAGAGCAACCTAGCAGCTGCCCAACAGAAACAAAAAGTGTGGTATAACTGCAGAGCCAGAGCTCGCTCGTACATGGTAGGTCAGGAAGTCATGGTCCTTATTCCGGTCTGGAAAGACAAGCTGCAGGTGGAGTGGGCAGGACCGTACAAAGTGGTTAGGAAGGTACATGATGTGAACTACATTTTGGAGTTACCTGACAGAAGACAGACAGAAAGGATGTACCATGTCAACATGATAAAGCCATATGCAAATAGGGCTGACATGGTGTTTGCCGTGTGTAGTCATAGGGAGGGGATGGACGAAGGAGACCCCCTTCTGGACTTGCTGGAGGAAAGTAAGCGGGAGTCTTCTGTGGAGGCAGTAAAAGTGTCTTCCCAGCTGACCCCAGACCAGGTCCAGAAAGTAAGGGAGGTTTTAGCAGACTTTGCCCCATTGTTTACCACCAAGCCTGGGCTAACCCTCTTAGTGACACATGATGTGGAGACAGGGACACAGATACCCATACAGCGGACAGCATATCAGGTATCAGAGGCTGTCCAAAAGGACATTAGGAGGGAAGTGGAGGAGATGCTGGATTTAGGGGTAATCCAGAGATCCCACAGCCCCTGGACCTTACCAGTAGTCCTTGTGCCTGAGCCAGATGGCTCAACTCATTTCTGTGTGGACTATCATGGACTGAATGCAGTCATGAAGTCAGATGCCCACCTGATGCCCAGGATGGATGAACTCCTGGACAAGTTGGGAGGGGCGACCTACCTTACGACCATTGACCTGACAAAAGGGTATTGGCAGGTAGAGTTGACAGATAGAGCTAGACAGAGGTCTACCTTCATCACTCCAATAGGCTTATTTGAGTTTAAAGTAATGCTTTTTGGAATGAAGAACTCTCCGGCCACTTTCCAAAGGTTGGTGAACCAGGTGTTAAATGGAGCTGAGAAGTACGCCATGGCGTACCTGGCTGACATTGCCATCTTTAGTACCAGTTGGGAGGAACACCTATCCCACCTTAGGGAAGTGCTGGACAGGATACAGAGGGCTGAGCTCTCTGTCAATGCTGAGAAGTGCCAGGTGGCCATGGGAGAAGTGGCATACCTTGGGCATGTGGTAGGCCAGGGACGGCTCTGTCCTAACCAAATAAAGATAGAGGTGATCTAGGCATGGCCCAGACCAGAAACCCAGAAGCAGGTCAGGAGCTTTCTAGTGACAGCAGGGCACTTAAGGAAATTTGTACCCAATTACAGTGCCTTGGCTGCTCTCCAATCTGACCTGACAAAGAAAAAGATGCCAAAGAAAATTACCTGGGGTCCAGCCTGTGAGGAAGGCACTGTGCAGTGCTCCTGTTTTGACAAGTCCTGACTATAGCAAAACCTTTATAGTTCAGACGGACACCTCAGATGTAGGTATTGGGGCAGTACTGAGTCAGACGTCCAGCCAAGGGACAGAGCACCCAGTAGTGTACCTGAGCCGGAAGCTGCTTCCCAGGGAGCAAGCATACTCCATGGTGGAAAAGGAGTGTCTTGCCATAGTGTGGCCCTAAAGAAGTTAGAGCCATACTTCTATGGGCAGCATTTTATGGTGCAGACTGACCACAATCCCCTGGTTTGGCTGACGCAGATGGGGAAAAACAATGGCAGACTACTAAAAAGGAGTCTTGCTTTACAAGAGTATGATCTAAAAATCGTACACAGGGCTGGAGCGAAGAACCAGAACTCAGATGGGTTGTCTAGGGTCTATGAGGAGTGAACTGATTTGGGAAGCTCATCCCATGTAGGGGATAGAACTCCCAAATTCAATCTTGGTGGGGAGGAATTGTGACGTGGACAGCCAGTTCTGAGTGCTGTATCATTTTGTTTTAAATATAAAAATGTATTACTGGTTGTCTCTGCTGAAAAATCTGGTGCTGTATACCTGGTTAGGTGCCCGTAGGTGAAGATATCTGGCCACCCGAAGACAGAAATATCTGAGTCTGTACATTGGCTACGCTAACAAGAGGTTCACAGTTTGAATCCTTCCAAGACTTGAGACCAAAGGTTGATCTGAACTCACAAAACAGACAAGAGGATTACCTTGTTCTGTTAAACTGTTTACAAGACTGCGCTCAGAGGTTGGCACTTTGGGAGTAGAGGGTGTGGAAGGTTCCCTCCTGAAGCTACTATTCCTGCCTTGGAATACTTCCCCTTTGTGTCCTTTCACATTTTCATGTTTTGTTTTATATGTTATATGCATGACTCACATGGACTGGCCACCCATGTGTCTTTTTTTTTTTTTATGAAGTCTATTTGTCCTGCGAACCCCCCCATTCCTGGCAGCTGGTTGTTTAAAATGATGGAAACTTGCAAGTATATGAATGATTAATATCCAAAATATGCTAAAAGAAAAGCTTGAGAAATAATAGCCTAGGTTTTGGTTTGCTTCCTGTGTTCATGCCTGAACGAAATGCTGTTTTGAAAACTCCAGAGGGTTACAGAGGAACAATGTTTGCTTTAAAGAGCTTTAAGCTCCATTTTAAACTTGCACTCTGCACAAGGAGTTTGTTTCTTTTACTGTTTGGTTATTAAAGAACTAAAGTGGAGGCACTAATAAGCACATGTTCTACAAAATCAGTCAATATAAAGCTCTAAAGGGATTGTTATTTCAAGTAGCAAAAGAGAATGGTACCTTTAAGAAACATGGGGGTTGCTTGCCTCTTTGCTTTCCTCACTGCAGCTAGTGCTCTATAGAGCCGGCCGGCCATTACAACACTACTTTTATACAGAGCCTAACTGAAGGAGGGACTAGCAGAGTGCTTCTTCAAGCTATTTTCTTTCCCAAAAGATAAAAACAAGCTCTGCTGTTTTTCCTGTACGATTACTAAGAAATATAAGGCAACGCAACAAAGATTGTAGGAAAATTAATTGTTTAAACAAAGTTAGAAAGAAGATTATGTAACCTCCTCTAATTGACAGACAATTGAGCCAGTACTGAGCCTCATCAGGCTATATATGTAATGACTCTACCTGCTGAAATTCAGATGTGTTCAGGGTGTGAACGAACAACACTCACATGGGACTAGAGCTTGCTGGTCAAAAGAAGAAGTTTTTCCTTTGTTCATCTGGGACTAAGTTTATACTGAAGTTAAGCCTTATTTCATTTACTGACTATGCCTATTGTTATTATTATTTTTTATTTTAACGAATCCAGTCCGCTTAATTGTGTCAGTGGCTCAGTAGGTAGCACACTCGCCTCTGAGGCCGGGAGATCAGAGGGCTGTGGGTTCAGTTGCCACATCTGGCACTTGGGTTAATATCCCAGTACTGACACTGTAATGTAGCATGAGAGGGGTGCTGCATTTCTGAGGTGCCATCTTTCGGATGAGACGTTAAACCGAGGTCCCATCTGCCTGGATTGGTGGTAGTTCAGGTGGATGTTAAAGATCCCAAGGCACTTATCAAAAAGAGTAGGGGAATTTCCCTGGTGTCCTGGCCAAATTTCCCTCATTCACTAAAAATACCACCAACAGCTTAATCTGGTTCAAGGTCAGTTGGCATTCATCTGTATCCCCCTCCCCCGGGTCGTGCCTGAAAATAGGCAGGATTTGTCTTGTGCACTTACCTGGTCAACAAAAGCTAAATAAATAAATAAATAAATAATTTTGGTTCAGTAAATAAAAAGAAAGATATTTTTTTGAACTGACATTTTGGCATATGTGTCCATCTGTACCCACCTAAGACTCTCACTGAGGGCCTGACCTGCTGAGTGGGTTTGTGACAATAAATAACCACCGCCCAAACAAAGTCTGTCACCTTTCCGGTGACAGTTCCACATCTGAAAATGTCCCTGAAAGCAGTGGCAAGGGAGACAGTGTCTCATTTAACTTAACCAGTAGCGATCCATGACTATTTGTTATCAGACATTCAAACATTACATAATGTAAAAACTTTACAGAATCTGGGCAAGATAAATTAAACTAAAATACGTGGCTCCAAGAACTTAGATACCTGCAGTTGGTAGAGGCTAAGCTTTCCCATTGTCTTTAAAAATTCTCACTGTGTTTGCAAATCTCCTATGTGGCCTAACAAGTGTTTCCTGCATCCCTGCTAGATGTTGATCTGTTAATATCTTCAATAAATGCCTCCCTCCTGTTCTGCTTTTGGTATGTTAATTGCTATATGTCTTGTATTCCTCTAATAATTTGTGACCAATCAGTCTTCTCAGAAGGCTCTATCCTCATCCACTTCCATGTAATCGCCTTGTTGTAGGCTGCCACACAGATGAATCAAAGGTAGAGGCTGTCAGTTCCCCTAACCCCCACAGGCAGTAATCTAAGGACAGCATTTTGTAATGCGGGATACCAAATAACATCTTTATATCAGTAAACACATCGGCCCAGATATTCAAACTGTGCTGAAAAAGTGCGCAATAGCAGAAGCAAGCGCAAGTCCATTGTGCCCATGCACAAGAGGCACAATATTCAAAAACTGAGCTGGCCAAACTGCGCCTACAGCCATCGACTGAATATCGCACCACCTGCACCATAGCGCAACTAGGGAAGGGAAGCTGAGCAGATCAGATGCACCATAGCGCAACAAGGGATGTGCAGCTGAGCAGTCCAGAGGCACCATAGTGCAACCAGGGATGCCCCCCAGCAGCAGGGTGGCAATCTAACTGCACAACCAGGGAGGTAGGGGCCCACCACCCATGCCACAGAAGGGCAGAGGAACACACAGCAGAATAGACATCATTCCCCCACACCCCATGCACTGCACAACTGGGGGAGAGCTGGAATAACCACCAGCCCATGGAGACCAGCAACCAACCCACAGCTGGGCCATGATGCCCCATCACACTCCCCCCCAGCAAGCTATGACTGGCACACAAGGAGGGCTGACCACCCCGTGCCACACCATCCCCCCAATGCAGAGCACACCCTGCACCATAACCCCTAGACACCCTGCCCAAGAGCAGCATCCACCACTGCAGGAAACCCCATGCATGCCACCACCCCCACTGTGACAATACAACCCTGTGCACCACAGAACCATGCAAGGCAGCCCCACCATGAGCACCCATCAGCGGGTGGCAGCACACAATGATGCAACAACGGCATACACAGTGCCAACATGCACAGTGCCCTCGAGTTACTGCTGATAGATCAACCATGCGTCGGCACATGAGGTACCCCACATGGAACAGGGCATGCCCCGGACCCCACCACCAGTGGTACAGCACCCTGCACACTATCCCAATCACACACCCTGACCCAGCACTGGCCACAATAGCTAGCGCAGACACCCACAGTGGTGCATGGAAGCATGCACCACACCAGATGCCACACAGTGCATGGACAGACACCCACCCATACCCAAGGGTGCAACAACACAGGGACGCAGTAGCGGGGCAGCCAAGCCCCCAGTGTGGGCCCATGTAAACTGTGTATACACAATCTGCAGTCCTCCATGGCACAGGAGTGCCAGCCACCATGTGCAGGCACTGTGGACCTGTACGCCACCAGCATTTGCCCGGAGCACAAGTCACAGACAGTGGTGCACATCCCCTGCAACACACACAAGCCACAGCATGGAGGTGGGTCAACCACTGTGGAGGTCACAGTGTCACCTGAGGCAGACATGCACCATACCAGTGACAGGAGGCAACCCAGCATTGTGACGGGTACAGTGGCTGCCCTGCATGGACAGCCACCACTGACATGCCAGCAGACCGTGCAGGTCACAGACATGCATGGGTGTCAGCTGCACAGGTCATGGAAGGGCTGACAGGGGTGCCATGGACACAGAGTATGCACCATGGACCACTGCACACAGTCATCCAGTGCACAGGGCACAACACAAACACCACAGACACTGACTGATAGCTACCCTTCCACCATAGTCACCTCCTCATGGACA
This sequence comes from Neoceratodus forsteri, assembly GCA_016271365.2. NCBI lineage: Eukaryota > Metazoa > Chordata > Ceratodontiformes > Ceratodontidae > Neoceratodus > Neoceratodus forsteri. The sequence continues at coordinate 1,151,084,534 of CM057451.1, read as the reverse complement.
CACACACATACCCATGACGGCAACACCCCTGATGCTATGCACACCACTGCAACTGAGCACCTATAGTCCCCTGAAAATAAGAGACCACAACAGTATTCATATCAAAAGATCTGTATTAAAACAACATATAAAAGTTAACTATGTACAAGAATATATACAAGGTGGGGGGGCTACAAACAAGGTGGAGGTGGGTAAGGGGCAGGGGTGGACAAATGGGACAGAAAAGGAGGGGTGTGAGGGTGGGTCCAGGGGAGTAGAGGATATCAGGGGCAGAGGGATATTCAACTGAGCCCCGCTCCCCACTCTGGCTTCTCCGCTGCCTGTGCCTCCTGAGGACTCCAGTTTCATCTGTCCGGCAAAGGATATCCAGGGACAACCTCACCACATGCAGGATCTCCCGCAGTGCCTCCCGGATGTTGTTGAGCTGGCAGACACCTAGGACAAGGGAGCACAGTCAATAGGTGTGAATGCACAGCCCCATACAGCCCACCCACTGTGCATGGTATATGGCCATGGGACATACCTCTGTGATGGTGTGTGACCACCCACATTGATCACATCCACATGACCTGCACACCCAGGTGCATACAGCCATGCGGAACGCTGCACACACCCACCGGCCAAGTCATGGACAGCACTTAATATGGCCATTTAGTGACATGGCTATGTCGCAGTAAAGGCAGCGGCACAGCCATGTACCCGTGCACGATAGACCACCATCACACGCACTCCCAGACATGCATTGCCACTGGACAGTGCTGACTGTAACAAGTTGCGTGCATGGCAGTGGTGTCAATGGATGGTGGCCATGCCCCACTGCCCACCCTGTTACACAGCATGCAATAGTAATCATGGAGGTATGGCACTCACCATCATTGGGCAGGTCCCTTGGGCGCTGTGGACCCTCGCCCCGCCTGGCCTCCCTCTCCTCTTTGTTGTGCCACAGCTCACTGGCCAGGCACTGCTCCTCCGGCCCTGTGGTGCAAACATGGAGAGAGCAACATCAGTACAATCCCATAGCAAAGCCCCCCTGCCCCCAGGTGCGTGCCCTCCCACCCAGCCAAACCCACCCACCCCACATCTTGATAACACCACCACAGCCAACACCGGATGATCCCTCCCCCATGTGCTGGACACATACAACTGTGACATCCATATGGAAGATAAAAATGTGTTGACGTAACACCTACCTGGCCATGGCACCGTGCCCCTCCTTGCACGAGCCTGCAGGTGGGCTAGCAGGTCTGGCTTCCTCCGCCACAGGTCCCCATACCTATGGTGGCACTGTTCAGCTGTTCTCCTCCATCCAGTGGCCTCCTCCAGTGCAGTGGCCACCTCCTCCCACACCTGGCTCCTGAACCTGTCCAGGGGTGCCTCCCCAAACAGTGGTCCATGGTGTGGCTCTACTATGGCCACTAGGTTGGCCAGTTCCACCTCTGTCCATTGAGCAGCCCTCCTGCGTGCCATTCTCTCAGCTCGGTCTGCAAATATGGCGCTCTGCAGCATGGCTCCCCATGTGCAGATGCTGCGTGGTACAGCGCTGCCATTCCCTATTGCACTGTCACCGAACAGCACGATAGTGGTGCACCCATGCCTGACGCATGGTGCCTAGGGGGCAAAGGTTGGGCACAGGGTCAAGGGTCTCTGGTGTATGGACACGCACAGCGCCATTGGAACCCAATGCATGTAGCACAATTGGCTGCCTGTGTGCTACCTCCAGTAGCAGCCTACCGCGCTGTTGCCCAGTGCGCCTATGATGGCCCAGTGCCACAGCACCATGTAGGTGAACATCGCTATAGCATCACTGGCACAATGGTGGCCGTGCTCTGCATTGCTTCCCATGCACAGCACATCAGCAGTGCAGCAGATGCCTGCATCAGCAACCCGGGCATGCGCAGTGAGGTGTGTACTACGCATGTCACAGAACTGCGCCCTTGGCTCAGTACGTTCAACACAATTGTGCAAAGCGCAACAGCGCGATATTCAGTCATCATATGCAAAACAGCTAATGAGCCATGCAATGGCACAGCACTGCAATTTGCATCCATTTAAAGTTGCGCCTCACCTCATTTGCATAGGTTGTGCTATAAAAGTGTGACATTGGGCTGCAGTGGCCATAGTCAGTTACTGCAGTCTATTGGTGAGTTGCATGCTGTTTGGGAGTGTGGACTGTGGATTTTGGGACATGCATGGGACTGCACAGTCACAGGTAACAACTGTCATTCTTACAGGCTAAAAAATGACTGAGCAAGTTGTGGGAGAGGAGGAACACAGTGGTGGGAGGAGGAGGAGGCCTAATTTTACCAAGACTGAGACCGAAGCCCTGTTTGAGGCCTACTTGGATCAGGAGCCGCTTCTCAGCGGACAGCAGAGAACACCTCAAGCCCATGCTACTGCATGGGAAGAGGTGGCACGTGCTGTGACCCTGCATGGCAGCCACCAGCACTCCGTGCAGGAGTGCAAAAAGAAGATGGGCACGGACAGGAGGAGGATAAAGGAAAAGATGGCTGCCATCAGGGCAGCATGAGCTGCAACAGGTGGGGGACAGCTGGAGGTGGTACACCTGACCCCACAGGAGGAGAGAATTGCTGGAAGCATGCAGTGTTGTGCCACTGAGGGTGTTCCGGGTCGTGGCTTCCAGACGGGTGGTGGCTCATCACTGCATGGTAAGTCATGGTCTGTCTATGGGGGGGCAGGGTAGGTCACATGCAGTAACGTGACTTTGTTTTCCCTTACAGATCCTGAGCATCTGCATGGGTCAGCGGTGGTGGGCTGTCCACTGAGGACAGTCAGCTGGAGATGGAGGAGGGCCCATCCACCTCCACAGGTATACGTGGCTCAGTGTGACAGTGGGCCCGCCTGGCTATCCACACTGATGTTGTAGTAACAGGTGCGGAGGAAGCCCTGCCCGTGTCCCAGCATGACAGCGTCCATGGATGCCAGCATGCCGTGACTCAGGACGGTGCAGAGTCCGTCACTGATGATGATGTCACTAATGGCAAGGGCAGTGACACATGTGTGCCATGGGATGGCCACACAGCAGGTAACATCGCAGCCATGGCTGTGGGTGGTGCTGCCATGAAGGTCTGTGTGTCAGCACAGTCCCAGCGTGTGCCTGTCAGCTTCAGTGGTGCAGCACTGGTGTTTATTCAGGACAGTGGGACTGTTGCAGCCACTGTGGTGGCACCACTGAGCCCTGGGGAGTGGCAGCCAGAGGGGCAGCATTGGAAGTCGGCCAATGGGCTTGGGGGTACAGGGTCCAGCGGCGGCATCTGTGCACCACCTGTGCTCAGACCTGGTCCTGGTGCACAGTGCCCACCCTCAAGGGGTGCTGAGCATCAGGGCTGCGCACACCCTGAGGGACAGGATGCCAAGGAGGCAGATGACCTCTTGGACGAGCACACCCGCCTACTGCAAGCATCAGTCCAGCAGCAGATGCAGCTTGCGACGTCGGTGGATGCACTGCATGCGGCTCTGGGGTGGGCAGAGGAGCGTCGCAGCAGAGACACCGCTCTGAAAATGGCAGGGATGGTCCGGTTGTGGGAGGATGTGACTGCTGCCACTGACAGGCATGCACAGGCATTCACTGCTGTCATGGCCACAATGGGAACACAGTCATGTGCCCATGCGTCACGGACACCATGCAGTGCACTGTCCACCCCGTTCCTGGCGTCGTGCAACACCCTCCCTGTCGACACCGGGTTCAGCTGTGGGCATCCCGAGCACACCAGGCACAGGCATGTTTGGTGTGCTACAGATCCCTGTGCGAGCACAGTCACATTCATGCAGTGGAAACCCTGGGGGACCATCGGTGCCACCCCATGAGGCCAGTAGTCATCCTGTCAGTGCTGTCCATGCATCCGTGGTGGCTGGGGCACTGTGTCACATGACTAACCTGTCTCTCAACGTGGCTACTGTCTGGTGCTGCCCTGTGTGCATTGTGTCTTTCAGTGGGCAGTGCATGGGTGGGTACCTGGCCTTGCACGCGGACACACAGTCCATCTGCACACCCTCTCAGCTGCTGTCCACAGTTGTGTGTGCATGATGATGCCTGCATTGCACTGTACACCAATGTACAATGGTGCTCAGCATCTGACACATGCACATGGACAGGCAGTGGGCATGGTGGTCTGTGGACATGTGTGTGGCTAGGGGTGGCGTTCTGGGTTGGTGTGCCTCCTACCCTTTGTGTAAGTTTGGTGCATTGTGTGTGTGTGTGTCCATCCATGTGGCATGTTAGACCTCACCCATCCCTGGTTGTGTGTGTGGTTCCATGCCCTGCCACTTTCCTTGATGGCATGCACCTCTGGTGTGTGTCCATGTGTGTTTGTGGGTTGTGCCTTAGCCACTGTTGGCTGCACATGGCCCCATGACTTACCTGGGTTGGCTGAAGTTCTCCTCTGTGATGGTGTCCCAGTGCAGCTCTGTCAGCCGGAGCAGTCAGGGGTCCCATCGCCCAAGGGGGGGGCTGCCCATCACCATCATCACCAGCATCCTCATTGTCCCCATCACTGTCCCCCTCATCGACCTGTATGGCTATCCCACATTTGTTGGCCATGTTGTGCAGGATGCAACAGGCCAGGAATAGCCTGCGGGCCATTGAGGGGCTGTACGGTAGGGCACCGCTGGAGGTGTCCGGGCAACGGAAACATGCCTTCAGCATCCCGAACACTCGCTCGATGACATTATGTGTGGTGGCATGTGCCTCATTGTAGCTTTGCTGTGATGGGGTCGCGAGCTGCCGGTAGGGTGTGAGCAGCCAGGGACGGAGTGGGTATCCACTGTCACCTGTGTGTAGAGGGTGGAAGTTAGTTTGGTGATCAGCCTCGCCCTGCCCCAGGCCATGTAGGCCACTACCCATGCCATCTCTGACCATGCCCCCCCAGGCCCTATGACTGTCCATGTGGTTTGCATACTCACCCACTTGGTGGCCAGTGGGGATATCCCAACTCTCGAATCAGTGGCACAGTGCCAACTGGTGCCAGATGAAGGCATCATGTGCCCCCCCAGGGTGCATGGTACAGACATTGATTATGCACCCCCTGGCACTGCACACCACCTGGCAGTTGATTCTGGCATAGCCCTTGTGATTGATGTATGTGGCCCCCTTGGGGCCAGGTGGTGTGCAGATGGCCACATGGGTGCAGTCTATTGCCCCTAGCATGCCAGGTATACGTGCTACCCTGTGGAACTCCTGTATGTTTCCTGTGCGCTTCGCTGGTGTGCTGGGTAAATGGATGTACTCCGCAGCATGTGGCAGCAGTGCACTGAGGAACTGGGTGAGGTGGCGTGACATGGCCAACTGTGTTATGCCTGTGGTGTCCCCAGTTGGACTCTGGAAGGTACCCGTGGTGAGTAAGCACATGCAAGCTGTCACTTTGGTCTCCACTGACAGGGCATGGCTCTTTTGTGTTGGTGCCTGCATCACATCACTGCACAGCTCACAGATCCACCTCAGAATTGCCTGATTCAGGCAGTGCCATCCCACAATCTCAGTATCACTGTACAGCTCAAAGCTGAGTGCGGGCTGAGTATTGCCTGCAGTAGCAGCAGTTGACGTGGGCCTTCCACGTGCGGCGCTCCCCTGCTTCCCACCTTCTCACCTTCATAATGGTCTCCATCTAGAAGGTGGCACTGGCCATGTCCCTGGCTTGAGTTCACCCCCCCGGCAGCTGTTACTGTATTCTCCCCGCTGTCCTCACTACTACTTCCCCTGCACCGGAAACACCTGCCTGTGCTTGCCTCACTGCTGTGTGGTGTACCTTCCCCTTCTGCAAGGTCTCCCCACTCCTTCCCCTGTGGCTATTGCTTCCAGGTACCCTTTCTGCCTGGCCCTGTGTGTCCCTGCTGCCCAGTGTGTCCTGCTGTGTTTTGCTTTCATATGTGGCTTCCGTGTAGCGTTCTTGTGCCTCTCCCTTGCTCCCTTTTATTTTGGCTCATTTTCGCTATGGCACAACTTCCGCTTGCTCCCCTCTTGCGCATGGCGCAAGTTGTTGAATATCGCACTGCGCCATTTATGCATGGTTCCTCCCCCTTCAGTTGCGCATGCCTTCCTTATCATTGCACTGTTGCTCAGCATGTTTTGGGGGGGTGCAACTGCCTCCTGCTGAATATCGCTGAATGGCGCATTTTCGTACTTGTGCAGGCGCAACCCTATTGCACATGGCTCAACTCTTTTGAATATCTGGGCCACCATGTTTAAATTCTTCCAGGGCTGGGCATAAATAAAATATATGAGAATGCAAAACAGCTCCCACATCTCCTCCAACATTGAGGGGACACCTCTGGGTCCCATCTAGCCTGCATTCAAGGGGTAAGGAAAAATCTGACCTGGAATCTCCACATATATTCCTTCCACAATAGAGAAGAGGTCACCCTGGATGAGCTCTTCCAAATCTTCATCCATTCTGTTTGTGAAAGGCGAGTTTCTGCCTCCCTCCCTTATTTGGCTGCGATAGGGTCAGTAGTATCTGCTGTGTATTTAAAAAGGAATAAATCGGGGATATAGCTTTCTTGGGGGTCCTTAATGACAGTAGATCTGTCAACTGGGGGTCTAGTATGTCAGGTAGAATACACCTATTTTTTTGCCTCATTTTGGGCTGAATATAATCTTGTAGTTGAAGATAATGAAGTATATCTTTACTAGTCCAACCAAATGCCGCAGACAGTACAACCCCTGCCTGGCCTGCAGCCTATACCAATTGTCACTGACCCCTGGGAGAAGCCCAACAGTACCGCCATATATCCTTCCTGATCCAGGAAAACTTTCTAAATTCATCCCAAGTCTGTGGTGTTACATGAGCTTCCAAATAATAGTCTTGAGTACTAAGTCACCCCTGAGGGGATCAAATAAATAGGAGCCAATTGGATGATCTGGGCTTAGACCCTTTTCCATATCATGCCAATGTGCAATGAGGTGAGAAGAATTCCACAATAGGGCCCACTTGATCTGGACAGCTAACCAATATTTATATAGATCAGGGAATACCCCCCAACCCCCCTCACTTGTTAGCAAATAAGTGTTTTTTTAATTCATGGTTTCTTGTTCACCCATATAAAACTCATAATCTTCCTCTGCATCTCAATGAACCACCTCTGAGTCAATGGGGTAGGAGCACATTGAAATATATATAAAAACCTAGGGAGGAGAATCATTTTAAAGGGGAACTATCATCAACAGGGTTTCTTAATGTCTGAAGGACCAAAAAAAGTTAATTTGAGTGAGCCATTGTGTTTATAGGTGAGTCTTTGCAGTCCAGAGTTATTCATATGAAAATCAGCCTGTAATTAAGGGCTGGGGCAGCCATATGTTTTAGGCTCCTGACAGAAAATGATGTCACCGAGGATCTTGGCCCTTCATTGACTGTAGGTTAAATAGGAAATTGATTTTTTATTAAACAACACTTTCTACTTTTATAATTGTTTTGTATGTGCATTGAAACTGGTAAGTTACCCTTACATTTTAAACTGTTAGTAAAAATAACCCATCTTTAGGATTGCTTTAACCTCTTGGCTATACTGTCAGATAATCATTAAAAACTACACATCTCAAGGCTGGCTCTGCGGTGCCAACGGGTATTGGGGCTCCATACTGTATCAGGATTTCTAAACCCTGGCTGTGGTTCATGTTAGTGCAGATTTCTGGGGCTGCCACAGCACTAACTTCTGTCTTATTCCACTCTCTCTCTTAAAGCCTTTTCTCATACAATTTTGGGTGTGAACTCAGGTATTCAAGATGCAAATGTGGCTACTTACTTACTGACCTGGCATCATGCGGCCAGCCTTGAAATGTGCAGTTAGTGATAAACAGCTGGCAGTATAACCTAGAGGTTAAAGCAAAGAACTACAGTATGAACAAGCTTCATTCATCCAGCAGAATGGAGTTTGATTTCAACATGCTGTACTCGTATATTGTGTGACCAGACTAAGTCACTTAACCTCCCTGTGCTCCCAAAACACATCCAGAAACAAACTTTAGCTGTGTGCCTTTCCTAGACAAAGACAGTAAAAACAATCTGAGCATGTGTTATGATTCTGAAAATATTATGCTGTTTCTATCCTGATTTGACTTGAAAAGAAAAAAAATAGGACACCATTACTTGTTTATTAATTGCAAAAACACATGGATGGATAATACTGTTTAAAAAAAGCATAATCTGAACTGCATTATTAAAATATAGAATAGCGTGTGTGTGTGTGTGTGTGTGTGGGTGTAATCAAAATGTTACACACCTCCGAGGTATGGGATGCTACATTAACCCCGATGGCAAAGTCTGAATGGATTATAAAAGCATCCCACACTGAGGGTGTGTGCAAAATTCTGGGTTTTACACCCACCCACCCATACAATATTTTATTCAATTAATGGTGATACTTTTTTCCCTTTCAGCACAATTCAGTTAGTGCAGCACTTCTGTCAGATACACACGCTACGCACACACACACACACACAAACACACACACAACTTCACACACACCACACACCACACACACACACGCACACCACACATCCTTGAAGGAAAAAAGTAGCTCTCCCTTCCCCCTAGTTACTGGAGGTCTGACTCTGAGCAAGGAAGAAGGAGACTACCAAAGAATGCAGGAGGTTCCTGTCCCAGAACAATAGGGGCAAGAGCTGTAGGGGCACATAGGCCATAGGAAAGTAGGTGGAAAAATAAATGGAGGAGAGAGTAAGCATACAAAGCAACAGGACAGGGGCCAAAAACTAAGACGTGATGGGAGCTGTGAAGTGCAATGGCTGTGGGGCGGCAGTCTTCCTAGGGAAACGTTCTGGAGGCTACCCTATTTACAGGCACCTCTCTGTTCTAAGGGAGGAGGTTGACCATCTCCAGACTGACCTGGCTAAGATTCATGAAACCTCCTCCCCCACCCAAGGACCAACAGGGCCATTGCCACTGCCCAAGAAGTTGCTAAGAAACAAGAGTGGTTGGACCAAGGTGGGCTCAGGGAGGGTGAGGGTGGTGGAACAGAGGCGCATCCCTCCAGTTGTACTTCTCCACAATTCATACATCATTCTGGTGGAGAGTGGTTCTTCTATGGAGGCACCTGCAGGGGAGACCAAGGAGGATGCTGGGAACCTTCACAAAGGAAACACACAAGAGGATGACACAGGACCCCACAGGGGAAGGAAACAACTCCTGGTGGGGGACTAAATCATTAGAGGGTAAAACTTGGGGAGGGAGGTGAGAGGGAGGTAAGGTGCCTGCCTGGTGCCATGGCTTGGAGGGGCAGGGAGCGAATCCTCAGGATCGTGGGAGCAGCTGCACGGGGGAGTGAGCTGGATGTCATTCTTCACCTAGGGACAAGTGACCTGGTTGAAAATGGGATCAGTGCAGTGCAAGAGGACTTTGTGGAGTTGGGGAGGGGCCTTAGCATGTATGGTAACCTTCTCGGAGCTGCTGCCTGTCTATGGCAATGGTGAGGCTAGGGTATTCCACATCATGGGATTCAATGAATGGTTGAAAAATTGGTGCAGAGTTGAGGGTTTTGGCTTCATTGGGGACTGGGGGTCCACCTGGAGGAATACAGGCCTATACTGGTGCAATGGTCTGCATCTGTCTGGGAGGGGAACCAGGATACTAGATGATAGGTTTAAAAACTTCATTGGCAAGCATTTAAACTAGCCAAGGAGGGAGGCAATGAAAAGGAGCAGGGAAATCCCAGTCTCCCCTCACAAAACAGGGTAGATAGTGAGGTGAACACCGAGATAGAGAAGTCAATAGGGAGCAGGACAGGGGTAAATATAGAAAAAGGCAAAGGCACTAAGGACAGGGTGGGGCTAAAAAGGGTAAGGCCATCAAAAAATTAAGGGTGATGAGTACCAATCCCTGTAGTCTGGGTAACAAGCTCCCTGAACTGGTGGCCTTGATGGAAGAGGGATGCATGGATATCGTGGCAGTCACAGAAACATAGTACACAGAGAACCATGACTGGGATGTCAACATATCAGGGTGCACAATCTACAGGAGGGATAGGGAGGGTAGAAGAGAAGGAGGAGGAGTAGCTCTGTATGTAACGTAAGGGATAAAAGCAATGGAACTAAAGAGTAAACAGGGAGTACAGGAGACACTGTGGGTCACCCTGGAAACAGGAAATGGTATACAGACCCCCATATCAGGGTGAGGAAATGGACATGGAAATGATAGAAGGTATCCTTAGAATGGTAGAAAAAGGGGAGCTATTGTTGATGGGGGACCTGAATATGCCAGACGTTAACTAGAGCACCTTTGCTGCAGCTGCATCTAAGAGCAGGGTAATTCTCGATGCCCTACAGGAGGCATGCCTCAGACAGCTAGTGCTGGAACCCACTTGGGAGAGAGCAATCTTAGGTCTGATACTCTCAAATGGGGATGGAAAGAGGATCTCAGATTTAGAAGTGGGTAGCCATCTGGGAACAAGCGACCACCAAACAGTGTGGTTCATGACAAACACAGTCATAGAGTCAAGCCATAGAAACGCAAGAGTATTGGACTTTAGGAGGGCTGACTTTGGGAAAAGGGGAGAGTGCCTCAGAAAAACACTAGCAAATGGGCAAATAGGAGGGGTGGAGGAACAATGGGGAAAAATCAAAACAGCCATCACAGAGGCAAACAAGCCTTTGTGTGAAGCAAATCAACAAAACAAAGGAAAAAAAACCCACTATGGTTCTCAAAAGAGGTGGCGGGGAAGGTTGGGGAGAAAAAGGTAGCATTAGGAAGTACCTGTAAAAGGAAACACAGATGGAGCAGGACAGAGAACTGTACCAGTTAAAGTAGAAGGAAGTGGGGAAGGCAGTCAGAATAGCAAAGGCCAAAACTGAGGAAAAGATAGCCAGCTCAGTTAAGAAAGGGGATGAAATCTTTTATAGGTACATTAGGTAGCGAAGAAAGACCAAGGGAGGGCTAATGAGGCTTAATAAAGGGAAGAAGGGGTGGACAGAGGATGACAGTAAATTAACAAATACTTCTGCTCAGTATTCACAAAAGAAAAGGAGGGGGAGGTATCTAAACCAGAGAATAGAGGCACTCTGGATAGGGTGGTTGATACCAGTCCATTCACAGAGGAAAGATCCTGAAAGAACTCCTAAAACTGAAGGTGGACAAAGTAATGGGGCCTGACAGGATTCACCCCAGAATTCTAAAAGAACTAAGGGAAGAGCTAAGGAGAGAAATAGTGACACCACTGACTACTCTTTTTAACAAATCATGGGAGGATGGTGTGGTACCTGAGGACTGGAGGAGGGTGGATATGATTCCCTTTCACAAAAGTGGAAGCAAGACAGAGGCAGAAAACTACAAACCTGTCAGTTTGACCGCAGTGGTAGGGAAAATGATGGAATCACTTCTGAAGGAAAGAATTGTTGAGAACCAAGAGGCCAGTGGAGCACAGGACACAAGGCAGCATGGATTCACAATGGGAAGGTCATGTCAGATGAATCTAATCAATTTCTTTGACTGGGTGACCAAAGTAGTAGACCAGGGAGGGACTGTGGACATGGCCTACCTAGACTTTAGCAAGGCATCTGATGCAGTCCCACACAAAAAAATTAAAAAACAAGTTAGCCAGCCTGGGAGTAGGTCCCAGGGTTGTAACCTGGGTAAAACATTGGCTGGACAACAGGATGCAGAGGGTAATAGTAAATGGAGCTCACTCCGAAGAAAGGGGTGTTACTAGTGGGGTACCAAAGGGTTCAGTACTTGGACCGGTCCTCTTTAATGTCTTTATAGGTGACATTGCAGAGATACTGGAAAGGAAAGTATGCCTCTTTGCAGATGACACAAAGATCAGCAACAGGATTGATACACAAGGAGGGGGGGTGGAAAGGATGAGAAGGGACTTGGCAAGGTTGGAGGCATGGTCAAAAGTATGGCAGCTTAGATTTAATGGAAAGGAGTGCAAAGTAATGCACATGGGAAACAAAAACCCAGGGGAAGAGTGCACAATGTGGGGGAAGGAACTGGCAACAACAAAATTGGAAAGGGATCTGGGCGTGGTCATATCAGATGACTTAAAGGTAGGCAAGCAAAGTGAAAAGGCAGCAAGGAGGGCTGGTGGGATACTGGGATGCATAGGGAGAGGCATCACCAGTTGTAAACAAGAAGTTGTTATCCCTCTGTACAGACAGTTGGTGAGAACCCATCTGGAATACTGCTTGCAGTTCAGGAGACCCCCCATCTTCACAAGGACATAGACAGGGTGGAGGCAGTCCAGAGCAGGGCAACTAAAATGGTGCAGGGTCTGCATCAGAAGCCATACGAAGAGTGACTAAAAGAGCTTAATATGTATACCCTCAAGGAAAGAAGGGAGGGGGGGACATGATAGAAACATTTAAGTACCTCAAGGGAATCAACAAAGTCCAGAGGGTAGCATCTTTTCAAAAAAGAGATATGCATGAGCAAGAGGGCACAATTTGAAGATAGATGGGGGATGGCTCAGGGGCAATGTGAGGAAGTATTTTTTCATGGAGAGGGTGGTGGATGCATGGAATGGCCTTTCCGAGGAGATCGCGGGGTCAAAAACAGTGGGGGAATTCAAGAATGCATAGGACAGACATAAAGCAATTCTAGTGGGAAGTAGGAGGAAGTAGCTGTTGGTTAACTAGGATCTGCACCTAATCCAAAAGGTAGAGAAACGGGCAGACTGGGAGGGCCAAGCTGTCCTTATCTGCCATCAAAGTCTATGTTTCTATGTAAAAGATGCATGCACAGTCAAAGTGCTTAGAAGTGTACTGCATTTAATTAATCCTACAAGCAGAATATAAACTGGAAATGACATGGTTCAGGTCTGGATAGCTATAGAGCCCGACATGTAGTGCAGTCAGTAGCTCCATTTGTAAAAGTCAAATTGCTCACCTCTGAGCATTAAAAGCACAATAGGCTTCGAAGCATGATCAGAGAGGAATGGGCAGCTTCAACGGCTATGGTTCCCTGACCGAAAATAAAGTCAATGCCAACATTTAATCAGCCAGTGGCACGCAGGTACACAAAACTCAATGTTTCACTTGCTGGACGCAAGCTTTATCAAGAGTGAGCAGTTCAAGTCCCGCCACTCTCTTTATAATGATACCAATTGCATTTCATGGTAGGTGATAATCAGGTGGGATAACCGCTCCACTGCATTCAACAAATTGACATACAAACTGTGTCAAATAACTAGCAATAAATAGAAAACATGTTAAAAATGCAGCAAATTCAGTAATACAGACTCACTAATTACTAAGTAAATAATTCAGATAAATCATTACTTGAAAATTAAATACATTTTAAAACCAAGTTCAAGACCTTTTTGTTTTTTAAAGCTTTTTAATAATGTTAATGTATGTTTATTTGATTGTATTGTTTGATTACTTTGTTGTACAGCACTTTGGTATTTGAAAGGCACTTAAAAATAACATTTACATTACATTTTGTATATTTTAGAACCAAGCAACCACACAGATGAATGTTTACTACACAGTTAAATGTTTTTAAATCGATGCAGCAATGCCCATATGATCGTTAAGATATGGTGGTCTAGTGGCTTTTGCGTGGTAGATCCAACAGGCTTCCCTCTTTGATAACAAAGCATCCATGTCACCACCCCTGGGTTCGATGTGAACTTTTTAAATCCCCATAAAAGAAGTTTTATGATCAGTGGAGAACTCTACTGTTGAAATATGCTGTGCCAGCACATCTTCGAATCATCTTTAAGACTACCATTATAGAATCTAACTTCAGGCAAATAAACCCATTTTCATAAAATAAAATCTTTTTCCATTTTATAAGCATAAGAACCCATTCCAGGGCATGGGTTTCTTGAGAATGAATACACTTACCTGGCACTTTGAAAGTCACTTGGCCATTGGCCTCAAGCCTTACAGTTCTCGGGGGTCTTCATTAATTCTCTTGAGCATACTCTGTTGTGGATTATCTAACATATACCACTGTGTTCCTGAGAAGAATTCTGCGTTTGAGGATGTAATAAAATGATGACCAGGTGAAGTTACGGTGGGGGAAGGGGGGATTTCCTGGACACAATATACATGGATTGCGCAACTGCTGAAAACAGTATGCATAATGCATTTGTGGTGAATGATACAGCTAGAAAATACCATGCTTTGTGAAAGCACAGTGACGTTAATATTCCCAAAATGTGTGAAAATGCCTTACAAGTTGTGAGAATTAGAAAACAGTGAGAACTGGGCCTTTTCTTTGATTCATTTTTATGTTGCTTGCACGCATGTGCAAGAAACATAGTGCCATAATCGGAGATTTCGGAGGTGTGTCACCTCCTCTTCCAATTCAGTCAATGTGCTGGCATGCTCCCTGTTAATGCATTTTGAGCTGCCCATGACACGCTTCCAAAATGCAGTGGCATACAGTTGAAAGGGGGAGCTACGCTTCAGTGAGCACCGATAAGAAGCTGCTCACGCGCAGCTCCCCCCCACCCGCAGGCGTGCGCGTCCCCGCATGCACTGTATAGCCGACGGGGTGCCCAATCCCCATCGGCTGAGCTGCGCTCCGCCCACCAGTAGTCGGTGCCACTCTGGGAGCCCACCCCAGCATGGCAAGCAGTCCTATGGCCGACGGGGGTGCCCAATCCCCGTCCAGTAAACGCCCCAACATCCTTGTGCCATGTGCTGAGGCCCACCCGCGTGGCAAGCGTCCCGACATCTCTTTTTTTTGTTGAAACCTGTAAAACAAAAATGGTCCCCATGTGCGTCTCCAGCCCCTCCCACAAACCGCACCCACCCACTGCGCTCAACCTCCACCACCCCTCACCCCATACTTACGCCGGACTCCAGCGCACGATCTTCGTGGACCGAACACGCCTGCACTCTTCAAAGCTGACCGCGAACTGAGGAAATGCCGGTAAGCTGTATAATGGGCTAGACAGGGGAAATACAAAATCACACGTGCCCCACAATGCAAAGCATCATGGGCTGCATATGCAAATCACCACAGAATGTAGATAGGGGGGTTTCAGCTTTGTTGCATATCTCAGGTATTTTTGGGAATTTTTGCACCAAATTTTCAACATGGGGTTTTTGGGACCCCTTCTCATGAATGATGTCACTGTCATGGCGTTATTCAGGCCAGAAGGATGATTTCGCGCAGTGACTGCGCAGTGACTGTGAAATCACCCTTTGGGCCTGAATACCACCATGACAGTGACATCATTCATGAGAAGGGGTCCCAAAAACCCCATGTTGAAAATTGGTGCCAAAATTCAAAATGACTGTTTTCCGAAGTGTGCTATGAAATCTCTACGCAGGCTCATAAGTTCGTGAAATTTCAATATTTCTCACTCCAGATTTTCAACATTGCCATTTTACCACACCTTCTTATGAAGTAGTACAGCTGTCATCTTTCACATCTCACCCAAAATGTGTTTCCGCCCATGTAGCGCAGAATGGTGCAGTCGGTGTGCGAAATCAATGTACAGGACAAATTAAGAAAATCACAGTGACACTGATCATGAGCAGAGGTCTTAAAATGGTTATGTTGAAAATTTGGTGAAAAATTCCTAAAATGACTGTTTTACGCGCCGTTGCGCGTTCCGCATGCTTCGTAAGTTTGCGATTTTCAATATTTTCACTCCAGATTTTCAATATTGGCATTTTATCACACCTCCTCATGAGCAGTACAGCTGTCATTTTCACATCCTGCCCAAAACATGTTACGCATGTAAAAGTACAATGGCGCAGTCGGTGTGCAAACTCAATGTATGGGACACATTAACAAAATCACAGTGACACTCGCTCATGAGCAGAGGTCTTAAAATGGCTATGTTGAAAATTTGGTGAAAAATTCCTAAAATGACTGTTTTGATGAAGGCAGATTGCGAGTTCCTATGCACGGTTGTAAGTTCGCAAATTTTCAATATTTGCACTCCAATGACTTCCAAATACCTAAACAGCACATAGAAGCAAGCAACATTCGACATTGACAAATGCTTGTTATCTAACATTATGATGCCACTTTAACCACAAAAGTCTGTACTTCGTTACAAGCTCTTTTCTTTGTCCATGGCCTATAGTCACATGAGATATTCTTTTGCCTATATATCCCTACAATATTGTGTAACCTTTTGCCATTTGTCACACACTTGTGTAACCTTTTATCATTTGTCCTACCTTTTGTTCTGTAACCCCCATTCAGTGCTGGAATTAAACTTTGGAGTTGGGGGGGCCCATAAGGGTTTTATGTTTAAATTGAGCCCCCATTCCCACTGAAAGTCAATGGCAGTGGTGCTTGAGCTACCAAGACTCATTGCAGAGCTGGGGGGCCCACGAGACCTGGCAAGTCTCCTTGTAATTCCAACACTGCCCCATCCCACCTCCAGGAGGACATGAAGGTTGGCTCAGTGTGCCTTCCTCAGTCACCAATTTTTAAATAAATACATAAAAACAGAGTTACCTAGTAAAAATAACCACTTATACTGGAACAAACTGTGATATCACAAGCAGAGGCTTATGTCTAGGTGTAGACCAGTAACAAACGAGGATGAAACCTAAAGGACAAAGGCCCTGTTTTCATAAAAAATGTTCTCTACAATCAATGAAGGATGAGATGATCTAGATAAAGAAAAATATGAATGGGATTTGATCTTAATATGGTGGTTCTCAAGGGTTTTCTGAGCCATCAGCAGCTCCTTAATATAACAGTATTGAGTGAATATTGTTTTCATAATTACCAGGCAGACAGAGGGAGCTTAAGATACAGTTTGAAACATAAGTAAGAAGAGTAGGCCACCTGCTGGCCAGTGTTGTCAATGTATTTACAGTAAAAACCAGGCATTCTGAAAAGTAAAGAACTCATGATCTAGTATAACAATGAGCCCTATTCTAAAAGGCCGAAATTTGGTGCAAGGTGCCTGCGCCAAAATGATTTGATGTAAGTGGCACCGTGCGCCAATCCTGATTTTTGAATGTAGGTTGCATCAAAATTGGGATGCCTTGATCTAAAGCCACCCTGTGGCAGAAGTGCCGGTGTGCCATGCCACAAGTGGGTTTGCACCAGAGCAGGACTACAGCATCCCCTTATTTGGTATATTAGAAGTCCCGCCATAGTTACATGATGGGCCTGAGGTTAAAACAACCATGAGCTAGTCTAAGGGCCCTTTGCAATGGATTGGAGGAAGGCAAGTGGGGAGGAGCCTGCAAGGTTGGGACCAGGGCAAAGGGACCAGTGGGGGTTGCATAGTGAGTTATGGGGGCACAGAGGCAGTGGCAGGGTACAGAGGTGGCACCCAGTGGAGGAGCCAAAGCCAGTGGGACAGAGCCACTTGCACCGCATACACTGGGGTAGGCACATGCACCCTGTCCTGGACTCCCAGGTGGTAACTGCTCTGGCACTTGACCCATAGCTGACATAGTCCTAGACATGCGGTAAGTGGCACTGGCTGCAGGGTATGAGGTGCAGTCAGTGGATGAGGACGTTCTCCAGGCACTGCGACATTCCTCTGCTAAAAAGCCCAACACCTGAAGCCATGCTGATGTCCCACTACACTGTTGGGGACTGTGTCAGCTACAGGGCAGCTACCAGGGCTGTTGCCACCTGGGGGGTCTAAGACAGGGGCCATGCGTGCCTACTATGGTGTACCCAGTCCAAGTGGCTCTGTCCCACTGGCCACAGCACCTCTACCAGGTGCCAGCTCTGTACCCTGCCACTGCCACCATGCTCTCGTCACCCACTATGGCACCCTACTTCTCCCTCTGCCCCAGTTCCTGACCTTGTATGTTTCTTCTCTGCCCCTCCAACTGTGCAGCTACACCAGGGTTATGCCAGGCTAGGGGGGCTTGATGGGACCCTCGGTTAAACCCCTCCAGTGCACCAAAGGTTTGCTGCAATGCTGCAGCTGTGGAAACTCACAGGGCTGTGGCACAGAGACCCCTATTCACCTGGAATAAGGTGCAGGGTCCCTGAGGCACCCGGAGTTCACGACAGCCATGGATCGATGCAATGTGTACCAATCTAGTGGCTATTTTAAAATCGTGCCCCATATGTCTAATAACCTGAGAATTCACCTTAAGTTTCAAAAGAAAACACATCTTTCTGAAAATTGTGAGGCATTTACCATAGATAATGGTGCAGTTAGGAATCTAAGAACTTGGAGAGGCAGTAAAACCAGAAATGTCAGTCAACTTGATTAATTTATTTTTTTTTGTGTGTCTGAACCCCCAGTTCTCCAGTTGGATGCCAGCCCAATGCAGAGCCTGTCACCCCCTCATGCCCAGGCTTACCCCCCCCAGGCAGGGCAGGCAGGAGAGCTCCCCCCATGGTCACTATTGGCAGGCCCTGGCTTATCCTTCCCAGGTTGGAGCCACAGAAGAGGGACCCCCAGTGGACAATGGTGGCAGCGGGGACAGCAACGGAGCCGGGCATCATGCCTGGAGGCTGACTTTTTACGTGTGTGCTGGAGCTCTGAGAGTGGAGAGGTGCAATGATGACCTGCGCCCCCCCCCCCCAAGTATTGGCACTGGCCACGGCAGCACCTCCAGCCTCCATTAAGGTCCAGAAAGGGGGGGGCTACTCTTCCCCTTCCCCCCAACACCCAGATCCGTTCTCAAACCCGAGTCATTGGCATTGCAAGCGGAAGTCCAACCGCTGTGCCAACTAAATGTTATTTAATTTTAAATCAGTCAACTGCTACTTTTTATAAGTATTTTTTTTCCATTTGTAGATTAAAAAGTTTTCTACTTGATAGTATTAGGTGTGATGTGAAGAGCTGTATTTTACCTGGAGGCTGACATACCTAGCTCTATTCCTTCTCATACCTCATTAGCCTTTTGACCTCACTGATTGTGACATTACATGTGACCAGTCTTAAAGCAGGTGATTGGCCCTTGTTGTCAGGTGTGATGCCATACTGAGATCAATAGGGCTGACGTTGTATAAGGAGGAACAGAGCTAGTTATGACTGCCTCCTGGTAGAGTATTGTTATACACAGCACACCATGTATTGTCAAGTTGAAAATCTTGTAATTAGTAAAAGGGAAAATAAAAATACTTTGGAAACAAGAAGCAAAAACTGAGTTGTGATGCACTGAAAATCACAACTGGGACATGGCCATACCAGGCTACTCTCAGTTCAGAAGAGATAGGGAGGGAAGATGGGGCACAGGGGTTGTTCTCTATGTGAGGAAGGGTAGCAGGGCTATGGAAGCACATGGGAATCTAGAGGTAAAGGATGGGCTGTTAGTGCTGTGAGTCACCCTGGGGACAGAAACAGTGGCCACTATTAGCACTGGGGTGAAATACAGACTTCAAGCGTAAGGGGATAAGTTGCACAAAGCACTAGGGGAAACCAGCAACAGGGTGGCAGAAAAGGAGGCGGTGCTGCTAGTTGGGGACTTCAAACTGCCAGATGGGGAGCAGAACCTTCCAACTGTAGTTTTGGCTAGAAGCAGAGCAATCCTTGACTCCCTGAAGGGGGCATTTCTTGGCAGTTAGTCAACTAAACCACTAGGGATGGGGCTTGCTAATAGAGACCTGCTGTGTACTATTGCAGCTGTCACAGTAGACTGGCCCCAGAGGACCAGTGATCACTGTACTGTGTGGTTCAACATTAAGACAGGCACAGAATCAAACCACACAAAGTCGAGAGTCCTGGATTTTAGGAGGGCAGATTCTAAAGAAATGGGAGACTGCCTCAGAGGCAGCCTAGCGGGGACAGTTGCTGCGGAGGGGTAGAAGAACAGTGGAGAAAATGAATGGAAAGCATAGAGAAGGCAGCCAGCCTCTGTGTGAAGAAAGTGACAAGAGAAGAAGAAAAAGGACAATTATGGTACTCTAGGGAAGAGGCCACGAAGGTGAAGGAAAAATGTGTGGCATTTAGAAGGTACAAAGAAACGCAATGGGATGATGATAGGGAGCTGTACCAGATAAAACAGAGGGAAGCAGGTAAGGCAGTGAGGGGAGCAAAGGTGAGAACAGAGGAAAGGATAGCAATGGGGGTGGCAAAAGAGAACACGGCTTTCTTCAGGTACATAAGTGAGAAGAGGAAACAAAGGGGAGGGATAGTGTGGTTAAGGATGGTGGCAGAAGGTGACTGCACAGAGGAGGATCAAGAAAAAGCAGACAACCCGATAGGTACTTCTCCTCAGTCTTCACAATGGAGAAGGGGGATGGACCACCAGGGAGCAGCTGCAATACTGTGGGGGGATCCTTGCACTGTGGTAAGAGCTTTGAGAATTGAGATCGAGAGGTCCGCTGTGTCAAACATATGGGGGGGGGATTCAGAAAAGGGATACACCCAGCACATCTAAGATGCGCCGGAGCATTGCGGACTCGCACCCAATCATGATTTTGAAAGGGCAGCGATGCACCAGCACATCTCAGATGCACTGAACATCACCTTTAATGGTATTCAGCGCATCTGGAGGCTGCATGCAGGGGGCATGCCCATGCATATGGGGTGCATTCCTATTCACAACTCACCTTGTAGGCGCAACTTTGGGGCAAGTACAAATATCCATCTCCAAAAGTTAAGTCTACAAACAGTAGACTTAAGTGGGTGTCCACCCACAGACAGGCTGCCATATTGCAGACAGCAGCATGGCAGCCTGCCAACCCTGGCAGTCCAGTGGCCCCCCCTCCTACCTGTAGCCCTGATCAGTGACATACAGCACTGTATGTAAGCCCTGGTTGTCTAGTGGACCCCTCTCCCTGCCCGTAGCCTGGAATGCCGTAAAGTACAATCCACTGTTGTATACTGTTATCCCCCCACCCTGCCCTGAACCAGTCGCTGTGCCCAGTGAATCCCATAGAATCCCTGATGTTCCAGTGGACCCCCCACCCATGTAGAAACCCCTGCCCCACCCCGCTCCCCCCTCCCAGCAGTGGCAAACTGTCAGCAGGCAACACCAACCCACCTGCGCTCTGCCATGGCTGCATGCCAGACTGAGCTGTCTGTGAATGACAGCTTACAGTATGTCTCTAAGCCCATTGGTCAACCCTGTCAACCAATGGTCTTGCAGTGTGTACTGTAAGTTTTCATTCACAACTTTGTGAATGACATCATTCACAAAGTTGTGAATGAAAGCATACAGTACACACTGCAAGTCTATTGGTCAACAGGGTTAACCAATTGGCTTAGAGGTGTACTGTATGCTGCTATTCATAGAGAGCTCAGTCTGGCATGCAGCCATGGTGGAGTGCAGGTTGGTGGTGCTGCCTGCCGACAGTTTGACACTGCTGGGGGGGGAGCATGGTGGGGGTACCTACATGGGTGGGTGTCCACTGGACTGCCACTGATTCTTTGGGATTCACTGGGCACAGTGATTGGTTCTGGGCAGGGTTGGGGGTAACAGTATATAACAACAGATTGTACTTTATGCTGGTCCAGGCTGCGGGTAGGGAGAAGGGTTTCACTAGACTACCAAGGATTTACACGGGGGCAGTATTTCCTGATCAGGGGTCCACTGGACCACCAGGTATACTTTGTGCTCTATCTGGACACTGCGATCCAGTCAGGGTAGGGAGGGGGGAAGACTAGACTACCAGGGCTGCCTTACGGGGATTGGTCAGTGACATTGGTGATTCAAGCAGGGAGGGGAGACCACCAGACTACCAGTTTGGGTTGTATTATTTCCTATTACAACAGCAATTTCAGGGATTGGGGTGAGGGGACCGCCAGACTACTGGGGGTGGTTGTTCCTTTCCTCAGGTCCTACTGTGCTTCCAGGGCACCCGGCGCATTCTGCCAGCCACATCCCTGCAAGCCTCATGCAAATGGGGCCATAATGACATGCAGATGGCCCCATTGCATCTTGCTTGCATAATGGTCCCATTTGCATGTCTGGGGTTGTGAATGCCAACCTTGGGCACAGCGCATCTGGAGATGCACTGCCTCATCAGTTTCCCAGTCCAACTAGGGGAATGCGCCAGTGCATCTGGTTGGGCACAACCATGGTATTCACAGAGGGGACGTGCTGGGATCATCTTCTGGTTCATCTTTTGTGAATACCACAGTTTGGGCTCGGCACATCTCATTTGCACCAGTGCAACCAAGAGGCGCTAAGCGCATTTCTTTGTGAATCCTGCCCATGATGTATGGGGTGATAATGATGCAAGCTAAGAATGAGGCAAAATTCCGATGCATGGAGTGAGATGGAGCAAATATTACCACAAGTTGAGTCAAAAATATGATGCAGAGTGAAAATGACTCAGATTGTGTCAAAAAAATGAAGCAAACTGAGTCAAAAACTGCATGTATCGAGAACAGTGATGCAAAGTAGAGTTTAATAATGAGACAAATTGAGTCAAAAACATGAAGCAAGTTGAGTCAAACTGCATACATGGAGAAAAGTGACACAAAGAGGATAACAATTATGCAAGTTAAGGTAAAGAAATGAAGCAAACTGAGTCAAGAAATAGTGCATGGAGCAAAAATGGCACAAGCTGTGTCAAAAATTACTGCAGATGAAATGGCAAGATAATGACATTTTATGCCCAAATACATTGTCAACTAGTCCTGCAAGGGAATACTGGCTCTGTAACCACCCCCTACATAATCTGCCCTCACTTTTATATGCTCCAGTGTCAGCAGCAGCATGCATCTTCTCCACGTGTCAACAGCTTCCACCTTTGAAAATGCAAAAAAGGGGGTGGTGCCATTGGTGCATAATGTTTTTGATGTAAGCCCAATTGTGACATGTCACATCCATTTTTTTATTTTTATGCGAGCCTGATGTTAGCCACTTTGGCGTGGGCAGTTCTTCTTTTGACACAAGCAGCATTAAAAAATCAGAATTGTCACATGTTTTGACGCAGCTTGCACATTACATCATTCTTTTGTTTAAGTACCTCAGTGGAATCAACAAAGTCCAAGAGGGTAGCATCTTTCAGAAAAAGAGATGTGCAAGAACAAGGGGACACAATTTGAAGATAGAGGGGGGGGACAGCTCAGGGGCAACGTGAGGGAGTATTTTTTCACAGAGCGGGTGGTGGACGCATGGAACAGCCTTCCTGAGGAGGTTGTGGGGTCTAAAACTGTGGGAGAATTCAAGAATGCATGGGACAGACATAAGGCAATTTTTGTGGGGAGTAGGAAGAAATAGGCTGTTGGTTAAATAGGATCTGCAGCTTATCCTCTAGGTAGGAAAATGGGCAGACTAGGTAGACCAAGTGGTCCTTATCTGCCATCAAAGTCTATGTTTCTATGTTTCTTTTCTGGTGCAAGCACCTTGCATCATTCTTGGCCCTTTGAAAATCGAGCCCATTGTCTGTATTTACAGTGCAGCCTGCTGGGATACAATGCAATTCTGCAGAGTTCTGTGGCAGTGTTACTGCACGAAACAAGGCAATTTCAGTGGGAGTTAATTCCTTGTGTCAAGCAGGAATATGTGACACTGCACTGACTCCTGGCAGGATCCACTTTAGTTACCAAAATTTATTTGTCTGCTGGTTCTTTCATTTTTGAGTGGCCAGCTCTCAAAAAAGCCTTACGCAAGTAGCATACTCAGTGGTATTTGCTGAGGTGTTACTTGTATATGGCCAAGCAGATGACAGAACACTCTGCACCAGGGCTTTTAACAATTGATTGAAGGCAAGGTGCAGGGAGAATGGCTTTAGTTACATTAGGGACTGGGGGCCAGCCTGGAAGGACATACACCTCTATGGGGAAGATGCCTTGCATCCTTCCAGGAAGGGGACTACATTCATTAGTGGAAGGTTTTAAATGCTGTTTGGATGAGCATTTAGACTAGCTGGAGGGGTGAGGAAGGCTATAATACCAAAGGGATGTAAACATTGCCCCTCACCCCAGATGATGAAGCAACAAGGAGGGAGGACATGAGGGAAGGAGGCTCCCCAGGGCAGGAGTGAAAAAAGACAGGTGCGGTGAGAATTAGGCAAAGGACAAGGGGGTGTAAATAGGGAAAGAAGAAAGGAGTAAAGGAGACAGGTAACAGAGAGGTTAACACGGGAAATGTGGGAACTTCAGGGAACAACACAGGCATGGGGGAGAAAGCAGAGAGGCAGGCAGGGAGGTCATAAGGTATAGAAAGCCATGTGCACGTATCCAAGGAGTCTGGGTAATAACATTCCAGACCTGGAGACCATCATGGAGGAAAATAGCCTGGATTTGGTGGCCATAGTGGAGTTACGGTGCAATGACAGCTAGGACTGGGATAAGGCTATACCAGGCTACTCTCTGTTTTGGACAGAAAGGGAAGGATGGTTAGGAGGAGGAGGAGTTGTATTAGATGACAGGGAGGGAATCAAGGCTACAGAAGTACAGCAGCAGTTGGAGGAAAAAGGACTGGAGGTACTGCAGATCCTCCTAAAGACAGGAACTGGGGGCATTACCTGTACAGGGGTGGTACACAGACCTCCAGCACAGGGAGAGGAGTTGGATACGGCACTTGGGAAAGACATCATCAAGATGGCAAATTAGGGGGAGGTGCTATTAGTTGCTGACTTCATTCTACAAGATGTGTGTTGGAGCCTTCCAGTTGCAGGTCTGGCAAGGAGCAGAGCCATCCTTGACTCCCTGCAAGGGGCATTTCTCAGGTAGCCTGTCAAAAAACCTACATGTATATCCCCTCTTTTGGAGCCTTACCTTAAATGCCTCTCGTTTTTGCCTCCGTTTCTCCTGGTATCCCCCGAGCTGCCCTGGTACTTTGTGTTAGCACATTTTGGGGCTTACAAGCTAACAGCAATCAGCTGCTGTTTTCTTCTGCACTACTGTGCCAGTGGGCGATCACGAATGCCATTGATGTTACCGACCTCCATTTGGGGTCAAAATGGAGGATATTTCACTTGTTCTGGTGCCCCAGCTCACCTAATTGGGGATCGGAGACCAGGAGGAGGTTGTTGAGAAGCTTCGTGTGTAAAAACTGAGTTTGAACACAGGCATAAATTGGAGCTAATGCATATTAATAAGCCCCTATGAATATTAATGAGGATGCTGCCTGACACCTGGGGGGCTGTATTTTGGCAGCAGTCACTGAAAAACTACTGTAAATAAATGTTTAATAGTGGGCTTGTTTAAAAGGGCACTCAGGGGGCTACATAACTGTGGGGGTTTTATTTAATAAAAGCGAACGTACTGGCTACATCCGAACTTTATTCCAAGGGGCACTATATGGGACTGCATCCAAAATTTACCAGCAGCCATGTTACTGATACTTTGACCCCCTCAAGTGGCCCCAGATAGCTGGGTGCCCAAAGATTGCGAGAGGGGACTCCTGGGAGAAGGTGTTGACAATTCTCAGGCACCAAGAGGCATAGCCAATCAATAATCAAAGAGGGTTCAAGATGTTGATTGATGACAGGATTGGACCAATCAGAGGGCAGAATCCTAGGTACAATCCCAGGGACTCCAGGGGGTTGAGGCAGTCTGTTCTGGGCTCTGATCATGTCAAGAGAGCTCAGTGCTGCGAGAACAGAACACTTTTAAGGCCTTTCTCAGGACTTAAATTAGAGCTAGTTGTCACAAACCCACTCAGCAGGTCAGCTCTCTACTCCCAAAGTACCAACCTCCAAGTGCAGTCTTGTGAACAGTTAACAGAATAAGATAACTCTCTTGTCTGTTTTTGTGGATTCGAATCAACCTTTGGTCTCGAGTTCTGGAGGGATTCAAACTGTGAACCTCTTGTTAGCGTACCCAATGTACAGGCTCAGATAATTCTGTCTTCAGGGGGGCCAGATATCTTTGCCTATGGGCACCTAACCAGGCGTACAGAAATGAACCCTTAAAAATTGTAATAAAAGACCTCAGATTTAAAACGCTTACCTTTTTCCAGTTTGGTACCACCATTCAAGCTTATGTATAGTGTCTGCTTTAACCATATATACTCTACTTGTAAAGGAAAGAAATCAAAGACAGACCAAGTAAGCTCTAAAAATAGAGTTTTACTAAAATAGAAAAAATATGTAACACACAAAATACAGAACTATTATGTCACAAGACATACAAATCTCTTAAACAAAACAGGTTTAAACAGTGCAATTCTTACTACAGTACTTAGATTTGTCTCTCTCTCTCTCTCTCTAAACACCTGCTTAAAGTGCTCACAGATGTTTCTTGTCAGAGTCTAGATAGAAGTGTCTCTCTGAAGTAAAACATAATATTCCTTAAAGAAAACTGTATTTGCCAACCCCATTGTGTGAGGTCACCTAGCTCCTCCTCTGTCAGAATATATAAAAAAATATATCTATACTAAAACAGGATGTCTTTTCAAGGCATTAAATTCTGTAATTTTCAGCACAACTCATTTTCTCTTTCAAATTACTCTCTTTGATCTATGATAAGCTTCCTCTCTCATACAGACATCAAGGAACATTTACAACTTCACACCCATGTGTAATAACCTGGGTTTCCCTCCAAACATCATAAAATGGATATGATCTTCCCTCTTAGCAACTACAGCTATAATTAACTCAGACAAACAGGAGATCCTTGTTTAAGGTCAGGTCTGTAATTAGCTCATGGCTTTAATCTTTTGTGGATTCGAATCAACCTTTGGTCTCGAGTTCTGGAGGGATTCAAACTGTGAACCTCTTGTTAGCGTACCCAATGTACAGGCTCAGATAATTCTGTCTTCAGGGGGGCCAGATATCTTTGCCTATGGGCACCTAACCAGGCGTACAGAAATGAACCCTTAAAAATTGTAATAAAAGACCTCAGATTTAAAACGCCGGGGGGGGGGTGAGTGAGGTCATTCCAAGAGCACCAGATTTCTCAGCAGAGACAATCAGTATTACATTTTTATATTTTAAAAAAATGATACAGCACTCAGAACTGGCTGTTCACATCACACTGCTCTGTGAAGTAAACAAGAAGAAGTCCTGTTGTTAGAAGGACCTGTGCTGTTGTAGCACGTGATCCAGGCATGTTACTGAAGTTTGTTGTTTTGGAGGAGATTTCTGCTGCAGTTATCCTGCACCAGTTTGGGATTGGGGAGAGACTGTTTCACTGGGAAAGCACCTTGCTGGAAACTGGATTAAGCCAGAGTGAAGGTGGAAGCTGCTTGAAGTGTAGAGACTGTCAGAGAGTTGTGTGCAGCCTGAATGAGAAGTGGATGTCGTTTGAACCAGAGAGGCTGAAAAGGAAGAGCTGAGCAGGTGTCCTATGTTTCAGAAACCTGTGGTTGCTGTTGTATTCCAGTGTGGAAAAGGACTGTTGAGTTGGACTGTAAAATTTTGTTGCCAAACAGCACTGGCATGTACAAAGAGCTGTAGAGTTAGCTGGTTGCATGCCGGAGCCATTTCCTGCTGAGAGAAAGAAGAGGACCTAAGGAGTTTCCAGCTGTATATCAGAGACAGGTGGGGAACTTGCTAACCCCCTCCAAGAGGGGTCTGCTGGTCACAGGGGATCATGGGTTTACTCCCAAGTGCTAGGGCACTCTGACCTGTGAGGGAGCCGGGCTGTGGAGCCAGCCCTTAGTCTGGGTCCTCTGGGGTTTGGTGGGTCTTGCACAGTAGCTCTGCAATGGGCCTGAATAGGCTGAAGGGGTCAAGCGGCCAGATCATCAATCAAGGGGAAAAGCGGCCAGATATTTAATCAAGATCAAGTCTCAAGGAATATTTTTGCTGCTCATTTGTTTCACCCTCCTTTGATCTGAAACTCCCTAATTCAGACTGGTGGAAGCCTTCTGCCTCAGGAACTCATCAGATATCCAGGAATATGAGTACCTAAGGCTTGCCATGGCATTCAGGCTATGTGTCTGTTTAATTGTTTCAACCATTTACATAATTTCCAGGGCCCAAATGCAGGCTGAACCACGGCAACTAGGAGGTCTGCATTTCCTGGGTACCCAGAATGAACACAGGGTAACACTGGTACCAGTGGGGGTGTACTTCTGGGGTGTTCAGCCTATGGGCTCATATGTTCCTAATTGTTCTTACCAGACTTATTAACCAATCTTCCTTCCACAGCTACCCCAGTTCCAGGTACCCCGATCCTAGTCCTTCACCCTAGTAAAGCTGTGTTTTGTTGTTTGGAACTGCTGAATGAAGGGTGCTTTTGAGGGGATCAACTGTAAAGGATATGTGGTATCTAGTAATGGGAAACTGTTTGGCATCTATAATGTGGGTTGGTTGGAAGGGGAGGTGGAGAGGTACAGCATCCCAGATGGTGGACCAGTCACGCACCTGGCCCACTTCAGCTTACTCCGGGCACAGACACCTCGCAATTTTTATTTCACTTCTGGTATAGAACCCCCAAATACCAACATATCAGGACCTAGGCCCCTTAACCTGTGTGAAGGCCAACAGGCAGGAGTAGTAGCCCACTGGCTTATGGCACCTGGACTACAGTAGGTACAGGGCAGTGCTGGACCTGATGTTTACAAACAGTTGCAGTATTGCAGATGTCAGTGGGGGTAGTCCCCTTGCTACCGGTGATCATAGTTCAGTGTGGTTTAACATTAAGACAGCAGCAGAGGTAAATCACATGAGGGCAAGGGTCCTGGATTTTAGGATGGTGGATTTCAAAGAAATGGAAGACTCCCAGAGAAACTGTCTAGTGGGGGGTTGTCAGAGAGGATAGAGAAACAGTGAGGAAAAATAAAGGACAGCGTCATCAAGGCAAACAGCCTCTGTGTGAAGGAAGTGAGTAAAAGCAAAAGGAACAAACTCTGGCCAGAGCCGATAGGGCTGCAGGTGAAGAATTTGGGGTACAAATGTTGAAATGTATCAAAGTTAGGAGCCTGTGATTGCAAAATGTTAAATAGGCTCATAAATGTGATATTTTGTAATATTTTTACACCAAATTTTCAACATAGCATTGATATAAAAAAAATACAAAATAAAGTACAGGAGGGAAGTATTTTTCAGAAAAAAGGTACTCAGGAACGAGAAGACCTGATATGAAGCTGGGGGGGGGGGCATTTCAGGAGTGATGTGAGGAAGTACTTCTTCAGAGACAGTGGTGGATTCCTGCAGCAGCATTTCACTGGAGGTGGTAGTGGCAAAAACAGTAGTGGGGTGTCAGAATGCATGGAATAGGTACAAGGGAATCTCAGTGAAAGGGGGAGGGAGAACTGACCTATGTAGCTCATGTGGGATCTGCGGTGTTACTGTAGGCAGGGAAAAATTGGCAGATGGGGGGGGCAAACAGTCCTTAACTGCAAGTAATCTCTTTGTTTCTGTGTTTCCAGTTCCAAAAGGGGGGGCACAATACATGATGCAGGGCCAGTGCTCAGGGAAGTAGGGCAGCCAGCTTTCAAATGCAGAAGCAAAGAATGCAAAAGTCCTGCACAACTCACAAAGGAAACTACCAGCCAGACACAGCATAATCCTGAAAATTCTTTAATGGCACTAATATCATGAACAGCTTTAAGTACAAACATAATCCGTTATAAGCAAGAAAGCTGACAAAAGCAGTAAATGCTAGATGTAAAGGTATGGCTACAGGTAAAAAAAGTCTATGGCTGTAGGAAGCCCAAGCACTTTGACTCTCAACAAGTCTTCATCAGGGGCATGGCTAGTTAATCTTTTAAAAAAAGATTTCAAATCCCACTGCTTGTTTAAAGCAGCAGGTGTAACACTTTGTAATTCATAAATCCAAGTTGATTTTTTCCACACTAGTTTATCCACTCATTCCCCCCGTAAAGGACCCACCACTCTCTCAATGTCTATGAACCTTAATTCTTTAGGATGTGAATTATGGCAATCAAACAAATGACTACCGGGGGGAGGGGTCAAGTCTCCTATTAATAATACTGCTCAATAGTCGTGTGTGCTAGTTCTCAAGCTGGACACTGTTTTCCACACATATATATTATTGCAGTTACACCATAGAGCATATGTGACAAAGTCAGTACTGCAGTTAATAAATTCATGTCTCCAACTTTAAATCTTCATGAAGGGGGTGTACAAACTCTTTACCAGGCTGTGTATATGTGCACACATTACAATTGCAGCTTTTAAAGAAACCTTTTGGCTTGTATGGTAACCATTGGTTGTTAATGATAGCTGATTTGTCTCAAATTGGCTATGGACTAACTTGTCTCTCAGACTGTTTGCTCTACTTAAATCATGGGTCATCACCCACTGCTGAAGTCACATGATTGTCACCAAGCAGGATTGGTAAGTTACAATAAATTATATTGTCAATTTTACCTGCCAAATGATTGAATTTACTGACAAAAGTAACATGACCATATTCATAAATTAAATTTTTCAAGTGACTTTTCATTGTTTTTATTTTCATTATACAATGGCAAGTAAGAATTCTGTTTCCTGATTGGTCAACTGGTCACCACAGCTGGGATGTTATCATTGCATAACATCCCAGTTGTAGTGTCAGCCAGCTGTTAGCCTCAGAGATTGTACTAAACATATCCCTTCACAGCAGCTTCTCACAGAAAGTCTGTCAGCTATACCTGAATGACACAATTCAGGACAGTGAACTTCACTGTCTGTACCATGGATTCAATAAATGAATGATTTTCAGAAGATTAAAAAAAAAAGCGCTAAAACCAGAGGCAAAAAAAAAGTAAAGAAAAAAAAGACGGCATCTACAAGTAGAAGAAAACCAGCTTGACAACATTGAATGGAGCAGAAATGAGCCTGCCACAAAATGTCAAACCAACTGGGCTGTCAAAGTTTGTCAAGACTGGCTTCAAAAAACAGAAACAGAAGTAGAAGTTAACATAGTAAGTGCCAATGATTTGAATGTGATTCTTAGAAAAGTCTATGCTTCTATGAGAAATTCAAGTGGTGATTACTATGGCATTAGCAGTTACATTGGAGTTTGAGCGTGACTGAGCCGTTATTTAAATGTCTCCTGTCAGTAGAAACCTTAACATCCTAACAAACCCTGAATTCCAAAGTGCAAACAACATTTTCACTGCTCAAATAAAAAACTTAAGACGTGAGGGGAGAGAGGAAACAAGACACCACCCTCCCCTCACCACCACAGACCTCCAGCTGCTGAGAGAATCCCTGGCCCTCAGTAGTGAAACCCCCAAAGGACTGCTACTCTGCGTCTGGCTTGAGTTACAAATAGATTTCGCCAGGCATGGCTGTGAGGGCCAGTGCCAACTAAAGCCATCCTGCTTTGAATTTAAACAAACGGATAATGGTCTAGAATATGTCTCTTTAAACTTTAATGAAAAAACAAAAAAACACTGGGATCCCCACGAAAAAGACAGAGACAGATATCAAGGGGCAGTGTTTGAGATCAAAGGGCAACCACACTGTCCAGTAACCGCACTAAAAAAATACCTCAGTAATCTACCACAAAATCCACCATGTCTGTTCCTGCATCCCAGAAAAAAGACATTTAACCCTTGGGAAAATGAAACAAAATGGTACACTTTAGAGCCCATAGGCAAAAATTACCTTTCGTCAATGCTCCCGAAGATGTGTGTTGTAGCAGGACTAGCAAACTCTTACATGAACCATTCCCTGCGTGCGACCACTATTCAGCTGCTAAGCAATGCCGGACTTGAAAGCAAACTGATTATATCTGTCACCGGTCACAAGCAGCAATCCTTACTGAACAGTTACTGGGCATCAATCTTGCAAGAACACAGGAACTGGAGTTCAATTTTACAGTATCTGGCATGCAACCTGAAACCAGCAGCACGATTGGAGCTCCTGAAGACACAACCAAACATGTGTACCTGATGGAAACAATGTCAGCCTCCGGAACAGAAATCTTACCAAAAACCATCGGACCCTGTAAAAACAGAGACTGCAGTGTCCAAGATTCAAACCCACGATGCCACAACCGGCACTGTGTTCCCGACAGAAGCAGCAGTGTCAACATCTGGAAGATAGACCTTCTCTGCAACCTGTAGCACCAGTGCTGGATCCACAGAGCCAGCCCAAAGTAACAGCAGAACATCCCTGCAAAGCAGCAGTCAGTTTTACATACAAGGCAACTCTAATTGCATTTTCAATATCTATAAATCATAAATGCAGCATCATAGTTGCTAAAGTAAAATGTCATGTCTGCTAGTTTAAAGCAAAGTTCCTTGGAAAAGAACTTTGCCTGTTGTTCAGTGAAAGTTGTTGTTCTATTAACATAAAATTAAAAAAACAGTTTGTGCTTCAAGTGTAAAATTTTTAAAAAAGTAATGTGAGCATAAAGACAGTTTCTGCCTAAAGTGTTACATTTAAAAAAAATATTTAACATGAGCATAAAATGCACACTTTTAGTCACATCACCTTAGAATAAAGAATTTGACATAACACTAATTAAATTACACATCTGTAACAGTTCAACTTTGGAAATATTTGATGTAGTGGAAGGATATTTGACATTTTCTTTTTTAAAAACCCTTTCAAACTAAAAATTATTTGCCTGCCTTATTATTTAATAGTTATGAGCCATTGTATAAAAGGAATAATGCTCTCTAGGTTGGGTGTTATGCTGGGATAACATCCCTTCTCAGGTGTTGGACACCCTCGGCTGATGGCCTCGGGCCCAACCACCCCAGGCAGGATGTCATCCTAGCATAACATCCACCCTGTCAGTCATTATTCCTTTAGTAAGTCAGCTTTATCTCTAGCCTTTCTCAGTAATGTTTTGTTATAACTCCTGTTGAGAAATCTCATCTCCAGTACATTAGCCTGTCAGTCATGTGGTTCAGATGAACTACATTTTCTTTTTCTTTTTTTTTTATTACTTTTTCTCCCCCATCTCTGGCAGACTACATTCAGGAGGTGGCCCCAGCCCCATCCCCCTGATGTCCGCTATCAGCACCGACCAAATTTACAAAGGGCTTGACCCCTGGAGGGGTCAGCAGGGGATCCTCAGGCCCCAACCAAAGATTGCATCCAGTTCTGGTCAGCGCCCAGCTGGTTGGGGAGCGGGAACTGCCAGCCCCTCCATCATCCAACAGCTGGAGATATGTTTTCTCTTTTTTATTTCTCTTGGAGGAAAAGGGCGTGCAATGACACCAGTTGTGGTGTGACGTATGCTCCCAAGCATCGCATACTGGGCATCTGCCCCACCTCTACCCACCTTGTAGAATGTCAGTGTGCCATCCCCCTGCTTCTGCTAGAGGCCAGGCAAGCACCAATCACTGGTCCCCCCCCCCCGGTGGAGGAGAGCTGTCCTTGGCATGCTTGATCCTCCTCCTCCCTGGCCAACCCCCCTGTAACCCACTCGCACTGTGAACACAGGTTACTGGTATGGCAGGACGTAAGGCATGATGCCTCAGTCCTCCACACCAGAGGGCTGGCCACTATTTTCTTTTTAATCTTAACAATTGACTATAAGGGATATAATTTTTCAAAGGCATCAAATGTGTACTATCTGCTCTCAGGATTGTATTCGTAGCAGTGTTTTTCTGAAGCACTGAGTTTCAAATATTTCTACTTTGCCATGTTTCTCTCATGTCTCCTGTCAGTAGAAATATCACTTCTGAAAACAGGAGTATTACAAGCAGCTGCCTTGGAAATACTTGTGCCTTGAATTATGACACAAATAAGTGTTGCCATGGTAGTCACTAAAATTCATAATGATATTCAGGGTTATAGCAAGCCATGGCTAGTCATGGTCTGGTCAATATACTGGGTAACGGCCATGACTGGATATTTATTATGGACCCCACCCTATTTCCCCCTTCCCCACTTCTGCACCTTCTAAAATACTCAGCTTATCAGTATTTTGTTTAGTTCTCAAGTTTGCTGCTTGTTTTTTTTTTATTTCCATATCAATCAGCATGATAGGATTATAAGAACATTTACAAATTTTGCAGCAGAAAGGGCTTTAATTGCCATTGAACTGCATTGTTTCCTGCAGCATACTGCAGCATTTTATGATATACCACAGTATTACTGCATGGCTTCCTAGCTGGTGCTGCTGTCCATTTTTTAGGCCCAAGCTGATGATCTTAATGAAATCAGCCTCTCATCATACCAGGGGCCCCCCACCCTGTATTTTTTTTTTGGTGCAGGGCTGACAGTGTTGGCTGGCAGATGTTTTGCAGGCTTTTGAAAACAACTGGGTGGCCAACTATGTCAACAGTAGTGCATGATGTCATCACGTTCTGTGTAACGGCATGGCACACCAAGATGCAGTGATGCCTGGTGCATCATTTGTTCACTTGGCATGGTAGGGGTGGGTACCTCCATTAAAAAGAAGGCAGTGATGATGTCCTGGAACACATATAGTTTCACCCACTGCTGATGGTGACCCTGGGTAACCGCCCTTCTACGGTTTATTTTTGTTTATTGAAAAGTTTCACCAGAAAGGCACGGAACACCAAGTTGCTCATCTCCCATCTCTCATCATACCATGGGCCCCCTACCCTGTCTTTTTTTTGGTGCAGGGCTGACAGTGTTGGCTCTCTCCTCAGCCACTTCCATATAACTGCCTTGTTGTAGGCTGCCACACAGATGTACCAAAGGTAGAGGCCGTTAGTTCCCCTAAGCCCCACAGGCGGCAATCCAAGGACAATATTTTGTAAGAGGATTGGATGAGGGTTACCAAATAACATCTTTATATCAGTAAACATTTCATGTTTAAATTCTTCCAAGGCTGGGTATAAATAAAACATATGGAAATGCGAAACAGCCCCCACATCCCCTCCAACATCGGGGGACACCTCTGGATCACATCTAGCCTGCATTCGAGGGGTAAGAAAAAATCTGACCTGGACTCTCCACATATATTCTTTCCACAACAGAGAAGAGGTCACCCTGGAAGAGCCCCTCCAAATCTTCATCCATTCTGTTTGTGAAAGACAAATTTCTGCCTCCCTCCATCATTTAGCTGTGATAGGGTCAGTAGTATCCACTCAATGTGTATTTAAAAAGGAAGAAATCATGTCTATAGCTTTCTTGGGGATCCTTAATGACAGTAGATCTGTAAAGTAGGGGTCTGGTGTGTCGGGTAGACTACACCTACTTTGTTGCTTCATTTTGGGCTGAATATAATCTTGTATTTGAAAATATTGAAGCATATCATTACTAGTCCAACCAAATGCCCCAGAACACTCCTCAAATGACAGAATAGAAACATAGAAACATAGATTTTGATGGCAGATAAGAACTGCTTGGCCCACC
Source organism: Neoceratodus forsteri (assembly GCA_016271365.2). NCBI lineage: Eukaryota > Metazoa > Chordata > Ceratodontiformes > Ceratodontidae > Neoceratodus > Neoceratodus forsteri. Next base: position 1,151,049,585 of record CM057451.1, on the reverse strand, counting down.
CAGTCTGCCCATTTCCCTACCTAATGGATAAGCTGCAGATCCTAGTTAACCAGCAGCCTTCTTCTTCCTAACCCCACCCCCTAGAATTGCCTTATGACTGTCCCATGCATGCTTGAATTCCACCACTGTTTTTGACTCCACAACCTCTTCCGGAAGGCCGTTCCATGCATCCACAACCCTCTCTGTGAAAAAATACTTCCTTAAATTACCTCTGAGCCACCCCTTCTATCTTCAAATTGTGCCCCCTTGTTCTTGCACACCTCTTTTTTTGAAAGATGCTACCCTCTTGGACTTTGTTGATTCCCTTGAGGTACTTGAAAGTTTCTATCATGTCCCCCTCCTCCTCCTTTCTCAAGCTATACATATTCAGCTTCTTAAGTCTCTCTTTATATGTCTTCCAGTGCAGACCCTGCACCATTTTGTTGCCTCCTCTGGACAGTCTCCATCCTGTCTATGTTCTTTGCGGAGATTGGGTTCCAGATCTGCACGCAGTACTCCAGATGGGGCCTCACCAACTGTCTGTACAGAGGGATAATAACTTCCTGTTTTCTACTGGTGATGCCTCCTATGCAACCCAGTATCCCCCCAGCCCTCCTTGCTGCCCACTCACATTGCTTGCCCACCTTTAGGTCATCTGATATGACTACCCCCAGGTCCCTTTCCATTTTTGTTGTTGTTAGTATCTCACCCCCCATTGTGTACTCTTCCCCTGGGTTTTGTTTCCCAGGTGCATTACCTTGCACTACTTAGCATTGAATCTAAGCTGCCATATATTTGACCATTCCTCTAACCTTGCCAAGTCCCTTCTCATCCTTTCCACCCCACCTTGTGCATCAACTCTGTTGCAGATCTTTGTGTCTTCTGCAAAGAGACATGCTTTTCCTTCCAGTCCCTCTGCAATGTCGCTAATAAAGACATTGAAGAGGACCAGTCCCAATACTGAACCCTGCAGTACACCACTAGTAACCCCAGTTTCTTCAGAGTGGACTCCATTTACTTTTACTCTCTGTGTCCTATTCTCCAGCCAATTCTTTACCCAGGCTGTCATCTTGGGACCCACTCCCTGGCTGGCTAACTTGATTATTAATCTTTTGTGTGGGACTGTGTCAAATGCCTTGCCAAAGTCTAGGTAGACCATGTCCACAGCCCCTCCCTGATTTACTACTTTGGTCACCCAGTCATAGAAATCTATCAGATTTGTCTGGCATGACATTCCGCTGTGAATCCATGCTGCCTTGGGTCCTGGAGCCTCTGGCCTCTAGATACTCAACAGTTATTTCCTTCAGAAGTGATTCCATTATTTTCCCTACCACTGAGGTTAAACTAACAGGTCTGTAGTTTTCTGCTTCTGCCTTGCTCCCACTTTTGTGAAGGGGAATCACATCTGCCCTTCTCCAGTCCTTGGGTACCACCCCATCCTCCCATGATTTGTTAAAGAGGGTAGTTAGTGGTGTCACTAGTTCTACCCTTAGTTATTTTAGAATTCTGGAATGAATCCCATCAGGCCCCATTACTGTGTCCACCTTCAGTTTTAAGAGTTGTTTCAGAACCCTTTCTTCTGTAAATGGGCTGGTATTAACTTCTGTATCCAGAGTGTTTCTACTGTTTGTTTTAGGTACCTCCCCCACTTCCTTTGTAAATACTGAGCAAAAATATTTGTTTAGTATTTCTGCCTTTTCACAGTCACCCTCTGTCCACTCTCCCTCCTCTTTATTAAGCCTCACTAACCCTCCCTTGGTCTTCCTTCGCTCCCTGATGTACCTATAAAAGGTTGTATCCCCCTTCTTAACTGAGTTGGCTATCTTTTCCTTGGTTTGGGCCTTTGCTGTTCTGACTGCCTTCTCAGCTTCCTTTTGCTTTAACTGATACAGTTCTCTGTCCTGCTCCTTCTGTGATTCCTTGTACTTCCTGAATGCTTTCTCTTTCTCTTGAACCTTCACTGCCACTTCCTTTGAGAACCATAGTGGTTTCTTACATCATTTTGTTTATTTGCTTCACACAAAGGCTTGTTACCTCTGTGATGGCAGTTTTTATTATTCCCCATTGTTCTTCCACCCCCTCCTTCCTGCCCATTTGCTAGTGCATTCCTTAGGCACTCACCCATTTTGGCAAAGTCAGCCCTCCTAAAGTCCAGTACTTTTGCCTTTGTATGGCTTGACTCTATGTTGTGTTTATTGTGAACCATACTGTTCAATGGTCGCTAGTTCCCAGATGGCTACCCACTTCTACATCTGTGATCCTCTCTTCATCTCCATTGAGAGAACCAGGTCTAAGATAGCATCCCCTTTCATTATTTGAGGTGAATAGTGCAACCTCTGCCTGGCCTGCTGCCTATATCAATTGTCACTGACCCCCGGGGGAAACCCCTGGATCTAGTAAAACAGCAGTACCACCATATATCCTCCCTGACCCGGGAAAAAGTTTCAGTTCATCTCAAGCCTGCAGTGTTACATGAGCTGCCAAATGATAGTCTTGAGTACTATGTCGCCCATGAGGGGATCAAATAAGTAGGAGCCAATTGGATGATCTGGGCTCAGGCCCTTTTCCATATCATGCCAACATGCAGGAAGGTGAGAAGAATTCCACAGTAAGGCCTTCTTGATTGGACCACTAACCAATATTTATATAGATCTGGGAGTGTTCCCCCCGCCCATCGCTTGTTAGCAAATAAAAGTGTTTTTTGAATTCATGGTTTCTTGTTCACCCAGATAAATCTCATAATCTTCCTCTGCATCTCAGTAAACCACCTCTGAGTAAATGGGGTAGGAGCACATTGAAATATATATATAAAAACTTAGGGAGGAGATTCATTTTAAAGAGGAACTGTCATCAACAGGGTTTCTTAATATCTGAAAGACCGTAAAAGCTAATTTGATTGAGCCATTGTGTTTATCTATGAGTCTTTGCAGTCTAGAGTTATTCATATGTAAATCAGTCTGTAATTAAGGGCTGGGGTAGCCATATGTTTTAGGCTCCTGACAGGAAATTATGTCACCGAGGATCTTGGCCTCCATTGACTGTAGGTTAAATAGGAAATAGTCTGTTTTATTTAGTGTGTTTTAAGGTGTTATTACAACACTTTCTACATTTATAATTGTTTTGTATGTGCATTGAAACAAGTAAGTTATCACCATTACAATTCAAACTGTTAGCAAAAATAATCCATTTTTAGGATTGCTTTAACCTACAGGCTATACTGCCAGCTGATCATTAAAACCTACACATCTCAAGGCTGGCTCTGCGGTGCCAAAGGGTATTGGGGCTCCATATCAGGATTTCTAAACCCTGGCTGTGTTCATGTTAGTGCAGATTTCTGGGGCTGCTGCAGCACTAACTTCTCTTCTATTTTATTCCCTCTCTTACAGTCTTTTATCATACAATTTTGAGTGTGAACTCATGTTTACAAGATGCAAATGTGACTACGTACCTACTGGCCTGGCATCATGGGGCCAGCCTTGAAATGTGTAGTTTGTGATAAACAGCTTGTAGTACAACCTAGAGGTTAAAGCAAAGAGCTGTGAACAAGCTTCATTCATCCAGCTGAATGGGGTTTGATTCCAACATGCTCTACTTGTAAATTGTGTAACCAGAGTAAGTCACTTAACCTCCCTGTGCTCCCAAAACACATCCCAAAACAAGCTGTAGCTGTGTGCCTTTCCTGGACAATGACAGTAAAAACAATTTGAGCATGTGTTATGATTCTAAAAATATTATGCTCTTTCTATTAAGATTTGACTTGAAAAGAAGAAAAATAGGACACCATTAATTGTTTATTAATTGCGAAAACACATGGATGGACAACATTGTTTTAAAAAAGCCTAATCTGAACTTAATTATTACAATATATAATAATGTGTGTGTGTGTGAGAGAGAGGTCAAAATGTTGCACACACCCGAGGTGTCGGATGCTACATTAACCCTGATGGCAAAGTCTGAGTGGTTTATAAAAGCATCCCACACTGAGGGTGTGTGCAAAATTCTGGGTTTTACATGCACACAGCCATAGATTATTTTATTTAATTAATGGAGATAATTGTTTTCCCTTTCAGCACAGTTCAGTTAGTGCAGCACTTCTATCAGACACACACACACACCCACACACCACACGTGTGCGCGAGTACACACACACACACACCCTTTCTCTCCCTATATTCTTCTTTCTTTTTTACATTACAGTGGGAATGGCATTCTGGAAAGTTGCAGTCTATCAGCATACTGTAGTTACAGAGTGTAAGACACACTGGAAGAGTACGGGCTGCAGGATCAACCAGACTGACTTTTTTCCTTTACAGTACAAAATCCCATTCCATCCAAAGTATTTCAGTAAGAACTGTTATTCTTTTAACTTCATCAAAAGAAGTAAAATACTGTTGTAATAATGCATTTCAGGTTATGCATGTTTTAACTGTGTTGTAGATCTATGTGTTTTTGCAATTAATAAACCAGTAATGGTGTCCTATTTTTTCTTTTCAAGTCAAATCTGGATAGAAAGATAATATTTTCAGAATCATAATACATGCTCAGATTGTTTTTATTGTCTTTGTCCAGGAAAGGCTCACAGCTACACCTTGCTTCTGGGTGTTTTTTGGGAGCACAGAGAGGTTAAGTGACTGGCTCTGGTCACACAATATACAGGTAGAGCATGATAACATCAACATCCATTCTGCTGGGTGAATGAAGTTTACTCACAGCTCTTTGCTTTAACCTCTAGGCTGTACTGCCAGCTGATAATCAAAAACTTCAAGGCCAGTCCCATGATATAACGCCAGTAGGTATGTGGCCACATTTGCACCTTGTAGACCTGAGTTCACACCCAAAATTGTAAGAGAAAAGGCTTTAGGAGAGGGAATAGAAAAAGACAGAAGTTGGTGCTGTGGCAGCCCCAGAAATCTGTGCTGATATGAACACAGACAGGGTTTAGAAATCCTGATATGGAGCCCCAATACCTGTTGGCACTGCCAGCCTTGAGATGTGTAGTCTTTGATGATCAGCTGGCAGTATAGTCTAGACTTGGGTTATAGCAACCCTACAGATTGATTATTTTTACTAACAGTTTGTAAATGCACATACAAAACAAGTATTATAAAAGTAGAAAGTGTTGTAATAACACCTTAAAACACACTTAATAAAACAGACAAATGCCTATCTAACCTACAGTCAATGGAGGTCCAAGATCCTCGGTGACATCATTTCCTGTTGGGAGCCTAATGCATATGGCTGCCCCAGCCCTTAATTACAGACTGACTTACATATGAATAACTCTAGACTGCAAAGACTCACAGATAAACACAATGGTGTACTCAAATTAGCTGTTTATGGTCTTTCAGACATTAAGAAACCCTATTAATGACAGTTCCCCTTTAACTGCTTGTATTTAAGCATACATTGGGAGGGGTAGTAGTTACCATCTTTTTATATCTTCTTCAGCTTGTTTTATTAGAGAGGCATCATTATCTATATACAAATATTTGTTTGAAAATCTTAATCTAATGCCTAAATATTTAAGAACAACCATATCCTATTTCATCAGATATTTCTGCCTAAAACTTGGTCAGTGATTATACTGAAATCTTAGTATTTCTGTTTTTGTAGAACTGATTGTATATCCTGAGATACAAGAAAACTTTTCTATCAGCTACATCACTCTAGGGAAGGATTTCTTGGGCTTACTGAGATAGAGAAGAATATCATCTGTGTACAAGGCAGTCTTGTGCTCCTATGTGCAAAGCTTTACCCCCCAAATTACCGGATCTTGTCTTATTCGCTGTGCCAGGGGGTAAATATATATGGCAAACAGCAGTGGCAACGTTGGACACTCCTGTTGGGTGCCTCCACTGAACTGAAACCCTGTTGATATGGTGCCATTAGTATGGACATAGGCCTGAGGGCCTGTGTATAAGCTTTAAATTGTGTCAACAAACTTCCTAGAGAACCCAAACCCAGCAAGGACCCCATACAAAAATTCCCAAGTGACTTGATCAAATTCCTTTTCAGCATCCACACTTACCATCAAGGCCAGTATATTAATGGTATTAAGATGGTCAGTAATATGCAGGGTGTGATGTACGCTTTCTGCAGCCTGCTATTCTGCCACAAACCCTACCTGATCTCTGTGAACTGTGGTGGGAAGAAAAAACTACTCACCATAGTAATCTTGTTTCTTCCAAGGGAATTTTATTGCATTCTGACTTAAGCAGTATGATCTCACCACAGGACTGCCCTGGAGAAGAAATGGTTAACAGAACCTATGCAAATGATGGAATGCTAGGCTCAAGCTTGGTTTTTAAACCACCATCCATGGTAAACAGTTCTAAACCATCATATTCTTATGAAGCATGCACCAAAACTTATCTAACTAAGCACCACTACTAGGTTGGGAAACCATATGAGCATACCTCCCATAACAGTGACAAAGGACAAATAGAAAGTACTATTGGTGATGCTGGTAAAGAAGGGCAGGATGGGGGGGGGGAAGGGTGGAAGGTGGTTACCCTTAATGCTAGGAGCCTTGGGAGGAAAACTGCAGAGTTACAGGTGCTCATGGCAGAGGGAGAGGTGGACATTGCGGCCATCACAGAAACATGGGCCACCCAATACATGACTGGGACCTGTGTGTACCAGGGTACAGGTTATTTTGTAGGGACAGGGTGATTGGGAAAGGAGGGAGGATAGCACTATATGTGAAGGAAGGACTGAAGTGTGTAAGGGAGGAAGGGGAGGAGGGTAGTACGGAGTCACTTTGGATGCAAATCCAGGATTCCAAGAATAGGATTCTCAGAATGGGAGTGGTGCACGGGCCACCTTCTATGATGGAGGAGTTAGACAGGGAACTAGCAGGACAGATTACAAGGACCTGCGAGAAGGGTAGTGTGGTGATTGTGAGGGACTTCAACATGCCAGGAGTGGAGTACCCCAATAACCAGAAACAGAAAGGAGCAGGTACTGCTGGATACCTTCCAGGACAGCTTCCTGCTGCAAATGGTCAGTGAACCAACCAGGTTAGGGAATGCCCTTGACCTTGTTTTGGCAAATGGGGACTTTGTGAAAGAACTTACAGTGGAGAAACCGCTGTCAGGGAGTGACCACCACTCAGTATGACGTTTACAGTATGAAGTGAATAATAGTAAAATACTTTACCAAAGATTTTGTAAAGAATGTTTTTTTAAAAATAATCATGTTGTCACATTTTGTATATTTACTATGCATATTTTAACATTGAGCACACTTTAAAGGTAGTGAGTGGTGGCATTACAGGCACTGTTGAAGGCAGTAACCATGGAATCCAAATATATATAAATAACTACTTTGGAGTAAATGGCAATTAAACTCCGGTGAAGACAAGTTTACGTCAGAAATGTCAAGACTAAACCATGGTTTAACCCACATTAGGAAAGCCCAGGATGCTGTAAAAATGAAAACTGGTAAACAGGTACAAAGTAACAGCAAACAAAAGCCTTCAGACTCTACAGAACGAGTAAAGAGAGTCTTAAAAATACTAGAAAAGTAATGGAGAAGCCAGAAGTCTGTGAACTTGGGCAGTAGAGCCAGAAAAAGTTTTAAACTTGTAATGGACCAGAATAGATCTAAACACAGCAGTGATGAGCCTGCAACATTAACATAAGACTTTCCTGTTGTTGTGAACGTGTCCATAATGGGGCCACGGTGCAAGTAACACTGTATGGTTGTCCATTACCGTTGTTCTCACTAAGTACAGGTAAAAAGGTTTTGCACTATAAACATTGGGACCTATGCTCCTAGGGGCGGGAATTATGTGCCCAAGGTACATATCCTGCATGCAGAGTTCTGCACCTGCAGATAGGTGCATGCCACCAGTATTCCCCAATGGCCACGTCCCGTCCACTAACAGATGAGTATGGGAAGGAAGGAAGGAAGGAAGGAAGGAGGGAGGGAGGGAAGAAGGAAGGAGGAAGGAGGGAAGGAAGGAAGGAAGGAAGGAAGGAAGGAAGGAAGGAAGGAAGGAAGGAAGGAAGGAAGGAAGGAAGGAATTTACTTCACACAGTCCTAGTGGGAATACTCTGTCACACCTTTTAGGACTGCTTGGCATAAGCCAGCAGACTTCTTGCAGAGTCATGAGAGTTGGTCTAAAAGAAGAAGACTGAAAAATTGCCTAGCGACTTGTGGACTACTTTTGGGTATTTCTCCACCACTGCCTGCCTGCCCAAGGATGTCCCCACAGAGCTCACATGTAAGTAAATCTTATATGTGAACTGTGTGGGTAGGCTGTTGTAGGTACAATACTGGAAAATACTGCGTGAATTCTAGCACAGGAGATGCAGTGATTTCAAATTTAACCCTTCCCCCCTTTCCTGGCCACTCAGTCCTCCCCGAAGGACAAACCAGTGGCTGGTGCACTGCCCAACCCTCAGATAGTACCTCCCTGGCCACCCAATCCATGAATTAACACCAGCAGTTGGTGCCTCTCCCTTTGGATGCCTAATGTCTACTAAACTACACTGCAAAGGGTGCCAGACCTTGGTTCTGGTCCGCTTCTCCATCCCAGCTGTCTGATCCCTAATGAAATGCACTTACAGCTAGTGCCCAAACCTGCCACTGGTACCCCTTCCCACCTGACCACCCAATCATATGTGATAAACTTGCAGTGGGTGCCCAGGCCTTCTACCAATACTCATCTCTCTTCCCACCATGTAGTATAAAAAACCACCACCATCGCCCATCCTTTATAACTGACACCACCTCCCCACTAGTGCCAACTTTTGATACCTCACCTTTTCTCCTAGTGTCCCACAACATGATTCCACAATGTCCCTTAACAGGCTGATCAACCTGCAAAAAGAAAAGAACTGGACAATAAACCAAGTTCCAAAATGTGCGTACGACACATGGACGTTGACCTAGTTTAATTGCCAGTTGCTTTCTTTTGGACACAACTTTGACATTTTTGGAAATTTGGGGCCCACATTTTCAGGGTGGCCACATCACCTCCCCATCTCACAATCACATAAGTAACACCTTTTAAATCCTACTGAAAAATATGTTTTGGGATCAACCTCCAAAACCCATTTAGGGTCTTATTTACGGGGCATCACTCACAGTGATGCTCCGTGTCAGGTTCCTTCTTGTCTAGTCACGTCATTCAGCACTTTTGAACATACTCTAGTAAGAATGGACAGAGCTGGGGATGGTACCCCAGTGCACCAGTAGCGCCACTGCTTGCAGTGCTGACAACCAAGTTCAGGAGCGAACTCGGATAATCAGAGGGTCAGCTGAGGGGGGGGGGAAGGATGGACTGCTCACCTTCTCTGGGGAGGGAGGAAGGGATCGGATGCCTTGCAGCATATTGAACCCTAGCAGTGACTAGCAGTTGGTGAGCCAGGGACCAGTACAGAAGCCAGAATTAGTGGAAGCACCAGACATCTGAATGCTGAGAGCTTGAGCACATCCAACCATGCACTGATGTTACTGTGAATCTGCCTCCACCAGGGAAGAAACACAAGGAGAAAACCCCTTTCAGATTAGGTTCATAAAGTCCCTGCCAGTGCCACCTCTGCTCCCTCATGAGCTGCCTCATCTCCTCAGATTAGTATCTCAGTCCTCCATCTCTGTTTGCTGCCAGGAAGGGGCAGCCCCACCTTGGTGGGCAAGCCACAGTCTCTTGTGGGAACCAGATAAGATTGCAGTGGGGCACTGGTGGGGGTGTAAGTGAACAGGACCCAGCACAGATGGATGTGGGGAAAATCCCCAGTGGTCTGTAGGAGCAAAAATAGAGTTGATTAATAAAAAGAAAATGGACAGTACCATCACTGCTGACTGCTTAATTGCTATGTGTTTCCGATCATTCTGTGTCAGGACACTGTGACTATAGTGTCACAATGTTACAAGGTAAGAAGAACCTGACACTGAACACCTCTCTGTGTGGTCCTGCGCTGGTGTGGCAACTTGGCCATTCTGACAATGTGAGCCCAAAGTCTCCCAAAATGGCAAAGCTATGGCCAAATGTTTACAAAAAAAAGTCCCATACAAGTGTACTAAATACATTTTAAGACTAGCAGTATCTCATTTTCCAAGGTGTTTTTCTTATGATCATAAGTTTGCCATTTTTGTCCATTTTTGCACCAAAATGTCATAATGGGCAAGTTGCCACGCACCTCACAACCACTTAAGTGGCACAATGTACATCTAACTCAGTATATATTTTTGGGTTGACCCAAATCACACATTTTGGGTCACATTTACAAGGGGCAACTTCAGTTGTTATGGGGTAGGATGGCAGCTTGGGCACCTTGAAAATTTGGGAACAAAATGGGCAACAGTGGCAATATAGTTTATTGTTTGACTTAACTGTGTTCAGACAGTCTGAAATCCTTGTTGTGCAGAGTCCAAATGTTGTTGTGCATGTTCCATCATTAACTCAACTGTGTTCCCCCCCTCAACTCACTGCCACCACTTTCAGTTTCTCCGCTTATTCAAATAGCATTGTCCACCTCATGTACTCTTTCACAGCCTGCACTTTCACAGGAGAACTCCCTAAATCACGTAAAGGGAGGCAGTATAACGCAGTGATTTAAGGCTCTGAGCTGCAAATCTGGAGACCTGGGTTTGAATCTCACAGCCCCCACTTGCATACTGTGTGACCTTGAGCAAGTCACTTAACTTCCCTGTGCTCCCAGGTTGCACCTGTAAACAAGCTTTCAGTTTAGTGTGTTACTCCTGGTAAAAAAACAACCGAAAAAAACAAAGGTAAACTTGTATAAAATAAGGGTGATTGATCATCCAAAACTCCCCGTGTTTCCAACTGAGGTGCGATAACAGCATGGACCTCTTGAGTGTCACTCTGGCTTTCACTTTTGAGTTCCATGTGCTGTTATCTCAACCTCTCAATGGAAACACAGGCTTGTTGTGTGTGGCCACCCATAACTTATTACGTTCGCTTGCGCGCATGCTCAAGGAACGTTTTGGGAGAGTAGCACACTTTGGAGGTGTGCCTCTCCCTTTCAATCCGCTGCTCGGTTGAGCAGGCATGGCGGTCCTGCACCAATGGGTGCGGGAACTGTGTATAACAGCGGTGGTCTTCGCTTCAAAGAAACCACCGCATCATACAGAGAAGCCACGCTGCTCCTCGCGGCCATGCCGCCCTCCAAAGCTTTGGTGATATGCTGGGAGCCCACCCCAGCGTGGCAAATGTCCCACGCTGTTTGCTGACGGGGTTGCCCAATCCCCCATCGGCTCCTTGGCCCCCCCAGCCATCCTTGTGCCACGCTGGGAGCCCACCCCAGTGTGGCAAATGTCCCACATAGTCTTTTGGTTTTTTTAGAACCTGTAGCCAAAAACGGTCCCACGGCGCTTCTCCCAGTCCCCCCCCAAACAACCTGCACCCACCCACTGTGCACCCAACCTCCCACAGCCCCTCACCTATACTTACTCCTCGAGCGTGGCGGACGATCTCGTGGACCAGGGAACACGCCTGCGCTCTTCAAAGCTGACTGTGAACTGAGGAAATGCCGTAAGCTGTATAATGGGTTAATAGGGGTTTTCAACTTTATTGCATACTCAGCATTTTTTTGAATTTTTGAACCAAATTTTCAACATGAGGTTTTTGGGACCTCTTCTCATGAATGATGTCACTGTCATGGTGTTTCTCGGACCCGAAGGGTGATTTCGCAGTTACTGTGCAGTCACTGCATGAAATCACCCTTTGGGCCTGAATAACGCCATGACAGTGACATTATTCATGAGAAGGGGTCCCAAAAACCCCATGTTGAAAATTTGGTGCAAAAATTCAAAAAAATGACTGTTTTACGAGCGTGCATTGCGCAGTTCCTACGCACGCTCGTAAGTTTGCGAATTTTCAATATTTTCACTCCAGATTTTCAACATTGCCATTTTACCATACCTCCTTATGAGCAGTACAGCTGTCATTTTTCACATCCTGCCCAAAATGTGTTTCCACCCATGTAGCGCACAATAGCGTAGTCGGTGTGCAAACTCAATGTATGGGACATATTAAGAAAATCACCATGACACTGTTCATGAGCAGAGGTCTAAAATGGCTGTGTTGAAAATTTTGATGACAAAATTCTAAAATGACTGTTTTACTAGTGTTCATTGCGCAGTTCCTACGCACGCTCGTAAGTTTGCGAATTTTCAATATTTTCACTCCAGATTTTCAACATTGCCATTTTACCACACCTCCTTATGAGCAGTACAGCTGTCATTTTTCACATCCTGCCCAAAATGTGTTTCTGCCCATGTAGCGCACAGTGGCACAGTCGCTGTGCGAACTCAGTGTATGGGACACATTAGGAAAATCACAGTGACACTGTTCATTAGCAGAGGTTTTAAAATGCCAATGTTGAAAATTTGCTGAAAAATTCCTAATAATGATTGTTTTACTTGTGCCATATGCTACATAGCTCCCACGCACGTCAGAGGTTTGTAAATTTTTCAATATTTCCAATCCAAATTTTCAACATTGCCATTTTACCACACTTCCTTATGAGCAGAGCTGTCATTTTTACATCCTGCTCAAAACATGTTTCCACCATACTTAGCGCACAATGGGGGTAACAAAGGTCATGTGAAAATTTATTGTGCAAATACCAGCAATCACACAGGGCATCAGGGTAAAAGCATTATCGTACAAACACCGGCTCAAATACCTGTGTTTAACGTTTGGCATTGACAAATGCTTGTTCATTATGTTACGCACAGAAGAAAACTTAGTGCAGACAGTGGTGTAGCCAGAAATTTCTGTTTTGTACACACTCTATCGAGCTGCTGCCCAAATTTAGAAAAAATGTACACACTCACTCCAACTGCTGCCCCACCATACAGAACAAAAGAGATTGTTGTCAGATTACTCATTTTATCTCTAGATAGGCTGTACATATATCTGTGTCCTAAACAACAGAGGTGTAAATAGATATAGAAACTACTCGGTGACCTACACTAATTCAGATACTCCAGGTAAGAATGATAATGGTGATAAAAAGCTATGTGGTTTGGGATAAGTACTGCTGTTGATGGGATTTGTCAGGATTATGTTTATATTGAGTTTAATTATTGATGTGTGTATGAATTTTAACTTACTAGGATGTAAAGCGCGTTGGTCTTTTGGAAGTATGCTTACAAATAAAATTTGACTGATTTATTGATTGATACTAAAAAAAATATACACAAATGTGTACAGTGAGTATGCCTGCTTACGCCCTTGAGTGCAGACACGTGTATCAGGCTACCAAAAAGGTGTGGGTGGCTGCTTCAGGCCACCTGCAGTTCAGTGCACTGCATGACACTATGTGGTGGCTTCATTAGTGGCCAGGAAACAGAAAATTAGTGATAACGGCCATGGTCTAGCATCCACCTCACCCGCACTGTTCCAGCAAAGTTAATTTATTCACTCACTCCCTCACTCACTCACTCACTTTATGTATTATGCAGGGAGATATTGTAAGAAGTATTTCCTGTTTTCACAAGTCCAGCTTGAACAAATACAAGTAGCGATATCTGCAATACAATACAGAAAAGGCTAACTTAAACAATTATAAGTTGAATCAGAATATAGTAAATTGAACAGACTTAAAATTAGGCAATTGTGTTGCAACTGATAATGGTAAATGGTAGGTTATTTTTCATGCTTGTGGCTGTTTCAAGTTTATTTGTTCGACACACAGTCTTTACAAATATCACACAATTAATATTGTACAATTACAAAGTATCAGAGTTGGTTAAAACATATAGACAATTGCCATTACCTAGTTGTACAATTTATGCTTGTGGCATGATAAACTAAGGTTCTCTGACCTAGAGTGGTGTATAGTAGAGCAGTATAGTACAGTGGTTTAACGCTCTGAACTGCAAATCGGGAGACCTGGGTTTGAATCCCACAGTCACCACATGCATGCTGTGCGACCCTGAGCAAGTCACTTAACCCATTATACCCATTAGCACCATTTGGCATCAGAACCATCCATTGCTTAACCTGACCGAAAATGGTGGCATCAGATAGAATGAGTTAACTTCCCTGTGCTCCCCCAACCTTTCAGCTTAGTGTGCTACTCCTGGTTAAACAATTGGAAAATAAATTAATGAAACTTGGAAAGTCCAGCCATTCTGGGATCTGGTTCAATGAGAATTGGCACATGAGGGCATGGAGGAATGAGTACAAAATAGTGGGAGGACGCTAGGAGGAAGTTTTATTTTTTCAACATCAGACAGACATGTGAATCAGTAAAATAAATCAGACTTCCTCCCACCCTAGTTGAAATCCCAACCCCACCCCACCCCACCCACCTCCACACACTCAACCCAGTAAAATACATGAGCGCACCCAACCCACCATTGTCTGGCACCCAGAACGCTGTCCTCACTCCTCCAAAGGATATGTGGTTGTTGTCAATGTTCAGCCTTTAAGGAACCATAAAAATGGGGAACAGTGGAGCCTTTGTTACTCAGTAGTAACATCTGATTGGCTACCACAGTGAGTAATCATCTCCAATTTATCATAAACGGACATCTACTGAACTCTTTGGCCTGTAACTTCACTCGAACTAGCTTATCTTACTTATCACATATCCTTTCACTTTACGTACTGTGCAATTAAATGACTAGTCACTTCCTTGCACTCCTCTTAGCTGGAAGGCTTGTTGTGCCCTGCCTAATCTGCTTACATAAATACATAGAAATTGTTGGCAGATAAGGACCGCCTGGTCCATCCAGTCTGCCTACTTTATTGCTTGTAAAAGCTGCCCATGACTGTACATGGTCATTGGCTGTAGCTTTACATTCCCATCACTAGTGTTCCTTTATCCTTATGATATTGTTTTTATCTTATTACATGGTCGTGGTTTTTAGTTACATAATTTCTATATACTGTGCTCCTGGCTAGGATTTCTACTGATTGTATGACTGATACTGCTGTTTATTGTTTCGCGCCAGCTAAAACTTCTCCCCTGTCACCCCCCACTCCTGCCAGTGCTCTACCTGAACACTTCCTATCCTGGTTCCATGTCATAATGGTGACCGCGGAAAGGCTATCTCTGTCAGGGTGAGTGTACATCGCCGAAAATCAGTTTTGGCAATGTTTCACCGGTGCACAACAAAAGAATTTGAGGGACTAGGACTGTCTTTGTTATGTGGGGGCTGCCCCTGCACCCTCCATGAAAGGATTTCAACTCCAGGTAGGTGCATGTTGGGGGTAAAACTTTAAAAAAAAAATTGGGGCTGTCACAACAAAATGTACTTGTGCCCTGACCCAAACCCAGCACCATCAGAATCGTAGCCCACCATCCACCCACCATGCCACAGGGCCAGCTCAGCAGCCCACCATGGCACCACACCTCACAAACCCTCCCTCCCCTTCCACCCCTCGTTCAGTGTGCTCACTCCCCCCCATGCACATGTACATGCAGTGACATTCTGTCGCTATGTCACGAACCCCCAATCTGGTCGCTCTCCTTGGTCGGTAGCCCTGTCGACATGCACCACAATTGAGTCGCTCCTTTGAAGTGCCCTATCGCGGCTGCCTATTTCACAGGCTACCCCCATCCCTTCACCTGCAATTCTGCACTCCCCTCACTTTTCCCTCTCCCCTATCCAAATGGTTTTAGCTATTTTGTGTGTAGTTCAATCAGCTTGTTTTACCATTTCTTCAAGACAAGGTCAGCCTCCTCTCATTCAGGTGCTAAGCACTTTTTGATTGTGTACAATTGTGCAGCTGATTTGTGTGCTAATTTATTTGTCCTCTGTTATATGCAACAATCTTGATTTCTTGTTTGTTATGCACTCTGCTATTGCACTTTATTGTCACTGTCATGGTAAACACATCATCTTACTTGCTATAATCTTTGTAATTGTGTTCTCCCCTTCCCCCCTCCCTGGTTGCACCTGGAAATGAGCCTCAGCTCAGCATGCCTCTCCCAGTAACCAATGTTTAAATGAATAATGCTCTGTACTGTATAGCCAGCCCATCAGAGCAGCGGTTGTGCTTCCACAACTGGGGATCCAGGTTTGGAGACAAGTCAGGGTCATCCGGGGCTGGCTGGGGGACAGGGAATCAAGTATCCCAGCAGAGACACTCCTCTGCTGGGAAGGGAGGGTAGTCAACTCTGATGCAATACTGCCACCTGGATGATCACAGGTGGCAATGCATACAGAGCGGCTCATTGGGTGGGAGGGTTGCAGACTGTAGTGTGCTCTGCACGCTTGCATGCATGAACTTGTGTGCCTTGTATGCCAGTATCCCAGGGGACTGGACAAAAAGCAAAACTGCGAATCCCAGGTCCAGCAGGATGACAAATCAGCCCCCTCTAGTCCCCACACCAGTGATGAGGCCCTCCAAATTTGGATCCTGACTTGTGGCAAGAGTTAGGCAGCCTCATGGCCCCTGCTATGGGGGGATAAGCTGTGGGGAAGTCAGAGTCAAGGTAAATCCTTGAGAAGCTGGATTACAGGGGTGGAGAAGATTGCTCAGAAGGAGGCAGGACTGGAGAAGGAGCAGAAAGAAACTATAGCTTAAAATGATATATTCATTACTGTACTCTCCTAGGTCATACCTAACAATAGGCATGCACTTGTTTTGTGTACTTACTTGTCAACAAACAATGTAGAGGATTGTGTATGAGCAACAATACACAACAAGGCTATGCTTGAATTAAGAAGTTTCTATGGTAACAAGAGACCTCAAGAGCACAGCCTTGTATATGTATGTTTGTCCATACGCAAACTTTTAAAACCAAAACAGGAAGGAAACATATATTTTAAAAAAAGAAACCAGAGTTGGAATAAACCGTGGCGGCTGTCACTCTGTGTCTTAGTCAGCACTAACTCACAAAATGACTTGGCAGCATTAATGACGGCAGCCATGGTTCCTGGACTGTGTGCTGTGCGAAAATGTTTTAATCTGTTGTGCTGAAGTGGTGTGACATCACTAGTGCAGGACAACAGCTTTTGTGATGTTCCTACTGCAGCACAACAAGGGAATCCTAGTAACAGAATTTCATCTGCAACAACACTCTCCCATACACTAGAAATAAATAAAAGTAGACATTGTTGGCTATAGGCTATTCTTGTTTCTTCAATGTATTTATGTAGTTTAGGCTTATGAGTTGAAACAGTGCAGACTGATACCACTTGTTCTGGAAATCTGTTGCAAGTGTTCATCATTTTTTGTATGAAGACTTTTTTCCTAAAATTTTGCATGAACTGACCTTTCAAAGATGCGGAGTGTCCTCATGTCTTCTCATTTTTGTGCATCCTGAAAGCTGTATTTGATGTGCTCGAGTTATCTGTTGTACATACATAGACAGTGTTGGCAGATAAGGGCCTACGGCCCACCCAGTCTGCCCATTTAAGCTTGTAAGTTCACTTTATGTTTTCCTAGAAGTCTGTTGCCCCTCACCCCTGACCTCCAGAATTCCTTTAAGTCTATCCCATGCATTCATAAATCTCGTGATTGTTTCAGCCCCCACCACTTCCTCTGGCAGGGTGTTCCACTTGTCCACCACCTGTCCTGTGAAGAAATTCTTCCTCACATTTCCTCTGAATAGTCCTCCCTCCAACTTCATCCAATGCCCTCTAGTCCTGGAACATATTTGTTGCTTACAAATAGTGTATTCCTGCACCCTGTTCCTCCTTGTAAGGTACTTGTATGTATCTATCATATCCCCTCTCTCCCTCCTCTCCTCCAGGGAGTACATAATCTAGTCCTTCAACCTGTTCTCATAGGACTTATGATGCAATCCATGTATCATCTCTATTGCCCTCCTCTGAACCTTCTCTACCCAGTCTATGTCCTTACTTGGGTAAGGTCTCCAGAACTGTACATTGTACTCCAGGTAGGGTCTCACTAGTGTCTTGTATAGTGGAATTATGACCTCCCTGTTCCTGCTGGTGATGCCCCTGCCTATGCATCCCAGCATCCTATTTGCTTTACCTGCTGCTTTGTCGCACTGTTTCCCCTACCTTGAGGTCATCAGAGATGACAACCCCAAGATCCCTTTCCTGCTTGGTGCATGCTATATTCTCACCCCCCAACTGATATATTGTGCCAGGGTTTTTGTGCCCCATATGTATTATCTTGCACTTCTTTGCATTGAATTTCAAGTGCCAAACTCCTGACCATTCTTCAAGTTTCTGTAGGTCCCTTCTCATTCTGTCTACACCCTCTGGTGTGTTCACTCTGTTACAGAGCTTTGTGTCATCAGCGAATAGGGAAATTCTGCCTTCTAGTTCCTGTGCAATGTCACTGATGAAGATGTTGACTAGGACCAGTCCCAGCACTGATCCCTGTGGTAGCCCACTGGTCACTCTTCCGTTGGTGGAGTGACAGCCATTTACCACCACCCTCTGTGTCCTGCTGCCCAGCCAGGTACTTACCCACCACACTACTGTACTACCCACACTCATATTCCCCAGTTTGTGTAATAGCCTTTTATGTGGCACAGTATCAAAGGCATTGCTGAAGTCCAGATAGGTCACGTCCACTGCCCTCCTCTGATCCACCTCCCTAGTCACCAAGTCGAAATATTCAACGAGGTTGGTCTGACATGACCTTCCCCTGGTGAAACCATGCTGCCTTGGGTCCTGTAGTCTGTTGACAACCAGATGTTCCATCAGTCTCTCCTTCAATAGTGCTTCCATGATCTTCCCCACTACTGAGGTGAGGCTAACTAGTTCCCCTCTTCCTCTTTGTTCCCACTTTTGTTTATATACATATTTGATGTGGTGCTCAGATTGTGCTTTTATGCATTCAACTGCCCTCCTTTGGATAGCACTGGAGTCTGCCTCCAAATCCAAACATAATCCAACCAAAGTCAGATTCCAGATCCAGAGCCATATAGCTGTGTGGATCCAGGTACCTGAGGTTGGATCTGGATCCCACCTGAGACAGTTAGATTGGATGTTTGGATCCCTGGATCCCATGGTCAAATTCATTGTATCCTGGTCAAACCTGCTGATACCTTAGATACTTACTGTATATCCTAGGAGTCTGGATCCTTGGTCAGAGATCTATACCATTCAAGGCCATCCAAAATCTGACAACGGTGATGGTATCAGATGGTATCCAAACTGGCAATTTGAATGCTTAATTATCAGTCCCATTAGTCTCCTCTTTCCCATAGAGAATAGTCGCAATTCTGTCAGTCAGTCTCCATGGCCTGCATTTTCTATGCCTTCAACCATCTTGGTCACTCTCCTTCAAACCTTGTCAGTCCTGTGGTTATCTTCCCTCAGATCTGTGCACCACAGGTGTATACTACAGTGCACTCAAGCTATGGTCCTGACCAGTGATCTGTACAGGGGCATTACAGTATCTCTTAATCTGCTATGAAGTTCTAATTGACGCATGCTATAGTTTTATTTGCTTTGCTTGCTACTATTTCACACTGTTGTCCCCATTTAAAGTTGTTTCTGATAATTAATCCCCCCTCGTCATTTTCCTGCTGCATTTTTATGAAAAGGCAGTGAGAAAAGGTTGATCATGGCTGGCTGAACCACATCATGTGACCGCGCTGTAAGATTCATCTTACTGTACAACTGGATCTCAATGAAATTTAAAATATCTCTTTCACACATTTTTGTGCTTAAATGAACCATTTTATAATTGCAGTAACTCATGTCAGGGTGTGCGTGCGATAAGTCATATCTTATTGTAACCCCCTTGTTACCCGGGGTTACTAGAATCCCAGTAAGACCTAGTGGTAGGCAGGGAAGGCAGCTTGTGAAACTCCAGTTAAAGGGATTTCACACTGTCTCACTCTGTTCTCAGTCTCAGCTGAGACTGAGATGACATCACCAATAGAACTATCGCAGCTGCATGAGCCACAATGGAATCTGCAGCAGGGAGGTTTGAACAGTAGTCTGTGGTCAGTTGGAGTGGGGAGCTTGCTGGGAAAGCAGCACAGCAGCTCAGTGTAGGCTCGTGGAGCCTCAGCCCTGACAGAGGGCTACACAGAATATAATTGAAGTGGTGGAGACCGCTGTTTCAGGTCTCAGTGCCCCCTCCCTCCGGGAATGGGGGCAGGAAAGGGTTCCCTGCATATTCCTGGGCCAACCTCCCTGGTTCTGCTATTAATGGAGAAGCTGCCTATTTGTTCCAGAGTTTTTTGGGAGAACAAGAAGACTTGTGAATCGCCTGTGGGGCACCTGCAACCGGAGGGTGAGTGTCTGCTCTTCCTGAAAGGGCCTATGTTTTTCACCCTGGGACTTGTGTGACATGTGGAGATTGGACTACTGAAATAGTGGGAGGCCTAGAGTAATAGGCTTAGCCAAATAGTAATGGGAATTCAAGATATGTAGAGGAGATGTGACATACGTCTACCCAGGAATCTACATTGCAAGCTTTCAGTAAAGGAATTGTTTAGTTTCCAGAGAAATGGCTGGGTATGGATTGTGGGAGCTGGAGGTGGGAGACCCCCCATCTTTAGTGACCAGGTCCACCTCTACGGATTTGCTCTGTGGATTTCTACTTTGCCTTGTGCACTTGGCCAGTGATGAGGGAAGTACCCAGACGTGGGATTGGAAGGAAAATTCCCTCTAGGAGTCGAAGGCTGTAGTGTGGTTTGGGGAGCCACAACAAGATAATTGGTTCATTTCCCAAAATGGACCGTGGATCAAGTGGCCGTCGGGGGAGCCGGGCCAGTGGGGAAAACCCAAGTAGTGTACAAGTCGGGCTGTGTACCCAAAGCTGCATGCAAGTCTGGGCTGTGTGCCTGGTGGGTTCAGAGCCTGAGGGCTGGGAATAGTGAAAAAGTGTTCTGTTGTCCTCTAATCTGCATTACCAGGAATGTAGCCCCATGGGGATCTGTCTATGCTTTGTTTGTTCAGCTTGGATGTGAATAAAAGCCACACTGAAGAATCCCATTCCTGGTTCTGGACATTACAGTTATTGCTTCTTGTGTTCGGATTTATTTGAGTGCCCCTGTGCAGAGTAGCCAAACCTAGGCCCCCTGTGCTGAGTAACCTCATCCTCCCTGAACTCAGTCCCCCCCAGGTACTGCTGTCAGCTTCAACAGCATGCCACCTGTCATTTTGCTAAAAAGACAGGAGTGAGGGGTTACAAAAATGGAGGCACCACTTTGGATTTTAATTCTGGGAAGGAAGGTGCTCGAGCAAGGGGCTAGGGTTTTGGCTGTCTGGCAGTGGGTAGCCCAAAAGCTGAAGCAATTTCCTAAGTGTGTTGCTGTGTGCTGTGGATCTTATGCTGCTGTTTAAAATGCCAACTGTTTACCAAGGAGCAGTAAAGCCAAAGAGTGTGCCCTTGTCTTGCATCAAATGTTTACAGCGTTTTTGCCTGCTTTTAAAATGAACTGTGATAAAGAAAAGTGTGGAAGACTAGGGGTAGCAACAGAAAAATTGTGCCCTGGACATTGGAAATGCTTTTGAATGAACTGGGAAATTTGCAGTGTGAATGGCTATGTTAAATGGCTGAAATGGGCTCCCGCAGTGGAGTCAGTCAGTTAAAAAAAAAAGAAGTTGCATTCTGCAGTTTAAATTTGCCTGCTCGACGATCGCCGTGAGAAGAGACCTCGCGAGGAAGAAGAGGCTCATTTGCATGGCATCGTATGATCGGTCAGGCGGCAATCAGTCCTGCCCCTCAGCCAGCTCTACAGTGACTGCCCCAGCATTTGAGAGGGAGTGTGAGTGGAGTGCGTGTACTGGCTAGTGGAGGAGTGTCGCAGAGTGTTAAAATCGCTGTAAACCTTGTAAAAATAGACTATCTTGTTTAAAATCGGTCTCAACCCGCTAATCGATCATCTGAATTGCAAATGTGGTGGTCGAGAAGACGATAGGCAGGACTGCCTGCCCGTTTCTGTTCTGAGGCCTCCAAGAACTGGCTGCAGGCTGTTTTTCCCCATCGCAGCAAACTGCTACTGATAACAGTAAGTAACGACATAGAAACTGCTCAAACAGTGATTTTCTGCCCTATGCTATATAAATGTGTGTGCAGTGTAGTCGCTTTGCAAGTAACGACTGTCAAGTCCTGCCAGCAAGTGCAAGTCTGTTAAGCCATTGACTGTGTGCATAGTAATGAATTCAGCCTCAGTTTAAAGTTTAAAGCCAGAGAGAGACTGTAAGTTGTAGCCAAATGTGCAGCACTAGTTTTACAGGCAATCCTGTGCTTAAAAACCTGAAGCTTTAAGGGACTGTGAGTAAAATAAATGTTTCCAGCATGTAAAAAGTCCGTGGAAAATCCTGTAAATGTGTTTAAAGCAAGAACAGAGCAAGTTTGTACACTTTGAGCAAAAGTTATCAGTAATTTGTGTAAATCGGGTGCGCAGTGGCTTGACCCAATTTCTGAATGTTGATGCACAGGAGTGCTGCCACCGCCATTACAGGGTGGGGTAGTAAAGTAAACACAGCAGCAGAGGAGCCATTTTACAACTAAAGAGTGTGTTCAATAAAGTGGAACTTTCAGTTACAGTGAACTTTTGTTTGTTTTTCTGCAGTTATGGCCTCAGGACCAGCTTGCTATCCGGATCATGCCTGGTTTGCAGTAACAGCAGCAGTAAACAGACTGAGGGATATTGAAAAGTGGTGCTATGGAGGACAACTGCCTCCTCATTTGGCGATTCCTGGTTTTCCAGTGCATGTATGTCAAATATGCTTGAGAGCTGGAAGGGACGTCTTCATGATTCCTCACTGTGCTGGATGCCTAGAAAAATATGGCTTGTATAAAGTGCCTCAAATTCGGTTGGCTCCCACATGGACAATGGTTCAGGAATCTGCAGTTGGCAGCACACAGCACCAGGCGGAGCCTGTGGAGGAAGGCCCCTCGAGGGAGTGTGGCACAAAGCTAGAGGGTGCAGAGTTAGAGACGGAACCAGAGGTTGAAGTTTTGGATGCTGGATTCCAGAAGGAAAGTTTGGATAAAGCATCAGTAGACCCTTGGGGGCTAGCCCAAGTCTCTTAGGAGAAGATGAGATGGGAGGCCTTTGAGTGGGAGGTGTCGACCTCCGCGCCTAGTGGATGAGTGGATAGTCTCAGGGAGAAGACGACTGCTCACTCCTGGGCTCAGATCCTCAGTGAAGAGGAAGATGAGGGGAACCTATGTGGTCTTGTGAAAAAGGAACGGGTACACAGCCTCAAGATCTTGCCTCGGAGGAATGCATGGAAGAGAGTGGTGATGCCACTGCCCTGGCTTTGCAAGAGGAAGAAGTCAGGGATCCATTTCTAATTTTTTTAAGGATGCGTAGCTGGCAGAACCAGGACTGGCCACCCCCAAGCCAGGTCAGCGGTCTCAGGTTGACCAAAGCTAGTAAAGAGGAGAGACTGGTTCGTAGGACGGCAAATGAGATCTATGGTATGACCTTTCCTACTTTTCCTCGGAGAGTCTGGGAGGAGATTGAGAACAGCAGGAAATCCTGGATCTGGGCTGAAGCAATGAAAGGTGTGCATCCTGGGGCCAACAAGTATGTAAAAAACAGACTGTTTCACGAGAAATATACCCAGTGGAAGAGAGGCAGGACTCTGTTTATGGACAGAGTGCGAACAGTGGATGGAGAGGGACGTGAAATCTCCCACTGTGTGAATTATGTGCACCCAGATGGGGTAATAATTCAAGCTCCTGACCCCCGGTGCTATTGGCCTCAGTGCAAGGCCCTCCCAGCAAATGTGCCTGTGCCTACTAAATGGCAAGCCGAGCAGTGGTAGTCAATACTGCCACACCAGACTGTGAAGTGCCTTTATTGATCCACCAGTATGGACATCCAGGACTCAGGTGCCCCACATTCATCAGGTCTACAGTGTACTGGCCTTTCCAGAATCCATCGACTGGCCCACCAGATGACTTCAGATCCAGAGAGGACACCACCCCAGCTGTATCCTGAGCCATCGCATGGTAATCGGATGATGTCAGACCAGCTGTTTTCTTTTTGTTCCTGCTCTAAGGTTCCATCTCCAGAGATGACATCAGCCCAGCAGTTCCCAGATGTGCCCTCCTGTGGCTCCCAGAAGATGTCTGCCCAGCTGTATCGGAAGAAATGCTGTCAGGGAGAGTCTTCATCAGAGGTGCAGGTCGGTGCAGAATTTTCCATTCAACAAGGAGCTGGTAAGTCCGAACTTTCCTATCTTTATGACACTGCAGTACACACCCTACACTAGCAGACTCCAAAATGTGTGAACTGTCCTCAAAGACTCTCCCCTTCGGGACTTTGGCCTGTTAGAACTGTGCTTCACCAGGCTCTTCCCAGGAGAGACTCTTTATTGGACTAGCCATCAGGCATTGTGGTCACTATTTGGGACTTTTAGGGCACTCCATCCCCCCAAATGTGTATTGTAAATAATGTCGTTGTTTTCTAATGTAAATACTGTTTTTCTACCTTTTTTCTAAAAAAAATCTTTTTGGGATTCTCCAGTGTTTTGATGGTAGGGGTTTAGGTAGACTGTGTATGCAGATTAGGAGTGTGTGTCGTCTTTCTTTTTCTTGCAGGTGGTCCTGGAGAAGATAGAAGAGAAGACAAGAAGAGGAGGAGGGGCTCATCGGAGTTCCTCACTAGTACTTTAGTGTATAGTAATTTAAAGTACTGTGGTGTTGTTATTGTTGTTGTTACTGTATTAACCCTTTTCTTCCACAGGTGTGGTTGTAGGGGTAGGGAGAAGGCAGTAAAATGTTGTAATAAAGTGGTATTTTATTGGTGTGTGGTTGCAGGTTGCCCAAGGTCGGGGAGGTCCCCGGGTTGTTTTTGTCTTTGGGGTATTAAGTTAAAGGCAGATAGGTTTTCCCTAGAGGGTTAGGAAGGATAGACAGGCTGTGGTCCTGAATGGCCATTGGGACCGCAGTGTTGATCTATCAGGGCTATGCTCTGGATAGTTCTACCAGAGCCACTAGGCATCCATAGTAAGTGGATAGAGTAGAGGCTGAGATGTCAGCTACAGGCCTCTAGGCCCTTACTGTTGCCTGCCTGTGCTTGCACATGGTAGGAGGGGGCCTGATCATCCCCCCTCCGCAGGTAGCACATAGTGTGGGATGGCCTAAGGCTGGGTAAATAATGACAGCGGACAGTCATTTTCCTGGTCAAGGGCAAGTGTAACCCCCTTGTTACCCGGGGTTACTAGAATCCCAGTAAGACCTAGTGGTAGGCAGGGAAGGCAGCTTGTGAAACTCCAGTTAAATGGATTTCACACTGTCTCACTCTGTTCTCAGTCTCAGCTGAGACTGAGGGATGACATCACCAATAGAACTATCGCAGCTGCATGAGCCACAATGGAATCTGCAGCAGGGAGGTTTGAACAGTAGTCTGTGGTCAGTTGGAGTGGGGAGCTTGCTGGGAAAGCAGAACAGCAGCTCAGTGTAGGCTCGTGGAGCCTCAGCCCTGACAGAGGGCTACATTTAGATAAAAAGGGTGTGTGTCTTCGCCAAAAAGAGAGACACAGAATATAATTGAAGTGGTGGAGACCGCTGTTTCAAGTCTCAGTGCCCCCTCCCTCCAGGGATGGGGGCAGGAAAGGGTTCCCTGCATATTCCTGGGCCAACCCCCCTGGTTCTGCTACTAATGGAGAAGCTGCCTATTTGTTCCAGAGTTTTTTGGGAGAACAAGAAGACTTGTGAATCGCCTGTGGGGCACCTGCAACCGGAGGGTGAGTGTCTGCTCTTCCTGAAAGGGCCTATGTTTTTCACCCTGGGACTTGTGTGACATGTGGAGATTGGACTACTGAAATAGTGGGAGGCCTAGAGTAATAGGCTTAGCCAAATAGTAATGGGAATTCAAGATATGTAGAGGAGATGTGACATACGTCTACCCAGGAATCTACATTGCAAGCTTTCAGTAAAGGAACTGTTTAGTTTCCAGAGAAATGGCCGGGTATGGATTGTGGGAGCTGGAGGTGGGAGACCCCCCATCTTTAGTGACCAGGTCCACCTCTACGGATTTGCTCTGTGGATGTCTACTTTGCTTCATGCACTTGGTCAGTGATGAGGGAAGTACCCAGATGTGGGATTGGAATGAAAATTCCCTCTAGGAGTCGAAGGCTGTAGTGTGGTTTGGGGAGCCACAACAGGATAATTGGTTCATTTCCCAAAATGGACCACGGATCAAGTGGCCGGCGGGGGAGCCGGGCCAGTGGGGAAAACCCAAGTAGTGTACAAGTCGGGCTGTGTACCCAAAGCTGCTTGCAAGTCCGGGCTGTGTGCCTGGTGGGTTCAGAGCCTGAGGGCTGGAAATAGTGAAAAAGTGTTCTGTTGTCTCTAATCTGCATTACCAGGAATGTAGCCCCGTGGGGGTCTGTCTATGCTTTGTTTGTTCAGCTTGGATGTGAATAAAAGCCACACTGAAGAATCCCATTCCTGGTTCTGGACATTACAGTTATTGCTTCCTGTGTTCGGATTTACTTGGGTGCCCCTTTGCAGAGTAGCCAAACCTAGGCCCCCTGTGCTGAGTAACCTCATCCTCCCCGAACCCAGTCCCCACCAGGTACTGCTGTCAGCTTCAACAGCATGCCACCTGTCATTTTGCTAAAAAGACAGGGGTGAGGGCCGGGGTTACATTATTACATTTCCCAGGTGGTTGAAAGCTCTCAGCTGCACCTTGTATTTCACAACCTACCAGGGCGTGCATTAAGATCAGTCTTACCATGCATTAGGGGTGTGCGAGTAACAAATAGTATTTCCCAAATACCACAAACAATAGTCAATTTTTTTTTTCTGCAGTTTGTCTCTTTATTGAGTGTTTTCAGAGTTATTACATGGATGGAACTTCATGAGAAAAAACAAAACAGGGCAAAGTCGTGGTTTACAACATCACCCCAAGTATTGCAATGTACTGCTGTGACAATACCAAATACATTTAACCTACATAACTGGATAAAACACAAGAGCAGATCTATTTGAACTACAGATTGAATATTGATGAGCAAGGATCACAGAAGGGTGACTTACCCATCTTTACTTGAACAGAATGCACTGGAACTTAATGTTACTTGATCTAAGGGTTAGTAGAGTCTGCAGAGGAGGGTATGCTTCTTCACCTATTGTGCAGAAGTCAAGGGGGGGGACTAGTGGCTATCCACAGATTAGAACTCAAGATATCTATAATGAGAAAGGTAAATGGTCAAAAACAACATATCCTGCACCACCTGCTTGGAACTTCGGGGGGGGGGTCTAAGTTGGTCTTTCATGTTTCTAGCAAGCCTCATAGCACTAACTGAGTTAAGGAAAGAGATATGGGGTCCTGACTGTTTCATATTTGTAGGCATTCCCAGACTTGTAACAAGACATCCTTGTAATGTTAGCCACCTCTTCCATGGCCTTGTACCACTCTTGAGCTAGTGGGACATCTGTTGTTCTCCCAACATCTCAGAATTAGCCTTTTCACCTTCACTGCAGCCTATATGAGCCAGAAGATCTGGGGTTTATTTAGGGCATGTGATTGAGGTGGAAGTCCCAAGATCCATAGCTCAGGAGTTGCATGTATATGAACCCTTATGATTTGGGAGTATTGGCTAATAACTGAGGACCAAAGTGGATGTCATGGGGAATAGTCCCAAAGTATATGCAACAAGTTTGCCTCTGGGGCACCACACCTTCAGCATTTGTCAACTGGGAGCAGTCCCATTGCATTCAACTGAGCCAGGGTGTGGTACCAGAGGTGCATAACTTTGTTTTGGTTGAGTAAACTCCTCTGGTCACAGCAGTCCTGATTTACCCTCAGCCAGCCTTGTTGCCATTCCTGTTCCATGATAGGGGAACCCAACTTGATTTCCCACTTAGTCTTGGCTGGGAGGGAGGGGTCTGGGGCACTGTCCCTCATAAATCATTGTATGTTCCCTGCACGGCCCTTTGAATGCTTGATCCAGGTCTCTATTGGCAGTGAGGCCCATACACCTTTCTTATATTTAATATACACAACACAGGCACACTGCTTTTTTCCCCCAGGAGGTGAAGAGGTTTCTGATCTGAAGGTACCTCCAAAAATCACTTTGTGATAAGTCATATTGGGATCTTAGCCCTTGGAAAGTATCCATAGATGTATCTCCCCGGGTTTCAAGGTCGCCTATGTACTCAGTGTGCTTGGCCTCCCAGTCAGACCAATTAATGGAGTTACGGTCAATGCAAAGGTTGGGATTTAGCCAAAGGGGTGTATATCTATCCAGCGAAATACAGTGCTTGGTACGGAGCCCTAATTTTTGCCAAGCTAGATGTGTTATGAAGGGTATGCCAGTGCTGCATCTCTTTGGGTAGGGAGGGTGCCAAGAATACTGATGGGGGGAACCCTTCAATAAATCTTGTTCTATAGGTATCCAGGCTGGTTGAGGATGGACGGTCGAGTGCCCTATCCCTTTTGAGGATTTAGCCACAATGAAAACTATGGAGTATTGTGTGAAGTCTGGCAAATTCCATCCTTCTCTTAGTTTCTGGGCCCACAACTTTGCCCTACTGTACCTAGGCCTTGAGGCACCTCACATAAATTTACTGATTAAACTGTTAAGCTTCTTGGCACAAGTATCAGGAAGGACAAAAGGAATGTGAGATAATAACTGATAAACCCTGGGGGGACATCATCATCTTGATCGCCGATATTTTCCTTGCCATAGACATGTGTAAATGTTCCCATCTAGCCATGTCCTTATGAAGGGCTTCTAGCAGTGGCTTAAAATCAATATCCACAAGGGAATGTAGGCTAGAGGAGAGCCTAATCCCCAAATATTTAATGTCAGGGTGCACCCATGCTAGACCCAGTTTCCCCAATCTGGCAGGGGATGTTAGGGCATTCAAGGGAAGGATCTCTGACTTTGAGACATTAATCTTCAGACCTGGGTGTCACAAACATGCTCCACAGGTCAGGCCCTCTGCTGCGACAGTGCCAACCTCAAAGTGCAATAGTGTGAACAAGAGATAAACAGAGTAACCCTCCTGTCTGTTTTGGGTCCGAATCACCTACTAGCCTTGAGTCCTGGGGGTCAAATTGAACCTTTTGCTAGCACACCCAGTTAATAGGCTTAGATATATATTCTCTTCGGAGAAATGCAATACAATCCTTAGCCCAGTGGCACCCAACCAGGTTCCTCCAAATGTACCCATATGACTCAATATGAGACCTAGATGTATTCTTACCTTTAGCAAGATAGTAACAAACCTTTTGAGCTTGTAACAGCTGTCAGAATTAACCACTGTTCCAGCATTCACATGCAACAGAAACAGAGAAGCCACAGGCACAATTTCAAGGAAAATAGTGTTTACTAAAAATGTTAAATAGATAAAATACCAAACACAGAACATATACATCAATACTTACAGTCAACAAAATAATTGGAAAATTACAGAACAAACAAAACGCCTGCAAAATACTTAAAAGTTCTAGCTGAATTATATCTTTCTAGAGTGCCTAATTATCAGTCCAGAAACTAAGTGTGTCTCACTCCTGTGGAATCCAGAGATAAAAAGCATTTTTTTCTTCAGATGCTTAACTATTTCAAAATCCATTTCCCCCAACTCTTCTGTGAGGTCACAGCCCCCATGAGACCACAGTTACATTCTGAAAAAAACTTAACTACTTCATATAAATATCCAAAAGGATGTCATGTTACTACTGTGGGAATCAACAATTAGCCATATGTAAAATATGACAGTCTTTCTTCAAAATCATTTCCTTTGCTGGTTCCTGTTTTGCAAGAATAATTTCAGTTTTATGACTTTTAACAAGATTCTGTTAAAAAAGTTGTCTCTTCCCTTAGGATCATAAAACTGCTATTTTAGTTTTAGCTTCAAAAGGGATATTTTACAATGTCTCATCACCTGGCATTTGGCAGGAAGCCCTATGTTAAGACAGAACAGGAAACCTTTATTTAGTGTTTCCCACTGCCCAGTTTTTAGGAAGCCTGCTGCTTCAGTCCCACTGACACCTTTGAGGTCAAAGGTCACTTGTTACACTGGTATTTTCTAGGCAGAAAATCACATACACATTTATCTATAATACAACTATTATACATTTAATAATAAGCAGGTGGCAGAGCATCAGACCTAGTGTTCCCCATAGGTTTTAAGTGTTGCTAGGATGTGTGCGAGGCTGATGGGTAAGTCTCGTGTTAGGATCAGACAATCATCAGCGAACAACTTGGTGGTGTATTGTTGCTTACCAGTTTGGAGTCCTTGTATACCAGGGTGCTTTCTCAAGGCTAGGGGTTCTATTGTAAGCACGAATAACAAGGGAGATAGGGGCACCCTTGTCTAGTCCCTCTCTGCAGATGGAAGAGGTCTGATAAGTTCCCGTTAGTGAGTACCTTCGCCACCGGGCTTGCGTATAATGTTTTAATCCAGTTGGAAAAGTATGGGCATATGTTGAAAATCTTTAACACCGCATGAAGATACTCCCACTCCACTGAGTCAAAGGCTTTCTTGAAATCCATTGTGATTGCTGCTGCTGTAGTCGGGAGAGCCAATGCAGTTTGCATTAGGGGTATAAGGGCAGGCATGTGGTCTGAGTCAACTCTACCTTTAACAAATCCCAACTGGGAGGGGTGTGCTAAGGCTGACAAGTACTCCTTTAACTGGGA
Source organism: Neoceratodus forsteri (assembly GCA_016271365.2). NCBI lineage: Eukaryota > Metazoa > Chordata > Ceratodontiformes > Ceratodontidae > Neoceratodus > Neoceratodus forsteri. The sequence goes on along the minus strand of CM057451.1, from coordinate 1,151,019,117 downwards.
GGCCAAAACTTTGATTAGGATCTTAGCATCAGCATTGATTAGTGAAATGGGCCTGTAGCTGGCTGGGAGGGTATGATCTTTTCCCTCTTTGGGCAAAACCGTTTTTATAGCCTCTGACAAGGTGGAGGGGAGTTGCTTCTGAGCATGAGCTTCATGCAGCATCTCTGCCAATGGGGGGGTTATCTGGAGCTGTAATAGCTTATAGAAATCCACAGGGAAGCCATCTCCCCCCCCCCGGGCCTTGTTGGGGGCCATTCTGGCTATGGCTAGAGCAATTTCTTCCTTTGTGATGGGCTGATCAAGGGAGTCTCTCTGAAGGTCAGTCAAACTGGGAAGGGATAACTGGTCAGTAAATTTTCTAAAGATACTTTTATCCCATGTCAATTGGAACGAGTACAGGGATTTATAGAAATTGGACTTAATTTCATTGATGGCTTTGGGATTAGGGGTTAGTTTACCAGCCCCATCCTTCATCATGTGTATAGCTCACTCAGCCTGCCTTTGCTTTAACCTATAGACCAATAGTTTAGTGGCTTTTTCCTCATCCGCTCAGTACCGGTGTTGCACCTGGTGGATATATATAATTCAGAATTCCTGATCACCAATTGATTAAGTTTTAATCGAAGAGCCATGAGTTCCACTAACACTGAAGGTGTCCACAGAGAGGACAGGCTTTTCTTGTATTTGGCCACTAGAATGCTGAGTTCAGATTCAAGCTGGTTGTCCCTTTCTCTCTGTTTACAACTGTGGGAATCAAAACAAATTATTTTGCCTCTTATAATGACCTTGTAGGCTTTCCTTATGTTGGCGGCAGAGGCCGAGCCAGTTGGGTCGTTCAGGAAAAAGCATTCAGTCTATTTCTGCAGCCATAGGGCAAAGTCCTTGTCGTGCAAGAGAAGAGGGTCCAGCCACCACATAAGAGACCTGGGGCTTTGTAGGGATGGGAGAAAAGTAAGGGACACCGGGGCATGATCCGAAATATATATCTGGGATGTGTTGACTCCTGTAGTGACTGTCATCAGTTTCAGGAATGTCAGCCAGAAATCTAGCCTGCTGGCCATAGCTCTAGGGGCAGAGAAGAAGGTGTAGTTCTTGTTCGAGGGATGAAATAGCCACCAGACATCGGACAACTGGTGTAAGGAGGTAAGTTCCATAAGGGCCTGTAAGGCTTTCAAGTGAGGTTCACGTCTAGTATTGGACCTGTCTAAAAGGTGGTCTAACATAAGATTAAAGTCCTCACCCATCACTATGTCTGGATTGTCAAAGGAGACGTCCATGATCTTTTGGGACATAGTGTGAAAAAATTCTGGGGAGTCTTCACTTGGGCCAGACACATTAACCAGAATGAGTGGAAATGTGGGGGTGGAGACCTTCATTTTAATCCACCTACCTTCACCTCCTGTGTGTACTTCCACTGGCTGCCACGGTAGCTTTTTTTTTTTAATTTAGCATGCTTTTTGCTCCATACCCAGCTGTCAGGATCTGCTCTGGTCATGGACCCCCTGTCTCCACCTCTGAATATGCCTGCACTCACCCTGCCACCCCTGGCTTTCCCCCCACAGAAACATAGAAACATAGAATTTGACAGCAGATAAGGATCGCTTGGCCCACCCAGTCTGCCCATTTCCCTACCTAATGGTCATGGCATCAACCCCGGTACTGGGGCCACAATAAGAGTAACTGGTCGGGGAGCTGGCTCAGGAGGCTAATCAAGGCCCAGGGGCACAGCTTCATGTAGACGGCCAGGCACTGGATTTTTTTCTTCCCCTGTGAGCAGGGGCAGGGATGTGCAATGACGACCAAAGTCCACCCCGCCCCGAGTTCAATTTGGCATCTGTGCTTGTGGTGAAGCCAGCCTCTGCTCTAGTGTGGTTTGGGGAGCCACAACAGGATAATTGGTTCATTTCCCAAAATGGACCGCGGATCAAGTGGCCGGCGGGGGAGCCGGGCCAGTGGGGAAAACCCAAGTAGTGTACAAGTCGGGCTGTGTACCCAAAGCTGCCACCACTGCACCAAACACACAGACTTCCCCTCCCCCCGGAGAAGGAGAGCAGTCTAAGGAAGCTCGATCCTTCCCCTCGGCCTACCCTTTGACAACCCGGGTCTGTTCCCAAACCCAGGTCACTGGCGCCACAAGTGGAAATCCAGCTGCTGCACCGGTGGGTCGGCTGCCACTATAGCTTTTTATACAGCAGAATGGAGACATCCCTTTTGGCTGACCCAGCAACACAATGCACCTCTTTACCCACCCCTAGCCAGCTTAGTGGCTTCTTTTGAGCTCAGCTTGGTCTCCTGGAGAAAAGCAACATGGGTGCCCAACTTCTTAAGCCAGAGGAGTATCATTGAGCACATTTTCCTTTTCACAGGGGAATTAAGACCTCTCACATTCCAAGAGGTGATAGTTACATCAGTAGTGTTAGACATAATCAGGATGTCTCCATTTTACAGGCCTACTCATGGGTACTGTAAGGTTTAAATTCCTGAGTTCCAATACAATAGTGGCACATTCATTGCAACATTTGAATCCCCCTATCTGAGAAATCGCAATATCTGAGTAGGTGCTTGTCAGTCGTCGCAGTGCGGGACTACAGGTATCCCATGAAGTCACCTTCTTTTCTAGTTTTACCTCTGTTAACCCAGGAAGTTCTGGAAGGGCCTGGCCATCCATATCCCAACGCTGGCCCAAAGCATGGGATCACGGATAGTATTGCCTTCCTGGAAGTGCATTTTCAGTTGTCTCTATACAACGGAAGGGTATGACAATGCTCAAACGAGAGACCATGTGCAAGAATATTTGCATCATTACCCATATGTGGAAAGTGTAGTACCATCACTGACCTGGAAGGAATAGGAAAGAACCTGCCTCCCAATGGTCAAGCACTACACCTCGGGAGGGGGAGGGTGATTGCCTACCTTAGCAACCCAATTAGAACTTCTAAAGAGCAGTAGGTCTGAGCCACGGGGGACCAGCCACCCAAAGGTCTCCAGATTTACTTTTTCCTCTAGCTTATTACCTGTTATACTAGTGTTTGTCTATAGCCCCAGGGATTGTCTTAATTTGCCCAGCAGTGGCCTGCATATAGCCTGCCAATGACTATCTGAACAGTCCCGGATATGGTGAGCACAGTGTGCCTGTGTGACTAACCCCACAAGAAAGGTACATTTAAGTATGGGCCCTTACAGGACTGAAAGCACACTCGTTGTCAGGGTTGTGCATCCAAATCCACTGGGGTTCACAAGGAGTCCTACCTGATGCTCTGTGTGCCTGTAGACTCCTCTGCATGGCCTTCTGCCTGCAAGGGATAATCAGAGTTTCATCAGGATTGGAACATTCACCACCACATCTATCACCCTCAGCAGCACAGTAAAATAGCAAAAAGTTGTTGATCAGGTGTATAAAACCCCTCTTGAGCTAGGACAGTGTACTGGGTGGAACCACTGGAGCTTTGAATGGTAGTAGCAGTGTACATGGTAAACCCATTTTGTAATTTTACCTCCCTCACAAGTGGTCAGCAGGGTTACACTTGGATAGTTGTGCCCCACACATCCACTGCTCATTTTCCGCAAGGCAATTTTCCTCCGCCTGCAGACTCCAAGTCATAGGAAGCTATCCCGGCTCCATGGAGTGCCATACCAGTACCAGGCAGCAGGCTGTAAGGCAGATCCAAGACAGACCCTTGGAGGATACATGAGCTTATAGGGAGAGGAGGAGAAAGGAAGTCTCCAATCTGGACATCTTGCAACCTACCCTCAAGGTAGGAGGGGAACCACTCAACAGAAGATGCAGAGAGTCCAGCTGCCTTAAGCTTGTCTAGAAGAATGGGATGGGTTACTGTGTTGAAAGCTTTGGCTAAGTCGACAAAAATAGCAGAAATAACAAGGCCCTGATCCATGCCGGAGAGGATTGCATCAGTGAGCCTAACGAGAGAAGTGGAATTGGAATGAGACTTTTTAAAATTGGACTGGAAAGGAGTGAAGAAGGAGGCTGAGTCCAGAAAAGGTGAGAGTTGAGACAGAACAATGTGTTCCAAAAGCTTAGCCAGATTGGGAAGGAGAGAAATTGATCAGAAATCACTAGGGGAAGAGAGGCCACCCTCTTTGGGATGAGGAATGACAGTAGCCAACTTCCAGAAATTAGGGATGCAGGACAGAGAGAAAGAGAGATTAAGGTGGTAGTAGTGCTGTGTGGAATTTTCAAATCCTGGTGGAATGGAATTTTATGGAATTTTTGAAATTCCATGGCAGAAAAAATGCAGAATTAGTTTTCCGCAACATTTCTGTGGAATTCTATTCAGAAGGTCTCAATATTTTCCATGGAAATGGTTGCAGAATGATTTTCTGTGGAGAAAATGCTGTTCCATGGAATATAATTCCTTGGATCACAGCAGGCAGAATTCCACGCAAGAACCAGTGAAATTCTGGCAGAATTTCTGCCAGCGGAATGGTCATTCCATGCTAATTCCGTGGCAATGGCATGAGCAGAGTGAAATAGGAGTCTAGGATCAAGACCATCAGGGCTCCTATCCTTGTGAGGATTTAGAGATGAAAGGGCCTTAAGAGTCACAGTAGGGGTAATCGGTGAGAAAGAAAAAAGGAGGAACGGGGCAGAGGAAGAGGTTGAAGGTCAGAGTGAGAGGGAAATGAAGATGAGAGAGAGAGAGAGGGAGAAGATGAGGATAAGGAGGAGAAGAACAGTGTTTGGGCACAGGAGGTAAAAAAGGAATTAAAAGAAGAGGCAACTGCAGCAGGATCAGAGATTGGAGTGCCACCCATCTTAAAAACAGGTAGAAGGGACTGGGTCAGAGGGGAGAAAAGAGAATGAATAATCTTCGAGAACTTAAGAGGGGCAATTAAGGTTGTTCTGGAATGTGGATGCAAAGTACTCAGACTTCACAAGTCTAGTAGCTTTAGTACAAGCACTATAAAGGAACCGGTAATGAGTATGGTCAGAAGTGGAACCAGAGGAGTACTAGATCCTCCAGGCAAGGTCACAGGCATGGTAACAAGCCAGTAACTCAGGGAGGTGGGAATCTCAGACCCTCATTCTTCTAAGTGGAACCTGATGAATCCAGACAGATATAAATTTAGAGGTACAGAATCGAGAGCATTATCCACATTACCAGCTGTAGAAATAGGGAACCAATCAGTAGCTACCAGGTCAGCATGAAGGTGGGACAGATCCAGTGAATAGAATGATCAGATCTGAGTGAATTTAGGGGGAGCTTAGGACAGTGAATTTTATGCACACAGTAAACCACATGATGGTCCCTGGGGGCATCTGAGAGTGTGTTAGCATCCGCAATATGATAGGGATGGGAGGAGAGGATCCAGTCCAAGATGGAATGATTCTGATAGTTGAAGTTAAAGTGGATAGGGTCAGAGATCAATTGAGTTAAAAGGAGGGACTTTATGTTAAAGCAAAATTTGTGAAGAGAGGGGAAAAACCAATTTAAATTGAAATCCCCTAATATAAGTAACTCACCAGAGGAGGCATGTGAGGAAATGGAGGTAAGTAACTCAGTTACTGAAGGTGGGAATATACCTGGGCAACAGTAGGTACCAGCATAAAACACCGGTGTAGAGAAGGGGAGACAGAGTTTGAGAAGTAGCATTTCATAGGCCGAGGGAAGAGAGGTGGAGAGCACAAGCTCAAATTGAATGTTTGAGGAGAGGTAAAGGGCTACCCCACTGACCCTTTTTGCTCGATCCTGATGAATAATGGTGAAACCTGTAATGGCAACAGAAGAATCAGGGACCCTAGAGGATAGCCAGGATTCTGAAATTGCCAGTATAACAGGCATAAGATTAACCATACGTGGCTGAAGTAAACTAATTTTAAGGAGAAGTCTACAAATTTTAACATGGACCACTCAAATCTTTGGGAAGAGAGGATGAAAGGGAAGGGCAGGGGTTAAGGTCAATGTCACCTGCAACTAAAAGCATCAAGGAGACATTAAGCTTAAAGAGCAGCTGACACCTTTGGAAAAACTTTGGAAAGAACAGTATTTAGACACAGTTCGGCTTGTATTTCATGTACATGTATATGTATTTTACAGATTTCTCCCCACCATTACTTATTACTGAAGAAATTTTCACAAAAACAAGTTTTCATCCCTCAGAGTTTATCTGCCTCTGTAGCTTACACCCTACTTTAAATTATAATGCTCTGTTGTGACATCACAGTCTGTTGCCACAGGAGTAACTATGGTGTCACAAGTACAGTATTATGACATCAGGATGGGAAGACACTGTAACAGCTGATGAACTCTCAAGGAACAACTCCTGTTTTCATGCATATGACCTCAGTAATAAATAATGAAGATAAGAAATACTGAGTTAATGAGAAATATAAGTTGTTTTGCATCTAAATATTATATTTTTCAAAGTTCTCCTTGAGGAGTTGGTGGCTCTTTAAGAGAGCCTATAAGGCACCTATGTGAAGAGGAGGGAGAAGGAGAGAAAGGAAGCATAAGAATTAACAAGGTAAGAGGGAAGAAAGGATTTAAGAGTTTCAAGGTGAAGCCAAGAAGATGAAAGGAGACTACATCTAGGATAACAAGTAGAATGAGACAAGGTTGGTTGGACAGGAGGATGGGAGGGTAGGAGAGGATGAGGAAAAGAGGAAGGAGGACAGAGGACAGAGGGAGGTTTGGGAAAGTGAAAGGGGAAACAGGAAGGAAAGAGAGAGAGAGAGGATAAAGCAGTGTTGTAGACAATACACAACAAAGTAAAACGCAGGCTACAATGAATAAAAATAACATGGGGGCAAGTTACACCAAGTAGCATAAGAGATGGGAAAAGAAATCAATCAATATGAGACCAGGAAAATAAATTTAGTGGGCCTAAAACAAATGAAACATGGGGTGGGGGGAGGGAATACCTAGAGGTGAAAATAAGTAAAGTGAGGGACAAAAGTTAAAACGAGGTAAAACCTATTGGATTACCTGAAGGATGACAATATGGTGAAAATAGGATAACTAGAACTTGGATACAATTCCAAAGCAAAACTAACTAAAACAATTGAATCCAAGCAGATTTAGCACTGCCAACTAACAGTTGTAGGTTCACAAGAGCTACATTATACAATATAAGGAGAGAGAGCTTTGCTCCTGAACCTGGCCCATTGGGGTGGGCACAAAACCGAAAATTTTGACAGCGCCATGTAGGTCTTCTAGTGGCTGGGGAACCTCTGCCAGGAGACCAACATGGCACCTTATAAAAAAATGTTATGTGAGGCCTTGCCCTTAGGTCCGCCTTCAAAATGAAATGAATGGATGTAAAAAGAGCCATAAAAGCAGGCAGTCTTTTTAAGTTTGTGATTGTGCAAAGCGAACATGTTGCTACAATAGAGGATTTGAGAGGTATGTCACTGTCTATCTTATGCAGGGTAGTCTGCAGTGGGCTGTCATCAGTCAGACTGATCATGACACTCTTCTGGGCTTGGTGGGCACATATTTGATAAAGTTGAAAGAAAAGAGCTGCCCAAATCACAGGGTGGCTTTTTTTCCATTGATCTGCTTGACACCATCCAGCAGGCACAGTTGGTTGGTGTCATGATCAGCCTGCACCTTGTTCTCCTCACAATGCAACCTCCCACTGCCAAGTATCCCTCCCACCTCCCCATTGCTTCCTATGCCCAGTCCATGAAATCATCTCCCTCCCACTGCCAAGTATCCCTCCCAGCTCCCCATCACTTCCTGTGCCCTGGTCTGCATAAGCAACTCCCTCCCACTGCCAAGTATCCCTCCCACCTCTCCGTCACTTCTCTTGACTCATTAATGTTAAACTGACACTGGGGTGCCCATTCCCCTGTGTTGGTACCTGCAATAAAGACGATCCCTGATCAGAGCCGGTATGGCTGCTGAGAGCGGTGAGAGTGATTAAAGGAGTACCTGGTGCTCTTGTTGCAATGGAGTCAGCCATATCAAAGATAGTGGTGATGTCAGCATTGCATGATACTCGCACATGCGCAGTTTGCCCTGGAGGCAGCCATGCCCAAGATGGCAGTGATGACAGAATTGTGCATGCGTGATACTCGCACACACACAGTTTGAACTGGCAGCCATTTTGCACACAGCCACCTTCACTTCAGCAGCTGCAGAAGAAAAAGTAGTGCCCCACAAAGTGGGTGTGTTTATGTGGCCAGCGGAGGGGAAGGGCAGCATAAACACAACCAGTGGAACTGTGCCAGATCACTGCGGAAACATGCTGGACAGCAGTTCAGTCACATGCTTCCACACTGATCCTACAATTTTCATTTTTTCATTTTTATGTTGGCACACTTGCGCAGCCAACATCTTGTGGTAGTGCAGATTTGGAGGTGCAGTCCCTGTTGGGCGAATGCAGGGCACGCACCAACAGGTGCATCCTGCATTCCCCAATCAGCCAGCAGCAGGGACCGACACCCTGCCTAGCTAATGAGGCGAAGACATGAGAGAAAACGTCTGCTGCAATGAGAGCAAAACTCTCATGCAGAGTGACCACAACATGCCTCCCCCTACGTGCAGGCAACATGGCATCAGTGACTGCCGCTATTGCCAGTCAACACCACCATTTATTGTGTGCCAATGGGAGTGCCCAATCCCCCCTTGACATCATGCACCCCCCCAACAATTTTTCTTTGCTGACGGGGGCCCAATCCCTGTCAGCATGTATCCCTCCCTCCCCTTGAATTTTGCCAATGGGGGAGCCCACTCCCCGTCGGCATAATGAGTCCCCCCCATTTTTTGCTTGCAGAGGGGGTGCCCAATCCCCGTCAGGTCCTGCAGCTCCCCCCCCTTCCTTGTTTGCCAACGGGGGTGCCCAATCCCCCATCGGCTAAAGCATCCACACACACACACACACACACACACACGCACTCAGGTGGCATGCTGGGAGCCAACCCCAGCATGCCAAAGCACCTATTAAAATGAAAACTGTCCCCCGATGTCTTTTAGTTGTTTTTTTTTCTATAAAGAAAGAAACAGTCCCTCGGCAGTCTCCCTGCCCCCCGACAACCCACACCCACCCACTGCGCATCCTGCCTCCCTGCACCCCCCTCACCCCATACTTACCTCTGGAGTCCGGCGCGATGATCTGCAGTGGACCGGGAACATGTCTGCACTCTTCAAAGCCGACCACGAACTGTGGAAGTGCTGGTAAGCTGTATAATGGAATAAATCTGGGTTTTTCAACTTTAATGCATATCTCGGGCATTTTTGGGAATTTTTACACCAAATGTTCAACATGGGGTTTTTGGGACTTCTCCTTATGAATTCTGGCACTGTCATATCGTTAATCAGTCCGGAAAGGTGATTTTGCAGTCACTGTGCGGAATCACCTTTTGGGACTGATTAACAAGATGACAGTGCCACTGTTCATGAGGTGGCTCTCAAAAGCCTATGTTGCAAATTTGATGGAAAAATCTTAAAATGGTTGTTAAGAACGTATGTTGCACAGCTTGCTATGCAGGCTCGTAACTCCACGAATTTGTAATATTTTCACACCAGATTTTCAACACTGTCATTTCTATACACCTCTTGTGAACAGTACAGCTGTCATTTTCACATCCTGGCGAAATGTGTTTCCGCTTCAGGCGCACAATTCTTGGTCGCTGTGGGAAATCAGTGTTTGGGCAGATTATGAAAATGACAGTGACACTGTTCATGAGCAGAGGTCCTAAAATGCCAATGTTGAAAATTTGGTGATGATACTCATAAATGACTGTGTTACGGTAGGTTGTGATGCACACACGCCACATAATGTTGTGCATTTGTAATATTTTCATCTGGATTTTCACCATTGGCATTTTTCCACACCTCTTGATGAACAGTATAGCTGTCATTTCACATATCTTGCCCAAAATGTGTTTTCGCACGTCCGGCGCAGAATAGCGCAGTCGCTGTGTGAAATCACTTTTTGGGACAGTTTGAGGAAATAACAGTGACACTGTACATGAGCAGAGGTGCTAAAATGCCTATGTTGAAAATTTGGTGCCAAACATCCATAAAATGACTGTGTCACAAGCGTGCGTTGCACATTTCCTATCCACTCTTGTAACTTTGCAAATTTGCAATATTTACATGCCACATTTTCAATACTGGCATTTTTTTTTTACACCTCCTTATGAACAGTACAGCTGTCATTTTTCACATCCTGCCCAAAATGTTTTCCCGCACTGCACTACCAAAGCCAATACCAGCGTGACAACATTCGGTATTGACAAATGCTTGTTTATTTTTAACCAGGAAGTGGACTGGGCACAGCCCATTTTCAGCCACGCCTGACACCGAAGAAGAGACAATAGTTACAACCAAATATGTAAAAATACAGATACATACATTACAAAGAATTATAGCAACACGTCTGCAGAGCTCCGCCCACACAGCCATAAAAAAAATTCCTTGTAGTCTTTTTTAATTGTTTTTACATCCTGTAAAAAAGAAAATGAACCATTGATCTGTTACCTCAGTCTTAATAAAACTCTGCATAACCTTCCACTACCACCCCACCACAATTACCTACTGCTCACCTGACCCCCCCAACTCAGCATCCACCATCCCACCATCCCTCACCCCAACATTCCTTTCTTATCTATAGGGGTTCTAATGCTGTAATCCTCTTCTCTTGACCAGACACACATCTCCACTTTTCAACGCCGGACCAGGAACTGAGGAAATCAGGTAAGCATGTAAATGTAGTTTAATGCATTTTGAACTTGTACTTATGACGGGCTCATTTTTTTAATATTTTTCCCCCAGATTTTCAAGATGGCCTTTCTGGAACCCCACCTCATGAACAAAGTAGGTTAAATTTTTCAAAATCTGGCCCAAAAGGCAATTTTATAGACACGCCATGAAATCCCCTTTTGGATGAGATTTGAACATTTTCACCTGCTGGGTTCATCATGAGGTGGGGTCATAAGAAGAATATGTTGAACATTTGGGGTCAAAATATTAAAAGACAACAAAGTTATAAAGTTACATTGAAAATTTTCAATACCTACTCATAACTTTGATCATTTTCCATATTTTGACCCCAGATTTTAAGATAGCCATTTTTTCACACTGCCTCATGATCGTGACAGATGTAATTTTTCAAATCCTGGCCAAAATGTGTTTTCACATTTGTGGCGTGAAATTATATTTTTGCCAATATTTTATCATTGACACCTATCATGTTCAGATGGAGGGGTCATAAAAACACTATGCTGAAAATTTGGGATCAAAATGTGAAAAAAACAACTCAATTATGAAGAAACATTGAATTGTTCCAATGATTACTCATACAGTAACTTTATTTTTGCAGATTTTGGCCCCTGAAGTTCAACATATCCCTTGTGTTACCCAAACTCATGAAGATGACGGATACCATATTTCAAATCCCTTCAAAACGTGTTTGCAGTCACACTGTAAATCACCTTTTGGATAGGCTGTAAAAACTTCTACCTGTCTTGATCATAACACCAGGTCATAAAAAGACTGTATTAGAAATTTTGGGTCAAAATGTTTGAGCCCACTGAAAATTATATATTGCCTCTCAGTAGGCCAATTCTGGATAAATACAATCTAAAAATGTGCAAAACCGGTACACCACTGAAAATGAGATATTGCATCTCATATGGTGTATCTTGTGTAAATATATAGTAAAAATGTGTACAATATGGAGGCCATACCTAAAGCGTGATATCAGGGTACTGGAGGGGGTGCAGAGGAGGGCAACAAAGATGATATGTGGAATGGAGGGGAGAGACTATGACAGTAGGCTGGGAGACCTGAATATGTACACCCTGGAGGATAGAAAGGACGGGGGGACATGATAGAGACATTCAAGTATCTGAGGGGAATCAATAAGGATGGGGCAGATGGGGTCTTTAAATTAAGGAGGGAGAGGGTCACCACGGGTCATGGGCTAAGAATAGAAGGGGGAAGATTTAGGAAGGAAATAAGGAGACACTATTTCACAGAGAGGGTGGTAGCAAAATGGAACGCCCTACCAGAATGGGTGGTATCATGTAAATCTGTGAACAGCTTGAAAAAGGTATGGGACAGGGAACAGGGAGAGTGAGGGTGGGGGAGGTGGGGGTGGCATTGGGATGACAAAGGGGAGGGGGTGGGGCAGCTGCAAACTAGGGGTGTTGGCTGCACAGTCAAGCAGACTTAGATAGACCAGGTGATCTGTTTCTGCTGGCATATTCATATGTTCGTATGTTCATACAAGCAGGACCTGGTACAACAGCAATGCAAGCAGCAAACATTTGGCATCGACAAATACGTGTTTATTTGTGTGATAAATAATTGCAAGTAAGAAAAGGATAGCAAGAATGATGACAACTGGAACACTTTCCTAAACAAGTAAGGAATAACACCACCGAGGTGTCTGGGCATGCTCTGATATATGAATGCCTCGGGTGCATTGTGAGGCATGAGACGTATGCCGAGTGCCTTCAACCACCCGAGACATCTGTATATTAGCATACCCAAATACCTCAAAAGGTGTTATTCCTCTTACAAAATAGGCCCTAAATTGATTTATGAACTATAAACAGTCATTTGGTTCTGAACTGTCCAGGCATGCTCTATAACCTGGCAGTCAGGTGATGCTCTTGGCCAATCAAGCAGCTGAATGAGTGGCATCTTCTTTATGATTAAGCCAAAATAAGGAGGATTTGCAAACCTAGCTTGTCTACACACACACTCACTCGCTGGCTCGCTCACTCACTCACTCACTCACTCACTCACTCACAGGGGTGGGGAATACTGAAGAGGGCTGTCATTCCAAGGGAGAGGGCTCAACCTACTGTCCTGAGCACATAAATAGAAGAGATGAACCCCAACCCACTCTCTCTAACTTCTTGCAACCTTTGAAGAGGACTTGGGCTATTTCTTGAAAAGTAACCCCAGAGGATGGAGGACCCTGCTCCATAGCTAGCTTATTTGGGCAAGGAAAGAACAGTCTGAGTGAATGTTTGTTTTCAAGTTAGCTAGTAGGTAAATATAGATCCTAGTGTGAGACTAGATTGTGAGCTTATTCTATCAGTAATCTGTTTTTTTTCATATTGTCTTTATCGCCTTCTGCCTTGCCTGCCCCACTCTGACTGACCCCCTCAGTCCTGTCACCCTGGTATCACCGGGACTTGCTTGTACAGATTCCTTTGGCTGCCAGTTGCTGGGTGCGGAGCCTGTGGAGGGTCGGTCGTCATCCGCAGCCAGGGGATTTTTTCCTCCTTTTTCACCTTTGACCCCTTTGCTGAGGCCTCACATCCCAGAATGTCTGCAGAAGTCCCGCAGCACCCTCCCTTCCATGGTGCCCTGTGGACCCCAACTACCCTCAGGCCTCCACCCAGGGGCAGTCATTCAGTGGGAGCGCCAACCCTCCCTCCCTGGGAGAGGAGAAAAGTCCTCTGGATGCTTAATCATCTCCCTCCCCAGCCAACCCCTGGTGGCCAACACGGATCGCCGGCATGGCAGGAGGTAAGTCATGGATGCCACAGCCCTCCACACCACTGGACTGGCCAGTAATCAATCTGTTTTAATTGTACTGATTTCCTTTCCTGCAAATGTCCATATCTTTTTCTTTGCTGTATATATCAGGTTTGTAATATCTGTAGCATTTAGTAGTGAGGAATCTGTTTTTATAGAACCAGTATCAGAGCATCGTTATTGTGACGGGGAGCTTCTGCAACTCTAGAGGACCGACCTTTTCTTAAATCTGTTGCAATAGTTCTTCTATTTCTTAGCCTAATCTATTCTTTACAATTTCTAGTCCATAAGGTTGGCCACCTATGGGCACCCGCTTTCCTTTCTTGACTATGCTATAGTGTCCTCTTTAATTTTCCTTTTCCCTCTCAGCTCCTTGTACAGGGAGGTTATTGTGGTGACCTTGGAGCATATGTAAAACAACAGGCTGTGTTTATCATTGTTGGATTTAGTATGTAATTACACTATGCCATAAAATACTTTAATGTATATATCTTATGTGTATGAAACCTGTAAATGTTGAAAATACCATGGCAATAGGTGTTTTTGATAAAGGTAAAAAGTACTAGTTGACTGTATTATAAACATTAAATTAGTTGTGCTATTTAAAATGCATGTAAATTGCTGTTAACTGAGACAATCTGAAATGTCATGTTGATTTGCATATATCCCAAGATGCTTTGCATTATGGAAGTATGTATGATGTTGTATTTCTTTGAAACTTGATTTGTTGCCAATGCCCTTTGGAGTAACCCTGTTTTCAGTGATTCTGTTTTGAGGTTCTTTGTCTATAGCTTGTTTTTTTTTTTTTTGAGCCCCCCCACCAAGCAAACAAGGCCCACATTGGGATGAAGAGTTTTCACTGAAAAGTTTAGATCAGAGATCAGTGTCAGTAAGTGCTTGCTAAGTGCAGAGAAAGGACATGCATAGTCTGTTGCTACAAACTGATGTACTGAAGAAGGGATATGCCATTGCTGAAGGTTATCTGCTGCATTGTGAATACACATTACACAGAGATTGTGTATTGAACCTGAAGTTCGGTGTCTGGTCTATCTGTTATCCCACAACCCCTCCACACTTATGGCAAAGTTAAATGTAATATTTATGTTAACAAAGTGAGAATTCTCTGTTAAGGTGTGCCATCCGAAGTGCACTCTACCAAATATTATCGTGTGTGACCTTCCAAGTCCCTGAGCAGGACAGAGGTGTTTTACCGATATAACCAGGTGATGGCAGCAGGAGAAGTGAATCGGACTAAACTACTTTAGAAGGTACAACAGCCGAAAAAGTAAATTTGTGCTGCACACAACGAGGACCATTTCCTCCCTATCACAGTTGGGCTTCAACATGTTAACATGATGAACTCTCTGCCTGCACCTTCTGTCAAGCAGTTATACCACATAATTGATCTCACTCACCTTCCTGACTATTGAGAATGGGCTCTCCCATGCTGCCTGCAATTTATTTTGTTGGACTGGGACAAGCACCATCACTCACTGTCCGACCTTGTACTCATGGGCTTTGGCCTCACAGTTGTACCAGGCTTTCTGCTGCTTTTGTGCAGTGGCTAAGTGTTCCTGGGTGAGTTCATTAAAGGAAAGCAATCTTAATGTTAAATACCCCTCCCCCGAAAGGCAGACACACCGCCAATTAGCGATTTCACAAATATAACACCTTTTTTCAGGTGTTTGAACTTACTTGTTTTTATTTTGAGGAAGTCTGGGGCTCCGCAAAATGGTGCATGCTGTGCGTCTCCATTTCAAAGCCAAGTGCGGCACTGCACCGCTCCGCTTCCATAGAAGTGTATGGTAGCTGAGCAGTGAGGCACCGCACTTAACTTTGAAATGGAAGCATGCAGTGTGCATCATTTTGCGGAGCTCCGTATTTCTTTAAAATAAAATCAAGTAAGTTCAAACACCTGAAAAGTGTTTTATTTTTGAAACCGCTAATCGGGAGGTAAGCCTTTTGGGGGTGGGGTATATAACATTATGACCACTTTCCTTTAAGTCAGTTCCAGAAGTTCGAAACATAATTTACAACAAATTCCCTATGGGTGGCAAGGTCACCCTCCCATTCAATTTGGGGTAAAAATATTAACCCTTGCAGAGCTGTGGACTGATATATCAGTCCAGGATTCCTATAGGTTCTAATTCTGTTGGCAGCCTAAGGGTTAAAAAAATGCAAAGTTATGAGTGTACATTGAAAGTTTTCAATGCACACTTAGCACTTTGGTAATTTTCAATATTTTGACCCCACATTTATAACATAGCTATTTTTTTCACTCTTAAAGTTCAGCATATCCCTTGTGTTACCCCACCTCCTGAACATGTCAGCTGTCACTTTTCAAATCCCCTCCGAAACTCGTTTTCACAATCGTACTGTGAAATCACCTTTTGGATGGGATTTAAAAAATTTCAACCAATCTTGATCATAATGGCAGACCATAAAAAGACTGTTGGAAGTTTGGGATCAAAATGTGGGATCCAACTGAAAATTAGATATTGCCTCTCCACTGGCCTATCCAGGGTAAATACATTGTAAAAATGTGTAAAAGCCAGACACTACTGAAAATAAGGTATTGCATCTCATCTGTTCTATCCTGGGTAAGGGTACAACAGCAATGCAAGCGGTAACCATTGGGCATTGGAAAATGCTTGTTTTAGATGTATGGGTGCTCATTGGGGAGAGGACATTGTCTCTTTTCAGTTTTTGCATTGGAGCATGAATGTACTGCTTGTTCTTGAAACCTGATAAAAACTTATGTGACTGCCACTGAACTTACTTATCTGGATTTCGAGCTTGTGCTCGTAATTCTTCAACATTTCACTTTACGTTATGCATTTGTAACTTTGAAACCTGCCATGAAAACTGAAATTGCTGCCCTCAACCTGCAATAGCTCCAGACATCAGAAACATAAAAACATAGAAACATAGAATTTGACAGCAGATAAGGACCGCTTGGCCCACCGAGTCTGCCCATTTCCCTACCTAATGGATAAGCTGCTGATCCTAGTTCACCAGCAGCCTACTTCTTCCTACCCCCACCCTCTAGAATTGCCTTATGACTGTCCCATGCATGCTTGAATTCCACCACTGTTTTTGACTCCACAACCTCCTCTGGAAGGCCTTTTCCATGCATCCACAACCCTCTCTGTGAAAAAATGCTTCCTTACATTACCTCTGAGCTGCCCCCCCCATCTTCAGCCTGTCAACTTAGCCATTTTCAGTGGGCAGGAGCAGGAGCACGTGCCTACCACCCTGTGGTTTGGAAGTGAAGAATGCTAGTCATTGAGATGCTGAGTTTAGATCTGCCAGTTGGGTGTTCAGTGAGTGACAGCTGTGACCACCAAACTGGGAGTCCGTACAGGAAAGCATAAAGGACTTTTTATTTACTTTGACGTTTTGTGCATGGAAGAGAACTTGAGAAGCAACTTCAAAGACACTGAGTCATGCAGTAGTGTACACCAGGAACCTTTATATCAGCTGGTACAGTTCACCCTAAGCAGGGGCGTAGTTTGTTATTTTTACGGGGGGGGGGGGCAAACTAACTTAAAAGTCCTGATTTTCCCATATCACTTCATTGAAGAGGGTGGTGGCTTGCGTAATGCAAACAAATCAACCAGCATCAAATAATGCCAAAAAAACATTTAAGACTACAGCTGAAAATCTCCTGGGAGGGACCAGCCCAGGCCAAGTCAGAGCACTTCCACACCCCACCAGTTTTATTGCAGCCTGCTCTTGGCCTAACTCCTCCTGAGACCAGAGTCGAAAAACTGACCAAGATCTGTTTTGTATTCAGTTCTTTGTTCTTCTGCCTTGGGAGTGAGGACTTACTTGTAAAGTTGAAAATATGTAAGGAACTTAACTTCCTTCTCAAGAGGACAGGACCTCCCCTTGGCTTCAGTTCAGATCAGTCTTGACCTAATTTTGCCCCCACCTGAACCTCCAGGTGGATAGCTCACTAGTCTCTCACCCCCCTTTGCTGCTTACATAACCCTTCCAAGTTCAGCCCTTACAGTGAATCCTGAACGTCTTGAAATGTCTGATTGAGCTAGCCCTCCCACCCTTGAGGAGTCAAAAAGCATGTTTCCAGGAAGTGCAGCAAATGGCTGTGCCACCTCAGTATACCTATAAACATTGATGGTACAGGAAACATCCCAGCATGTGCATCCTCACAGCATGAGCCCTTATTTACAAAGATTACATAAAAAATTGCGATTATACAATGACAAGAATGAATGCTGGCCTCTGATTGGTCAGTCTTGGGCTAGACCCATGATGCTACCCAGTACATCTGATTCATCACTGGTCTAGTCTCAGCCTCTCTGCGAACCTCTTGATTGTTAGCATTAGTGTGGTTTTTTGTATCTTCTCTTAAAAATATTTTTCCACACCCAATAAAACATCTTTAAAATTATTTTTTTTAATTTTGTATAACACGCCATTGTATAATAGCAGTAATGCCCTCCAGCGTGTGTGTCATGGTAGGATAATGTCATGCCTTATGTATTGGATGCACTTGTGCTCAACCACCTGAGGCTTGATGTTATCCCAGCATGACACACGCCCTGTCGGGCATTATTGCTTACTTGCACCCAGTGTTAACACTTTTCTTTGTTATAATAACCAAGTTAATTCATTAGTCTCCCATCCCATCCCATATTATTCAATGTCACATGCCTGAATCTGGTTAGGTGAGGTAAGCGAAGAGGATAATGCTCTCCTAATTATGCAAACATTGCATACATAAGCATGGGACTTGCTGATATCCCTCGGGCGGTGCTCTTAACAAGCATGCTGATGTACCTGGGACAGTGCAACAGAACAATGTAAATCCCCTAATTGTTCAAGATGATCATGGGCATGGTGTGGTCACACCACAATCCCTACCACTCTCCTCCCCATGGGCTCCTAAGGAATATGCATCTCTGTCCGTGCCCAGGGTCACACAACCCCATCCAAGCAAACACAGACTGCCCTGGCACAAAGGTGGTCACATCACATAACCTAAGAGAACAGACGCCACAGGAAGTTTGCTGGAACAACAACTCCAGATACCTGTGCACAGCCTCGCAGGACCCACCCTGAAAGGCAAGTACTTGGTTGGTGGTTTTTATTAGCATCGCCTATGACAGTGTGTGGTGGGCCGGTTGTGGTAGCCCAGGTTGCCATGGATGCTTCCCCTCCACAGACTACTTCAAAATCGTCTCATCTGACAGTTTTGAAGGGCACAAATGAAACATGGTTGCTTCAGTTTGATGTGGTTTAATACAGTTTTTTTTGTCCGAGCGTGTGTCTCTATTCTTCTACACACAGACACAGACAGACACACACACCACCAAAAAATGAACTTTTTTTATACCATGTTTACATTTAGAATAGAGACAGGGTAAAGCAGGTCCAGGCAGTACAACACAGTAAATGAAACAATGCATTTTACAATGCCCAACAAACTACCAAAAGACCACAAAACAAAGGACCTTCTCCCTGCCCTGGGGGATGGCTAGGTTACAGATCAGCGTGCTAAATGAGGAGGAGAGACCACAGAACATCTTGTTGAACCACACAGTAAGGTGAAACTACATAAACATGCACAATTTTATACTGTAGGATTTCATACTTTCCAACAGTTCCTAATTTGACACAGAAACTTATCTTTAGTGCTCAGAAGCCCTTGTACGAGGGAGGTAAGCATGGCATGGACCCAGCAGACTGGCATACATGTTGAAAAAAATATTTCTGTGCCAGTATGCCCATACACCCTCCATCCTCCATCACCAGTGGCCAGAACCATTTTTTTCAGCATGTGTACCAGTCCGCCCTGGTCAGCACAGCAGCACAAAGCTGGCAGGGCAGCAGAAGGCACAGCAAGCAACAGTGAATTAAATGTCCATGCAAAAGCTACAGCCCACTCTCCCCACCCCAGACCTGCAAGGCCACTATCTCCACCCAGACTGGCCAGCTCAGCTACTCTCTGCACCCTGATGGACTTGCACAGCCACTCTCCACTCTGTGTCCACCCCACCAGCACAGCCACACTCCCCACTGCACCAGCACAGCCACACTCCCCACCCCACCCAACCAACACCATTTCCAGCTCCATTTATCTGGTATCTGCTCCAGGCATCCAGGTCTGTGCCTCCCCATCACAGGCACACAAAATTAAATAAAACCACATTTTATACTGCATTCTGTTTATGTTCCTTTTTTGTTTGGAAAGAGAGGTGTTGAGCTACCGGTCAGCACAGTTTGCCTGGTATACAATTACAATCCCACCCCACCGACACAATGCCAGTGCCTTCATCCACCCACACAATGCCTGTATCCCCAACCCCACCAACACAAATGACCAGTGTCCGCAACACCACACACATACACACACACACACACACACACACATGACCAGCAGTATCCCCAGCACACACATGACCAGCAGTGTCCCCAACCACACACACACACAACCAGCAGTGTCCGCAACCCCACCCACACACACAACCAGTGTTCCAACACCCCCCCAAAAAAATCATAGCCAGTTAGTAGTCGCTATAACAATAGCCAGATAGTAGTATAATCATTTCTTTAGGGTGCATGTTTTAGTGCAAGATTTTTTTTGCTAGTCTTGTAACACTGTACGGGGGAGAACACAGAAAGCTACCCCTTTGGTTGTGTTTGCCAGGCAATGAAGACAGAGACAGCAAGGCCAAGGAATCTGTCTATTTCACCCCTCCACAGCGGACGATCGGAAAAATCAAAAAAGTGAAAGATTACTTTTATAGTCAGGTAAAGGATGAGGGGGAAATAATGTTTCAACATTTACTAATGTTAGTATGCTAGCTGCGGGCACAGGTCAGTGAGATACATCCCTTGGCAGGTAAAGGATGAGGTGGAAATTATGTTTTAACATTTACTTATGTTTATATGCTAACACCCAGTCAGCAAGCACAGAATGTCCCCCCTCCTAACCAACATGGACAGTCCACCGGAAACCCAGTCAGCAAACATGGAGAGTCCCTCCCTTCACCCCACCTACAAGGACAGTCCTCCCAGACACCCAGACAGTCCCCCCCTCTCCACCAGACACCGGGCCAGTGAGCATAGAATGCCCCCCCTCCCAACCGACAAGGACAGTCCCACCAGACACTCAGGCTGCCAGCAAACATGGACGGTCCCCATATCCCACCAAGGACAGTCCCCACCCCGACACACAGCTAGCATGCACAGAATTCCCCCCCACCAACATGAACAATCCTCCAAACACCTGGCTAGCAAACACGGAGAGTTCCCCTCCCCAACCACATTGATAGTCTGTCCTAGACACCTGATCAGCAATCATTGACATTCACCCCCATAAGCCAACATGGAAAGATCTCCCCCAGACACTTGACCAGCAAATAGTCCCCCCTCCCCACAAGACACCCGGCAGGCAGACATGGACAGTCCCCCCAGACAAATGGCCAGCCAAGTCCACCAACCAATGGTTAGTGTCACCGCCCCACCATCACAGCCAGTGTCCCCACATCACCATGGCCTGTGTCTCCACCCCACCAGACCCCAGAATAGAAAACAGACTGTCCCCCCAGCCCCACCAAACACTGACCACCCTCCCAGTCCCAAACACTAACCACCCCAGCTCCAAACACTGATCGTCCCCCCCCAGCCCCACCAAAAGCAGGCCCTCCCCCAGCACCAAACACTGACCATCCTCTCAGTGAGTCAGCCCCAAAACACGCAGACTGTCTCCCACAACCCCAACCTCACAAAACAGACCATTCCCCCAGCTCCACCAAACATAGACCGTCCAGTGAGTTTCCCCAACAAACCCCACCACACCAGTAGCACAGTTACTGAGTGTCCCCACCCCACCAACATGACCAGTGTCCACACCATACCCAACAAACAGGCCCCCTCACCCACCCCACCAACATGGACAGCCTCAACAGCCAGCAAATCCCCTTCCACCCAAAGAAACACAAGCTGACAGCAAACCTTCCACCCATGCCCCAGACACATGGCCATGGCCAAGACAACCCCCCCCCCATGGTATTAATTTCCAGCAACCAGCTTGCAGCACAGTTACTCACCAAATCAGTAAGGGCACAGACAGGGCAGCATGCAACAGAGCACAGCAAGGCCAAGAAGACAGGTCAGGTAGCCAAGTCTCTCCCAACAGTTCCGTTCCTTTCCCGATTAATCCCCAGAGACAGTAACTCATTTTTTCTGACACCAGATGAATGTGTTGCATTATGGGTCTGCTATAGCCTGCATGACCGCCAGCTTCTTCACTGTTCTGGGCCTGGCTGTTCACTGACCTGAATAATCCCTCTCAGTGGACCGTGGAACTGGTGGGCAACGGGCGTGGTGTGGGACTTGCCGACAACACGGTAAATCTTTTTCTGGCCTGCTGGACACAGGAGCTGGGTGTGCAGGCAAGCCTGGCCGTGACTCAGACTCACTGTAATTGTACTACTTGCTCCTCTGCCTGGTCTGTCCAGTGGTAGAGGCCTTGTGGCTGCAGGCCTCCTAGGCTCTCAGGGATGGGAGGCTCAGGTGGCAGCGGGAGAGCCCAGAGCACAGCTGGCTGCACTTAGAAACAGAGAGTAGGTAGTCCGAGGACTCGGGTGAGGTATATTTAAACTGGGCTGTTCAGGACAGGAGGAGGGTGGGAACACTAGACTGACTGAGACACTGGTGACACCTGACAGACAACCAACGACTGCTGCTCGACATCCTCGAATAGCTCTCTCTCCTCAGCCCTACGCTATATGGATGCTGCTGCTGCTCCTTCATGGAAGGCACACAGACAACTAAATGGCGCCACTAACGGAGTATTGCTCACGCGATGGCGCCAGCTTGCAGCACTCTCTGGTTGGCTGTAATATGCAGACTACTATGGATGCAGGCTTGCAGCCAATCGGAAAAGGGGATAGTTTTTGTTTAAGAGACATGGCGCTGTGCCGCCACACCCCCTCCCTCCCCCAGAGAAGTGCAGGCAGTCTGGGCATAGCCCTAAGCCCATTCAATATTAAAAAAAAGAAAATGATAACCAGAGAATGGTGGCTGGGCTCCTAAAAGTCCTGGTCTGATTTCTCAGGGGGGCAGCTTTCCCCTCTGCCCCCCCACAATCTAAGCCTGTCAGTGTCAGTGTCTCAGTAGGTAGCACACTCGCCTCTGAGGCCGGGAGATCAGAGGGCTGTGGGTTCAGTTCCCACATCTGGCACTTGGGTTAATATCCCAGTACTGACACTGTAGTGCAGCATGAGAGGGGTGCTGCACTTCTGAGGTGCCGTCTTTCGGATGAGACGTTAAACCGAGGTCCCATCTGCCTGGATTGGTGGTAGTTCAGGTGGATGTTAAAGATCCCATGGCACTTATTGAAAAGAGTAGGGGAATTTCCCTGGTGTCCTGGCCAAATTTCCCTCATTCACTAAAAATACCACCAACAGCTTAATCTGGTTCAAGGTCAGTTGGCATTCATCTGTATCCCCCTCCCCCCGGGTCGTGCCTGAAAATAGGCAGGATTTGTCTAGTGCACTTACCCGGTCAACAAAAAAAAAAAAAAAACTAACTAACTAACTAAGCCTATGACCCTAAGTAGAGAGACTGAGTCTATGGATTGCGTCTGTTCAAGTGTAGATCGGTGAGAGCCATTGCTGAGTGTTGCAAGTTGCGAGAGGTGAAACAGACTACAGGCTGAGAGAAATCAATAAAACCACAAGCACCAATTTTACTGTGTGACTCAGACTGGAGCGAGCACCATTCATGCTCATGAAAAGCCAGCAGGAAAGATCGTATTTTACTGGTGATGACTGGACACTCTTGTTCTAGGCCTGTTTCCCTGACAGTTGTATGCAATGTTTATAGAAAAGCTGTGCTTGTTTCTGCTTTGGCATAAAGTGTTTCACTGCTCCTAAAGCTGTGATGAATCCCCTTTAGGAGTGACATTCAGGGCCCAGTTATATTTTATTTTTTTTATTTATTCAATCTAGGATTACAAGTAACTTTGAGCACCAAGCAGCTCATTTACAAAGATTCCACGTCAATAGAGGGGGTACAGATCCATAATGGAAAACAGACTGGTTTCACAAACAATTAAGCAATTTGTATTACAAAATACAGAATAAGAGAACAGCAAATAAATACACATTAGTTTAGCAGGTGATTCAAGGCAGGGAGTGAGAAAAGGAGGGAATTAGGAGGGGAGCCAGAGCAAGGAAGGGGAGAGCAACCAGGCAGCATTGTCAGGTAGCAGCGAGGATAGTAAGGGACGAAAAGCAAGGAAGACAGTGGGCTGGAGATGGGAGGGCAGGAAGGGAGAGGAGAGTGAGAGGGCAAGACAAGTAGAAAGAACAGTGGAAGAACGGTGGGGGGGTCCCAGGAAGAGGGACAAGGATGTTAAGTGGTGCAATCACAGGCGTTTTCAGTTAGGATGTGCTGATGAAGTCTGAGTTTGAATTCACCTAGACTAGTGCGGTTAGCCAAATCATTATGGAGACCATTTAACCAGTATGGCTCTTTGATACAAAAGGAGTATTGGTAATGGGCGGTCCGGCACATCGGGACTAGTAGGAGTGCGGAAGATGAGGTGCGCGTATGTTGGATTTTGGGGGATTTGTGAAGTAAGCATCCTAATCCCTTATAATAGTTATAGTTATAGTTATACTTATAATAGTGTTTGACCTGGAAACTGTGCAACTTCTGATTGTCTGACCATCACACCATAAGGTTCAGTTTCAGGGCCCCCCTAATAGGTCTGCCCCTACGGAGATGGTTCGGTACCGCCCTTTAAGGGGTATAAAACTCACTGACCTAACGGCGGTGCTGGACCTATCGGGCTTGTTGAGTGAATGCATGAGCCCAGATAATCTCGTACTAACCTACAATAAGGCTGTGGGAGATGCTCTGGACAAGATTGCTCTGTTAGGTGTTCGGTCTCTCGCCCTCCAGTCAAGGTTTCCTTGGTTTGATGGCTCCTTGAAGGAGTTAAGGCGTGTTAGTGGAAGGTTGAGAGAGCTCATGGAAGTCCGTAATGATGCTGACAGGCTTAGGGTTGATGGCACATTATGATGGCTATCAATCAGAAATCACCTGTAAGAAGGCAGAATTTCTGTCCAGGGAGATTTCTGCTGCACAGAACTGACCAGCTCAGCTTTTCCGGACCGTGGACAGATTGTGCAATCCAATCTGCCTCCAGCCCAGAGAAGCTTTTTCTCAGCTAAGATGCGAGGAGTTCACTCGGTTCTTTGCAAATAAGGTTGCCACCATCAGGTCTGGCATCGGTCCGACTTCTCCTATAGGGGATTGCAGTAGTCGGTGGGAAGTGACATGTACTCTGTCTGCCTGGTCAGAGTTTCGCCGGCTGGAGTTCAGTGACATTGTGAAGATCATCCAAACACTGCGACCAACCAGTTGTAGTTTGGATCCGGGCCCTACACCTCTCTTAGTAAGATGTGTGGAAGTTATCTGCCCAATCCTTGCTGACATTGTCTGGAAGTCTTTGGAGAGGGGGGTCTTTCCTGACCCCCTGAAGGAGGCAGTCATTCCACCACTCCTTAAAAAACCCTCCTTAGATCCAGATTGTCTAGCTAACTACCGGCCTATCTCTAACCTGCCATTTGTTGATAAGGTTATTGAAAAGGCGGTTGCATTGCAATTGGATGATCATCTTATAACTCACAATGTCTATGATACTCTCCAGTCATAGAAACATAGAAACATAGACTTTGACGGCAGATAAGGACTGCTTGGCCCACCTAGTCTGCCCATTTCCCTACCTAGAGGATAAGCTGCAGATCCTATTTAACCAACAGCCTATTTCTTCCTACCCCCACAAAAATTGCCTTATGTCTGTCCCATGCATTCTTGAATTCTCCCACAGTTTTAGACCCCACAACCTTCTCAGGAAGGCTGTTCCATGCATCCACCACCCTCTCTGTGAAAAAATGCTTCCTCACATTGCCCCTGAGCCATCCACTCTCTATCTTCAAATTGTATCCCCTTGTTCTTGCACATCTCTTTTTCTGAAAGATGCTACCCTCTTGGACTTTGTTGATTCCACTGAGGTACTTAAACGTTTCTATCATGTCCCCCCCCCTTTCCTCAAGAAACATAGAAACATAGACTTTGACAGCAGATAAGGACCGCTTGGCCCATCTAGTCTGCCCATTTCCCTACCTACAGGATAGGCCGCAGAGCCTAGTTAACCAACAGCCTATTTCTTCCTACCCCCCACAAGAATTGCCTTATGTCTGTCCCATGCATTCTTGAATTCTCCCACAGTTTTAGACCCCACAACCTCCTCAGGAAGGCTGTTCCATGCATCCACTACCCTCTCTGTGAAATAATACTTCTTCACATTGCCCTTGAACCGCCCCCCTTCTATCTTTAACTTGTGTCCACTTGTTCTTGCACGTCTCTTTTTCTGAAAGATGCTACCCTCTTGGACTTTGTTGATTCCACTGAGGTACTTCAAAGTTTCTATCATGTCCCCCCTCTCCCTTCTTTCCTCAAGGGTATACATATTAAGCTCCTTTAGTCTCTCCTCATACGGTTTCTCCTGCAGACCCTGCACTATTTTAGTTGCCCTCCTCTGGACTGCCTCTATCCTGTCTATGTCCTTACGGAGATGGGGTCTCCAGAACTGGACACAGTACTCCAGATGGGGTCTCACCAACTGTCTGTACAGAGGGATAACAACTTCCTGTTTCTGCTGCTCATGCCTCTCCTATGCATCCCAGTATACCCCCAGCCCTCCCTACTGCCTTCTCCACATTGCTTCGAACCTTAAGGTCATCTGATATGATTACCCCAGGTCCCTTTCCTTTTTGTTGTTGTTACTACCTCCCCCATTGTGTATTCTTCCCTGGGTTCTTGTTTCCCAGGTGCATTATTTTGCACTTCTTTGCATTGAATCCTAGCGCCATACTTCTGACCATTCCTCCAATCTTGCCAAGTCCCTTCTCATCCTTTCCATGCCTCCTTGGTATCAACCCTGTTGCAGATCTTTGTATCATCTGCAAAAGGCATACTTTTCCTTCCAGTCCTCTGCAATGTCATTGATGAAGACATTAAAAGGACTGGACCCAATACTGAACCTCAGCGGTACCCCACTAGTAACCCTCTTTCTTCAGAGTGGACTCCATTTATAATTACCTTCTGTGTCCTGTTGTGCAGCCAATGTTTTATTGCTACTCACCCTGGGACCCACTCCCAGGCTGGTTAATCTGACTATTAATCTTTTGTGTGGGACTGTGTCAAATGCCTTGCTAAAGTCTAGGTAGGCCATGTCCACAGCCCTCCCTGGTCTACTACTTTGGTCACCCAGTCAAAGAAATCTATTAGATTTGTTTGACGCGACCTTCCTGCTGTGAACTCATGCTGCCTTGGGTCCTGTGCCTCACTGGCCTCTAGGTACTCAACTATTCTTTCCTTCAGAAGTGACTCTATCACTTTCCCCTACCACAGAGGTCAGAATGACAGGTCTGTAGATTCCTGCCTCTGTCTTGGTCCCACTTTTGTGAAGGGGAATCACATCCGCCTTCCTCCAGTCCTCGGGTACCACACCATCCTCCCATGATTTATTAAATAGAGTAGCCAGTGGTTTCACTAGTTCCTCCCTTAATTCTTTTAGAATTCTGGGGTGAATTCCATCAGGACCCATTGCTTTGTCCACCTTCAGTTTTAGGAGTTCTTGCAGAACCCTTTCTTCTGTGAAAGGACTGGGATCAACCCCTATCAAGAGTGCTTCTGTTAATTGGATTAGGCACTTCCCCTCCTCTTTGTGAATACTGAACAGAAATATTCTTCAGTATCCCTGCTTTTCACTGTCCCCCTCTGCCCACCCACGTTCATTCTATTCTGCCTCACTATCCCTCCCTTTGTCTTTCTACGCTCGCTGATGTACCTATAAAAGGTTTTATCCCCCTTCTTAACTGAGTTGGCTATCTTTTCCTCAGTTTGGGCCTTTGCTATTCTGACTTCCTTCCCTGCTTCCTTCTGCCTTAACTGGTACAGCTCTCTGTCCTGCTCCTTCTGTGTTTCAATCAGTCTGGTTTTAGGAAGAAGCATAGCACGGAGACTGCCCTTGTCCGGGTATTGAGTGATCTCCTAATGGCCAGAGATCGAAAGGCATGTACCATTCTGGTCCTTCTCGATCTCTCTGCTGCATTTGACACTGTAGACCATGGTGTGCTATTGGATCCCCTACGGGTTTATTGTGGGCTGTCTGGTACAGTCCTCAAATGGTTTCATTCTTACCTCACAGACAGGTTTCAGAGAGTTGCCACTGGAATTTATTCCTCTGGCGCTCACTCCCTGCCTTGTGGGGTACCGCAGGGTTCCATTTTAGCTCCTATGTTGTTTGCAGTGTATATGCTGCCATTGGGAGAAATCATCAGGTGATACAGTTTGGGTTTTCACTGCTATGCAGATGATACCCAGCTGTATCTGTCTTTTCTACCCAGCCAGGATGATGCACTCTTCGTGCTGAATAATTACCTTGCTGAGATCAGACTTTGGATGAGTTCCAGCTGGCTGAGACTGAATCCGGATAAGACTGAGGTATTGGTAGTGGACCCAAGTCATCCTGGGGCAGGTCTGGGAGCTGGACAACCATCAGGCTTGCTACTTGGTGGTATGTCGCTCCCTACCTCCGATCAGGTGCGAAATCTGGGCGTTATTTTTGATGGTGGTTTGACCCTAAAATCTCAGGTGTCAGCTGTCTTCAAATCCTCTTTCTACCATCTGAGAAATATCGCCCGGGTGAAACACCTGGTTCCTCCAGGTGATCTTCCAGCATTGGTCCATGCCTTTGTCACTACCTGTCTTGATTACTGCAACTCCTTTTACCTAGGGCTACCTGGGGTTGATATCTACCGCCTGCAGCTGGTGCAGAATGAGGCAGCCAGGCTTTTGACTGGTACTCTTAGAACCAGCCATATTACACCTGTGCTCCGCGAACTGCACTGGCTGCCTGTTAGGTGGCGGATCACCTTTAAGGTTGGTTTACTAACCTTTAAAGCCCTACATGACCAGGGACCCAGGTACCTGAAAGATTTCCTGAATCTCTACTGCCCCCTCTGTCCTCTCCGCTCTGCCAATGAGGGATTGCTAGAGATTCCCAGGGTTCGATTAAAGACATGAGGATCTCGTGCTTTTGCTTTTTCAGCACCAACCCTGTGGAATTCTCTACCTTATTGGTTGAGAGAATGCCCAACTGACAACAGTTTTAAAACCAGTTTGAAAACATATTTATTTAGCTTAGCATTTGTTTAATTATGGCTGTTACATTTTATGCTGTTTTAAAAAAATTTTATCAGTATGTGTGTGTTTTACGTAAAGTGCCTTGGCTTTGAAAGGCGCTATAAAAGTAAAGTTGATTTGATTTGATTTGAACATGTAAGAGTATGCATTCATTGCAAGTAGCAAGTTGTTCCCACCAGCTTCTCCATTGCCAGAAGAGGCCCTGAGTGCTTTCAGTGGTCAGCCAGCATTTGGCCAACTCAGTCACCATCACCAGAGTGCCACGCCCAGTTATGCCCAGGCCACCGGCAGTTGATCATCAGCAGCCCAGCAACCTCATCACCTGGCAAGACTGCATTGCTACCTATGCAGTCAGTTGCTTCAGTCCTCATGGGAAGGCTGTAAGTACATGGGAATCACATGTTTCTGGGGTGCTATTACTGTGTTTACTTTACTTTGCCAATGAGCCTTTATTTGGAATAAAAATTGGGGTTCTCAGCTTTGGTCTTGTTTCTTCTGTCCTTCAGGAGTGGGGCTTACTGTTAATCGATGTGAGTACACCAACACAAGATCCCAGACAGTACAGAAATCAGGCCTACCACTGTTCTACTCTGGGTACCCAGACAGTGATGTAGCAGGGGAGGGGCCCCAAGTGAATAAAACATACAGTGTGGGACTGTGAGGTGTAGCAGGGGAGGAGCCCCAAGTGAATAAAGCATACAGTGTGGGACTGTGAGGAGTATCAGGCAGCCTGAAAGCATGAACAGGCTTATACCACCAAGGTTAGTGTGAAGTGATAGTACATCACTGCACTTGCCTATTGTTGTATGTTTAACGCACCATTCCCTCCTGACATGGGTTTTGTGTAAGCAAATTAACTTGTTTTAATTTGTACCTTTAGCATCTATAGCCATTATTAGTGGGGTGTGTGGAACTGCAATGTGAGAGAAGGGGCTCTGCATTGCTATACAGTCACAGGAGCTGTCCTGAAGTGGGAAATTGGGTTGGCACTGCATCCCAGGGGGAGGTGCCACACTTTTGATCAGCCCACTTTAATTTTAAGGGTGGTTGCACTGCATTCATCATTATTAGTATAGGATGTGACACGTGGACAGCCAGTTCTGAGTACACTATGATTTTTTTTTTTTTTGTAATATAAAAATGTGCTATGGACTGGCTCTCATGAGAGATGCTGAGACAGCATGTGAGATGACACACAAAACACACACACACACACACACACACACACACAGGTTTTAGATACAAGGTGTTACCTGGAAGGCCAGAAGCTAATTACAGACTAGAACAGGCCTTAATCAAGAATCTCCTGTTTATCCAAGTTAAATATAGCTTTAACTGCTAAGAGGGAAATCAGTATCCATTTTATGACATTTCGAGGAGGAAACCAGATTTGGCACACTGGTGCGAAATCATAAATGCTTTGATGTTTGTGTGAGAGGGGATACTGCTCATAGATGAAAGGAAATTTATAGACTTGATTGGGGAAGTCACATGGGGAAAGGAGTTTCTGCTGATATAACCTTAATTAACTTTCCTTCTAAAAATGATAAAACTTCCTAAGTGTATGATTTTTAATAAACAGAGGAGGAGCTAAGTGACCTCACACAAAGGGGTTGGCAAAGATAGTTTTTTTAAACCGTATTCTGTTTTTCTTCAGAGACACTTTTATCTACACTCTGACAAAGAAACATCTTTGAGCACTTTAAGCAAGTACACAGGTAGAGAGAGATAAAATCTAAGTACTATAGCAGGAATTGCACTGTTAAAACCTTGTTCTTTTAAAAGACTGTATGGTTCTTGTGATATATGGTTCTGTATTTTATGTTTTACATACTTTTATCTATTTTAGTAAAACTATTTTAGTGCTAACTTGGTCTGTCTTTGAATTTCTTTTCTTTAACAAGTGACGTATATATGGTTAAAGCAGACACTGTGCATACGCTTGAATGGTGATACCAAAATGGAAAAAAGTAAGAGTAATCTGAGGTCTTTTATTAGAGTTGTTAAAGGTTCATTTCTGTACACCTGGTTAGGTGTCATTGGCAAAGATATCTGGCCTCCCGAAGACAGAATTATCTGAGCCTGTGCCTTGGGTATGCTAGCAAGAGGTTCACAGTTTGAATCCCTCCAAGACTTGAGTCCAAAGGTTGATTCAAACCCACAAAGCAGACAGGAGGGTTACCCTGTTTCTGTTAACAGTTCACAAGACTGCACTTGGAGGTTAGCACTTTGGAAGTAGAGGGCTGGCCTGCTGAGTGGGTTGTGACATAGGATACAAGCTCCCATTCAGTAAGGAGTAAACACCCAGGATCCCCCCAACCTTTCTGAATCTTCAATGCAGGGGGTGTCACTACCTAACAGCATGGTGACCCAGAGACATACAGTATTAGTGACTCAAGGGGCTATTTAGAAGATAAAGTTTTGTCATGGCCTTGGGGACAGGCAGTGACACTTGAAGGGGAGCCGCTTTACATATAATTGCTTGATGTTTGACGCTATGTTATGTGTTCTTAGTACAGTATAAGGTTGTTACTGGAAACAAGTCTTCTGGGCTTTATTTGTCTACCTGGTAAAGTATGGTTTAAATAATAATAAACTAAATAAAAATAATGTGAAACTTTTTTTAGCTGAAGTATGCTTACCTTAATTTGAAAATATATAGGTTTTTGTCCTCTTTAGTTTTTCTGACTTTAAATAGCAACATCTTGTATCTAAGAGAAAATCAAGTGAATCAACTGGCAATGTTTTAGGCATTATCTTGGACAGAAGACTGGTCACATTTTTATGTTTGCTTGCACGCATGTGCAAGAAACATAGTGCCACCATACAAGTTTTCGTATGTGTGGCACCCTTGCTTCCAATGCCCTCAGAGTTTTTACAGGCGCTGCCACACTGCAATAATGAACATCCCAGCTGTCTATGACAGCAGTTCAGATTGCAGTGGCATACAGTTGAAAGCAAACGACCACTACAGTCAGCGGTGGTAATGCGCAGGCAATTTGCATACTGCCCTGCTGTCAGCAGTAGGCAATGTCTCCACGTCACTATGGCTATTGATTGTAGTGGTGGTTGTATGCACGTTCTCCCACTTTGTTGTGTGCCGAGGGGGTGCCCAATCCCCCTTGGCTTATGCACACTCCCCCCCAGCACACTGTATGTCCAACGGGGGTGCCCAATCCCCATTGGCTCCAGTGCCCCCTCCCCAAAAAACAAACATCCAGGTGCCATGCTGGGAGCCCACCCTAATATGGCAGAAGTCCAGCATCCTCATGTGTCCCCCCTACACTGTATGGTCAACAGGGGTGCCCAATCTCCCATTGGCTCCACTGCCCCTCAAAACTTTCAGGTGCCATGCTGGGAGCCCACCCCAGCATGGCAAAAATCCAACATCATCCATGTAAAATAAAAAAAATAAAACCTGTAACAAAAGAAAACGGTCCCTCGTTGACTCTCTTACCCCCTCCTGCAACCCAAGGCCACCCTCTGTGTACTCCATCTCCCCACACCCCCCTCACCCCATACTTGCCTCTGGAGACCAGCACGATGATCTTTGGTGGAGCGGGAACATGTCTGCATTCTTCAAAGCTGACCGCGGACTGAAGAAATGCCGGTGAGCTGTATAATGTCATAAATAGGGTTTATTTCAACTCTGGTGCATATCTGAGTGCCTCAGAAAAGCACTAGCAAACAGGCTAGAAGGAGGTGTGGAGCAACAATGGGGAATCATCACAACTGCCATCACAGAGGCAACAAGCCTTTGTATGAAGCAAATAAACAAATCAAAATGAAAGAAAAAGCCACTATGGTTCTCAAAAGAGGTGTCTGTAAAGTCCGAAGAAAAGATAGCATTCTGGAGTATATGAAACACAGAAGGAGCAGGACAGAGGCTGTACCAGTTAAGGCAGAAGGAAGCAGGAGAGGAAATCAGAATAGCAAAGGCCCAAACTGAGGAAAAGATAGTCAACTCAGTTAAGAAGGGGATAAAACCTTTTATAGGTACATCACACAGCGTAGAAAGACAAAGGGAGGGATAGTGAGGCAGAATAGAATGAACGTGGTGGGCAGAGGGGACAAGTGAAAAGCAGGATACTGAACAAATATTTCTGTTCAGTATTCACAAAAGGGGGTGCCTAATCCAATTAACAGAAGCACTCTTGATAGGGGGTCGATCCCAGTCCTTTCACAGAAGAAAGGGTTCTGCAAGAACTCCTAAAACTGAAGGTGGACAAAGCAATGGGTCCTGATGGAATTCACCCCAGAATTCTAAAAGAATTAAGGGAGGAACTAGTGAAACCACTGGCTACTCTATTTAATAAATCATGGGAGGATGGTGTGGTACCCGAGGACTGGAGGAAGGTGGATGTGATTCCCCTTCACAAAAGTGGGATCAAGACAGAGGCAGGAAACTACAGACCTGTCAGTCTGACCTCTGTGGTAGGGAAAGTGATGGAGTCACTTCTGAAGGAAAGAATAGTTGTGTACCTAGAGGCCAGTGGGGCACGGACCCAAGGCAGTAGGGTTCACAGTGGGAAGGTCATGTCAGATGAATCCACAGATTTCTTTGACTGGGTGACCAAAGTAGTAGACCAGGGAGGGGCTGTGACATGGCCTACTCTAGACTTTAGCAAGGCATTTGACACAGTCCCACACAAAAGATTAATAGTCAGATTAACCAGCCTGGGAGTGGGTCCCAGGGTGGTAGCCTGTAAAACATTGGCTGCACAACAGGACACAGAAGGTAATTGTAAATGGAGTCCACTCTGAAGAAAGAGGGTTACTAGTGGGTACCGCAGGGTTCAGATTGGGTCCAGTCCTTTTAATGTCTTCATCAGTGACATTGCAGAGGGACTGGAAGGAAAAGTATGCCTTTTGCAGATGATACAAAGATCTGCAACAGGGTTGATACACAAGGAGGCATGGAAAGGATGAGAAGGGACTTGGCAAGATTGGAGGAATGGTCAAGTATGGCAGCTAGGATTCAATGCAAAGAAGTGCAAATAATGCACCTGGGAAACAAGAACCCAGGGGAAGAATACACAATGGGGGAGGTAGTAACAACAACAAAAAGGAAAGGGACCTGGGGTAATCATATCAGATGACCTTAAGATTAGCAAGCAATGTGAGAAGGCAGTAGGGAGGACTGGGGTATACTGGGATGCATAGGGAGGCATCAGCAGAAAACAGGAAGTTGTTATCCCTCTGTACAGACAGTTGGTGAGACCCATCTGAGTACTGTGTCCAGTTCTGGAGACCCCATCTCCGCAAGGACATAGACAGGATAGAGGCAGTCCAGAGGAGGGCAACTAAATGGTGCAGGGTCTGCAGGAGAAGCCGTTTGAGGAGAGACTAAAGGAGCTTAATATGTATACCCTTGAGGAAAGAAGGGAGAGGGGGGACATGATAGAAACTTTTAAGTACCTCAGTGGAATCAACAAAGTCCAAGAGGGTAGCATCTTTCAGAAAAAGAGACGTGCAAGAACAAGTGGACACAATTTAAAGATAGAAGGGCGGTTCAGGGGCAATGTGAGGAAGTATTATTTCACAGAGAGGGTAGTGGATGCATGGAACAGCCTTCCTGAGGAGGTTGTGGGGTCTAAAACTGTGGGAGAATTCAAGAATGCATGGGACAGACATAAGGCAATTCTTGTGGGGGGTAGGAAGAAATAGGCTGTTGGTTAACTAGGCTCTGCGGCCTATCCTGTAGGTAGGGAAATGGGCAGACTAGATGGGCCAAGCGGTCCTTATCTGCCATCAAAGTCTATGTTTCTGTGTTTCTATTTTTTCAAATTGTTGCACTAAATTTTCAACATGGGGTTCTTAGGGCCCCATCTCATGAATTAAGTGACTGTCATTTGGTTATTCGATCCCGAAAGGTGATTTTGTGGTCACTGTGCAGAATCACCTTTCGGGACTGATTAACGAAACGACAGTGTCACTGTTCATGAGGTGGGCTCCCAAATAGCCTATGTTGTAAATTTGGTGAAAATTTTCCCCAAAATGACTGTTACGAGCATGCATTGCTCAGTTTCTGTGCACACTCGCAAATTTGTGAATTTGTAATATTTTTACTCCAGATTTTCAACATTGGCATTTTTTCGCACCTCTTTAAGAACAGTACAGCTGTCATTTTTACATCTTGGCCAAAATGTGTTTTCGCACTTCCGGCACAGAATAGCGCAGTCACTAGGGGAAATCAGTGTTCGGGACAGATTAAGAAAATCACAGTGACACTGTTCATGAACAGAGGTCCTAAAATGCCTATGTTGAAAATTTGGTCACAAAAGTCCATAAAATGACTGTGTTATGAGCATGCATTGCACAGTTTCTACGCACCCTCGTAACTTCACAAATGTGTAATATTTTCACTCCAGATTTTCAACATTGGCATTTTCCACACATTCTTATGAACAGTACAGCTGTCATTTTTCACATCCTGGCCAAAATGTGTTTTCGCACTTCCAACGCAGAATAGCGCAGTCGCTGTGGGAAAACAGTGTTCGGGACAGATTAAGAAAATCACAGTAACACTGTTCATGAGTGGAGCTCCCAAAATGCCTATATGGAAAATCGGGTGAAAAAATCCCCCCAAAAATTGCATTACAGGTATGCATTGAGCAGTTTCTGTGCACACTCATGACTTCACCAGTTTTTTTTATATTTCCACTCCAGATTTTCAGCATTAACATTTGTTTACACCTCCTCATGAACAGTACAGCTGTCATTTTTCACATCATGTTGGAAATGCGTTTTCACACCTGTGGCATTAATGCCGCAGTCACTATGCAAAATCACCTTCCGGCTAACAAACTGATAGCGTCACTGTTCATGCGGTGGGGTCACAAAAAGCCCATGTTGAAAACTTACAGTAAAAATACCAAGCTCTCCAAGCCCACCGGGGCTTCGGACCAGCTCCTCCCAGGACCAAAGGACCCGCCACTGAACCAAAGAAGCCTCTGGGGTCTCCTCTGCTCAGCGGCCCCAGTGAACAAAAAGCCACGCCCGCCAGAACGCCTGTTCCTGGGGTCACACTCACCGCACGCCATGAGAAGGGAACCAGGAGCTCGGCCGCTCACTGGTACCTTGTACCGCCAAAGACACATACGCCAAAAGGTACGTTCTATCGATTTCCTCCCGTCGGCTGTCTCCTGTTGGGGTTGGGGACTATAGCTGGTTCCACCCTGCACAGAAAGTGTCTGTTTTCACCATAATTTTTTGATTGCTGGAACTCCTGAACGACTCCCGGGACTGTGAACGCCGCTTCCGCGGCTAAGTGATACAGCTCTCTCAGTGAATTGTTTGAGACCAAATTTCTTAGTATTTTCTGTTAAAACCTGCTCTCTTAAAGTCTCCCAACTGTAAAATCCTTAGCTAAAACACCCTAGACCTGCTAAAGTAACCTACAAACTGTTCTCTGCTGCCTTCACTTTCTTCCCGCCTTTTTCTGTTGGAATCTCTGCTCTCTATTGTTAAAACTATACTGGTTACCTTAATCCTGTAAATCTACCTGCCTGGCTTCTGATACTACCTCCCTGCAAGCTAATCCCCACCTTTTTCTCACCTCCGCCCTCTCTCTTTGTCCTGCTCACCTACTTAATAACCTCTCCTGCTACTTTCTTAGGAACTCTCCAAGCCCGCCGGGGCTTCGGACCCGCTCCTCCCAGGACCAAAGGACCCGCCACCGAACCAAAGAAGCCTCTGGGGTCTCCGCTTGCTCAGCGGCCCCCAGTGAAGAAAAGCCACGCTCCGCCAGAACGCCTGTTGCCAGGGGCCAGTCCACCGCACGCTCGCCGAGGAAGGGAACCAGGAGCTCGGCCACTCACTGGTACCTTGTACCACCAAAGGCGCATATGCCGTAAGGTACGTTCTATCGATTTCCTCCTGCCAGCTCTCTCCTGTTGGGGTTGGGGGCTATAGCTGGTTCCACCCTGCACAGAAAGCGACTGTTTTCACCATAATTTTTTGATTGCTGGAACTCCTGAATGACTCCCAGGACTGTGAACGCCACCTCTGCGGCTAAGGATACAGCCCCTCAGTGAACATCTCCCCAGCGCTTGCGCGCTCCCCGCCCGCCCCCACCTAACCCACCCTGGTCAACCCTTTAGCTATATAGGCTTCTGGTCATATGACTAAGTGTCCACTTTTCCATTGGCTCCTTATACTCTACTACCACTTGGGGTGTTAGTCCCCTCTCATGTGGTTAGCACCCTATCTCTACTAGGTAGTGGCTCAGCCCCCTGCCTTAACTAAGCCCGCCTTTCTGCTCCATCCCTACAACTTTATCCACCACTACTGAATACGCTCACTCCCAAATCTATCACAGTCCTACGTGAAGCTTCAAATAGATGCTTGCTGGCCTCTCTCTCTCTCTCTCTCTACCTCTCTCTGCACTACTCCTT
The DNA here is from genome assembly GCA_016271365.2 of Neoceratodus forsteri. NCBI lineage: Eukaryota > Metazoa > Chordata > Ceratodontiformes > Ceratodontidae > Neoceratodus > Neoceratodus forsteri. The sequence continues at coordinate 1,150,982,006 of CM057451.1, read as the reverse complement.
CCTATACTCTGCTCTTTCCCTGAACTTTAGCATCATGCTCCTCCTCCACAAGAGTCCCTTGTATTTGTCTATTAGTCATAAAAGACTAACTCTTTCTCTCTGCCTGTTTCTCCTGCTTGGACTTAACAGTATCTCACAGTCTCTGCCCCTTGACAAAAAACAAAATGTACAGTCAATCAGTGACTTTAGTTTCTCCAACCTGCTCCTCTCATACCACCTCCCTATACCTATTTTTCACTACTTTTTCCAAAAAAAAGGATGCACATACCTATTACTTATGAGCTACTCGCAACATAGGAAAAAACAGAAAAATCATAATATGCGCCTCAAGGCGCTGCTTGAGTTCCTAGCTCAGCGGCTACTATTGCTAGCTGGTGACGTTGAACCCAACCCAGGCCTCGGCACCCAAGCAACACTCCTAGCACACCCATAACCAAAACCAAATAAAGGCCTTGTAATTGCTCACATGAATATCAGAAGTCTTCAGGTCACTTAACTGAGCTTGAGGCCTGACACAATTGGTTAATCCTGACATCTTATGCCTCACTGAAACATGGCTAAAACCTAGCATCCTGGATGCACAATGTACCCTGCCTGGATATGCTATCATCCGACAGGATAGAACTGGTTCTAAGTGGGTTGGGGGTGTCGCCATCTACTACAAAAGCCACCTTATGCTAAAAGCTGCCCCTATCCCTAGTCCCCAGATGCGCTGTGAATCACTGCATGCAATGCTGGCCCTAGGTGCGAAGTACCTGCATATCATATGTCTATACAATCCACCCACTGGTGGACTGGAAAGCCTCCAGAAACTACTTCAGCATTCATCACAAATCGTGAACATGAATGAGACTATCCTGCTAGGTGATGTCAATCTGAACTGGCTGGGACCAAATCACAGCACCCTGGCATCACTAGTTCAAAGGCACAACTTCCATCAGTTAATAACTGAGAACACGAGAATGACTAACTCCCTATCAGGAACACTGTTAGACTGGATCCTCACAAATAGACCAGACCACGTAACCAAGGTAGCTGTCCTGCTGACTCTCTAACGGACCACTCGCCCATGATCTGCCACTGGTGCTCCTGCCCGCCACCTGCTCCTCAATCCCGCCTTGTCACCTTCACTAACTTTACAAAACTGGATCTACAAGCCTTTCTCCTTGACATTGCCAACACGGACTGGTCTGAAATCTTCCTTGCAACAAGTGCTGAGGTTGCCCTAGATGTGTTCCTGACCAGGTTTGGTGAAGTACAAAGGCGGCATGTACCGAAAATAAAGAGAAGGGTCAGGGGTCAACAAACGAGATGGCTAGATAAAGAACTACTCCACAAACTCAAACCCGACAAGCTCTGGAAACAATACAAGACTACTGGCTCACCCAGGGATCATCTCCATCTACAAACAGCATAGAAGTGTCTGCAAAACAAATCAGGCTTGCAAAAAGCAAATACTGCAGAATCTATTAACTAGCTCCTCAAAAGATCCACGCAAATTCTGGAGTCACATCAAAACCTTCCTTGGCACTCCGTAATCTGTCACCCCTCTCGGAAATGATTCTTTACGGTATCCACTGCAATGACTCCCTTACCGTAGCCAATACCTTCAATCAACAGTTCTCCGACCTATCTCCCTATACGTCCACCCTAAATGCTGCACCTGCTGCCCCTCAGCCACTCTCTACCAAAGGGAAAACCGATGCATCGACAAGTGACCCTCAACAAGCAGCAACAAAACCTTTTTACTTCAAGGCTGTGACTAGAAAACAAGTTCTTAAACTCCTAAACGCCATATCTGATAACACCAGCCCTGGCTCTGATACACTGGAACCACGACTGCTGAGAGCTGCTGCCCATCTCATCTTCTATCCATTAGCCAGGATTTTCACACTGTCTCTCTCCACGGGCACAGTCCCAGAGATATGGAAGGCTGCTAGAATCACCCCCATTTTCAAAAAAGGGAACAAAAACAAAATATCGAACTACAGATCTATTGCCATTCTCTCGGTCCTCAGCAAAAATCTTGAGAAAATAGTAGCCACCCAGGCCATCAAATTCCTCCACTCCTCAAACTCACTCTGTGAAGCACAACATGGTTTCAGGAAACATCACAGTACCACAACAGCGTTAGCGAAGTTTACCTCTGATACTCTTACAAACATGGACGAAGGTCATCTAACTGGGGCTGTGTTCATCAACCTCATCAAGGCTTTCGACCTTGTGGATCACCCCCTTCTGCTGACTACCCTTAAAAATCTTGGCTTCTCATCCCCTGTAACAAACTGGTTCAGAAGCTACCTAACAAACAGGACACAAGCGGTCAAACTCAACTCTGCTATCTCTGACAGCGCCACAATCAACATTGGAGTACCGCAGGGCTCAATACTAGGCCCTCTCCTCTTTTCACTGTTCATAAATAATCTTCCCAGCAGTATAACATCTGGTGCCTTGCTACCCTATGCTGACGATCTAGTTATCTATGCTTGTTCAGGTTGTATTAACCATCTCAATTCCACTCTGACATCTGCCTTCCACTCTGCTCAATACTGGCTAAACGCTCATCGCCTCATACTTAATGCTAGCAAAACAAAAGCCATGCTACTGGGAACAACCCATAAACTTAGATCATGCTCATCTCCCCTGAATATACTTGACCTAAACGGAACCCCTCTCGAGACTGTAAGTACGTTCCGCTGTCTGGGCATACTGCTTGATCAAACCCTTGACCTGAACCAACACATCCAAGAAACCTGCAAAATGGTTAATTGCAAACTGGGAGCTGTCTACAAGACTAACTACATGCTCACACCCACTGCCAAGCTGGCAATTGCCAGGGCAATCTTCCTGCCAACTCTATCCTACTGCGCCCCCATCCTAACAATGGCAGATAAATCTACACTACAAAAGTGGGATACCACCTACAATACTGTTTGCCGATATGCATCAAAGGCCCCCCTCCTTAAACATCACTGCCAACTTTATAAAGACCTAGGCTGGCTTTCCCCCTCCTCCACTAGACAGTACTACCTCTGCTGCCTCTCAGACTCCATAATCAGAGTGACTAGACCTGCTACACTATCTGAACTGCTCCAGCCTACTATCCCCTCGCATGAGCTGAGATCATCTGAAAAGTCTTTCCTAAAAGTTCCTCTCTGCCACACTTCCAAGGGCTCTGGTGCATTTGGGCATGCTGCCCCCCAAGCGTGGAACTCACTACCTATTGACCTAAGACGAGCATCCTCTCATCTTGCTTTCTAGCGAAGACTACGGAATCACCTTACTTCTATGGACCAATGTGCCTGTTTTGATCCTACCTAAATCCTCTCCTCATGTGACCTCCCCCTCCCCCATCTAAGTCCACCTCCTTTTCCCTTGTATATGCCCATTCGTCTACTTGCCCCCTATTTGATGCCTTGCAAACCAGTTATTTTGGACTGCTTGCACTTTATATTATGATTACAAAGAAACTTATATGGCTTTACTGTTTTATATATGCCTCTAGTCACTTTACCTTTCTTAACCTTGTATTATGATATTTGACGTTTTTACTTACTGTGTTATGTGTATTACAAATGTCTCCAGTCACCTTATTGTTACAGACATTGTGTATAACAATTGCCAGTTACCCTACGATTGTGGTACCTGCTTTCCCATCCTACTGTTTTGCACTAATCTTTTGATGTACTTATTGAAACCTGGTACTGGTCTCTCCTCATCTTCTTCCTTCCCCCCCCCGCACACCGACTACCCCTGGTATTCCTTGCCGGCTTTCAGTTCCGCAGCACTGGGGTCACTACCGCACCTTTCTCGCAAAAGCCATATGTTGCCGTAACCCTTGCCTCAATGACTGAGTCCCCCTTCTTGCCCTGCCGGCTTACAGTTCCATAAGCCCGGGCGCCGACTATAGCATGTTACCGCTAATGCCGTATCTTTCCCGCTCTACCCTGTTCCTTTCCTCATCGCCGTTCTTCTGCCTTCCCCCCTCCCCCCCCTCGTGTGTCACCTCGCCCGTGAATAAACCCGTTTATTTCTTTAGCCCCTCGCTCGTCCAGGTTGACAACCCCTGCCCAGCTTGGGCACCCACCAGCCGGGCCACTGTCTCCTGCCGCTCCTCCCGACTCAAGGGTCCCGTGAGTCCGATCTCTGCCCCATGTTTTCCCCACAACAGCCGTACTCTCGCCTGCTGTTGCCATTCTCAGCACAGCCCCCTATGTACCCCTACTCTACCCCTTCCCTGTCTCCGTAACCTGTGGTCTATATGCATTTCTTTCCTAGTCATCGCTGACCAGCCCCGTACCTTTTCTACCCAGTCCACCCCCCCGCCTGCACCTCTCATACTGGGAATCGGTTCCATGAGCCTGGTTACAGACTCTTGCCTCTCGCCGCTAAAGCCGTAACCTTTTTCGCTGTCCCACTCTACCTTTTCCTCTCCTGCCTGTCCTGTACACTCTCCTAAGATTCGAAGCCAAATCAGTTAGCGGAGTTCTCTTACCTTGTTTCCAGCTCCGCCACCTCCCAACTACCTTGAGCTGTGCACTTACCCTTCCCTGCCCATATCCCCCCCATCAGTTTCCCCAAATCTAATCCAAAATCTGTCCTTCCTCCAGTACCCCTCTGCTTACTTATAAAAATTGTATGCTTGTATCAATGTACCTGTACATGTACTGTATAATCTGCACTGTTCTACTTGTATTGTAATTGTACCGCCTGGGTCGTGCCTGAAAATAGTCACTTGCTGGCTAGTGCACCTACCCGGTTAACAAAAACTAAATAAAAATAAAATAAACATGCCCAGGGCCTTAGGGTTTCTGACCATTACGCCCTACCCTGTAGGGTCTGACAGGCGTCAGGGGTGTAACTTGGAATTGTCAACAGTAATGCTAACACCATTCCAATCCCACCCCCCCTGCAGCCAGTGACAGGCATCGAGGTGCACCTTGGACTCTTTGGCCCCAGAGTTTACACCATTCTCCTATACTGCACCCATTTCAGCATATTTCCTTATGGAATGAGGTGAGTATATAGCCCAAAAAATCCCAAGGCACACCTCAACACTTGTCAGTGTCTGCAGGGTAGGGTGAGGTGAAATGTTGTGACCATTAAGGGTGATGATCCAAAGGCACACTGCAATGCCCATCCATCTCTGCCGGGCGGGGGTGGAGTTGGTGCCAGTTCAATACATCACTGCCATTCCAATACTCTACTCCTATAGTCTGACGTGGAACCTTTGGAAATGAGTCTATGACTCAAAGGGTTGCAATTCCAATTTCCTAAATAAATAAATAAAAATATACTGCATCTGTCTAACTCCTGTACTTCCACTGCTAATGCCAGCAAGCAAGCATTCGGCATTGACAAATGCTTGTGACCAGACACTTCCTGTTCTTGCTTAAGAACATTAAATCTGTCTTTCAACACTTCAGGTTCCTCATTTTGCTGCAAAAACTAGAACTAAGTCTGTTGCGATATTGTGCAATACTGCAGGTCCTACAGTGAGTGCATTAACCTTTTTTAGGCTTTTCCATAGAAAGCACCATATTTCTTTATAAATGTATTTTTATGGTAGAAGCAACACCTACACTGACGTAGAAGCGACTCTTTCTATTCTGGTACATACTGGGGAAAAATATAGCTCAGTTGTAGTAGTGACTACTACTGAGAATATACCCTAGAGGTTAGAGTAATGAGCTGCGAATGAGTTCGGTACATCTAGCAGATCTGGGTTTGATTCCCACAACCTCCACTTGCATAATGTGTGACCCTCAGCAAGTCAATTAACCTCCCCAGTGCTCCTGGGTTGCCCCAAAAAACAGGCCTTGTGTCTAGTGGGCCTTAACCAGTTACCAAAAGAATAAAACAAAATTGGGGGCTAAATACTGCAGGGATGATATAGCTCTCTATAGCAGTAGGGAGAGCAAATATATTTTAATGTACATGTATGCTCACTCCCTGTCATGCAAACAGTGGCTGGTTGAGGTGGTGAGTAGATGGTCTGTGCCAGTTGCCTTTGCTGCAGTGGAGATGATGGCAATTTGCTCTTATGGGAAGTGATTCGGGTACGGTTGAGCATTGTGGGTGGTTGGTGCTGAGTGAACAGGATCTGGAGGGGTATAGGGATGCAATATTGGTGCCCAGGTGGGAAAGGGTGACATCTGGGCTACCAGATGCTGTTACTTAAATGCATTGCAGTGTCAGATGGGCATTGTGGAGGGGGCCACTCGCCAACCAGGGACACGTGTATCCACATTCAGTGCAACATTGAATGGGCAACAGGGAGGAGGGAGGAGCTCACCAGACAACCTGAAACATGTATGTCAGTTCATTACAACATTTGATATGCATTGGAGGGAGGGTGGGGGATCACTGACTGCCAAGAAAGGACGGCTCATGCTGTCAGTCTGCTACCTGGAGCTTGGCCAGTGGATGGGATGGGGGGGCCTTGTGATCATGCATTACTGTGCATGATGTAAAAGGCAGGGTTCTGGACATGATAAATAGCACTGAAACAGTAAGCCTTTTACTGCTTCCCAAACCTGCTGAATATACCACTGTTCCCTGCATGCTAGAGGGCTGACTCATTTGCACGGGCTCAGCACTGCATTTTGTAATATCTCACCATCCACTAAGTGCTGCATGCTTGGCTACTCTGAATATTAACCCCGCCCCATCTGAACACACACACAGTCCTGTAAATGCTGTGCTATCCATGTTGGCATCGCACTCAACTTCTGAATATGGAGGCTAAGGGGCTGAAGTTTAACAAGCAGTGTACGTTCACTGTCAAGACAGCAATCAGGATGCTGTGGTGGATCAAGGGGGGGGCTAATGGACTTAATTTCAGCTGGGTAGCTTCCTAATGAAAAGGGAGGAAGTAAACTGAATGCCCCCAGTTGAAACAATCGCAAACTGTTCATGAATGTTCATGAATTATTCTCAGTTCACAAATTCAGCTCCTGAACGTTCATCAAGCATGAAGCTTTACAAAGGTCCATGAAAGCTGGTGAATCTGTTCCACTAAACTTTTATGGACACACCGTCCTTCAGTATTTCTGGTAACTAGAAAGACCCTACTTTTATAATATTGGTCACTTAATTGGGTAATCCTGTTTTAGCCCTATTCTCAAGGGATTTTTGCTTTATACACAGACCCATTCAACCCTTGATAGTATTCTATCATACAACCCAAGCAATTAAGACAGCTGAATTCCTTCAACAGACTCAATGTTTTCTAATTACTGGCTTTCTTACCATGCATTTTTATGTTTGCTTGCATGCATGTACAAGAAACATAGTGCCTTCATCGGAGATTTCGGAGGTGTGTCACCTCCTCCTCCAATTCAGTCAGTGGGCTGGCAGGCACGGCTCTTGTAAGCCAATGCATTTTGGAGCTGTCTATGACACTCTCCAAAATGCAGTGGCATACAGTTGAAAGGGGGAGTTACGCTTGAGTGAGCACCGGCTAAGATATCGGGCTGCTCACGCACAGCTCCCCCCATGCACAGACAGACGCGCCCGCATTGTATAGCTGACGGGTGCCCAATCCCCATCGGCTGAGCTGCGCCCCCACCCCCCAGTTGTAGGTGCTGCACGCTGGGAGCCCACCCCAGCATGGCAAGCACTGTAGTCTTGGCCGCGGGTGCCTAATCCCGGCCGGGCTGAACGCCCAGCCTGTGCCACGCTGGGAGCCCACCAGCGTGGCAAATGGTGCTGCAATTTTTTTTATTTTATGGACGGGTGCCTAACTCCGGCCGCGTTGAATGCCCCTCATGTCTCTGTGACACGCTTGGGAGCCCACCCCAGCATGGCAAATGTCCCACGATGTCTTTTTTTTGTTTTTAAACCCTGAAAATAAAACTGTCCTGTGGTGCGCCTCCCAACCCTCCCACAACCCGCACTCCACCCACTGCGCACTCCAACCTCCCCACACCCCCCACCCCATACTTACCTCCGACTCCGCGCGACAATCTTCGGTGGACCGGAACACGCCTGCACTCTTCAAAGCCGACCGCGAACTGAGGAAATGCCGTAAGCTGTATAATGGGTTACATAGGGGTTTCAACTTTTATTGTATCTTCGGCATTTTTGGAATTTTGACATTTAACATGTTTTGGGACCCTTCTCATGAATTATGTAACTGTCATGAGTATTCGGGCCCGAAGGGTGATTTCGCGCAGTGACTGCGAAATCACCCTTCGGGCCTGAATACCGCCATGACAGTGACATCATTCATGAGAAGGGGTCCCAAAAACCCCATGTTGAAAATTTGGTGCCAAAATTCCAAAAAATGACTGTTTTACGAGTGTGCATTGCGCAGTTCCTACGCAGGCTCGTAAGTTCGCGAAATTTCAATATTTTCACTCCAGATTTTCAACATTGCCATTTTACCACACCTTCTTATGAGTAGTACAGCTGTCATTTTTCACATCTCACCCAAAATGTGTTTCCACCCATGTAGTGCAGAATGGTGCAGTCGGTGTGCAAAATCAATGTACGGGACAAATTAAGAAAATCAAAGTGACACTGTTCATGAGCAGAGGTCTTAAAATGGCTATGTTGAAAATTTGGTGAAAAAATTCCTAAAAATGACTGTTTTGCGAGGGTGCATTGCGCAGTTCCTACGCACACTCATAAGGTCGCGAATTTTCAATATTTTCACTCCAGATTTCCAACATTGCCATTTTATCACACCTTCTTATGAGCAGTACAGCTGTCATTTTTCAAATGTCACCCAAAACATGTTTCTGCCATATAGCACAATGGCGCAGTCGTGTGTGAGATCAATGTAGGGACAAATTAAGAAAATCACAGTGACACTGTTCATGAGCTCAGGTGTTAAAATGGCTATGTTGAAAATTTGGTGAAAAATTCCTAAAATGACTGTTTTACGAGCGCATGCTGTACAGCCCTATGCATGCTCGTAGTTCACTTAATTTTCAATATTTTCACTCCAGATTTCCAAAATTGCCATTTTACCACACCTTCTTATGAGCAGTATAGCTGTCATTTTCACATCTCACCCAAACGTGCTTCACGCGAAGCGCATAATGGCACAGTCGGTGAATGAATCAATGTAGGGACAAATTAAGAAAGTCACAGTGACACTGTTCATGAGCAAAGGTCTTAAATGGCTATGTTGAAAATTTGGTGGAAAATTCCTAAAAATGACTGTTTCTACAGGGTGCATTGCGCTGTTCCTACACATACTCGTAAGTTCGCGAATTTTCAATATTTTCACTCCAGATTTTCAACATTGCCATTTTACCACACCTCCTTATGAGCAGTATAGCTGTCATTTTTCACATCTTGCCCAAAATGTGTTTCCACCCATGTATGCACAATGGCTCAGTATGTGCAAAATCAATGCATGGGACACATTAAGAAAATCACAGTGACACTGTTCATAAGCAGAGGTCTTAAAATGGCTAGAAAATTTGGTGAAAAAATTCCTAAAAATGACTGTTTTACGAGCGTGCGTTGCGCAGTTCCTATGCATGCTTGTAAGTTTGCAAATTTAATATTTTCACTCCAGATTTTCAACATTGCCATTTTATTACACTTCCTTATGAACAGTACAGCTGCCATTTTTCATATGTCCCTAAATGTGTTTTCAGACATGTAGCTTACAATGGTGCTGTTGCGCGAAGCAATGTTTAGACAGATTAAGAAAAATCACAGTTACACTGTTCATGAGCAGAGGTCTTAAAATGGCTATGTTGAAAATTTGGTGACAAAAGTCCATAAAATGACTGTGTTACGAGTGAGCAATGCGCAGTTTCCACGCACCTCGTAAGTTCATGACTTTGTAATATTTTCAGTCCAGATTTTCACCAGTGGCATTTTTTCACACTTCCTTATGAACAGTACAGCTGTCATTTTTCACAACATGGTTGAAGTGTGTTTTCACACTTTCAACGCTGAGATGCATGGTGGCTGTGGGAAATCATTGTTCGGCACAGATAAAGAAAATCACAGTGACACTGTTCATGATCGGAGGCACCAAAATGCCTGAGTTGACAATCTGCTGTAAAATATCCCCAACCTAATTATATTACGGGTGTGTGTTGCACAGTTTCTATGTACGCTCATGACTTCACCATTTTTTTAAATATTTTTACTGCAGATTTGCAACATTGCCATTTTTTACACCTCCCCATGAACAGTACAGCTGTCGTTTTTTACATCCTGTTCGGAATGTTTTTGCACCTGTGGTGCTAAATGCCGTACTCGCTGTGCATAAGCAGCTTTTGGCTAACAAACTGATATTCCCCCTGTTCATGAGGTGGGGTCACAAAAGAAACATGTTGAAAATTTGGAGTGAAAATACCAACGAATGCCTGAGGTATTAGGGTTTCCAACCATAACGCCCAACCCTGTAGAGAATGACAGGCATCAGGGGTGTGACTTGGGATTCTTGCCTGTAATGCTTATACCATTCCACACCCTGCAGCCAGTGAGAGGCATCGAGGTATGCCTTGGACTCTTCAGCCCCAAAGTTCACCCCATTCTCCTATATCGCACCCATCTCACCGCATTTCCTAATGAAATGGGGTGCGCATAAGGGGCCAAAGACCCCAAGGAACACCGTGACACTTGTCAGTGTCTGCAGGGTGGGGTGTGGTGAAATGGCAAGGCCGTTATGCCTGATGACCCAAATGCACACCCCAATGCCTGTCACTCTCTGCAGGGTGGTGGTGGGGTTGGCTTCAGTTCAATACTTCACTGCCATTCCTATTACGCAGCTCTATAACTTCTACATTACCACTGTCAATGCCAGCAAGCAAACATTCGGCATTGACAAATGCTTGTTGAATTAGTGACATACTTTCCACTTTTTTCTATTTTTCTTTCAAATACAATTGCTGTATACTTTCTAGTTGTAAATAAAATTCCTATATATATCAGCAGACTCTGAAACTCTTTTAAAAATGTGGTGTGTTTAAACATCAATACTGGAAGCTGGCTCTGTGTTCTCTCGGCCCGCTGGTGACCTGGGTTCGTGCTCTGAGCCCAGGTACCAGGAGCGGAGACCGGCAGGGAGGGATTTCAGAGCATCCATTGGATGCTTCCCTCCTGGGGGGGTGGGACTGGCCTTGGCACCCCTGGGTGGATTGGTTGACGAGCTTAGGGGACATGGTGCCTCAACAACCCCCCCCCGCACGTCACCACCCAGGGTCGCCATGCTCATGCATGGCCGAGAACTGCAGAGGGCAAGGGTCAAAAACAGCAACTAGGAGCCCCCTACCCTGCTGGATGATGGGTGCCAGCCCCCCCACCACAAAACCCCGGAGACAGCCCAGACCAGCTCCACAATGCCCCAGTATATGCTAGGAGTGGCCGGTGAGGTACTTCCGCCTTGGAAGAGAGGGACCCTCCTGATGAAGGGTTACATCAGGCTACCTGGGGGGTTGCTATAGAAGCTTGTGGCTGGTGGAAGTGGGCTGGGGGTTGGGGCCTAGGCAGTCCAAGGGAGTGGCAGGATGGGGTAAGCTCTGACTGGGAGGAGCAAAAATAATTAAATAAATAAATAAATAATAAACGTTAATATTTTTGGGTGCTCAAGTAGCTAATTCCTTGTAGAACATATATTTTCCACTCCCAAACTTGAAAAGGTCTCATTTTGTGATGCTTTATACAGTAATTCCTACACCGGGAAACAGTGCATTTTTATATGCTAATTAATTATGCAAATTGATTGTTGTCTCATTTCATTATGGTTCTTTAAAGGTTCGGCAACTTCATGAATGAACAGTTCATGAACTTGTTTCATGAACTGAGCTGAAGAACAGTTGGAGAACTTTGATGGATGTTCATGAACCATTCGTGAACATTTGCCAATGTTCGTGAGTTGAGGAACTTCATTTTGCCTGGTGCCATAGCAGCCAGAAAATGCTGCCCATGGTGTGTTAGCAAACCAGTGGCTGCATTATCAGCCATCCCAAGTTTTCAGGCATTAGCTGCTTCTTGGTCTTTCAGTTTGGCAACAAGCCTGATGTAGAAGACAGCATCCCAGATAGTTGGACTGAACTTTAGTAGATCCGGTTGGGATACAAGTCGTCCAGCTATAACTTGGAGTAGAAAGAGAATTCTGACCACATCAACCACCCAAAGGTGTATACCCAGCCAGTGGTCATCAGGGTTTTAGGTCACTTACCAGCACCTACAAGAGACAGGTGTGTAGCTGACTCGAATGTAACAAAGGTTTTATTGAACAACTCAAAAGTAGTAAATTTAAGTTCATCATTAGCCTTAGTACTCTATGCAATTCTAGTATTCTATGAAGTTCTAGTACCCAAAGACTGGAGGACAGCAGATGTAGTCCCCTTATACAAAAGTGGGAACAAAGAGGAAGTGGGAAACTACAGACCAGTCAGCCTCACCTCGGTAGTGGGGTAGATCATGGAAGCACTACTGAAGGAGAGACTTGCGGAACATCTGGTTGTCAATGGACTACAGGACCCAAGGCAGCATGGTTTCACCAGGGGTGGTCATGTCAGACCAACCTCATTAAATTTTGACTGGGTGACTAGGGAGGTGAATCAGGGAAGGGCAGTGGACATGGCCTATCTGGACTTCAGCAAGGCCTTTGACACTGTGCCACATAGAAGGCTATTACACAAACTGGGGAATATGGGTGTGGGCAGGACAGTAGTATGGTGGGCAGGTAACTGGCTGGGTGGCGGGACACAGAGGGTGGTGGTAAATGGCTGTCACCCCACAGAGGGAAGAGTGACTAGTGGGGTACCACAGGGATCAGTGCTGGGACTGGTCCTATTCAACATCTTCATCAGTGACATTGCGCAGGACCTAGAAGGCAGAATTTCACTGTTCGCTGATGACACAAAGCTCTGTAAGAGTAGACACACCAGAGGGTGTAGACAGAATGAGAAAGGACTTGCAGAAACTTGAAGAATGGTCAGGGGTTTGGCAGTTGAAATTCAATGCAAAGAAGTGCAAGATAATGCATATGGGGCACAAAAACCCTGGCACAATATATCAGTTGGGGGTGAGGATATAGCATGCACCAAGCAGGAAAGGGATCTTGGGGTTATCATCTCTGATGACCTCAAGGTAGGGAAACAGTGTGACAAGGCAGCAGGTAAAGCAAATAGGATGCTGGGATGCATAGGCAGGGGTATCACCAGCAGGAAAAGGGAGGTCATAATTCCACTATACAAGACACTAGTGAGGCCCCACCTGGAGTACAGTGTACAGTTCTGGAGACCTTACCTATGTAAGGACATAGACAGGATAGAGAAGGTTCAGAGGAGGGCAACAAAGATGGTACATGGATTGCATCACAAGTCCTATGAGGACAGGTTGAAGGAACTGAATATGTACTCCCTGGAGGAGAGGAGGGAGAGAGGGGATATGATAGAGACATGCAAGTATCTTACAGGGAGGAACAGGGTGCAGGAATACACTATTTTTAAGCGAAAAAGATGTTCCAAGACTAGAGGGCATGGGATGAAGTTGGAGTGAGGACGATTCAGAGGAAACGTGAGGAAGAATTTCTTCACAGAACAGGTGGTGGACAAGTGGAACACCCTGCCAGAGGAAGCTGTGGGGGCTGAAACAATCACGGGATTTAAGAATGCATGGGATAGACATAAAGGAATTCTGGAGGTCAGGGGTAAGGGGCAACAGACTTCTAGGAAAACATAAACTGAACTTACAAGCTCAAATGGGCAGACTGGGTGGGCCACAGGCCCTTATCTGCCGACACTGTCTATGTATCTACGCAATCCTAGTACTGTATACAATTCTAATACTCTATGTAGTTCTAATGCTAGTGTTCTGTGCAGTTCTTAACACTTAAAATGCCAAGGTCAGGAGAAATATGACTCTACATTTTGGTTAATCATGGGAGAAACCTGAGCACTCTACAACCTGCAGTTGGGGTTTTGGCAAAGAGATGCAAGGAGATTTTTATTTTATTTTAGCCTTTGGTAACCGGTTAAGGCCCACTAGGCACAAGTGCCTGTTTTCAGGGGTGACCTGGGAGCACTGGGCAGTTAAGTGACTTGCTCAGAGTCACACAGTATGCAAGTGGAGGTTGTGAGAATCAAACTCGGGTCTAGGCTGCTGGATGTACCATGCTCGTTCACACCTCGTTCCTCTAACCTCTAAGCTATACTGCCAGCCCAAACATCTTCCATGGTGGTGTGTGTTGTGCACTATTAGAAAGCTAGGGGAAGGATGCCTACAGACGAGGCCAGAAGCAACTTCGCTGCAAAGTGGGGACCACCAGAGGACACACCTCACCTCTTGATCTGTCGAAATCTTGACTACCCAGGATAGGGCCTGACAGAGTGCCGGGCAAAATGCACTTGAAACAGAACTGTTTTGTCGGACCCTCTGGTTGCAGGGAAAAGGTCATAGCAGGCTGTGGGCAGGGTATACACAAAGAAACACAAAATTGTATCCTTCAAATCTAGCAGCTTTCACTGCTCCTTGTGGTCTGACCACTTTCATTAATTCTTGGAGAAACCTCCAACCCACTTTACATTGACACCCCTGGCTAATGAGCTAATGTGGCTCATAAAACGTAGAGTGTATAGCTGAGATACAGCATGAGACTGGGAGGCCATGGCAACAGCTGAGTCTAAAAATTTGCTGTAATTAGTATGCCAAGGACCTGGATTATGGTTGTGCCATAATCGCATGTTTGAGTTAAAATAACTTAAAAGAAGTTTGGTATCAAATTGGAATGCACGGCACATATCATGAAATGACACATAATTACTGTCTTGCAGCAGGCAGTGCACACCATCAGTCTCCAGTTGAGGGAGCCAGTTCCTAGCAAGACATTTGCCATCCACCTTGAAATTAGAATTGCTAAACACTGGTTGGGAAATATCCGTACTAAAGTGGTAAGGCAGAGGTCTATCCAATTGTGCATGTACCCTGAGGGGAAAGCCGATTACGGACTTTGGAACCTCTTTGGGTAGAGTTCAGAAACAAACAAACAGCAGTGTGGAAGGTGAAAAACCTTACTTTACTCTGGCTTCTAATTCCAAGTCCAGTCAAATAGGTATGTACATATAGGTAGCCTCATCGGATACAAGTCACCTACAATATTTACCAGTGTGGCTAACAAAGTAATTTACAGTAAAATAAGGCAAATTGAGCCCCCCCCAGACATTTAGAAATGACCAACTTATAAGCCCATCTGGGGGTTTATCTAGCCAAATAAAATTATGTATTAGAGTGTGGACTTTATGAAACCAGGTTAGGGGGAGACAGAGGTTAAGCATATTCAAGGGATAAAATAGATGGGGAAATATATTCAGTTTTACAACATTTATTCTGTCCCAAAGCATTACAGGCAGTGATGAGTGAGTTCCATCTTTCCATGTCTTGCTTAATATTCACTAAAAGATCATCCAGATTTAACTCTTTATGTTGTGACTGGTTCTTAGTGATATGCGACCTGAGGTACTTGAACTGATTGGGAACCCAGGAAAGACCATACACAAGCACATCAGCCTTGAATATCCCTGTGTTCAAGGGCATCACTACTTTCTTGTCAGCATTCAGCTTATAGCTGGTGACCTTACCAAATTGTTAGATGGTTTGAAGGGCAGCTGGAAAAGACATAACTGGGTGGATAATATGCAAAAGGATGTCATCAGCATAGGTTGAGAGTGGTAGGGATCTAGTGCCAACAGGTATTCCAGTGAGATGAGGATTGCTCCGAAGCTTACAAAGCGGAGGTTCAAGATATAAATTAAGACATTCTAGCTCCAATTCTACCATTCAGTCTCCATCGGGGGGAAGGGGGCCCTCTGATGGCCCCAACCCTGGGGGGATAAGCCTGGGGTGTTTGAGAGAGAAAGGTAAGTCCTGATTTGTGTGGTGGGGTTGAGTGTGTGGTTCCAACTGAAGGAGGCCAGCTGGATAAGAAGAGATAAAAGCATACTAAATAATGGGGGTGGCTAGATGAGGAGATAGAAGCGTACAGTACTAAATTAACAAATAAAAGAACAGATCCTTGCTTTTAACTCTTTCTGCACAACAAACAGGACAGGGTCTTATTCAACCTTGTCACTGTGGCCCAGACTTGAAGCCTGGCAGGAGGCACAAGAGGTCTCCAAAGGAGCTCAATCATGTGACAAGTTCACATAGGTGAGCTTATACCTGACACTAATAAATCATGTTTTGTAAAGGGTGGATAAAGCTATGTTCTAGGGTAGAGCTGAACAAAATCTGATTTAACAATCACTGTTTGCACGGGACAGCCATGCCAGTACACAGCCCTTGGTTGGTAGGCACATGGCCAGGGGGCAGTCCTAGAATGAGGACACTGGACAGAAAGTGAAGGATATTTGGGCAAAGGGGATAAAAGTGATTATGTTTGGGAAAGCTCATCTGGGAGAGGTCAACTTGAATCTATAAATCTCACATGGAAATTGTTACTGGAAATGCATAGTCCCCGATTGAGTTCACTGAATCTGGCAGTTAAAGTTTCCAGGAACTGAATGGGAGAACTTCCTCAGATACAGAGGACTTGGTGAAGAACATGAATTTACCTGCTGCCTCAGAGATAAAATTGAGTGGTCACTCGGAGGAAGCTTAGCAGCTTACTAAGTGAAACATTAGTAGTCTTTCTGTGGTAACTACTGCTTGATCTGCTTGTGCCACTTGTATTCTTATATCACCACGAACATTATACATAAAGTACTGGCTTTATCATCATATGCAGTGTCCTGTTGCTTATTTAGTCCATGCAGTGGGTGCTTCATCTTTGCATTTATATATATATATATATATATATATATATATATATATATATATGACAATTGTATGTATGAAACTTACATAAAGCTATGTTCTTTTGTATCCCATGAACTGAGTGTTGTGAGAGTGTTTGTGGGGTTCAGCTGGGGATCTGAATGGGAATGTAGGTTTTCTATCCTGGCAATCCTGAGGACACACACTGGCTGAGTTGTACTTTACATGGAGCAAGATGGAAAGACTAAAGTGACTACATATTTGTAGTTACAGTTTGTGGTTCACATAATCAGATACAACCAGTGGTGAGCGAAGTCCATGCATTTCGCTCCATGGGAGCACTTCACGTATATAGAAAATTACGTGAAGTACTCCACAGTGCAAAGCGAAGTACTTCACTATAATTACTATCGCGAAGTACCGTTGTTTTCAATGAACTTCACATTGACTTTGCCTTATTTGGGGCCTTTAAGGTGAAGTTTGCTTTGAATCATGGGAGATGGCAAGTCACATGGGCTCTAGATTGTCTTGCACAGTCTCAGTTTTGCGTAGTGTGTGTAGTGGAAAGCTGGAGACAGTTTGCTCTCAGAGCTCTGAGAATAAAACCATTGAAAAACCTATTAAAAAGCATTTTTTGAGCCAATTGTTTGGGTCAAAATTTAGTACATCGATTGTAGGAAACCTTCCTGTGCTTATATCATCGAGTGTTTATTGGTTTTGTGTGCATTTTGAATGTTAATTTGTAAGATTCAGTCTGTGTACTGACAGACACTGTAGAAGTGTGCTTCGGGAAGGGGCATATCTGGGGTGAAAGGAGATTCACAGTGAGAAAGGCAGTATTTCTAACTTTTTTGGTAGCTAGTGTGTTAGTATTTGTGTGTTCATGTACACACAGTAATACTTTTAGTAAGTTTTGATAATTTTTTGGTGTTTGCTGTGGTGCTGTGCATTTCTTCAATTGGTTTAAAAGATTTGGTTGTACTGCACTGAACTTTAAAATTTTCTGCACGTTACCTGCAGTGTGTGCATGTGTGTGTGTGTGCATGCTATCAAGTCACACACATTTTATTGTGCCTCACCATAGTCACAGGACTCTGATTTTGATCTCTTGTCCATCTGTGGTACTTTGTACTGCTTCATTCTGTCTTGGTAGTGGACTGTTACTGTAGCTGTCCCCCCCGGTATTATTATTCCAGTTTTGGATTTGTGATTGTAACCACTGGTTAAGGTGGTGTTGTGCCTGTGTGGCCGCATCTCTTGAGAGTGCAGTCTCCATCTGTCTGTGCATCCACAACTGTTTAGGGGCCAGTCTCCATCTTTCAGCCACAGTTGGTCCTGCCTATTGTTCTAATCTCAGAAGTATATTTTACTGATTTTTATGTTTGCTTGCACGCATGTGCAAGAAACATAGTGCCATCATCCGAGTTTTCAGAGGTGCGTCACACCCTCCTCCAATTCAGTCAGTGTGTTGGCAGGCGCAGCCCCTGTCCGCCAATGCATGCTGGAGCTGTCTATGACAAGCTCCAAAATGCAGTGGCATACAGTTGAAAGGGGGAGCTACGCTTCAGTGAGCAGTGATAAAAGATATCGCCTACTCATGCGCAGCTCCCCCCACACACACACACACACGCACGATACTGCATGCCCCCACGCATTATTTATAGCCGACGGGTGCCCAATCCCCGTCGGCTGTGCTGAGCTCCCCAAAGCTTTCCAAATGCCATGCTGGGTGCCCATTCCAGCATGGCAACTCATGTTATTGCCTACGGGGTGCCCAATCCCCCATCGGCTTCACTGTCTCCCCGAGTACAGGGTGTCACGCTGGGAGCCCAACCCAGCGTGGCAACAAATGCCATGGCCGGACAGGGTGCCAAATCTCCCATCAGCTCTACGCCCCAGCCATCCTTCTGCCATGCTGGGAGCCCACCTCAGCGTGGTAACGTCCCTGATTTGTCTTTTTTTTTTACACCTGTAAATTAAAAATGATCCCACGCGCTTCTCCCTGCCCTCCCACAACCTGCACCCACCCACTGCTCACCCTGCCTCCCCACACCCTCTCACCTCACACTTACCTCTGGACCTCGGCGAGCGATCTTGGTGGACGGGAACACGTCTGCACTCTTCAAAGCCGACCGCGAACTGAGGAAATACCGGTAAGCTGTATAATGGGCTAGACAGGGGTTTTTCAACTTTGTTGCATATCTCAGGCATTTTTTTGAATTTTTGCACCAAATTTTCAACATGGGGTTTTGGGACCCCTTCTTATGAATGCTGTCACTGTCATGGCGTTATTCAGGCCCGAAGGGTGATTTCGCAGTCACTGCGTGAACTCACCTTTTGGGACCAATTAATGAAACGACACTGTCAGTGTTCATAAGGTGGGCTCTCAAGAAGCTTATTTTGAAAATTTGGTAGAAAAATTCTGAAAAACGACTGTTTTACGAGCGTGCATTGCGCAGCTCCTACGCAGGCTCGTAAGTTCGCGAATTTTCAATATTTTCACTCCAGATTTTCAACATTGCCATTTTACCACCTTCTTATGAGTAGTATAGCTGTCATTTTATCATCTCACCTGAAACGTGTTTCCGCCTGCTGAAGCATGCTGCCAATGGCGCAGCCGTGTGCTAAATCAATGTATCGAACAAATTAAGAAATCATGTGACACTGTTCATGAGCAGAGGTCTTAGAATGGCTATGTTGAAAATTTAGTGAAAAATTCCTAACAATGACTGTTTTATTTAAAGGCAAGGCTATGAAGTTCCTACACACGCTCATAAGTTCGCAAATTTTTCAATATTTTCATTCCAGATTTTCAACATTGCCATTTCACCACACCTTCTTATGAGTAGTACAGCTGACATTTTCACATCTCACCCAAAGCGTGTTTCCTACCATGTACGCACAATGGCACAGTCGTGTGTGAAATCAATGACGGGCTAAATTAAGAAAATCACAGTGACACTGTTCATGAGCAGAGGTCTTAAAATTGCTATGTTGAAAATTTGCGAAAAATACCTGTAATGACTGTTTTATTTAGCTGTGTTATGCAGGGTTCCTACGCATGTTCGTAAGTTCATCAATTCTCAATATTTTCACTCCAGATTTTCAACATTACCATTTTACCACACCTCCTTATGAGCAGTATAGCTGTCATTTTCACATCTCACCCAAAATGTGTTCCGCTTATGTAGCACAATGGCGAGTCGATGCGTAAATCAATGTATGGGACAACATTAAGAAAATCACAGTGACACTGTTCATGAGCAGAGGTCTTAAAATGGCTATTTTTAAATTTGGTGAAAAATTCTAAAAATTCCTGTTTTACAAGCGTCGTTCTTTGCCAGTTCCTATGCATAACTCATAAGTTTGCGAATTTAATATTTGCACTCCAGATTTTCAACATTGCCATTTTATTACACTTCCTTATGAACAGTACAGCTGCCATTTTTCATATGCTGCCCAAAATGTGTTTTTGCACATGCAGCTCACAATGGTGTTGGTGTGCGAAAGCAATGTTTGGGACAGATTAAGAAAATCACAGTTACACTGTTCATGAGCAGAAGTCTTAAAATGGCTATGTTGAAAATTTGGTGACAAAAGTCCAAAAATGACTGTGTTACGAGTGAGCATTGCGCAGTTTCCACGCACCCTCATAAGTTCATGACTTTGTAATATTTTAAGTCCAGATTTTCGCCAGTGGCATTTTTCCACACTTCCTTATTTACAGTACAGCTGTCATTTTTCACAACATGGCTGAAGTGTGTTTTCACATTTTCAGTGCAGAGATGCGTGGTCGCTGTGGGAAATCATTGTTCGGGACAGATGAAAATCACAGTGACACTGTTCATGATCGGAGGCACCAAAATGCCTGAGTTGACAATCTGCTGTAAAAAAAATCCCCAACCTAATTATATTACGGTTGTGTGTTGCACAGTTTCTATGTACGCTCGTGACTTCACCATTTTTTTAAATATTTTTACTGCAGATTTGCAACATTGCCATTTTTACACCTCCCCATAAACAGTACAGCTGTCATTTTTTACATCCTGTTTGGAATGTTTTTGCACCTGTGGTGCTAAATGCCGAGTGGCTGTGCATAAGCAGCTCATTAACAAACTGATATCTCCTGTTCATGAGGTGGGGTCACAAAAACATGTTGAAAATTTGGAGTGAAAATACCAACGAATGCCTGAGGTATTAGGGTTTCCAACCATAACGCCCAACCCTGTAGAGAATGACAGGCATCAGGGGTGTGACTTGGGATTCTTGCCTGTAATGCTCATACCATTCCACACCCTTCAGCCAGTGAGAGGCATCAAGGTATGCCTTGGACTCTTCAGCCCCAAAGTTCACCCCATTCTCCTATATCGTACTCATCTCACCGTATTTCCTAATGGAATGGGGTGCGCATAAGGGCCAAAGACCCAAGGAACACCGTGACACTTGTCAATGTCTGCAGGGTGGAGTGTGGTGAAATGGCGTGGCTGTTATGGCTGATGACCCAAAGACACACCCCAATGCCTGTCACTCTCTGCAGGGTGGTGGTGGGGTTGGCTTTAGTTCAATACTTCACTGCCATTCCTATTACGCAGCTCTGTCACTTCTACACTACCACTGCCAATGCCAGCAAGCAAACATTCAGCATTGACAAATGCTTGTTACTCTTGGGTTGATCTCTTTATTGCATGATTGGAGGGCTGTGGACCTGAGTGGAGAGATAGAGGGATGTTTTTGCCAGAGACGGACCACCAAACGCTAGCAGGTTGTGGAGAAGTCTGCAGAGCAGAAGCTGTTTTTAAGTAAAGTTTTTATCCAGGAAAGGTATGCACCTAAGTACTACTTAATACCTGCCTATGGAACAGCTTTTTCTGGGCCATCTTGTGTGACCATCTCTGGGTTGTCCATCTGTTGCTGTCTCTTCTTTCTATTGCGGGCCTAGAGTGCCAAAGGTGGAGGCAGCTGAGCCGGCAAGGGATTCAAAAGAAAGCACTGCGGGGCACTGGACGGCACAGAAAGAGAACAAAAGGAGAAAATCAGAAAATCAGAAAGTTAGAAAGAATTGGAGAGATTGGAGGAGTCTTCTTGGTTTTCAAAAGGAAGTGTTGAATTAAATTTTTTTATGGAGTTGTGAAACATTTACTGTTCATCTGTTTTGTTTGTCAGTTAACATACGTATGAAGTCATCAGCTACAGTCATCAGCTGATAATTTATTATCCTGATCATAATCTGTTTGTAAATTTGTTAATCTCAACTAATTTATTTAGATATTGAGTTTTAGATATTTAGTTTTCCTTTCCTTGTGAGTTTCACTTGCTTAGGTCAGGTGGGGTGGCTATTTAATGTGCATGCATGGTGTTCTACTACTCAGACTCGCCATTACAGGGGAGCCCATGAGCCATGAGCTGTGAGCTACAACCAGTGAGGATGGAGTAACATTTTAGCTTTGTAGCCTATTACTGAGAGAAAGAAAGCTTGTTTTGTGTTGATATAAGCTGATAAAAGTTGACACAGAGACGACAAGAACCCTGTTTTTTTAACCAATCAAAGATTAACAGGAGATAACATGAAACTTAAGTAAGCATTTTACACTATTTTATACTATTTGGTTTTATATAGCTGCTCCTATTATTGCTAATGTAAATGCCATTCTCATGTTACTGTTATTTTAAGCCCAGGCTCAGAAACTTCCTGCTTAGCTCTCGCAAATGCAACTGCCGCTAGCCTAGTGTAAAAATATATATATATATATATATATATATATATATATATATATATACTCTATTTGACAATGCTCACTGAGCGGCTCCCCTTCCTTTCCCTACTAATTCCTCCTCCCTATCTCCCTCCCTTCTACTCCCACCAGCTCTCCCCCGACCATAAGTTTTGCACCTTTTGTTATCTTTTGCTTCATTGGAGATTGTATTCTATTGTAACAAAATTGTAATTGAACTGTAACTTTTTTGTTTGTAAGTACTGTGTCCCTTGTACTACTGTTCTGATGTCCTCTTTGTGACGAGGTACCTTTGTAAATGAGCCTCTGGCTCAAAGGTTTCTAAACTGATGTTTAACTAAATAAATAAATAATATTGTTGAGATATTGTTGATACTATTAATTAGGTAGTGGGGTAGTAGAGATAGACTGGTATATTAATTTTAGTCATTACTCATTTAAGATTTATTAAAACCTTGTATGAATATAGAATGGAGTTTTACAGAGTAGAATATATATCCACTGATTACCACTGATCTCCATCCCTTATATTTCTTTTTAAGATCTGCTCCTGGGAAAAGCTCCATTGAAATAAATAAAGCAGGAGTTCCTGTGGAGGTAGAGGAAAATATTTTCCAGGAGACTGTGTGGTCGGCTCATAGCAAAGGAATAGTGACTGATCTAAATAAGGGACAATTTGCGAATAGCTTTGTATGCTCTGAAGAATTAAGAAGGAAGAAGTATAGCATAACACAGAAGAAACATAACTTAAACATTTCAACAACTTACAGGGGACTATGTGTGGCTCAAGTGTGGACTGAGTGGATATACGAATGGAAGACCTTGGATTTATATAACTGCTGTCCCTTTAAATCTTTAAGTATTATCTGAGTTTTACTCCTCGTAGAAATTGGGTTACCTTGACTGATATGACTCAGCAAGATAAATTTCTACTTAAAGATTGTGTGACAGACATTCAGTGTCCTATCGGGAGAACATTATTTTATTTCCTTGTTAGATACATTTAACTGGTGTACTTAATTTTTGTTTGTTAGTAATTTAAATTTTCTTTTAGTGAATGGTTAGTGTTGTAAAAGGGTTGTTAAAATGGTGAAAACGAAAACAAAAAATGCAGGATATACAAACTACCCCCTTTGATAAATCAATGTTGAACGAGCTATTTTAAAACAAAGAAGTTATAAACAATCCAAAATAACGGAGCACACAGATATAGTAAAACATAAGATAAATTCCAGTGCAAGTAAAACTTCAACTCCACTTGCTGGAAACAGCAAATTAGTTATAATGGATGTAGTGGGGGCAAGTGCAAATAAAGGAAATAATGCACATGGTGCACATGGAGGGAAAATAGGAGCTTGAGATCAAGCCCGTACAGAGTTGGACACAGATTGTCTGATTATTGAAAATTATGGCGAGACCTTGAATTTCTATCATAGCTGGAATGAAGATTCTACATCGATGGGCCAAAGTGGTGAGATACTATCAGATAATGGGATTAATTCTAATTATTTAGCAAAAAGTAAAATGGCAATAGAAGAAGTATCTCGAGATTTGAGAGGCATTGTTACAGGACTTAAACAGATTAACAGGTCAATAGCCCCAATATGGATACATTCAAAAGAAATTTGGATTCTGCCCTTGGTGAAAGACTTGGTAGAAGACTTGGTTTACTGGCCAAGGCACCTAGCTTCACCTCAGCTCTTTCCTTCTAAGACTGCTTGAAAGGCAGAGTAGAGAAACTTACCAGAGCAAGGGAAAAGGATTAAGACTTAGTTTGGCTAAGCAGATTTACTGTGTGATGATGTTTTTACTTTTTACTCACAGGGATTGCTACTGTTTGTTGCTAACATTTCATTGCTTTATTTTTTCTCTGATTCAAATTGTTGTTGCTGGTATACCTTCTTCTGCATTATTACAAGGTGTGCCTACAGGTGTTTGCCAACAGATTACTGCTGTAATCTTCTGATTCAAATTGTCTTTTTCAAGGTATATCTTCTGTTACTGCTTTATTTTTCTCTGGAGCAAAGTGTTTCTTACAGGGTATATCTTCTCTGAAATTACTGTATTACAGGTGGAGCTTACATTTTTGTGACTTTTTTATCATTGGGCTAAGCAAAATTACTGTTTGACACTGTGTTTTATTTTATTCTTGTTTGTTGAAAAGGTTTGTTGTCTCAGAGGTGTTTCAGTCTCCTTCTCACATTGAAGGAGCTAATTGCTTTCCTCCCACAGCTCTTCCAAAGGATTAGGTGTGTATGTGGGGGGTGGAGCTGGCAAACTGTCAGTAATTTCCAACAGAAAGAAGGGTTAAAAAGTCAGGTTAGTTGATATCTTGGAGGTAGAAGACTTGGTTTGCTGGCCAAGGCACCTAGCTTCACCTGAGCTCTTTCCTTCTAAGACTGCTTGAAAGGCAGAGTAGAGAAACTTACCAGAGCAAGGGAAAAGGATTAAGACTTATTTTGGCTAAACAGATTTACTGTGTGGTGGTGTTTTTATTTTTTACTCACAGGGATTGCTACTGTTTGCTGCTAACATTTCATTGCTTTATTTTTTCTCTGATTCAAATTGTTGTTGCTGGTGTACCTTCTTCTGCATTATTACAAGGTGTGCCTACAGGTGTGTGCTAACAGATTTCTGCTGTAATCTTCTGATTCAAATTGTCTTTTGCAAGGTATATCTTCTGTTACTGCTTTATTTTTCTCTGGAGCAAAGTGTTTCTTACAGGGTATATCTTCTCTGAAATTACTGTATTACAGGTGGAGCTTACATTTTTGTGACTTTTTTATCATTGGGCTAAGCAAAATTACTGTTTGACACTGTGTTTTATTTTATTCTTGTTTGTTGAAAAGGTTTGTTGTCTCAGAGGTGTTTCAGTCTCCTTCTCACATTGAAGGAGCTAATTGCTTTCCTCCACAGCTCTTCCAAAGTATTAGTGTGTATGTGGAGTGGGGGTGGAGCTGGCAAACTGTCAGTAATTTCCAACAGAAAGAAGGGTTAAAAGTCAGGTTAGTTGATATCTTGGAGGTAGAAGACTTGGTTTGCTGGCCAAGGCACCTAGCTTCACCTGAGCTCTTTCCTTCTAAGACTGCTTGAAAGGCAGAGTAGAGAAACTTACAAGAGCAAAGGAAAAGGATTAAGACTTAGTTTGGCTAAGCAGATTTACTGTGTGTGGTGATGTTTTTATTTTTACTCACAGGGATTGCTACTGTTTGCTGCTAACATTTCATTGCTTTATTTTTCTCTGATTCAAATTGTTGTTGCTGGTATACCTTCTTCTGCATTATTACAAGGTGTGCCTACAGGTGTGTGCTAACAGATTACTGCTGTAATCTTCTGATTCAAATTGTCTTTCGCAAGGTATATCTTCTGTTACTGCTTTATTTTTCTCTGGAGCAAAGTGTTTCTTACAGGTATATCTTCTCTGAAATTACTGTATTACAGGTGGAGCTTACATTTTTGTGACTTTTTTATCATTGGGCTAAGCAAAATTACTGTTTGACACTGTGTTTTTATTTTATTCTTGTTTGTTGAAAAGGTTTGTTGTCTCAGAGGTGTTTCAGTCCCTTCTCACATTGAAGGAGCTAATTGCTTTTCCTCCCACAGCTCTTCCAAAGGATTAGTGTGTATGTGGGGGGTGGAGCTGGCAAACTGTCAGTAATTTCCAACAGAAAGAAGGGTTAAAAAGTCAGGTTAGTTGATATCTTGGAGGTAGAAGACTTGGTTTGCTGGCCAAGGCACCTAGCTTCACCTGAGCTCTTTCCTTCTAAGACTGCTTGAAAGGCAGAGTAGAGAAACTTACCAGAGCAAGGGAAAAGGATTAAGACTTACTTTGGCTAAGCAGATTTACTGTGTGGTGGTGTTTTTATTTTTTACTCACATGGATTGCTACTGTTTGTTGCTAACATTTCATTGCTTTATTTTTTCTCTGATTCAAATTGTTGTTGCTGGTATACCTTCTTCTGCATTATTACAAGGTGTGCCTACAGGTGTGTGCTAACAGATTACTGCTGTAATCTTCTGATTCAAATTGTCTTTTGCAAGGTATATCTTCTGTTACTGCTTTATTTCTCTCGGGAGCAAAGTGTTTCTTACAGCGTTTATCTTCTCTGAAATTATTACAGGTGGTGCTTTACAGGTTTTACAGTTTTATCTAACATTAGGATAAGCTTTTTAGGGTTACTGCATTTGTTGTTAATGATTGTTTCTGCTCTTACCTCCTTGTTCTTTCGTCCGTGGTTCTTCTTTTTAGGCAGGGGAAAGGAGAAAGTCCAGAGGGGGTATTGCTAAGCTTAATGGAGAAAAGGGAGCATGTGAGGAGGAGGACCCTGTAAAGGCATCTATCCTAAATAGATACTTTTGCTCAGTATTTACTGAAGGGAAGGTAGGGCAGGGTACCCACAGCTCAGCATCATGGACACAGGGGAGGGAGGTGAGCACTACTCCTTCACAAAGAAAGGGTCCTACAAGAGCTTGCTAAGCTCAGGGTGGATAAGGCAATGGGACCTGATGGCATACATCCCAGGGTACTTAAGGAGCTAAGGGAGGAACTAGCAGAGCCATTAACAGAATTGTTTAGTGAGTCTCTGAGCACAGGAGAGGTCCCAGAAGGCTGGAGAAGGGCTCATGTGATCCCGCTCCACAGAGTGGTAGGTAGCAGGGAGGAGGCGGGGAACTACAGACCAGTCAGTCTTACCTCAGTAGTGGGCAAGATTATAGAGACACCTTAAGGAAAGGATAGTGCAACACCTGGAATCCATAGGGGCACAGGATCCAAGACAGCATGGGTTTACAAAGGAAGGTCCTGTCAAACTAATCTCATAGATTTCTTTGACTGGGTAACTAGAGTGGTGGACCAAGGGGGAGCAGTTGATGTCGCCTACCTTGACTTCAGCAAAGATTTTGACACTGTTCCACATAGAAGATTGATAAATAAGCTGGGTAGGCTCAGGGTGGGTCAGAAGTTGGTCAACTGGGTGGCAAACTGGTTGATGGGCAGAAAACAGAGAGTGGTGGTAAATGGTATACAGTCAGAAGAGATGCAAGTCACAAGTGGGGTACCTCAGGGATCAGTCCTGGGGCCAGTCCTCTTCAACATCTTCATTAGTGACCTTGCAGATGGACTAGAGGGTAAGGCTTGTCTGTTTGCAGATGACACTAAGATCTGCAACAGAGTAGATGATCCAGATGGGGTGGGCAGAATGAGAAGAGATCTGGATAAACTAGCAGAATGGTCAGAAGAGTGGCAACTGGGGTTTAATGCAAAAAGTGCAAAATCATGCACATAGGGAAGAGAAACCCTGAAGCCACCTATAGGCTGGGAGGGAGTTGCTAGCAGTCACAAAGGAAGAAAGAGACTTGGGCATCATCATCACTGATGACCTGAAATCATCAAGCAGACCTCTAAAGCAGTAAGTAAGGTTAGGGGGATGTTAGGGTGTATTAGTAGGGGTATCACAAGTCGTAAGAGGGAGGTAATAATCCCTCTGTACAAGACACTGGTTAGGCCCCATCTGGAGTACTGCATGCAGTATTGGAGGCCACACCTTCACAAGGACATTAACCAAATTGAGGCAGTCCAGAGAAGGGCAACCAAAATGGTGCAGGGACTGCATCAGAAGACATATGAGGACAGATTAACAGACTCAATATGTATACCCTTGAGCAAAGGAGGGAGAGAGGTGATATGATCGAGGCATTCAAACACCTTAAGGGCATAAACAAGGTGAAAAGAGTCTAACATGTTTAAATATAAGAAAAATAGCAGGACAAGAGGACACAGCATGAGATTAGAGGAGGCCGATTAAGGGGGAATGTAAGGAAATTCTTTTTCACAGAAAGGGTGGTGGATGCATGGAATGGCTTACCACAAGAAGTGGTGGCTATGAATACAGTGCAGGGCTTCAAACAGGCATGGGATAGGCATAAGGGAGCAATACAAATGACTATGAATAGATAGGACACTGACAGTGCAAAGGCCGATGGCACATTTATAAGGTAGAAAAAGAAATGGGCAGACTGGATGGGCCTTGCGGTCCTTATCTGCCGTCAACTTCTATGTTTCTATGTTTCTATGTTTAGTGAGTCTCTGAGCACAGGAGAGGTCCCAGAAGGCTGGAGAAGGGCTCATGTGATCCCGCTCCACAAGAGCTGTAGCGGGGAGGAGGCAGGGAACTACAGACCAGTCAGTCTTACCTCAGTAGTGGGCAAGATTATAGAGACACTCCTTAAGGAAAGGATAGTGCAACACCTGGAACCCATAGGGGCATAGCCACCACTTCTTGTGGTAAGCTATTCCATGCATCTACCACCCTTTCTGTGAAAAAGAATTTCCTCACATTCCCCCTTAATCGGCCTCCCTCTAATCTCATGCTGTGTCCTCTTGTCCTGCTATTTTTCTTATATTTAATGCTTTAGAGGTCTGCTTGGATGATTTTAGGTCATCAGTGATGATGATGCCCAAGTCTCTTTCATCCTTTGTGACTGCTAGCAACTCCCCTCCCAGCCTATAAGTGGCTTCAGGGTTTCTCTTCCCTATGTGCATGATTTTGCACTTCTCTGCAATAAATCCCAGTTGCCACTCTTCTGACCATTTTGCTAGTTTATCCAGATCTCTTCTCATTCTGCCCACGCCATCTGGATCATCTACTCTGTTGCAGATCTTGGTGTCATCTGCAAACAGACAAGCCTTACCCTCCAGTCCATCTGCGATATCACTAATGAAGATGAAGATCCCTGAGGTACCCCACTTGTGACTTGCATCTCTTCTGACTGTATACCATTTACCACCACTCTCTGTTTTCTGCCAGTCAACCAGTTTGCCACCCAGCTGACCAACTTCTGACCCACCCCGAGCCTACCTAGCTTATTTATCAATCTTCTATGTGGAACAGTGTCAAAAGCTTTGCTGAAGTCAAGGTAAGCGACATCAACTGCTCCCCTTGGTCCACCACTCTGGTTACCCAGTCAAAGAAATCTATGAGATTAGTTTGACAGGACCTTCCTTTGTAAACCCATGCTGTCTTGGATCCTGTGCCCCTATGGATTCCAGGTGTTGCACTATCCTTTCCTTAAGGTGCCTCCATAATCTTGCCCACTACTGAGGTAAGACTGACTGGTCTGTAGTTCCGCCTCCTCCCTGCTACCACTCTTGTGGAGCGGGATCACATAAACCCTTCTCCAGTCTTCCTGGGACCTCTCCTGTGCTCAGAGACTCACTAAACAATTCTGCTAATGGCTCTGCTAGTTCCTCCCCTTTAGCTCCTTAAGTACCCTGGGATGTATGCCATCAGGTCCCTTTGCCTTATCCACCTGAGCTTAGCAAGCTCTTGTAGGACCCTTTCTTTTGTGAAGGGAGTAGTGCTCACCTCCCTCCCCTGTGTCCATGATGCTGAGCTGTGGGCCCTGCCCTACCTTCTCTTCAGTAAATACTGAGCAAAAGTATCTATTTAGGATAGATGCCTTTACAGGTCCTCCTCCTCACATGCTCCCTTTTCTCCATTAAACTTAGCAATACCCCTCTGGACTTTCTCCTTTCACTAATGTATCGATAGAAAGTCTTGTCACTTCTTTTACTGTTCGTGCTAGTGTTTCTCAGTTTGGGACTTTGCCTGCCTTACTGCCTTACCTGCTTCCCTTAGGGCAGTTTGGTATGCCTCCTATCTTCATCCGCTGTGTTCCCTTATATTTCCTGAGGCCAGCCTTTTGGCTCTGACCTTTCTGCTACTGCATTTGAGAACCAAAGTGGTTTCCTTCTTCTTTTTGCACTTCCTTTTCTGTCTAACACAATGGGATGTTGCTTCAAGTATTGTATCCTTAATGCTTGCCCACTTTGCCTGTACCTCCTCACCTGTGTTTCTTTTTGCCAGGGCTAAGCTAACTCTGTTGGCCATCTTATCAAAGTCAGCTCCTCTGAAGTCCCATATTTTTGCCTTGGAATGGGATGATTTAGATGTAGTAGCCATTGAACCATACCATGTGATGGTCACTGGCCCCAGGTGACCTTCTACCTGGAGATCTGTGATCCCTTCTTTGTTAGTCAGTACTAGATCTAGGATAGCCCTGTCTCTTGTGGGTTGCTGTACCAGTTGTTTGAGGCCCTCCTCTGCAGGGAATCCACTATGAGTCTAGTTCTGGCAGATGTTCCTGCTGGTATTGACCAATCTGTATCTGGCATGTTGAAGTCTCCCATTATCAGAACCTCCTTTAGCTGTCATGTTTTGTATATCTTCTAACAGTAATGTGTCTATGTCCTCCCTCTGGTCTGGGGCCTGTAGACAACCCCAGTTCTTATGGCTGTCCCATTTCCTGTTTCCAGGGTGACCCACAGTTCTTCTGGCTCCTTATGTGTATTCTGAATTTCTGTAGCTTTGATATTTTCATTAACATACAGGGCCACTCCTCCCCCCCTTTTTGCACCTCGGTCTCTTCTGAACAATACATAGCCAGGTACTGAAGTCTCCCAAGTGTGGTTACTGGTAAACCACGTCTCACTAATTGCTAGTATGTCCAGTTTAGCCTCTGACATTATTGCCTGCAGGTCTGGGATCTTATTTCCCAGGCTGTGAGCATTTGTGTACATGATTTTCCATTGGCCAGATTTTGGTGTGTTAGTTGTTGGGTGAAGTTTGGCATTACCCTGTGCATCGTATAGGGAGACAAACCTTTTCTTACCTGGTGATGCAAATGAGCAGCAAACATGCTGAATTCCTGTTTGACCACTAGCTGAGGGAGGGGTGTTCTTCCCATTCAGCTTATGGGTGCTGCATCCCTCTCCCCATTTGCTAGTTAAATATTCTGCAAAGACGTCAAACTTCTGCCCCAATGCACTGACTCCTCTTTAGTCAGATGCAGTCCATCAAATTTAAAGAACTTTCGCTCCCAGAACTGTTGCCAGTTCCCTACAAATCTGTGTCCTTTTTCCTGGCACCAGTCCTTGAGCCACATGTTTAGCTCCCCTATCTCCCCTTCTCTGACCTTCCGTCCATCTGCTCCCTTCTCCCAGACTGGCAGGATCTCAGAGAAGGAGTTCTGCTAATGGCTCTGCTAGTTCCACCTTTAGCTCCGTAAGTACCCTGGGATGTATGCCATCAGGCCCCATTGCCTTGTCTACCCTGAGCTTAGCGAGTTCTTGCAGGACCCTTTCTTTTGTGAAGGGAGTAGTGCTCACCTCCCTCCCCCCTGTGTCCATGGTGCTGAGCTGTAGGCCCTGCCTTGCCTTCTCTTCAGTAAATACTGAGCAAAAGTATCTATTTAGGATAGATGCTTTTACAGGGTCCTCCTCCTCACATGCCCCCTTTTCTCATTTGAGCTTAGCAATACCCCCTCTGGACTTTCTTCTTTCACTAATGTATCTATAGAAAGTCTTGTCACCTTCTTTCACTGTTCGTGCTAGTGTTTCCTCAGTTTGGGACTTTGCCTGCCTTACTGCCTTCCTTGCCTCCCTTAGGGCAGTTTGGTATGCCTCTCTATCTTCATCCCACTGTGTTCCCTTATATTTCCTGAAGGACAGCCTTTTGGCTCTGACCTTTTCTGCTACAAAAACCTTCCTTCAAGCTGAAAACAAAGAGAAAAGAAGGATCACAAGACAAATAAGGAAGGTGAGCAACTGATCTTGATTATAAAAGAGTGTAATTTATATGCATTAAATGGATGTCTAAATGGAGACATAATGGGGGGTGTACATTTATTTCCACTAAAGGATCCTCGGTAATAGATCTAGTATTATGGTCTGGTATTCTAGAAGAATGGGAAAAAATGGAAATTATACCTCGCTCAGAGAGTGATAATTTCCCCATAGTGCTGACACAGAGTAAGAAAAGTAGTTTAGAGAAGCCTAGGATAATACAACCCTTGGGGATGGAAATTATGTATAATAAAAAAATGATGTGGTGACCTAAATTGGATGGTTGCTTAACTAATCTTTTAAAGAGTGAAATTACTAAAGAGAGTCAAGTACATGTTCTAAAACTTAATACTGATCAAATGACTGAAACTTTATATGCAATGTTTCAACAAATTCTAAACAAATTAGGTAATAACCCAGTAAAAAGGGTAAAATGGAAAGGAGGATGGTTTGATGATGAATGTAAAAGACAAAAAAAATCACTAAGAAAAAGATATAAGCAGTATATGAAGTATAAAAATAGAAATTATTAAAAAAAGTATAAATAATAAAAGGAAGGAATACAAGACTCTCATTAAAGAAAAATGAAAACAATATTATAAAAAGCAAGGGGAGGAAATGAGTGAAGTGGTGAACAATAGGGACCAGGAAAGGTTCTGAAGACTGGTGGCAAAGGGCACCAGTGTCTATAAAGAGGAGTCTGATGCTTATATCTCGGAACAGGTATGGATCGATTATTTTTCACAGATTTTCAATGACTGTCATGAAGAGGAAAGAACCCAGTTAGAAATAACTAAAAGAAAAGTAATGAATAATATTGTTATAGATAATTGTGAAGTCATGTTAGCTATCAACTCATTAAAGAACCATAAATCACCAGGACCAGATAATATACCAGCAGAAGTCTATAAATGTCAAACTGGTCTTTGGACAAAATTATTGGTAGCATTATTCAATAAATGTATACAAGAAAATAATTATCCCACCACGTGGAAAGGAGCACATGTAATACCAATTCATAAACAAGCATTTGTCAATGCCGAAC
Organism: Neoceratodus forsteri; assembly: GCA_016271365.2. Classification (NCBI taxonomy): domain Eukaryota; kingdom Metazoa; phylum Chordata; order Ceratodontiformes; family Ceratodontidae; genus Neoceratodus; species Neoceratodus forsteri. The sequence continues at coordinate 1,150,948,873 of CM057451.1, read as the reverse complement.
GTTCACTTGCAGGTATTTGCAGTGGTATTTGGCACTTGGACATGGCTTAAAAAAATCAGTGACAAAGAAGTAAAATGAGGGAGACAGTTTCACAAGTGGTTCAATTGCCTGAAGCAGGCAGCATAACAGTATTGGTGTAAAATACTTTGTCTGCAGAAGGAGCAAGTCTGTAACTCTGTTACCCACTGTTCAGTCACAGAAACAAATTGTAGGAGGGACAGAAACATGCTAAGGCAAAGTCTTGGACATCCCTGAATATACATATATATATCTCCCCCTCTCCCCTCTCTCTCCCTCTCTCCCCCACCCCCAAACCCCTCTTCTACAGGTGCTTTCCAGGCTTGGCGTACTCTGCCACAGGAAAGCTCAGGTTGAAAGCAGAGGGGTAAGTGCATTAGGCGATAGGTGGGGAGTGGGCAAGACCTGGAGGATATTGGCTGCACCAGAGAGGAGTATTAAAAATATAAGTAAAAAAAAAGGAACAGTTGATTTCATCAGGGCAATACAGTGTATTTGGGACTGAAGGACAAGAGAGCATACAGGGGTGGTGGGAAGTGAGGAGGGATTAGTTAGCAAGGAAGCATTTGTTTTTATTTACTCATAGAGAGTGGTAAATGTGTGGAAGAAGGTGCCAGATGATGTAGTGTAAGTCAAGAGTGCTGAAACTTTAAACTCAAGCTGTATCACTTTCTCCTGTAATATATACTCTTTCAGTTGCTCCCCTTTATGAAGGATCACCCTCATTCTACCTCCAAGTATTACTGTGTCCCACATAAACAAGGTACTGTCAATTGAAAATGTATAGCTGCGTGTTCTTTCTATTAAAACAGTTCCACTTCAGTGAAAGCGCAGGGCAGCTTTGGTACTTCTCCTAATCCACTGCTGTTTTGTGTGCGATCATGCATTGGTATTTCAGCCGGTGGTGCCAATTACTGGAATACTATGTAGTGAGGTTCAGTGATAATTGGGGCAAGCAGAAAAAGGTAGTGGTTGTAGTATATATGAGTCAGTAATAATGACACGCAAGGAATTATTTATTTTATTTCTTTTTCTAAGGCTGACTCACACACAGGCAAACATGAGAAATTGAAACCAAGGTTCCCAGGAAATGAATGCTATTGCATGACTTGCATTTTTTCCCTTCCTGCCCATTAAAGGAGTGGTAGTCTCAAATACTGAAATATCCAAGGTATAATGCTTGCGTCACTTATGCTTGTTAAGTAATGCAGCAAGATTCTGCTTGGACACAGATGCAAAGCATTATTTTATAAGAGGCAGTCAATATAAGAACACCGAACAACTCACGTATCTGCGCGCACACACACACACTTACTTCCCGGATTTTCATATACAGACTTTCTGCAATCCTGCATATCTCATCAACACTGTTCTAAGTACTAGGGGTTGAGGGTAACTCACTTTTTCTCCTTGTGGAAGGGGGAGAGGGCAAATATTTTGAAGGTATTGTCACCAAAGCACTATATATTTCACTGTTTATATCTATGCTGTCATTACCATGACACTCGGAAACAGGCAAGCAAGAACTGGAAAAAGTATTGTTTCTTGCCTATCTATTCATGTTACTGTTCCAAAACAAGTGGTTATTTTAATGACAGCTTTGCATTTTGTGAGATGCCTTTTTATCTTTTGGATTTGCAATGTTAATAAAGAAACAGCATTGCCTTGTACATGTTCTCCATGGCAAACTGGCATCTGTATCTGTCCCTATCAAACTAGAACATTAAGTACTAAGTGCACACGAAATTGCGTCTTACCGCATCAGTGAATATGCATTTGCATCCGATGGTAATCACTTGGCATTTTGGCAAGCATCTCAGTTCATTTAACTGTTAATCACTTGCCATTCTGAAAAGCATCTCAGTTGATTTAAATAACTTAGCAAAGCATTTTAAAAAGTGTCTCTTGGAGAAAGGAGTACAACTACTGTGTGGAAGGCAGCCACTTCATCTTACACACGCATATTGTATTTACAGTCGATCGACTGTAATTGTTGACTCTATGAAAACTTCCATCCATTTGAAACACTTTGCACTGTGTTTATTATACACATGTGTACTGTAGGCGCGTTTGCAAGAATCCATTGTAACTCAAGTATTCTTTTCTGGGATCCAGTCAGCTGAACGGAATGGCGAGTAGGCAGTCACTAAGAGAATGGGGAGGACAGCAACAGGAGGAGGAAGCTGGAGGGATTTTGTTTGCGACAGGTCATACAGAGGCATCATTATGCTAAACACACATGTTACCACCACTGATTGCAGCGGTTGTTTTCTTTGAACTGAAGACCACTGCTGTCATAGACTGATTGCAGTGGTGGTTTTCTTTGAACTAAAGACCACTGCTGTCATAGATAGCTCCCGCATCCATTGGTGCAGGACAGATGCGCCTGCTGAACGGAGCACTGCATTGCACAGGAAAGTCACACCTCCAAAAAGTCCTATTGTCCCAAGACGTTCCTTGCGCATGCGTGCAAGCAAACGTAAAAATGAAAATGAATAATTTCTTGTAAGTCAGTCCAGTCTCATATGAAGCTCTGTCACCAAAAAAGTCTGCAAAGACTTTTAGGTTCACATTCTTAACACTGTGTAAAATGTCCTTTTCCCTGTGTGTTACTGTTTGCAAATATTGTTTTGCCCTCAGAAATACATTTAACCATTGAAGCCGACGTAACAAAGGCTGGATATTAATTAGAATTACGAATCTATTGTGTTGCACAAAGAAAGATTACATACTTTTAGTACTGTATGCATCTATCTTCATACGGCATATAAGAGTTAGTGAAAACAAAGGCTAAGCAGTAGGTGTAAGTAATTCTCAGTTGGTCGAATACAAAAAAATGTATATAAAGGAGCATAAGTGAGTAAAGGGAAGTTATGACAACACAAATCACAGAGTAGCATGCTGCCTGTAACTGGTTGTATAATGAGCGATTTTGTTTCTTTTAGTCCGGCAGCAACAGCATGCAGGTGAGAAGGCCATACGCCTTGTCAGCATGTACTTCTACAATTTCACCTCACCCAAAAGGACCTGTGGCAAAGATGCCTGTACTATATGAGCACCCAGCGACCCACAGAGACATGCATTACTTAAATAGAGAATGTCTCCCAGCTTGCCTGTAACCTTCAGAAATAAACTGCACTTCAGTTTACAATATACAGTATATCCTGGTTGCCCTTAATGAAAGGAACCTAACCTTAAGGGCTATACCGAAAACAACAGGCCAAACTGAAGGTGACTAGCACTAGTGCTTTGGGACCTTCAGGTGCATGAACTAAATTCATTCCAAAACAAAAGGAAAAAAAAGGAGGGGATCATCCAAAATAGTAATAACTTAAGAGTCGATATTGAAAGTGTTCACAGTTTCATATTTAGTGTAAATTGACCCAATAGGCCCTTTGATAAAAACAAATGTGGGATTTAATTATGAGAATTCATTAATGTCAGGAACCACAACAAGGAGGAACTGGCCACAGAAGCTATGCATGGGGTGTGCGCTGTCTGAATCCACAGTCACTTCAAAGCCAGGCTATTGTGCTTGTTTGTTTGTTGATGATTGGGGGGAGGGTGACAAGTCCTGCATGCCATCTTAAGCTTACTTTTCTTAGTGAAAGGGAAGGAGGGGTCAGTATATCTCTAAACCTCTTGCCTTATAAATCAGGGACAAGGCTTAAAAAATCAGGGCTAAAGACCAAACATAAGGGACACATCTTAAAAATTGGTTATATTGACTTAGAAAGTTGCTAGAATTAGATGATTAGTGTAAGATGCATTTTCTGAAGAGCAAGTCTGTAACTTTAATGTGTGACACTATTTTGTGCTAACAATTCCCACTGTTCAGTCACATTTTTTGAGCGACAGAAGAAAATGTCGAGGCAAAATCAGAGATGTTCCCTGAAAATCAGGGACAGTTGAGATGTATGGGGGTCAGGGTTATTGCCTACCTTGGGGTCAATCTTCTTGAAGCTGGGATCATCTTCATCCACATCAAAGTAGAGCTCACAAGATGTGATGGATAAGGTCCCCTTCACCAGGACTACTGGAGACACAAGCTGAGCTGGGGTGCTGAAGCTGACTGGACCTGGCTCATAAGAATAGAGTGAATACATTTAAAAGGCTGCCCGTCTCAGACAAACAAACACTCTCTCTCTCTCCATATATATATATATATATTTTTACCCATTTCCACACTGCTTTGCCTCGTACAGCAGGCATTTGTTGTGAGGTTAGCATATATGTACGTGTGTGTGTGAATATATGTATGTATCATACTAACCTGGTGTGTGTGCACGTGCGCGCACACAGACTTTAGCATGGACTTCGCCATTTATATCGATTTATGATATTTAAAAAATAAATAAATCAAATTCCACACCTTTTCATTTTAGTGAAAAATTAACTAATGAGTTACCAAAATTTCCATGAACCAACTAGATTAACAGGAAAACATGATCAACTCATTCCTGCAGCAACTCAATATGCAGGCAGGTTATAGTACATCAATATCTAGTAACCTAGTAAAGGAACTGTGGAGGCGTCATCATCACTCTGAGTATTTTTCCCATTATTAAATATTGTTCAATGTCTCCATATATTGTTAGTGTTGCTTGGGGACTCTGGGAGTCAACAGCTGCAGGGTTCATTTCCAACTGGATGCATTTTTATTGTAATAATCACATCATCTCCACAGGGCTTATCACTGACACAAATCAAAGCTACATACCCTGAGCACAGGGTTCCCTTGAACTGTATGCAGGACAGGGGATTCTATACTTAGGAACCACTATCTGTGGCAGCGGGATCTGGTCCTCAGTGAAGGGGCTATGGCATCAATTTGTGCAGCACGCATTTCCTTGTTGTTGTGCTGTGTATATATAGTCGAATAATATTTATGTTGCAGTCAATCTAAAATGTCATTTTTTAAATTTGATTCAGATATAGTCAATCGCCCCAGATGGCGTCATTTGTATCTGTGGCAAAGATTTCAAACAAAAACATAACTTAAATGAAAGGAATTATGCTATAACCCAAGATCGTCCAATCAAATTTATACTGGGAATGCCAGAGGGTACAATCTACCTGAACCGTGTGAGTGTGTTAATATCCCCAACCACTGTAACAGTGCAACACAATTTTTTTTTAGGTCAGCAGCAAACCCAGCGACTTGTAGAGAGAGAGAAAGGTCTTACAATAAGCACATGTCCGGGTAATCAATGGGTGAATAATTGCCAAAAATGTTCAAATGAATTGTCATTTCCATCCAATGTCAGGAAGGTGCTGGTCTTTAATCTCTCATCAATCTTAATGTGTGCCAATGTGACAAAGAGAGGGATGCTCAGCCGAGATCAGAGCATGCTTTGCCCTCTATTCCCTATACAAATACATAGTGTTTGCAGATGGGCAGCAGATAGCTACAGCACTGCCTTGATTTCCCCAAGCTCACCCCCACAAATGGATGAAATAAGCATCTATGTGTTCTTTTGCTGTCTCCCTTTGCCCTCTGTGCATTAGCATGTAATCCAGAAGAGAAATAACATTTTTCAATCACTCTCAGACATTTAATTACAGGCTGAGCAGACAGCTGCAGGAACTGGGGCAACGGAGGTCCTGCAGGAGACCCCTGACAATTTCCACTTCATTTCTAACCCACACCACTTTATTAGCGAGGATTACTCTTTAATCCTATTGGCATTGTCAAGATTATATAATTAAACTCCCTCTCACCTCTATTACAATGTATTGCCAGTAACTGGGATGCATAATAGGGGAGAAGGCAGGACTTACTGCCTTAACACTAAAACACATTTGAGGAAAGTACAGCTAATATGAAGGCACAATACATATATTTTAATCTATTTAGGCTTTTTTCTAGATCCTATGGGTTCCGTGTTTCTTTATTATATCTGCTGTTCAACCTAAACTGCAATTATAAAAGGAATGGAGTTGTTTGAGTTTGAGTAATAAAAGCAGACAGAAACTGGGACATGCATTAGCTATATAGCAACAATGACGAATATGTTTTAAAAACAATCTCAGGAAATATTTATAATCATCTTATTAGCTATATGGAAGTGAGTTGTTTTACCTGAACTCCACAGTCTATTCAAAGGGAAAATGAATAATAACACAGAGGACATACATTTTATAAATTATGGGAAATTCCACTTAAAAACAACTCTACAATTAAATTCAGCCTAAAAAGTATTTCACTGATGTGTTTTAGTAATTCAGCTATACATTGTAGGCCAGTCATTCCAGGACACAGTTTGTTGCTAAGGGCTCGCCCGCATCTAATCACAGTAAATCACCAAGTGCGATAGCTGGGCTGTATCAGTGATGGATACAGGCAGGGTTAATGTCCAATTATAAAACACACATGCACACACAAGCATGTAAGTGCAGTCCCTCCGGGAATAGAAAAGGGCCCCAGGGGAGGGGCTTCAGACTATCAGAACGAGACCATCAAGAGGCTTCAGCTTCGAATTGCTGTTGGACTGTGTACTGTAGGTGTGTTTGCAAAAATCCACTGTAACTCAAGTATTCTTTTCTGGGATCTAGTCAGCTGAATGAAATGGTGAGTAGGCAGTCACTAAGAGAATGGGGAGGACAGCAACAGGAGTAGGAGGAAGCTGGAGGGATTTTGTTTGCAGCAGGTCATACTGAGGCATCATTATGCTAAACACACACGTTACCACCACTGATTGCAGCAGTTGTTTTCTTTGAACTGAAGACCACTGCTGTCATAGACAGCTCCCGCATCCATTGGTGCAGGATGGCTGCGCCTGCTGAATGGAGCACTGCATTGCACAGGAAAGTCACACCTCCAAAAAGTCCTATTGTCCTAAGACGTTCCTTGCGCATGTGCGCAAGTCAACGTAAAAAGGAAGTTTAACAAACTCGACCATATACTGCCCTATTAGTCTATTAGACATAAATGTAAAAATTTTTTCCAAGATTGTATTAAACAGACTTAAGGAAGAAACAGATAAATTGGAGAGCTTATCTCCATACCAAGCGTGTTTGTGAAGAAATTATTCAACTCTTGACGTGTTTATTTTGGACCACTTAATTAAGAAATAAGTAATGATAAGAGGTCAAAAAATATATGTAACCTTAGTGGACTACTCTACAGCATTTGACACTATTTCTAGGAAACTTTTATGGGAAATCTTGTTAAAGAAGGGAGTAGATGAGGTACTGGTAAAAATGATGGCCAACTTGTACCAGGATGGTTGGGCTCGGGTCAGAATGGGAAAAGAAGGTCAGATGACTAACGGTTTTGAAGTGAAGAGAGGTGTACGACAAGGTTGTGTCCTTGCCTCTACTCTTTTCTCTCTGTATATTAATGGCCTATTAAATGAACTTGGAACTTCTGATCTCAATTCCCCAAAAATAAATGAGCAAAAGTGGGCTGTGATGGCATATGCCGATGATTTGGTTTTATTTTCCTTGATAAGGAAAGGTTTACAGAATATGCTCAATAAGATGGATAGTGGTTCAAAAGAACTACCGTTAAAAATTAATTTGATGAAAACCAAAGTGGTAATATGTGGACCCAAAGGATGTAATAGGAGTAGAAACTGGAAAATTGCTAAAGGACAAGTAGACAGAGTTTAAACTTAAGTCTACCTTGGAGTAGAATTCAATGAAAATAGAAATTGGAATACACAGTTCCAAAGAACCATTCAAACCATGAAAAAAACAGTTTTGGCATTGTCATGATTTAACTACAGATTTGGTGGGGCAAGCATTAAACCTTTAATTGTTGTAATAAAAGTAAAAGTAGAATCTCAACACTTATATGGAGTAGAAATATGGGATGTGAAGCACAGAGAAAAGTTAGCAATCCCATTATTTAAAATGTTGAGAAAAATAATGGGAATAGGATATTCTTGCCCCCATATATAAGATCTGAATTGGGAATTACAAATATAAATGCACTTTTTGAATGTAAACAACTAGGCTTTTGGTTAAGATCCACACGGCACTCACAAACTCGAATGTCCTCTCAGTGTCTAAAGGAGAAACAGAATTGGCACAAATTAGGATACAGAAAGAGTCTGTGGTACTCAAAAATATACTCAATAATAAATAAATATAAATTTAATGTGCTAATAAAATACACAGAGAGGAATATTCAACTGAGTCACAAGTATAATAAATATTTGTTCTCAAAAATGTAAGTTTTTTGGCAAAACCAAGATCTCTTTTTTTTGCGGTTACTTATTTTTGCCTCCTGGAGTCCTCTGCCCTGCATCTGACGTCCCCCTCCCACTCAAGCACCAGCTATGATGCCCCCTCCCCTATACCCCATGACTTATCCTTCGTGGCAGGGGGTGGGGAGCGACTCGACCCACCGGACCGGATTTAGTGTTCGGGGAGGTGCCTTCCTGGGCTATAGCGGAGGGGGACCATCATCATTTGCAGAGGACTCTCCATTTTTTCCCTGATCCTTTATCCCCCAAGGTTGCGACGTGCAATGGTGCCAGCAGCAGTGGCGTGCATGCTCCCGTGCGCACCCGCCAGCGCCCTGCCAACTCACCCACAATCTTCCAGAGCTGACACTATCTCCCGGCCTCCACTAGGTGGCAAGCGAATGCTGAGCCCTGCAATACCCCTCCCGGAGAAGGAGAGCAGTCCTGGGGACACTCAATCCTTCTCCACCCTGCAACCCCAGCACCCCATGTCCGTTTCAGAACATGGCCGTTGCTTGGTATGTGTGAGTAAAGCGACCAATGCCTCAGCCCTCAGCGCCACCGGGCCAGCCAAAAACCAAGCTTCAAAAGAAATAAAAACTTCCCAGTATTCAAGATGGTTTGCTAAGAACAATGAAAAATTTGGCTACAAAAGCTATTTGGACTTCCTCAGTGATCAGGAAGTTTGAAAAATATTTCTAAAGTACAAATTTGAACAGTTTGATGGTAATTTGTTGAGATTTACATATATAAAATCAGTTGATGAAAAATGTAGTTGTACAAGAGGAGAATGTGAGGATTTGTTCCATGTTATGTGGCACTGTACCTGGTATTTAAATGAACGGAAGTACTGGTTAGCACCCTTTATGGATGCTAATTATGAGCTCGATTTAGAAACACTGACCTCTATTATATTGCAGACTGAGGATAGCTGGTCCATGCAAAGAGTGGCAAATTATTTTAAGGCAATTAGTAAAAAGAAACAAAGAATTAATGGTACAATTATATAGAGCTTGAGTGTTATGTTTTTAATTGTTATATTTATTAAGTATCAAAGTGTAATACTCTGGCTAGATGTGCAATAGATTATCTGTATTAGTCAGGATAAAAGGATGCAAAAATATATGAAGTAAGGAATCTCATATAATATTGCCTATTCTGATGGATTATATATGTTTTACATGTGATGTAAATGTTGTATGTATTTATTATAACTTGAAGGTATTTTAAATTGTATTTGTTGATGGCTCTTTGCGTCAAACAATAAACTTACACGTACTTTAAGCCACAGTTGTTGTTTTTTGGCTTCCCATCCACCACAAAGTTTAGACATCTACATTTGTTGTTAATTTTCTATGTAATTCTCAAAAATGCCTGCAAAGAGACATGCATGCAAAGATGTTTCTGGCCATAGCACTGCTGTCAGTTGCAAGAGTAGCTGTGGGCATGGTAGTACGTAGCACAAGGTCATAGTTGATGGCAGTAAAGGGATTTCTCCGACTGTGTTTTTCACAGTGCAATCAGCTGCTTCAATGATGGTCAGAGATGCTGTTGTCCCCACTGGTGGTGAGAGGGAAGTTGGTGATGGCATGAGTATTGCCCCAAGTTCAACCCTCGGCAAGTTAACAGGTAGCCAAAATATTTTTGAGTCTAGAGACATGAGTCAGAGTGTAGTTGATGTCACACTCCCTGTCCCTGTCCCCACAGTAGTTGAACACAATTCTGATCCTAACGATGAGCCTGACTCACAATTTCATGTTTCCACCAGTGCTGTTGAGGTTACTCCTGGGCCATCGAATGTTTCAAATGTTGAAGAAAAAATAGTGGATCATCACACTGAGGCAGTGGTTGGAATGTGTTCTCCACAGGGCAGCATCCACGCTGAATTTGTGGATGATGATGATGATTTCAGTGACCCCAGCTGGTTACCAGATAAAAAGAAAGCAAAGGTGGCTGTGTGTAAACAGTCGGTTAGTAAAACACCCCCTCCACAAAGCTGTGATGTAGCTGTGTCTGTTGTTGATGATGATGATGATGATGATGATGACTCAGTAATAGTCATAGACTGTGATGGTGGTGAGGTAGAATCCAAGTGTGTCCAACAACTGCAGAAATCAAGCAGTATACCCCCCATTTCAGTGTCTAAAAAACTGGAGTCCAATCTGCATCATCAGGGACCTGTAAAAAGCAGGGCATCGAAATCCCTAGTTTGGGATTTTTTCCTACAAGATGCAAGTGATGAAACAGTGGCAATCTGCCAGCTTTGCCAAGTGTGTGTGAGGCATAGTAAAAAGGGTAGCCATCTGGGCACCAGGGTCCAGTATACACATCTGAAGAGCAGGCACATGGCACTGTGGACTCGGCACGAGAAGGGAGCTCATGCTGAAGTGGGGCATTCACCCTCATCCACCTTAGTGAGCATGGCATCCCCTTCCTTGGCTCTTAGTAGCCAAACTAGCCATGTCTGTAGAAGTGGTGAAGTAACACTGGAGGATTACTACAGGCATGAGGAGAAGGAGAAGAAGAAGAAGAAGAAGAAGAAGAAGAAGAAGAAGAAGAAGAAGAAGAAGAAGAAGAAGAAGAAGAAGAAGAAGAAGAAGAAGGAGGAGCATTTTGAATTGTCAAGTAGTGGCCAGACTAGCAGTGGTGGTCCATGTAGTAATTCTAGTACATCAACCCCTGTGCTTAAAACAGGTAAAATAACCTAATTTGTTGACTTGTCACCCATGCAGCCATCATCATCATCATCACATGGCAAAAGCACCCCACCCATGGCAGTTTACAGACCAGAGTCATTTTGCCTATCATGTGCAAAATGGGTAACAATGCAACCCACATTGCACAGTCTTATTGCCCATAATATGAAATACCCACCAAATCATGCGGTGTCACATGAACTGAGTGCTGCTGTAGCAGAAATGCTGGCAATTGACCTTTTGCCCTTCTCCATTGTGGAGAATTCTGGATTCTGGCATTTTGAGGCACGGGTCTGTCTCAAATAGAAAGTCCTGTCCAGGACCTACTTTTCCACCCGTGCAGTCCCTGAGTTATATCAAACTGTGACAGAGTATGTAAGACATACCCTTCAACATTCTACATAACCATACATTCACATAAGTATGGATATGTGGACAAGTGGCAAAATGGCGGGTCATTCCCATTTGTGTATTACTACACATTGGGCGCAGGTACAGGGGGTTGTCTGTGCTGGCAGAAGTGGAAAGTGGTGTAATAGGTCTGACTTTTATGGTAGCAACCTTCAGGGAATTAGGCAGCATGCAACAGCTGCAGTGTGCAGTATGGCAGGGCCCCACACAGGTGAAAATATGCTACATTTGCTCTTGACACAATTTGATGAGTGACTGACCCCCTGTCCCTCAAAGCCGGCTTTATAGCTAGTGACAATGGATCAAACGTCATTAAATGTATCAGCAATGGTGGCTTTCTGAGGGTTCCCTGTATGGCCCACTGTTACAATCTTGTGGTACAGGAGTTTCTGCAGCACCCTGACATCAAGAAAATGCCGACAGCTGCATGGCACATCTGTGCACTCTGGAAAGGCCCGTGACCAGCTTAGACAGCTGAAGGTTCAAAACAGCCTCCCTTAGCACCGCCTCAAGCTTGAAGTGGTCATGCACTGAAACGCGACACTACATGGCAGAGCGGTTGCATGAACAGTACAAAGCAATCTTGGAATACCTAGTATTGCACACTAGCCATGACATTTCAGGGGCCTCATTGTCTATGACAACTGAAAAGTGACGCTTCGTGGACTCAGTGATATCAGTTTTGAGGCCCTTTGAACATACCACATAAGCATGTGAGTGGTGACACTGCATCCATCAGTCAAGCCATTTCACTGCTGTGGGTACTGAGGCAGACTTTGCTGAATCTGCAGCCTAGCCTTGATGTGTTCGGAGAAAGGTCAGGCTGTGCATTGCTTAAACACATGCTTACATTATTCGACCACAATCTCCACATTGCCACCATTCAGAAAAGTGCTGAATTCGGAATAGCAACAATGCCGGATCCATGGTACAAACGTGGCATTGCATCCTTACTGGAGGGAGGGCCTGATGAGGTTAAAAATCTGAGTGGGCAGCTGGTGCGATTGGTTCATGGGGTGCAGAAGTCCCATGCAAACTTTGGCAAACTGTGGCATGACAAGGTTGAAGGTCACTGTGAAGTAAGCAGATCCACTAAGACGGCTGCGGTGCAAGGGTAGGTGTCAGCATACCAGGTTGCCGTTAACCCACTTTGAGGTGCCTTGTCTCAAGTAGGAATCTGTGACCTCGCTGACTCCTGTGAACATGTGAACGAGTCATCAGGAATGCATGCAGCACAGACCATGGTTGACGCCTATTTGGCAGAAACCTGGCATCTGTCAGTACTTTATGGTCCTCTGGTGTACTGGAGTGGCAAGAAGAATGAATGGCCAGAGCTGACCTCAGTAGCACTGAAGTACCTGACCTGCCCACCCTCCAGCGTAAGTGTGCAGAGGGTATTCACTTCTGCAGGGCCAATAGTGCATGACCGTCATACTAGCCTATCACCTACAAATGTCAGCATGCTAGCATTCACACAAATGAACGAAGGTCACATCCCAAGTAAAAAATTCACCTTTGCGTTTGTGCCCCGTCACAATGATGGTTGCACAGATGATGTGGGTAAAGCAGACCAGCCTGACGGCAGCGTCAAATGGTCTATTGAGGTTGATGATTCAGTCATGGAAAAATAATTCCCTAGTGGGCACAATTCTGACCTTGATGACTGTGAGGGCAGCTTCTTCTTTGATCAGGAGGATGAGGAGGATGTTGCTGGTAGTGTGTAACTGGTTTAAAGGCTGTCACACTTATGTAATGTTAAAATTTTTATTGTTTTTCATAAAAGAAAAAAGGGTGGGATATTCAAAAGGGTTGCGCTATGCGCAATAGGGTTGCGCCTGCGCAAGTCTGAGAATGCACTATTCCGCGATATTCAGCGGGAGGCAGTTGCGCCACTGAAAACATGCTGAACAACAGCGCAATGTAAATGAAGGCATGCGCAACCGAAGGGGGTGGATCCATGCATAAAGATCGCAATGTGATATTTAAAGGCTTGCTCAATGCGCAACAGTGGATCCGCTGGAACTTGCGCCATGGCGGAAATGAGCCAAAATAAAAAGGCTCAAGGAAGAGGCGCAAGAACCCGACAGGGAATGCTCATGAGGCAGCAACAGGGAGCAGGCCACAGCAGCAACCAGTGCAGGCCACAGCAGCAACCAGTGCAGGCCACCGCAGCAACCAGTGCAGGCCACAGCAGCAACCAGTGCAGGCCACAGCAGCAACCAGTGCAGGCCACTGCAGCAACCAGTGCAGGCCACAGCAGCAACCAGTGCAGGCCAGGGAGTAGGCAGGACAGAATAATGGCAGCCGAAGGCGTGTGGGGCCACAGAGTTCGGAGGCCAGTAGGTGTACCCGGTGCAGTGGAGGTAGAAGTCAGGACAGCTGGGGGAACAGAAGAACAACAGCTGGGGGGGACACCAGCCAGGGAGATGGACAGTGCCACCTTCCACATGGAAGCTGTAGTGAGGGGTAGAAGGCATGCTGCAGGGGGCGTGGCCATGGAAGGACCCGTCGGTAGTACGCCATCAACAGGCAGTACCGTGCCCGCATCAGCTTTGAGCTGTATTCGGATGTTGAGATTGTGGGCCGGTACCACCTGAACAGGGCAATACTGAGGCGGCTCTGTGAGCTGTGCAGTGATGTGATGCAGGCACCCTCACGACGGAGTCACGCTCTGTCAGTGGAGACAAAGGTAACAGCCTGCGTGTGCTTGCTCGCCACGGGTACCTTCCAGAGGCCAACAGGGGACACCACAGGCATAACACAGTCGGCCACGTCACGCATCCTCACCCAATTCCTCAGCGCACTGCTGCCACATGCTGCGGAGTACATCCATTTCCCCAGCACCGCGGCAGAGCGTACAGCAAACATACAGGAGTTCCACAGGGAAGCACGTATGCCTGGCGTGCTAGGGGCGATAGACTGCACCCATGTGGCTATTCGCACACCACCTGGCCCCGATGGGGCCGCATATCACAACCGGAAGGGGTTCTCCAGTGTCAACTGCCAGGTGGTGTGTGATGCCAGTGGGTGCATCATCAATGTCTGTGCCACGCACCCTGGTGGAGCACATGATTCATTCATATGGTGCCAGTCTGCACTGTGCCATCGATTCGAGAGTGGGGACATCCCCACAGGACACCTAGTGGGTGAGTATGCATGTAGGAGCGGCAAAGTTGGGGGATGGGTGGGCAAGCCACAGGTGCCATGGGAGTGGCACACAGGGATAGGGGCAATATGGTCCTGAACATGACACTAACCTCCACTATCTCCACACAGGTGACAGTGGATACCCGCTCCTTCCCTGGCTGCTCACACCCTACCGGCGCCCCACGACCCCATCGCAGCAACGCTTCAATGAGGCACATGCTGCCACACGCAACATCATCGAGCGGGTGTTTGGGATGCTGAAGGCACGCTTCCGATGCCTAGACACCTCTGGCGGTGCCCTCACAGTACAGCCCTCAAAGGCCTGTGGGATATTCCTGGCCTGTTGTATCCTGCACAGCATGGCCAAAGACTGTGGGATAGCCGTGCAGGTGAAGAGGGGACAGCGATGGGGATGCTGGTGGCGCCCGGTGATGATGGGGATGAGCAGCTCCCCTTGGGCGGTGTGACCCCGACTGATCCGGCTGGCCCAGCTGCACTGGGACACCATCACAGAGGAGCACTTTGCACAACACAGGTAAGTCATGGGCCATGTGCAACCAACACTGTCCAGGGCGCAACCCACATACACACAGGGTAACACACCAGGGTGCATGGACGGTGAGGGTGGAAGGGTACAGGCGCCACAAACACACAACCAGGAGAGGGTGAATAGTTACAGCTACATGGACAGACACACACACACACACACACACACCAGGCACAAAGTGCACAGGGGCAGGTGCACAGCAGAGCAGGAACAGACATGTCAAACACACAGATCCACAGGCCACCCCCACCACCTGTACTGTCCATGTACGTGTGTCAGATGCTGGGCACCCTTGCACCTTGGTGTACAGTGCAATGCAGGCATCATCATGCACACGCATCCATGGACAGCAGTCGGGTGGGTGTGCAGGTGGTCTGTGTGTCGGCGTGTTGGGCAGGGCACCAACCGGTGCACTGCCCACCATGACACACATTGCACACAGGGCAGCACCAAACAGGGCCCACACTGGGAGACAGGTCAGTCATGTGGCACTGTGCCACAGCCACCTCGGATGCGTGGATGGCCCCACCGAGACCCAGCAGCACTGGCAGGCTGAGCATGGGACACATGGGGTGGCACCAATGGACCACCAGGGGTCCCACTGCGCAAGCGTGACCTTGTCCACATAGGGGTCTGCAGCATGCCGAACATACCTGCACATGGGGTGCTCGGGATGCCCACAGCAGAACCTGGCATCGACAGGCGGGTGTAGCATGACACCAGGAACGGGGAGTGGATAGCATACTGCATGGCGTGCGCGGCACAGGGGCACCTGACTGTGTACCCAATGCGGCCACGACAACGACCAATGCCTGGGTCTGCCTGTCAATGGTGGCGGTCACATCCATCCGCATTTGGACAATCCCTGCAAGGATCATCACGTTGTCCCTGCTGTGCCACTCCACAGTCACACACAGTGCCTCCACGGACGTTGCAACCCACATCTGCTGCTGTACTGATGCCCGCAGCAGGTGGGTGTGCTCATCAAACGGGTTGTCTGCCACATCGGCAACCTGTCCCTCAGGGTATGGAAGGGCCTGATGCTCAACACCCCTTGAGGGTGGGCGCTGTGCACCAGGACCAGGTATGGGCAAGTCAACATGTGGTGTGCATACGCCACCACTGAACCCTGTACCCCCAGAGCTGGTGGGTGACTGCTGCTGCTGCCCCTCTGCCTGCTGTGCCCAAGGGACCAGTCGTTCCACTGCTGTGTCCACAACAGTGCCAGAGACCTGCACAGCCACTGGTGCTGCCCCACCGGTGCTGACAGGCACAGCCTGGGACTGTGCTGACGTGCTGGCACACACGTTGGAACCAGCTAGGTCCATGGACGTGAGCTGTCCTGCTGTGTGTCCATCATGTGATACACACGTGTCACTACCCATAGCGGTCGTTGCATCATCAATGGTGCAGGTTCGTGCCACAGCCACAGTGTGCTGGCATGCTTGCATGCCAGACCACTGAGACACAGGAAGGGCACCCCCCACACCTGACTCACCGACATCGAAGATGTCAGCCAGGCGTGCACACTGGTGCAATGCACGCCGGCTACCAGCAGAGGTGGATGGACCCTCCTCCTACTCTGGCTGGATGTCCACAGTGCACAGGCCCTCCACCACTGTCCCCTGCAGATGCACAGGATCTGTAACAGAAAGTGAGAACATGTCAGTGCATGGGATCCACCTTCCCTCCCGACCATGTCATATCGTGCAGTGATGGGCTACCGCCTGTCTGGAAGCCACCTCCTGGAAAGCCCTCGATGGCACTGCGCTGCATGGATGCAGCAAGATGGTCCTCCGCCGGGGTCATCTGCACCACCTCTGGCTGGCCCCTGCCTGTGGCAGCGCGTGCTGCCCTGAGGACTGCCACCTTCTCCTTCACCCTTCTCCTGTCGGTCCCCATCTTCTTCTTACATTCCTGCACGGAGCGCTGGTGGCTTCTGTGCAGGTTTACGGTGCGAGCTACCCCCTCCCATGCAGCAGCACGGGCCTGAGGGGTGCCCCGCCGTCCACTGAGTAGTGGCTCTTCAGCGAGGTAGGCCTCGAACAGTGCCTCCGTTTCAGCCTTTGTAAAGTTGGGCCTCCTCTTCCGCCCACCATCATCCTCCTCACCCAGTCCCTGCTCAGCCATGTCACAGTCTGTATGGGTGGAAGTGGACACCTGTGACTGTGCAGTATACAGCAATATCCCATGACCATAGTCCAGAACAGCACACAGCATGCAACCCACCTATCACCTGCAGTAACCGAATATGGCCACTGCAGATCACTGTCACACATTTATAGCGCAATGCATGCAAATTAGGAGTGGAGCAACTTTAATGAGATGCAAATCGCGCCGCTGCGCCATTGAATGGCTGATCAGCTGATTTGCATATGACGGCTGAATATCGCGCTGTTGCACTTTGTGCAATACGGTTGAGCCAGCTGAGCCTATGGCACAGTTCTGTGACTGCGTAGTACACCGCACTGCACATGTCCAGGTGGCTTACGCAGGCGTCTGCTGCACTGATGATGTGCTGTGCATGATCAGCAATTCAGGACACGGCCACCATTGTGCCAGTGGAGCTACAGCGCTGGTCACCACATGGCGCTGTGGCACAACTGCACAATAGTCCACTGTGGCACTGGCACGCAGGTGACCGATCGCGCTGGACGTGTAGACGTCCGATGGCGCTCTGCGTGGCACTTGCCACAGACGCGACCTTGTGCCCGACCTTTGCCCCCTTGGCACTGTACGTCTGGCATGTGTGCAGCTCTATCGCGCTGTTCGGTAACAGCGTGATAGGGACCGACGGCACTGTATGAACAGCGCAATAGGGACAAACGGAGTTGTATTGCGCAATATTTCCATGTGAGGTTGCCGCGCTGCGGAGCACCATATTGCTTACTATCAACCTGTAGACATGGCACGCAGGACAGCTCCCCAGTGGAGTGGCTTGGAGGTGGCCAACCTAGTGGCCGTGGTGGAGCCTCACTATGGGCCACTGTTTGGGGGGAACCCCGAAACATGGCCTGCACCCATGTGTGGCAGCAGGTGGCCACCGAGCTGGAGCAGGTCACTGGGCAGCGCCAAACAGCAGAGCAGTGCAGGCACCACTACAGTGACCTGCGCAGGAGGGAGCAGGCACTGCTGGCGCACCTCAGGTCCCGTGCCAGGAGGGGCATTGTGCCTAGGCCAGGTGGGTGAGCCGTCTATGCACCTGTATTGTCTGCAGGGGTAACACTGTGTATTGTGGCCAGAGCATGGGGGAGGGTTGGTCCATGGTTGGCTGTGACAGTGTTTGCAGGTGTGTGATGTATGGGTCTGGCTGTGTGGGCAGGCACACTCATTGGGGCAGGGGGCTGTCTGCTTTTGGATCTCACTAATGTGTTTCTCAACATTTGTTTCCCACAGGCGTGGAGTAGCGGAGGAGGGCCCGAGCTGAGGCACAGATGGGTGCTGCAGAGGTGGCCGGCAGAGGTGGCAGTGGTGTGGGCCCACAACAGCAGCAGCAGCAGCCGCCACAGCAGCAGCAGTGGCTTGATGAGGGTGAGTGTCATTACATCATGGATGCTATTGCGTGCTATGGGGGGGAAGGGCATGGCCACCATCCATGGACAACACTGCCATGCATGCGACGTGTGACAGTCAGCACTGTCCAGTGGCACTGCATGTCTGTGAGTGTGTCACTGGTGGTCCATGTGCACTGGGCACATGTGGCTGTGGCACTGCAACTTCCACCACGTAGCCATGTCACTGTACTGCCTTGGTTGTGCTGTGCTGGGCATGGGTGGGGTGTGTGTGCAGTGGCACACATGGCTGTTGCTGTCTGGTTGGGCTTGGCCTGTACACGGTCATTGTGAGTGGGTGCAGTCCATCACAGGGCCGGGGCACTTGGCTGTATGCCATGCATATTGGGTGGGCTTCAGGGTTGTGGACAGTCATAGCCATTGATTCTGTTCCCTTGCCCTAGGTGTCCAGGTCCTGTGCAGAATTGAGCAGGCCATCCACCGCCTGCTGGAGTTGTCGACTGAATCCCTGCGCATCCTCAGGGAGATGAACCAGAGGTGTCTGACACCAGAGGAGGCCACGGGATCCGAGGCAAGCCTGCCGATATGCAGCCTGGGGGGCAGTAGCTGCCTCACTCCTACTCCCTTTACCCTTCCCTCACACCCTGCCTTCCCTCACCAAGTTCTTCACCCCTGCCCCACACCCACTCCTACCTTGTACCCGTACCCCCACCCCTGTATTGTATATATTTGTAAATAGTTATGGTTGTTCCTGTTGTTGTTGCTGTGTTATTGATTGGAAATATATATATATCTATTTTGTTATGAATACTGTGGTGGCCTCTGATTTGCAGCTGGCTATAGGTGCTCAGTTGAAGTGTGCATGGCATCTGGTGTGGTGTTGTCCTGGGATTGTGTGTGTGTGTGTGCATGGGGGGTGTCCCTGGTGTGGTGGTGGCTTTCAGCCGGTCTGGCCGTGTGCTGCCACACACCACTGTGGGCTCCTGGTGGGTCTGGCTTGTATGGTTCTGTGGTACACACGGTTGCATTGTGCCGGGGGGGGCATGGTGATTCTGGCAGTGCCGGTCACAGTCACCGCACATGGGTGGTGTCTTGGGGTTCCAGTGCAGGGTGTGCTGTGCACAGGGGAGGGCTGTTGTACACTTAGATTGTCCGGCCCCTTTGTGTGGCAGTCTCTGCTTGCCAGTGGGTGTGCTGAGGCGCCATGGCCCAGCTGTGCTTTGTTGGCTTGTCCCCATGGGCTAGTGGATATTCCGTCCCTCCACCAGTGATGCTGTGCTTCGGGTGTGGGGGTGTGTTGTTAGTTCTGCAGTGTGTTCCTGTGCCCATCTGTGGCATGGGTAGTGGGCCCCTGCCTACCTCCCTGGTTGTGCAGTTCCATTGCTCTGCTGCTGAGGGGGCTCCCTGCTTGCGCTATGGTGCCTCTAGACTGCTCAGCTGGGCTGGCCTTGTTGCACTATGGCACAACATATGTGCTCAGCTTCCCCTTCCTGATTGCGCTATGGCGCAGGTTGTGCAATATTCAGACGTTGGCTGGTTGTGCAATTTGACTTGCTCCACATTTGAATATCGCGTCTGTTGCACATGTGCGCAATTGACTTGTGCTTGCTCCTGCTATTGCGCACATTTTGGGCGCAGTTTGAATATCTGGCCCAAAGTGTTCTTGACTTTCATTCCGTGTGACAGATATGCACAAATAATGACCCATGATTCTATTTTACCTTCCCCTTGGTAGATTTTGTGAGTACACTTAACAGAATGTGTGCTTTCATTAGCAAACACAGTCAGACATAAGCACAACTGTCCAGTTGTTGCAGCCATTTAACTCCTGCTGATTAAATGACAGATATCCTGCTGCTGACACTGAAAGTTTGTAACATACCATATGCAGTCATCCTGACCCATCTTGTCTTGATGAGAGTGAGAGGCATTGATATTGTGCCCATGCCCAATGAATGAACCCCCCCCCAGCCAGACAAAGTCCCCCATGGTGACCACCACTGGTTAAGGTGTTGTTGTGCCAGTATGGCTGCATCTCTTAAGTTCACACTCTCCATCTGTCTGTGCATCTGCATCTCTTTAGGGCCCAACCTCCATCTGTAAGTCACAGTTGTTTGTCTGGCTTCCCTTCAGAGTACTGGTGTGGTGCATATCTCGGTGTGAACATTGTACTCATTTATGTGCGTTTTTATGTCAGGGCGATCTTCACGAGTCATGAGACAAATCATGTTCTTCATCTTCACAATCGTGATTCATGAATTACACAACTTTAGGTTTTTGGGGTGTAAGTTGTAACCCTGTATTTTTTTTAATTTTTGGTTTCATCACGAATCAGGAAAATGACTGGCAGACAATCAGTTATCACGCCATGTCATGTCACAGGAGATGAACTTGAATCCTTGTCCTCACAACAGGAAGCTGGCTGTATTTAATCCGGCAGATAATATCCCAGTGCAAATGTTGTCCAGGTCAGGGAAGTACAGCCGTAGGTATTTGTGTATAGTTCTTTAGTCATGTCACAGCAGTCACTCATAACGAGACAAATCACGTTCTTCACGAATCACAGCAGTTACATTTTTTTTTCAGTTCTAATGATACACTGAAGACCTGTAAAGATGACCAAAACATTAATGAACTGTTTTTCAACTTTTTTTGAAATGTCGCCACCCCCCCCCAAATAAATACTTAACTTTCATGGGTTGACAGTTTCCATGCAGCTGAACTCAGCAGCAGACATCTGAAACTTGTTGTGGTGGACCACCGACGCTGTGCCTATGACGACCTGAAAAAAAACAAGCACGGCGCCACGGCTTGGAGGGACAGGAAGCGAATCCTCAGGATCATGGGAGGAGCTGCACGAGGAAGGGAGCTGGATGTCATTGTCCACCTAGGGACAAATGACCTGGCTAGGAATGGGATCAGAGCAGTGCAAGAGGAGTTTGTAGAGTTGGGAAGGGCCCTTAGACAAGTAGTGCATACGGTAACCTTCTCGGAGGTGCTGCCTGTCTATGGCAAGGGAGTTGCTAGGGCACTTCTCACCAGGGAATTCAATGAGTGGTTGAAAAACTGGTGTGGAGCTCATGGTTTTGGCATCATTGGGGACTGGGGAGCCACCTGACAGACCTATACTGGTGTGATGGTCTGCATCTGTCCAGGGGGGAGCCAGGATCCTAGGTGAGAGGTTTAAATGCTTCATTGGCAAGCATTTAAACTAGCCAAGGTGGGAGGCACTGAAAAGAAGCAGGGAAATCTGAGCCTCCCCCCACAAAACATGGTGATTAGTGAGGTAAACACCAAGGTACAGAAGTTATTAGGGAGCAGAACAGATTTAAATGTAAAAAAGGCAAAGGCAGTAAGGACAGAAATGGGGCTAAAAGGGGTAAGGCTATCAAAAAGTGGAGGGTGATGAGTACCAATGCCCATAGTCTGTGTAACAAGCTCCCTGAACTAGTGGCCTTGATGGAAGAGGGTTGCCTGGATATTGTGGCAGTCACAGAAACGTGGTACACAGAGAACCATGACTGAGATGTCAACATACCAGGATACACAATCTATAGGAGGGACAGGGAGGGTAAAAGAGGAGGAGGAGGAGTAGCTCTCTATGTAAAGGAAGGGATCAAAGCAACAGAACTAAAGACTAAACAGGGAGCAGATGAGGCAGTTTGGGTCACCCTGGAGACAGGAAATGGCACCACAATCCGCATGGGGGTTGTATACAGACCCCCATCTCAGGGGGAGGGAATGGACAAGGAAATGATAGAAGGCTTTCTTAGAATGGCAGAAAAAGGGGAGATATTGTTGATGGGGGACCTGAATATGCCAGATGTTAACAGGAGCACCTTTGCTGCAGGCACATCCAAGAGCAGGGTCATTCTTGTTGCCCTACAGGGGGCATGCCTCAGACAGCTAGTATCAGAACCCACTGGGAGGGAACAATCTTAGACCTGGTACTTTCAAATGGGGATGGAGAAAGAATCTCAGATTTAGAAGTAGGTAGCCATCTGGAAAAGAAGCTACCACCAAACAGTGTGGTTCACGATAAACACAGCTATACAATCAAGCCATTCAAAAGCAAGAGTACTAGACTTTAGGAGGGCTGACTTTGGGAAAATGAGAGTGCCTCAGAAAAGCACTAGCAAACAGGCAAGAAGGAGGGTGGAGGAACAATGGGAGTGATCAAAACAGCCATCACAGAGGCAACAAGCCTTTGTGTAAAGCAAATCAATAAAACACAAGAAGGAAAAAATGCTATGGTTCACAAAAAGAGGTGGCAGGAAGGTTAAGGAGAAAAGGACAGCATTCAGGAAATATAAGGAAACACAGAAGGAGGGACAGAGAACTTTATCAGTTAAAGCAGAAAGAGGCTGGGAAGGCAGTCAGAATAGCAAAGGCCCAAACCGAGGAAAGGATAGCCAATTCTGTTAAGAAGGGTGATAAGACCTTTTCTAGGTACATTAGGGAGCGAAGAAAGACCAAAGGAGGGATACTGAAGCTTAATAAAGGGAAGGGAATGTGGGTAGAGGGTGACAGTGAAAAAGCAGGGACACTGAACGAATATTTTTGCTCAGTATTCACAATGGAAGAGGAGGAGGAGTTACCTAAACCAAACAAGAGAAACACTCTGAAGACGGGGTCAATACCAGTCCATTTACAGAAGAAAGGGTTCTGAAAGAACCAATAAAATTGAAGGTGGACAAAGCAATGGGGCCTGATGGGATTCACCCAAGAATTCTAAAAGAACTAAGGGTAGAACTAGTGACATAGCTGACTACTCTCTTTAACAAATCATGGGAGGATGGGGTGGTACCCGAGGACTGAAGGAGGGCAGATGTGATTCCTCTTCACAAAAGTGGGAGCAGAACAGAGGCAGAAAACTACAGACCAGTTAGTTTGACCTCAGTGGTAGGGAAAATGATGAAATCACTTCTGAAGGAAAGAACTGTTGAGTACCTAGAGGCCAGTGGGGCACAGGACCCAAGGCAGCATGGATTCACGATGGGAAGGTCGTGTCAGACGAATCTAATAGATTTCTTTGACTGGGTGACCAAAGTAGTAGACCAGGAGGTCTGTGGACATGGCCTACCTAGATTTTAGCAAGGCATTTGATACAGTCCCACACAAAAGATTAATACACAAGATAGCCAGCCTTGGAATGGGTCCCAAGGTGGTAGCCTGGATAAAAAATTGGCTAGACAACAGAACGCAAAGGGTAGTAGTAAATGGAGTACACAGTGAAGAAAGGAGGGTTACTAGCGGGGTACCGCAGGGTTCAGTACTGGGACTGGTCCTTTTTAATGTCTTTATAAGTGACATTGCAGAGGGACTGGAAGGAAAAATATGTCTCTTTGCAGATGACACAAAGATCTGCAACAGGGTTGATACACAAGATGGAGTGGAAAGGATGAGAAGGGACTTGGCAAGGTTGGAGGAATGGTCAAATGTATGGCAGCTCATATTCAATGCAAAGAAGTGCAAGGTAATGCACATGGGAAACAAAAACCCAGGGGAAGCGTACACAATGGGGGTGAGATGCTGACAACAGTAAAAATAGAAAGGGACCTGGGGGTAATTATATCAGATGACCTAAAGGTGGGCAAGCAATGTGAGAAGGCAGTAAGGAAGGCTGGGGGGATACTGGGATGCATAGGAAGAGGCATCAATAGTAGAAAACAGGTAGTTATTATCGCTCTGTACAGACAGTTGGTGAGACCCCATCTGGAGTACTGTGTGCAGTTCTGGAGACCCCATCTCCACAAAGACATAGACAGAGTGGAGGCTGTCTAAAGGAGGGCAACCAAAATGGTACAGGGTCTGCACCAGAAGACATACGAAGAAAGACTAAAGGAGCTTAATATGTTTACTCTTGAAAGAAGGGAGAGAGGGGACATGATAGAAACTTTCAAGTACCTCAAGGGAATTAACAAAGTCCAAGAGGGTAGCATCTTCCAGAAAAAGAGATGTGCAAGAACAAGGGGGCACAATTTGAAGATAGAGGGGAAGGCTCAGGGGTAATGTGAGGAAGTATTTTTTCACTGAGAGGGTTGTGGATGCATGGAACAGCCTCCCTGAGGAGGTTGTGGAGTCAAGAACAGTGGGGGAATTCAAGAATGCATGGGACAGGCATAAGGCAGTCCTAGGGGCGGGTAAGAGGAAGTAAGCTGTTGGTTAACTAGGATCTGCAGCTTATCTGTTAGGTAGGAAAATGGGCAGACTGGGTGGGCCAAGCGGTCCTTATCTGCCGTCAAATTCTATGTTTCTATGTTTCATTTGTCAATGCCAAATGTTGTCTTAATGGCATTGGTATTGGTAGTACAGGAGTTAGAGGGATGCATAATAGGAATGGCAGTGAAGTATTGAACTGATGAAAACCCCACCTCCACCCTGCAGAGACTGACAGGCATTGGGGTGTGCCTTTGGGTCATCGGCCATAACGTTCATGCCATTTCACCTCACCCTACCCTGCAGACATTGACAAGTGTTGCAGTGTGCCTTGGGGTCTTCAAGCCTTATGCTCACCCCATTCCATAAGGAAATATGCTGAGATGGGTGCAGTATAGGAGAACAGGGTGAACTTTGGGGCTGAAGAGTCCAAAGCACACCTCGATGACTGTCACTGGCTGCAGGGTGAGGGTGGGGGTGGAATGGCATGAGCATAACAGCCGAAAATCCTAAGACACCTGTCAGTCTCTACAGGGTTGGGTGTTATGGTTGGAAACCATAACACCCCGGGCATTTGTTGGCATTTTCACTCCAAATTTTCAACATGGGCTTTTTGTGACCCCACCTCATGAACAGTTCATATCAGTTCGTTAGTGGAAAGGTGATTTTGCACAGCGCCTGTGCCATTTAGTGCCACAGGTGTGAAAACACATTTCGGGCAGGATGTGAAAACTGACAGCTGTACTGTTCATGAGGAGGTGCAAAAAAATTGCAATGTTGAAAATCTAGAGTGAAAATATGAAAAATTGGTGGTCACTAGTGTGCCTAGAAACTGTGCAACGCACGCCCGTAATGCAATTATCTGGGGAATTTTTTTAACCAGATTTTCAACATAGACATTCTGGGACCTCTGCTCATGAACAGTGGCACTGTGATTTTGTTACTCTGTCCCAAAAGTTGATTTCTCACAGTGACAGTGCCATTGTGCACCAGATGTGCAAAAATGCATTTTGGGCAGGATGTGAAAAATGACAGCTATACTGTTTATAAGCAGGTGTGAAAAAATGGCAATGTTGAAAATCTGGAGGGAAAATATTAAAAATTGTCGAAGTTACAAGCGTGTGTGGAAACTTTGCAATGCACACTCATAACAGTCATTTTTTGGAATTTTTCACCAAATTTGCAACATAGGCTTTTTGAGACCCCACCTCATGAACAGTGGCATCGTCGTTTCATTAATCATTCCCCAAAGGTGATTCCTCACAGTGACCGTGAAATCACCTTTCGGGACCAAATAATGAGATGCCAGTGCATGTGTTCATGAGGCGAGAGCCCAAGAACCCCATGTTGAAAATTTGGAGCCAAAATTCAAACAAATGGCTGAGATATCCACCTAAGTTGAACTCCCCTGATGCCATTATACAGCTTAGCGGCATTTTGCAATTTTGCAATTTTGCTTTGAAGAGTCCAGATGTGTTCCCACTCCACTGAAGATCACTGTGCCAGACCACCACAGGTAAGTATGGTGTGGGAGGTGGGATGTACAGAGAGTGGGTCCGGGTTGGGGAAGGGGGCTGCTGTGGACAACGAGGGACCATTTTCTTTTTTTCAGGTTAAAAAAAACAAACGTACATTGTGGGACGGTTTTCTTCTTTACAGGTGAAATAAAGAAATGTTGGCCACACTGGGTGGGCTCCCAGTGTGCCCTATGACTTTTGGGATACTTGGCACACTGGGGTGGGCCCCCAGTGTGCCCCAGAATGGGGGTGGGGAGGAACATGTCGACACGTCGGTTTTAGGTGGGAGTTAGGCACACTGGGTTGGGCTCCCAGTGTGCCACACAATGTGGGGGGGGTGGGGGACATGCTGACACGGGGATTGGACCTTTGACGTCGGCCTTGTTTGGGGATTGTGTGCCGCAGTCATGTTTATTGAAATGTTCCACCAGGAAAGGCATGTATGGGAGGCATGTCATATCTGCCACTGCATTATGAACTTGTCTCTGATTGCAGCGGCAGATTTCTTTCAAGTTGGTGGCACTTTACATAATTTTTGCATCAGTGCTAGCATGCTGGCTAAATGGGGAATGAGGGACATGCCTACTAAACCGTGCCCTGCATTCGCCAACACTGGCACACCTCTCACTGTGCTACTACCACAAGATGTTGCTTGCGCACATGCTAGACAACATAAAACATAATCATAAATTATTGTCTTTCAGTGTATCACAGCCCCCCCTCCCAAAAAAAGAACATTTTAATTTGACAATACCACATTGGTTGTCAGGCTCTAGTCATAACATATGTGTCGCTCGCATGTTCATATGATTTGATCATCATGCCCACCATGGTAAAGTGTGAAGATTCCCAAAAAGGAGCAGTATGACAGACTGCTTACAACATAGAACAAGATTATATAGATAGAAATTAATTTGCAGTCTCTCTGATAAACAAATTACAGTGGCACACATAGTAACACACCATTGTGGTATGAAGGCAAGGCACACGCAAAGGGCAGCATGTATCGGTGATGCAGCAGGCGTCAACACAGGCAGTGCTCTCACTTGGGACAAAGAGACGCATTTATGGCATTTTAATCATCATTTGAACTTTTCATTCAATTACATCAACAGGAGAACAGCAGCAGCAGCAGCAGGGGGTGTCACAACTTACGAACATGTGAAATTTGCCAGCAGATAAAGGCCTAGAGGTCTATCAAGTCTGCTCGAATGTGCAGCTAGCACCCCTTGTTCTGCAGCTGCCCCTCCCTTCCACCCTTCCCCTTCATTAACCCTCCCCATTGTCCTGTCCCATCCCCTTTTGAAGCAGTCCACTGTTCTACTGGATACCACTTCTGCAGGTAACGCATTCCACCCAGCCACCACCCTCTCTGTAAAAAAGTGTCTCCTCATCTCCCTCCTGAACTTTCCTCCCTCCAGTCTCATATCATGGCCCCTGGTGGCCCTCCCTTCCCTTACTTTGAACAGCCCCTCTGTACCCATCTTGTTTATTCCTTTCATGTATTTAAAGGTTTCAATCATGTCACCCCGTCCCTCCTCTCCTCCAGTGAGTACATGTTCAACTCCTTCAACCTCCTCTCGTATGATAAGTCCCCCAGCCCCTTGATCATCTTTGTCACCCTGCGCTGCACCCCCTCCAGTAACTTAATGTCCCTCTTCAGATACGGGAGCCAGTACTGCACGCAGTACTCCAGGTGTGGTCTAACTAATGACCTTTACAGTGGCAGAATCACCTCCTCCCTCCTCGAGGATATACCCCTTGCAATACAACCCAGCATTTTGTTGGCCTTTGCAGCTGCCTTCCTACATTGTGCCAAGTTGTTCATTGACCCTGTAATGAGCACACCCAGATCCTTCTCCTCCTCTGTCTGGGCTAGCTGCAATCCCCCCAGCTGGTAACTCCTCCTTGGGTTCTTCATCCCAAAATGCAGCACCTTGCACTTTTTGGCATTAAACCCCAGTTGCCAGGTGTCTGACCAGGTTTCAAGCTTTGCCAGATCATCCTGCAACCCCTGCCATCCCCTAGGTCATCCACCACCGCGCCTACCTTGGTATCATCAGCAAACAGACTGATCTTGCTCTTGATGTCCCATGATATGTCTGCAATGAATATCCCAAACAACACTGGTCCCAACACCGAGCCCTGTGGAACACCGTGTCACTACCCTTGGGTGTGAGAGCTCCCCACCCACCACCACCCTCTGTTGCCTTCCTGAAGCCAGTTTCCTACCCATCTCACCAGCTTTGCACCCGCCCCTGTGCCTACTAACTTCCTTCCCAGCCTTGCATGCGGCACCGAGTCAAATGCCTTACTGAAGTCCAGATACAGGACATCCACTGTATGGCCCCTGTCCAGTTGCCTAGTTACCCAGTCATAGAACTCCACCAGGTTGGTTTGGCAGGATCTGCCACGTATGAAGCCATGCTGTCTGCTGTCCTGTAGTCCTTTGGCCTCTAGGAGGGTCACCAGCCTCTCCTTCAGGATAGTCTCCATTAGCTTACCCACGATGGATGTGAGGCTCATTGGTCTGTAGTTTCCCGGTTCATCCTTGGGGCCATTCTTGTGGAGGGGCACCACATGAGCCATCCTCCAGTCCTGAGGAACACACCCCGAATGTAGTGAGGCATTAAATAGGTCTGCCAAAGGTCCTGCAAGGACCTCTGCCAGATCCTTCAGTACCCTGGGGTGCATGCCATCTGGGCCTGGCACTTAGGCAATGATGTCACTTAGCAGTGGGATGGCAGGCCCAAAAATGCTTAGTCCGATAAATATGTTTAAGTTCTCTGCTAAGCGTCACATGTGCTTTGCACCGCCTACTCAAGTGTGTGCTACAAAATTACAAAAATACTACAAAAGTATTTGACTTAAAGGAAGCATTTTCTCTCTGGGGACACAACTTCACAGTTCTGGCAAAGTGCTGGTGGTGATGGTGGTGTGGCAGGCCCAACTTTCAGTTCTCTGGCAAGCTTCACATGTGCTTTGCACCACCTTCTCATGTGTATGTGGCAAAAGTATTTGACTCAAAGGAAGCATTTTCTCTCTGGGGACACAACACTGTGTGACGCATTTCTGGCATTTCATTTTTAATCTGGGCTTTTCATGACATTAAAACAGTGGGACAGAAGCACAAAAGATAGCACATGTGTGGGGGGCATGATAAGCGTGGTAATGGTATTGTTTGTGATAATTGTGGTGGTGCTTTAAAGGAAAAGTAACGTAGGACTACATTTATTAACCTTGTTGTTACCAATGGAAATCTGCTTTACATAAGCTATTTTGACTGAACCTGTAACACTTTTAGGGCCAGAATTATTCATAACCCATTCGTGTGCTTCAAACGTCTACTCTAGCCACTGGATCACACTCCTACAAATGACAGAACATGATGCCAACAAAAAAAGTGTTATGGGTTCAGTCAATAGCTTGTGTAAAGCAGATTTCCATTGCTGACAATATTGATAAATGTAGTCCTGCATGTCAGTTTCCTTTTAAGTAAATGTTCAGAAAATTAACAAGTATTTTCGTAGTTGTTACTTAATTTACTTTATTTCTTACGTGACTGATGGTCGGCCAAACAGCGGATGCTCATGCTTTCATTACAGGTGAAACTCTGGTGTCACTGCACGCTACAATAAAAGTGTCTTGAAAACAGCATTTTGGAGACACAATATTTAATTAAAGAAAAGCATGCAGTGTCCACAAAGTGGGTGGCAACATGACTTATTATATAAAATAAAACTAAGAACAAAAATGTTCTATTGCTGAAAGCATAGTGGTGTGGGGGCATTGGGGGTGGGGAATGTGATTTACCAGTATGAGGCTGAAGAAATACAGGGTTAACAAAATTAACATAGTTAAGAAAAAATTAACTGAACATAGATGGTATAAGTAAGAAAAATATATGGCTTAAGAAAATAAATAAAAGCAGGGATTATTTTTTTTGGGGGGGGATGGAAATGTTAATACTGGCTTTCTGATCTTTCTTGTCCCTCATGCTGGTAAATCTGATTCACCATCCCACCTCCCCCAAATGTTCCCCCTGCCACACCATTATGCTTTCTGCAATTCAAATCATTTTGTTCATAACTTCTTACTTGTCTCGTCTACCATCATCATCTTTACTTTATTTTATGTAATAAGTCGTGTGGTTGCCAACTGTGTAGACACTGTGTGCTTTCATTGCAGTTGAAATTGTGCCACCAAAAGGCTATCTTCAAGACACTTTTATTGCAGCGTGCATGACGGAACGACAGTTTCACCTGGAATGAAAGCATGCGGCATTCGCCATTTTGCTGACCATCACTATTGTAACAAAAATAACAATTCCAAACAAAGTAAATTGAGTAACAAGTATGAAAAATCACAAACAAAACATTATCTGAACATAAATTTCATACAGAAAAAGAAAAATATTAATTAAGAAAAAAAATTAAAAGCAGAGGAAGGAGACTTTTTTTTGGGGGGGGGTTCAATTTGGAAATCAATATAACTTTTTTAATGGGCCTGTGGGGGCTGTTGCTTCTCACCACTATTACTATGCAGTAATCATAGTATTTCATCATTCTGCCCCTCAACATGTATCAGCCGCTGCATTGTTGCCTCCACCAACGTTTTCAGCCCCTGTAGCTCGGCATGCAGCTCAGTAAGGTCCCCCTGTGTCGCCGACTGGTGCGATCTCTCTTCATCATAGGCAGCTCTGTGACCTGCCACCATCTCACCTAACATAGAACATAGAAACATAGAATTTGATGGCAGATAAGGACCGCTTTGCCCACCCAGTCTGCCCATTTCCCTACCTAGTGGATAAGCTGCAGATCCTAGTTAACCAGCAGCCTTCTTCTTCCTACCCCCACCCCTTAGAATTGCCTTATGACTGTCCCATGCATGCTTGAATTCCACCACTGTTTTTGACTCCACAACCTCCTCCGGAAGGCCGCTCCATGCATCCACAACCTCTCTGTGAAAAATACTTCCTTAAATTACCTCTGAGCTGCCCCTTCTATCTTCAAATTGTGCCCCTTGTTCTTGCACATCTCTTTTTGAAAGATGCTACCTCTTGGACTTTGTTGATTCCCTTGAGGTACTTGAAAGTTTCTATCATGTCTCCCTCTCCCTTTCCTCGAGGCTACATATTAAGCTCCTAAGTCTCTCTTCATACGTCTTCCGGTGCAGACCCTGCACCATTTTAGTTGCCCTCCTCTGGACAGCTTCCATCCTGTCTATGTCTTTGCGGAGATTGGGTCTTCAAAACTGCACGCAGTACTCCAGATGGGGTCTCACAGCTGTCTGTACAGAGGGATAATAACTTCCTGTTTTCTACTGGCGATGCCTCTCCCTATGCATCCCAGTATCCCCCCAGCCCTCCTTGTTGCCCTCTCACATTGCTTGCCCACCTTTAGGTCATCTGATATGACTACGCCCAGGTCCTTTTCCATTTTTGTTGTTGTTAGTATCTCACCCTCCATTGTGTACTCTTCCCTTGGGTTTTTGTTTCCCAGGTGCATTACCTTGCACTTCTTAGCATTGAATCTAAGCTGCCATACATTTGACCATTCCTCTAACCTTGCCAAGTCCCTTCTCATCCTTTCCACCCCACCTTGTGCATCAACTCTGTTGCAGATCTTTGTGTCATCTGCAAAGAGACATACTTTTCCTTCCAGTCCCTCTGCAATGTCACTTATAAAGACATTGAAGAGGACCGTCCTAATACTGAACTCTCATGTACCCTACTAGTAACCCCTTTCTTCAGAGTGGACTCCATTTACTATTACTCTCTGTGTCCTATTCTCCAGCCAATTTTACCAGGCTGTCATCTTGGGACACACTCCCAGGCTGGCTAACTTGTATATTAATCTTTGTGGGACTGTGTCAAATGCCTTGCTAAAGTCTAGGTAGGCCATGTCCACAGCCCCTCTCTGATCTACTACTTTGGTCACCCAGTCAAAGAAATCTATCAGATTTGTCTGGCATGACCTTACCGCTGTGAATCCATGCTGCCTTGGGTCCTGTGCCCCTCTGGCCTCTAGATACTCGACAATTCTTTCCTTCAGAAGTGATTCCATCATTTTCCCTACCACTGAGGTTTGTGTATTTTGTGTATTGTGAACCTTTGTGTATTTAGTTGTTGTCCTTCAGAAAAGTTTTATTAATTAGAAAGGCAGATGCCATTTCCCATCTACTACGGCGACGCACAGGCAGATGAGCTTGTTGTACCACCACAGCTGCAGGGGTGGCTGCTACCTCCTGAAGCTTTGCTTCCCACTCGGCACGGTGGTGTACAGCTAGATGGGTGCGCTGACCACCCGTTCCAAAGTGGCTGCCCTTGGGCCCCCGGCAGACCACCACCACGCTACAAAGATTGCAACACACCGTGCTGGAGTCACCACTGAGGGAATTAAAAAAGGCCCACAGAGGGGAACTGCGGGCAGGGCCCAGTACAGGCAGTGGCAGGGCACACCGGCTGCTGTGCTGGCAGTGGTTGAGGGCCGACAACCTGCTGCGGTTCCTGCTGCTCTTGCTGCAGCTCCTCCTGCTGATCCTCTGGCGGATGCTGCTCCACCTACTCCTGCTGCTGCTCTTGGGTGACAACCACAGCTGCTGGGCTCACTGCGGCTACAGGTGGGGTCCCCAAAGCCTGCCAATTTAATCTAACTGGGTGTCCACCCCGCATTCATCGCCCACAGTTGCCACCACTTAGCCCATCACGTCCACACTCCATCAAGAAAGTAAATTAAAAAACAAAACACTAGTAAAAGTACTAGTAAAATAAAGTATAGTACCGAAAATTAACTACATGAGAAAATAATTTTTTAACCAAAAAAAAAGCCTTTCTAATTAAATAAATCTTTTCTGAAGGACAACAACTAAATACACAAAGGTTTAACACACAAAAAAAGAACTATAGCTTTTCTGAGCTCCAAAACACATAGAACAGAGTCAGACTGCACACTGCAGAACTGCCTGGACTGCAAACTCTTTCCACTAGAGAAAGTGAAATTATACTTGGACTGTGATTGGTCAGTTTGGGGCTGGGCCCATGGCATTATCCCAGCATAATGCCATAGGTCTAGTCTCAGCACTGTGAACTGTTTTGGATGAGCATCATGATGCCAATTTTGCATCTCCTCTTAAGAAAGAAAAATATTTTTCCACACAAATAAAAACATTGTTTAAAATAATTTTTTTATTTTATGTATAACAATAAGCCATTGTATAATAGGAATAATGCACTCCAGGGTGTGTGTCGTGTTGGGATAACGCCACGCCTAGGGCATTGGAAGCACTCGGCCTGCAGCCTCGTATGCAACCCCCCCCACCCGTGTCGTTATCCCAGCATGACACACACCCTGTCATGCATTATTCCTTTAGTAAAACACTGACTTCCTGCCTATTGAACTGCCCCCTGAATCATGTGACCTACAGACCTGAAGAGACAGTCACGCATGTGATCACTGATCAGTGGGCTGTTCGTTTCTTAATGATTTTGCCCTGTCAAACTGTAATGCAAAGTAAATGCGAAGCGGGATAACGCGAAGTCATTAAAGGCAAAGTAGTCCATTTCAGTGGGTACTTCATGTAGCCCCAAATGAATGCGAAGTGGGCAACTTCACCCATACTTCGCTATGGAATTAAAACTTTGCTGTACCTCTAGATACAATAACTGATGTGCCAGCCAGAAGTTCAGAACAAGTTACTGTTAGTGCTTTTCCAAAAGAGGAAGATGTAGTACTAAGAAAGCTATCTACTGCACACAAGGACATTACTTAAGAGACCTCATACCTTGCAAAAGGTAGTTATATGACAGAACTCCCTTCCTGTTGTGTTGTTTCTTGAAGAAGAGCACGATTTGTTTTGCCTTGCAGCGGTTCAGGTCAGCCTCTAGCTTGCTTCGAGACTTGTTTATGTATGCAGGATTTAAATGTTATGTGGAGAACTCTGATTCGTAGCTCTAAATGCCGTACCCTAGCATTCTAGTGTCATTCGTTGGGCTAGTCACATGATAGTATCGCACACTATCGTTTGAGGTCCATTGTAGAGGGAAACACTTATGTGACAAGTGTGACATGACTGGCAGTATTACTGTAACACTGACAGCTGACTTGCAATTATCATGCAAGCACTGCCCTCTCAATGCACCTCAAATGACAAATATCTTCTATTAACACTAACTTTGGGTCTATTTACAGGGTATGTAATTGGTGGCTATCTCTGATTATGCTCTATCATCTGGGTACCAGTAGCACAATGTCAGGCAACATTCCAATAATTCTGCCTTTTGTACGTCAAGTGCTGCCTATTGACACGTTATCGATATCAGGTTGAGGGAGCGTAATAATCAACAGCCGCTGGGTAGGTAAGTGATAAGACCCAACAGGATGTGTGCGGTGTTGGGGATACCTCCATGACCAAGGCATAGTGCCTTACAGTCCCGGTGGTGCTAGCATCCTCCAAAATCACATACCCTGAAGGGTCTTATCACACTTAGAAAATGGGATGTGTTGGCCAGACACAACATATTTTCTTACCGCGAGAGGACGGTGTTTTAAAGTGCTAAGAGCAGTGCTGAGCAGGGACAGCAGTGAGTGAATTGAGGGCTTTCCTTGTCGGCATAAATTGTATTATTGAAATGTGAGCCACACACCAGCTATTTTCCCCCAGGCAGGGTTGAGTGATAACTGCACCCCTTGCGGCTGCTGTAAGTCAATCAGGTGACATGATTTTCACAACCCATTTTCTAAATGTTAAAAGCCTTATTGCCTGTCGACTGCTTTTACAGTATAAGAATAAAACACCTAAAGCAACACATATGAAAAACCCAACTATAAAATACCTTTCTACGGAAAATATGATAGACTCCTAAATGGAACCACTTACATAAGAACCATCATGCCCAGTTTTGTTTTTTTTATTTATTTACTTGTTTAACCAGGTATAGCACACTAAGCTGGAAGCGACCTGGGACCACAAGGAGGTTAAGTGACTTGCTCAGGGTCACACAGTATGCAAGTGGAAGCTGTGGGATTCAAACCCAGGTCTAGTCTGCAGCTCAGAGCCTTAGACCACTGCGCTATACTGCCTCCTTTGATTGATTGTTACTTGATATGCTTGTTAGAGTAGTAGATTCCAGCAGCTTATGGGGCATGCTTATCATGTGATTTAGTCGGAAGGAGAGTGACAGGACAGAGTCAGAGGGCAGCATGGAAAGACAGCAAGAAAGCAGCGAGTGCGTCCAAGTTTACTGATATGTACTGGTAATCACAAAAGTGCTATTTAAATGTTATTTAAAAAGAGTGAAGAAATTTAGAAAGTATCAGGAATATAATGGCCCGGATATTCAAAGGGGTTGCGCATGGCGCAACAGAGTTGCGCCAGCGCCAACCCAGCATTGTCTTGGCGGGATATTGAAGGCTGCCTGGCACAGCACAAATCCCGATGTGCTGGGGCACAACGGGAACATGTGGCGAGATGCGGGAGGTGCCTATGTATATGCGGCACATCCCGATATTCAGCCCAGGGATGTGTGACGATATGCTGGTGCAGCCCTGCATTGCGCCTAGAGGGGGCTCAAAGTTGAGGCTGTGAAAAGTGGGAACAACTCCTGGCCATCCACAGGTGGGCTGCTGTATTGCATGGTGCAACACAGCAGCTGCCAGCCATGCGTGGCCACCCGCCCACCCAGAACACCATCAAGAAACACCCACATAACCCTGGCACTCTACTGGGACCCTCCTCCTTCTCATTACCCTGATCACGGTAGATGTATGATAATATAGTCCATGGAAGGAACTGGAAGGGGACAGGATCAGTTGTGTTCCAGGACAGTAGCTGCTTCTTGTTGTTTTTATAGGATTTCTTGTGGATTTTACTTGGTAGAAGGTTATTTCTTTTCTTTCTTTCTTCTAAGGGGCTAGCAGGGTATTGTTTTGGGGGCTGTCGGAAGTTTGAAAACTGGTTTGGTGGCTGTAAGTGGGCTCATTTGTTGGATGTTTCACTGTGTAACAGGCTGCGCTGGTGGAGGCCTATTTCTTCTGATTTAAAACCTATTTGGTGGGATTCGCTTGGGGCTGGTAATTTGAATTGGAGACCTATATCTGTTAATTTCAAGCCTATTTTGATGTGGTGTTAGTGAAGCTGATTAAATTAGAGACCTGTTTCCTTTGGCAGCAAATATATTTTGGGGGCTTTGAGTTGAATTTTGATTCCTTTTTGCTGACTCCAATAGCTGCAAGGGTTAGTGCATAGTGGGGGAAGGGTGTTAATGGTCTGGCCAGGTCTCACTCAGCTAATTGACTGGAGGCAGAGCTGAATCAGGTTTCTGGTGTTAGTTGCTTTGTCTTCTCAGAAGGAACTGGAAGGGGACAGGATCAGTTGTGTTCCAGGACAGTAGCTGCTTCTTGTTGTTTTTACGTGATTTCTTGTGGATTTTACTTGGTAAAAGGTTATTTCTTTTCTTTCTTTCTTCTAAGGGGCTAGCAGGGTATTGTTTTGGGGATGTTGGAAGTTTGAAAACTGGTTTGGTGGTTGTAAGTGGGCTCATTTGTTGGATGTTTCACTGTGTAACAGGCTGTGCTGGTGGAGGCCTATTTCTTCTGATTTAAAACCTATTTGGTGGGATTTGCTTGGGGCTGGTTCTTTGGCTGCCAGGCTTGGAGGGGCAGACACAGGGCTCATACACCTCTCGAGAGAGTCAGGTGTGAGGCCAAGACCCACCCTCCCCACCCTCCCTCCCCAGAGCTCTGCTAATTTATAGGGGAACACCTGCCCTGCAACTGGAGGAAAAGGCTGCAGGTGCTGCTCATGTAGTTCTAGCCACTGGGGTTGGATTTAAAGGCTGGGAGAGAGGAGCTTGGGGAGTTGTTCACTTCCTTATAAGTTTACTGTGTTGTACTGCACCTAGTAACAGGTTTACGGTTTACTGTGGGACTGTATCTAGGATTAGAGGGTGACCTGATTAGGCAGTAGGGGAGTATCTTGGACTAGTGGGGAACCTGGTGGCTCACCCAAGGAAACCTACTTGGAGGGGGATGGGACCATACGTTATTATGGCCAGCACCTTTGGGAGGGTGGTGGGGTGCACAGGGTGTGGAGCAGCCATGATACTGGACTGGGCTTGGAAGTTCAGTGGTTGCCCAGTGTGCTACCAGCTGGCACAGCTTAGGGAGGAGGTTGCAGGGATTAGGAGACAGCTGGGGGAAGGGGGGAGGTATGGTTGGGGAAGGGGGCAGGGGATCTCCCACAGGGCTGCACCAAGCACTAGGGGTGGGGGCATAGGAAAAGGAGTGCAGGAGAATACTTGGGGTTCACATAGGGACCCTAGCAGAGGGGACCCAAAAGGAGGACTCTACCAAGGAAGCAGGTAAGTAACTGGGGACCCTCACAAAGGGGGGCCAGAGGGACAACATTCTCAGGGAAGTAGGCAGATGGCTGGGACTAAACAGAAGGAAGCAAGGCAGGGAGGTGGATCAGACCTTACGCTCAGTAACCACTTCAATTCTCTTCTTCTGCTTGAGGATGAGGGGGGTGATGTAGCCATGACAGGGGTGGTTAGAGATGGAAAGGAGTGGGGCAGGAGGCGGGGTCAGATAGTAGGAGGAAAAGGGGAACCTGGAATGAAGGAAAATGGGGAAGCAGTGAATCAGAGCAGGAGGGGCAGGGGAAGAGGGAGGAAAGGGACAAACAGAAGGACCAGAAGTACAAGGAGGACACAGTAAAGGAGCTGAGGGTTTAGGCCAGGGAGCACGACAAGCAAGGAGCGACTAAACAGAGACAGGAAGGAAAGAAGGGAGGGAGGGAGGAGGATGAGCCAGGCTAGTTTAGCGGATGGGAGAAGGACCAGTCGTGAGCAGTGAGGGGAGTTGCAGAGGTACAGAAGGATACCGGGAGGAGGAGAGGCATAAGATCGGAGGGAGGGGTGGCCAGGGTAAATAAGGAGGGGGCATGTGACACCCAGATAGGGGAGGAACAAGGAGCCGGCTGGGTGGAGGGCCAGTAGAAAGGATGAGGGACATGGAAGGGGGAATGGAGGAAAAGGAGTGGTCAGAGTGCTCCTGTTGGGGGATTCTATGATCGGGGTATCAAATGGGATAGGGAGGGAGAAGCCTGGCCAGTTAGAACAAAATGCTTCCCTGGATTAACGGTGCACAGGGCCAAGCATGAGGTATATCAGCTGGCAAAGGATTGTGGGGTTCCCAGACATACTGGTCCACCTGGGTACAAATGACATTGAGGGAAATAGGAGCTAGAGATACAGGCAAGGTTCTGGGAGCTTGCCAGGGTCTGTCATGACATAAGATGCACAGTTTCCTTCTCAGAAATCCTGCCAGTGCCAAGGGCTAGTGGGGAACACAAAAGGAAGATTAGGGAGATAAACCAGTGGCTCAGGGAGTGGTGTGAGGCCAGAGGGTATGGGTTGATGGGGGATTGGGGGGAGACCAGGGAGGATAAGGAGCTGTATACTAGAGATAGGCTCCATCTCAATTTGGAGGGGAGGGGAATCCTTAAGTTGAAAATAGAGGGGCTCATTGGTGAAAGGTGGGATTTAAACTTGTGAAGGGGGGAGGGATGGGAGAAAAGGCTGTTGAGGGGGGTCCGATAAAGGAGGGACTCTGTCTCCACCCCCTGAGACCAGGGGAAAACAGAATCCCCATGGGAACATGAGCAGGAGAAATGGAAGAATAGGGAAAGGGTGGAAGGTAGTCCTGCTAAATGCCAGGAGCTTGGGCAATAAAATGCCTGAGCTCCAGGCGATGCTAACTGAGGGAGCGGTGGATGTGGCAGTGGTCACTGAGACCTGGGCCACCGCAGGACATGACTGGGACCTGAACATGGAGGGTTACACTATGTTCAGGAAGGACAGGGGGGAGGGAAGGGGAGGAGGGGTAGCAATGATAGTAAAAAACTGCATTGGCATAGGAGGAGTAGAAGAGGCGGAGGGAACCATGGAGGTGATTTGGGTCACCTTGATAACAAGGGGGGGCAAGAGTAAAAATAGGAGTGGTGTATAGACCCCCTGCACTGGCGGAGGAGCTGGAGGAGAGTCTGGTGGCAGATGTTGGGAGACACTGCAGACTGGGCAGGGAAGGGTGGTGGTGTTGGGGGACTTAAACATGCCAGGAACAGACTGGGAGACTATGACATCCTCGGTGGCCAGGGAACAGAGGTTGTTGGATGTCTTTCAAGATGCATTCCTAACTCAGCAGGTGGGGGAACCGACCAGGGAGGCGCGGGTACTGGATGTGGTCCTGGCAGACAGTGACCAGATTGGGGGCCTGGAGGTAAGGGACCCGTTGGCGGGGAGTGACCATGCCACGGTCTGGTTCTGCCTGGACCTAGGAGGGGTAGAAGGCTGCACAAAGACGGAGATAACTGACTTCAGGGGGGAGGATTTGAAGAAACTGGGAAGGATCCTTAAGGAGCATTTGGATGGGATGGGGTCAGACATGGACGCTGATAGTAGGTGGGAAATCATTACGAGAGGGGTGCAGGATGCTACCAGCACCTGTGCAAGAGTAAGACAAAAATGCGGTAGGGCCCTAAAACCCTGCTGGTGGACCAGGAAGGTCCAGGTGGTGCAGGGAAAGAAGGCAGCCTATAGGCAATTCAAGTGCTCAAGGAGTGAAAGGGATTGAGGGGAGTGCGAGCTGATGGCTAGAAGGGCCACTAGGGTGGTGAGGGCAGCTAAGGCAAGGAAGGAGCAGAACCCGGCCAGGGAAGTGGGAGAGGAACAAGGGTTCTTTAGATACATTGGGGAAAAACGAAGGGTGAAGGGCAGATTAGCAAGATTAAAACAGGGAGAGATGGGCACAAGATCCGGGGAGCAGACTGAGGTACTAAATGAGTACTTCACCTCAGTTTCACCAAGGAAAATAAGTGCTGCATCATACATGGGAGGTCAGTGATACTGAGGAAGGGACCCTTACCAATCTGCAGGTCTGTGGAGAGGGAGGCATCACTGGCAGGAGGGGAAGGCTAAGCAAGGAGAAGAGGTAGCAGAAGTGGAAATCACAGCAGAGAGAGTGAGGGAAGCCCTCAGGTCCCTTAAAACGGAGAAAGCAACGGGGCCGGATAAATTACATCCCAGAGTGCTGAAGGAACTTGTGGATGTCCTGGTGAAACCCCTGTCGGAACTTTTCACCATCTCTCTGAGGACAGAGTGGGTGCCCCTGGAATGGAAGGTGGCGCATATAGTGCCTGTCCACAAGGGGGGATCAAGGGAGGTGGCAGGAAACTACAGGCCTGTCAGCCTGACATCGGTGGTGGGCAAGGTGATGGAGGGCATTGTCAAGGAGAGGCTGGGGGGGACCTGGAAAAGTCAGGGTGCCTGGACGATAGACAGCATGGATTCGTCCCGGGGAAATTGTGTCAGACAAACCTTGTGGAGTTCTATGACTGGGTGACGAGTGCCTTGGACCTGGGTAGACCAGTGGACATCCTTTTTCAAGACTTCAGCAAGGCATTTGACTCTGTTCCTCACGTGGGCCT
This sequence comes from Neoceratodus forsteri, assembly GCA_016271365.2. Lineage (NCBI taxonomy): Eukaryota > Metazoa > Chordata > Ceratodontiformes > Ceratodontidae > Neoceratodus > Neoceratodus forsteri. Next base: position 1,150,908,190 of record CM057451.1, on the reverse strand, counting down.
GTTGGATAAGCTGGGAGAAATGGGGGTGGGGAACCAGATGATCAGATGGATAGGCAATTGGCTCCAGGACCGGACCCAGAGGGTTGTAGTTGGTGGGATACTCTCATCCCCAAGGAGGGTCATTAGTGGGGTCCCACAGGGATCAGTCCTTGGGCCCCTCCTGTTCAACGCCTACGTCTCTGACATAAGGACAGGTATCAGGAGTGAGATGAGTCTCTTTGTGGATGACTCAAAACTGGGGGTGGTGGTGGATGGGGAGGAGGGGAGGGTGGCCCTACAGGGGGACCTGGAGACTCTGGAAAGATGGTCTAGAAAGTGGAAGCTGAGGGTCAATGCAGAGAAATGCAAGGTACTGCACCTGGGGACCAGAAACCCGGGCCAAGTGTACACCCTGTGGGGAAAATGCTACAAGTCTTGATGGCTGAGAGGGACCTGGGAATGGTGGTGGATGTCAAGATGAACAACTCTGAGACTTGTAGGAGGGCAGCAGCCAAGGCCAACAGGATGCTGGGATGCATTGCTAGTGGGATCACCTCCAGAAGGAGGGAAGTGATACTCCCTCTGCATAACTGCTTAGTGAGGCCGCACCTCGAGTACTGCATGCAGTTTTGGAGGCCACACTTAAAGCGGGACATTAAACTCCTGGAGAGGGTCCAGAGGAGGGCAACCAAAATTATTTGGGGCTTGGGGGACAGGACCTATGATGAGAGGCTTGAAGAACTAAATATGTACACATTGGAAGAGAGAAGGGATCGGGGGGACATGATAGAGGTCTTCAGGTACATGAAGGGGGTAAATAGGGGAGGAACAGTCAGGGTGCTTCGAAGGAAGGAGGAGGGGGCCACTAGAGGGCATGGGTGGAAGCTGGAGGGGGGAAGATTCAGGGGAGAAAGGAGGAGGTGCTACTTCACTGAGAGGGTGGTGGATGTAAGCGTGTGGGTTCAATAACAGACACCAGTCACAAAAATGAAGTGCATAAAAAATGGTGGCATAGCATTTATTATTTTATTTCCAGAAAAAAAAAATAATTTACAGAAAAGAAATAGGTTAGCTTTCACCAAAACAAAAGTAAACAAAAACCCAGGCAAGTCTTGCAATCAGACTCCCTGCTCTTCTCAGTATCCAATGATTTCAAGCTAGTGTGTAGGCATTCACACTTCCATTCCTTCACCTGATCAAAAGATACTGACCAGTCTCCTTCCTCTCCCTATCTGACAAGGTCTTCTGGTGGAGGCCTTATATAGTACTCAAAAGGGGCGGAGTTTGAAATTGGCTCCACCTACTCTCTGACATCACCTCCATTTGGTTGCTATAAAGGCAGCCATTTCGTGAGCTGCCAACCCTATGAGAAGGGCTTCCCAGATGACTTTACCCAGGTAAGTAAACCATAATAGAAGAAAAAAGAAGTAACCTAAATATTAAATATAAAGAATCTAGAATCTTTAGCCAAGGGCAACAGATGAGGGGTGCGCTCCCTATCTTGTTTCCTTGTAAGGTTCTAGATTCTTAAATAAATAGCCAGTTTGATGTTCTTGTGCACCCCCCCAAAAAAAACAGTTTTTATTTATAAAACACATTGATCTCCTATACTGTAATTCTAGCTAACAGAGTTTTTACTGTGTTTATTTAACAAATATTGGGATTCCCCAATGGCTGCAATTCTCAGCCAACAGCTGTTCATTTTTAAGCCTTTTAACAGAAAGGCAGCGCCTTCTTGAAACAATTACAGCCCCTCTTGAATGAATATAGACACTGCAGGGCTTACTTATTTATGCCCTCAGTGTTCTTGCACAAATTCAGCTCCTTTTATTTCCTTGGAGCGAGCACCAGAACAGGACTTCAGAGTTACTTGCTAGGGGTGTAGCACTGCTCCTTAGCAACCTTTTCTTTACTGGTGTAAACCCTCTGCATAAGCGGGCGGGGGCTCCTTTAGCACACTTTTGCTTTGTCTGAATATTCTAACAAATGCTTTTAAGGGCAATTACTCTTTATATTAAAGCCCATTACCATAACTACTATCAAGATGTACAAACTAGAATTGGATAACAGGGATAGTAAAGCTTTAAGAATTGCCAGGTTGGCCACCCTGACAAGGAAATTAGTATAGGAAGTTAGAGGAGTAGACAGGAGAGAGTGAAAATGAAAACAAAAAGGGGGGAGGGACATCTTGAATTTCTCTTCTTTTTGAAATGTTTTTATTTTCTGCATAACAGAACCCTGTTACAGTGGAGCCATGGAATGTGCTGCCTAGGGGGCTGGTGGAGGCAGAGACGGTGGAGGGGTTCAAGAGGGGGTGGGACAGGTACAGGGGAAGGGTTCTGGAAGCAAAATCCAATGCACCGAGAATATCCGGAACTGGGAAGGGAAAAGCCAGAGAAGGTGAGGGGGGCAGCAAGGTCAGTTCCCAGGTTGGGGGCTGACCAAACGAGCAGACGTGAAAGACCGTTAGGCCTATTCTGCTGGCATTTTAGTATGTTAGTATGTTAGGTTGTCTAGTGGCACCCCCTGCCCCGTAGCCACGATCGTGGTATATGTAAAGTAAAACATTCCCTAGTAGTCTAGTGGCCCCCATGCCCGATTCCCCAAGTAATGTATAAATCGTCATTCCCTGGTATTCAAGTGGATCCTCCTCCCGCTCGAGTCCCCAATTGCCAGTAAAAGTTCAATATGTCATTCCTTGGTAATCCAGTGGACCCCACTCCCGCCCGATTCCCCAATCACCAGTATATTGCCAAAATGTAATTCCCAGGTGATCCAGTGGCACCCTTCCCACCCACACAGGACCTCTTGCCCACCCTGCTCCCCGCTCCCCACTCCGTCATCGGCGGGTGGCTGCAACCCACCCGCTATACCGCTCAGCCAGCCACTGAATGACAGGTACAGTATGGGCTTGCAGGTCATACTGTACTAGACAGTCCCAAATATGTGAATGATTCATTCACATATTTGGGACTGTCTAGTACAGTATGGTCTGCACACCCATACTGTACCTGTGATTAGGCGGGCGGCCAGGTGGTATGCGGGCAGGTCACAACTGCCCACCAATGACGGGGTTAGGGGAGAGGGATGGGCAAGAGGTCCTGTGGGGGTGCCACTGGATCACCAGGGAATTATGTTTCGGTGATATACCGGTGATTGGGGAATCAGGTGGGGGGGGTCCACTAGACTACCAGGGAATGACATATTGAACATTTACCAGTGATCTGGGACTTGGGTGGAAGGGGGGTCCACTAGACTACCAGGGAATGACATTTTATACATTACTCAGGGATTCGGGCAGGGGGGCTACTAGACAACTAGGGAGCTGTGTGTGCTATGGCGCTATACTGTGTTTGTGGCTAGGGGTAGGGGATGCCCAGGGACCCCCACTGTGCACATGTCATGCTGTGCAGGGTGCCAGACGCAAGTCGCCAGGCTGTCCTGTGCAAGGCATGCAAATGGGGCCATAATGACATGCAAATGGCCCCATTTGTGCCTTGCATATATTATGGCCTCATTTGCATGCCTTCTGCTGAATATCACGGGTGCTACACCTAGCGCAACTGCACTTGCTCTGGTGCATCCCCGTGCTCCCTGTCTGTGGCTTGTGCCAGTGCAGTGCCATTGCACCAAGTGCAGTCTGTGCCATATTCAATGGTGCTGCGCCATGGCGCATCACTGTTGAATATCACCTGGTCCTGGCCCCAGCGCATCCCAGTTGTGGTGCACCCAGGTTTGCGCCACTGCCTGGCGCAGTCAGAATATCTGGGCCAATAAATATAAACAAGCCTGGAACAATATTCCCAACTGTGAGCTAGGAATCTGGAAGTGTCACAGCTTTACACTTTGGGAGAAAAGATCAAGACCACTTGCTATTCAAGCACCTCTCAGTGATCAGCATAATGAATCTTTTTTTTTTAATAACTATGGTTTATGCCTCCTCTCTTGTCTCCTTGTCTGCTCCCTCCTGAGGGTCCCCAGTGGTGATCCTGGTGGTGTAACAGAGGGCTCACCCCAGCCATGGATAACCCCCCCTGGGTGGGGTAGGGGGGACCCTGATCCTCCATCCATTGTCACATTTGTTGAGTGCCCCATCCGCTCCCCGCCATAACACAGGGCCCATCTCCTGGAGCAGATGTGGGGCTATTTACACTTTTCTGTGGAGATGTGGTTGTGCCAAAACATCAAGGTGTATGCTGATGTCAACCACACTCCTCCCGCATTGCCATGGCACTGAGCTGCTGTGCCCTCAGCCTCCGCTAGAGGTCAGTCCAGCCACAGACCTTTCCCCCACCCTCCCCAGGGAAGACGAGCAGTCCCCTGGATGCTTAGCCTCCCGTCCCTGGCCAGCCCGCCATCTCCCCGGGCTCATTCCCAAACCTGTGTCGCTGGTGTCATAAGTGGCAGCACTTACCGCTGCACTGGCAGGCTGCATAATGAGTCTTGACAGCCTACATGATGACATCATTTGAGCTGTCAACATTACTAGAGTGAATGACTGTGAGCAACCAGGATTGAGGGTGAGAGAAGGCAAAATGTAGGAAAATGATCTCTCCAGTGGATAATGGCACCTGGAACATCTGTGGCTTCCTGCCTTGTCTCTGGATATAATTTCCTAGGCCATGCCACCCAGTCCCTGCTCCACTGTGGAGGACAATCCACAGGAGAAGCTGGTACATAGGGCAGGAAAGGGAGCATCCTGGATGGATGGGGAAAGGACAGATCATCAAAAACAGATTACAAAAAATACATCCATATACACAAAATGTTATGTGGATTTTTCACTAGCTAACTACTACTGCTGCTAATTCATTTTCACTCAGGTGTCATTTTGTATCCTGGTAAAGCAATGCATGTTTCGGACATCTCACTGAGCTACTGGAAGTAAAGGTAGTATTAAAATAAAGCAAAATGTTTGCTTTAAGCAGAGAAAAAATACAATTTTCTTTTTTATTTAAATTCCAAAATATTTTCAACAAACATTTATAAACTATAGAGAATAATGCATGGGCAACCATGCACAACAAGGCTATGTTTCCATCAAGATGTTCCGACAACATCATAGGGACCTCAAGAGAGAAGCACAGAATGTCACTGATGTCATCAAAACCCTGAGATGGAAACACAGCTGAATTGTGTCTGGTGGTCTACGTGTTATTTTCTGTAATATATGGCATTGGTTTGAAACTGAAATATATAAAAATGCTGCTTTTTTCCTCAAGAATTCTTTGACTTAATTTTTGTATTATTTGATTAGAAAATAGAAACTGATACTCACCCAGATGCTCAAAATGAGGGGTGGGTTATAGAGATGCTTGGATAATCCAAAAATTCAACACATTACGTCAGATACTTCATTTTCTGACCACTAGGATAAGTCGGATAATGTTAATGCTAATTCTCATGTATGCGGTGGTTGGATAATGCCCTCAGATTGGATAATCATTATCCAATCTGATTATCCAGTTACTCAACTTTCAACACAGTCAAACTGCACAGGAAGTGGAAGTGATGGAGGAGGGGTTACTTTCTGAGTGTTCCAGTGCCTACACATTGCATTTTCCATCTGATTGCATACCATACACACCTGACTGGATTGCTTCCAGACGAAGAAAAAACTAGTTTTACTAGTATTTGCCCCAAGATTTTGATTGGTAGTGGGTGGTTTGTCAGATGTATGTAGTACTGAGTAGCAGTGAGTAGATTTACTTTTACTGCTGTTGCCTTACATCTCAGCAGTGTTTTAAAAATAAACCTTGTGTGCTGGTAAAGGGGAAGGGGTGGGCAGAGGGTGACTGTGAAAAGGCAGAGATACTAAACAAATATTTTTGCTCAGTATTTACAAACGAAGAGGGGGAGGTACCTAAAACAAACAATAGAAACACTCTGGATACAGAAGTTGATACCAGCCCATTTACAGAAGAAAGGGTCTTGAAAGAACTCTTAAAACTGAAGGTGGACAAAGCCATGGGGCCTGATGGGATTCATCCCAGAATTCTAAAAGAACTAAGGGTAGAACTAGTGACACCACTGACTACCCTCTTTAACAAATCATGGGAGGATGGGGTGGTTCCTGAGGACTGGAGGAGGGCCGATGTGATTCCCCTTCACAAAAGTGGGAGCAGGGCAGAAGCGGGAAACTACAGACCAGTTAGTTTAACCTCAGTGATAGGGAAAATGATGGAATCACTTCTGAAGGAAAGAATTGCCAAGTACCTAGAGGCCAGAGGGACACAGGACCCAAGGCAGCATGGATTCACAGCGGGAAGGTCATGCCAGACAAATCTAATAGATTTCTTTGACTGGGTGACCAAAGTAGTAGATCAGGGAAGGGCTGTGGACATGGCCTACCTAGACTTTAGCAAGGCATTTGACTCAGTCCCACACAAAAGATTAATATACAAGTTAGCCAGCCTGGGAGTGGGTCCCAAGATGATAGCCTGGGTAAAGAATTGGCTGGAGAATAGGACACAGAGGGTAATAGTAAATGGAGTCCACTCTGAAGAAAGGGGGTTACTAGTGGGGTGCGCATGGGTTCAGTATTAGGACCGGTCCTCTTCAATGTCTTTATAGCGACATTGCAGAGGGACTGGAAGGAAAAGTATGTCTCTTTGCAGATGACACAAAGATCTGCAACAGAGTTGATGCACAAGGTGGGGTGGAAAGGATGAGAAGGACTTGTCAAGGTTAGAGGAATGGTCAAATGCATGGCAGCTTAGATTTAATGCTAAGAGTGCAGGTAATGCACCTGGGAAACAAAAACCCAGGAAGAGTACACAATGGGGGTGAGATACTAACAACAACAAAATGGAAAGGGACCTGGGGTAGTAATATCAGATGACTTAAAGGTGGGCAAGCAATGTGAGAGGGCAGTAAGGAGGGCTGGGGGATACTGGGATGCTAGGAGAGGCATCACCAGTAGAAAACAGGAAGTTGTTATCCCTCTGTACAGACAGCTGATGAGACCCCATCTGGAGTACTGGGTGCAGTTTTGAAGACTCAATCTCTGCAAGGACATAGACAAGATGGAAGCTGTCCAGAGGAGGGCAACTAAAATGGTGCAGGGCCTGCACGGAGACATATGAAGAGAGACTAAAGGAGCTTAATATGTATAGCCTCGAGGAAAGGAGGAGAGGGGACATGATAGAAGCGTTCAAGTACCTCAAGGAATCAACAAAGTCCAAGAGGGTAGCATCTTTCAAAAAGAGGTGTGCAAGAACAAGGGGCACAATTTGAAGATGGAAGCGGCTCAGAGATAATGTAAGAAGTATTTTTTCACAGAGGGGTTGTGGATGCATGGAGCGGCCTTCCGGAGGAGGTTGTGGAGTCAAAAACAGTGACTGAATTCAAGCATGCATGGGACAGCCATAAGGCAATTCTAAGGGGTGGGGGTAGAAAGAAGTAGGCTGCTGGTTAACTAGGATCTGCAGCTTATCCATTAGGTAGGGAAATGTGCAGACTGGGTGGGCCAAGTGGTCCTTATCTGCCGTCAAATTCTATGTTTCTATGTTTCTATGGTGTGACAGGGAGCTCCTACCACTCTTGAGGATTAACCTTTTCTTAAATCTGTTGCAACAATTCTTCTGTTTCTTAGCCTAATCTATTCTTTACAATTTCTAGTACATAAGGTTGGCCACTAATGGGCACTCCTTCCTTTTCTTGACTATGTTATAGTGTCCCCTTTAATTTTCCTTTTCCCTCTCAGGTCCTCATACAGGGAGGTTATTGCGGTGACCTCCGAGCTGATGTAAAACAACAGGCTGTGTTCCTCATTGTTGGATTTAGTATGCAATGACACTATGTCATAAAATACATTGATGTATATACCTTATGTGTATGAAACCTGTAAATGTTGAAAATACAATGGCACTAGGTGTTTTTGATAAAGGTAAAAAGTTACTAGGGGACTGTATTATAAAATTTAAGTTAGTTGTGCTATTTAAAATGCATATAAATTGCTGCAAACTGAGTCAGTCTAAAATGTCATAATGATCTGCATATATCCCATGATACTTAGCATTCTGGAAGTATGTGTGATGTTGTGTTTCTTTGAAACTTGGCTTTATTGCCAGTGCCCTTAAGGGTAGCTCTTGCTTCAGTGCTTCTGCACTGAGGTTCTTTGTCTTTACCTTGCTTTGTGTTTTTTTTTTAACTTTGAGCCACCACCACCCAAGCAAGCAAGGCCCACATTAGGGAGGCTGAATCTCAACTGAAAAGTTACATTAGAGATCAGTGAATCATTAGGTGCTGATAAGTGCAGAGGGAGGACATGAATAGTCTGTTGCTGCAAACTGATATATTGAAGAAGGGATATACCATTTCTGAAGGTTGTCTCTATATTTTACACCAGTGCCAGGTGCTCGAGAGGTCCCTGCCAGAGAGTTTGGGTAAAGAATCAGAGGAGGATTTTTTGTGGGCTCAGCTGGAGGAGGACCCCTGATTGAGCAAGATATTCCTTTGTTACTTGTGTTCCCAGGATGTTACCTGGTGGAGGTCGGAGATGCAAGTATGGAACTTGAATGTGAGACCTCAGGTAAGACTGTGCATAGTGATACTGTGCTGGGGTTGAAGAGTCCAAGCAAGCAAGGAGCGTACGAGGCTGAAGGGGCTTTTCTTGTATTGATACAGCTAAATCTATTAACAGTATTGACTGGGGTGTACTGCAGGTTAAAGATGCTAATGTTGCTAAACTGTTACAGTATGTTAAGGTCAAGGAGAGTATACAGATTAATGTTGATGTAGGGGCAAAACAATGTTGGTGGTACAAACTAAAGAAGGGTGTTCTGTACCACATGAGGCCCAACCCCCGTACAAAAAGTGTGGATGCCTAGGTAGTGGTACCTGAGGCATACCGGCAACAAGCGATGGTAGTTGCTCACTTTAGTCCCTGTGGGCATCTGAGTCATGGTGGGGTCTTAGCTCGATTAACCCCATAGTATTACTGGCCAGGAATGTTTATGTGTAACCAGATAGAGATACCTGCTGGGGACAGCAGAGGAACTAGTACCCGGGGTGTGGAAAGAGTGTCCCAAAGAGTAGAAGTCATTAAAGAAAAAAAAATGGCACCCTTGGAAAAAGGAAAAACTATCACACAGGTCACAAGGTACTAGATGGCAACAGATGGCTGAAAACAGAACATTTATTAAAAGGATGTTTATTAAAGCACCCTAAAGTTAAAAGGTTTAGGAACCTGATGTTTAACATTGCAGGGTATTCAGCATGGGAGGTTCCTTGGCTTCCTGTAGGTTTCTGTAGAGACCTGCCTGTGATAGGATGACCAAAGGTTTGGGGTCTTAGGTTATCATAGGTTGAAATAGGAGAATAGAAGCTACTGTTGCTCTTTCCATATTCCCACAGACACTTTGGGTAAGACAGAGGGATCAAGGTCATTGCAGGCAAGGCCAGATGTGGCTCTGCAATGAGCCCTTTCTGTAGGCAAAAGTGTAGCATGTTTGGTCAGGGAGTGTGCCTGATGTTAAAGAAAGAGGTACCAAGGGCACATGAGGAGTCTGAGGTGCAACATGTATTTTATTCTTTTCTGAGGGAAAACCTACCAAGGAGAAGGTGGGTGGAAAATGGATTGGAACCTGTGTTGGGGTAACACCAAAAGAGTGTCTACCCTCAGGTGTCTATCAGTAGCAAGTGAAATGAATGAATCAAGAGACATAGTGGGTTTATTTAGAGGGGTTGAACCTAGGACCGGGCCCCTGGTTAAAACCGACATGTCTGGTGGGGTTGGAGCAGGTAATTACTCACCCCAGAGAAAGTCTTTCTATGGTACTGGACTTTACAGCCATCCAGCTTTTCGGTCAATAAAATATGACAGATTTTCCTTAAAAGTAGATGGGAAGGTAGCGTTAGTCTCTGTTGAGAAATGTGTTAATGCCTCAGGGTAAAGAATGATGATATCCACTAGGTTTATGATGGAATGTTTATCATTAATAGGGACCCTGAGACATAGCTTCTGAAGATGTATGGGGTGTATTAGCAGGGGTATCACAAGTTGGAAGAGGGAGGTAATAATCCCTCTTTACAAGACATTGGTTAGGCCCCATCTGGAGTATTGCGTGCAGTACTGGAGGCCACATCTTCACAAGGACATTAACCAAATTGAGGCAGTCCAGAGAAGGGCAACCAAAATGGTGCAGGGACTGCCTCAGAAAACATATAAGGATAGATTAACTGAGCTCAATATGTATACCCTAGAACAAAGGAGGGAGGAAGGTGATATGACTGAAACATTCAAATACCTTAAGGGCATTAACAAGGTGAAAGAGTCTAACATGTTTCAATATAAGAAAAATAGCAGGACTAGAGGACACAGCATGAAATTAGTGGGAGGCTGATTAAGGGGTAATGTGAGGAAGTTCTTTTTCACAGAAAGGGTGGTGGATGCATGGAACGACATACCTCAGGAAGTGGTGGATATAAATACAGTGCAGGGCTTCAAACAGGCAAAGGATAGGCATAAGGGAGCAATACAGATGAGTATGAATAGATAGGCCATTGACAGAGCAAAGGCCAATGGCACATTCATAAGGTAGACAAATAAATGGGCAGACTGGATGGGCCTTGCGGTCCTTATCTGCCATCAACTTCTATGTTTCTAAGAGCTGTACAATGAGGCACATACCAGCACCAGAAACATCATAGAGAGGGTGTTTGGCATACTGAAGATGTGCTTCTGATGACTAGACACGTCAGGCGGTGCCCTACAGTATAGGCTTCAGAAGGTATGCCGTATCTTTCTAGCCTGTTGTATGCTGCACAACATGGCAATGAACCGTGGAATACAGGCACCTGAACCTGAGGGACAGGCCGACAGTGACCCAGAGCCAGCGGTCAGTGGGATAGTGGAGCAACTCGAGAGGAGGGATCCTTGCATGGCCCACTGGTCCCTAGACCACAGGGCCGACATCATCAGGACACTGTCACAAGCCAGAGGGTGAGTACAGACTGCACAGCAACATGATACAGTACAATGGTGAACAGTTTAATATGTACAGACAATCACAACAGTGCTGACAACAAACACAGCAGGAGCACAACACAGTGGCATTCAATGCACGTGTGTGGACAGTGCAATGGGTGGGTTGTGCAGGACACACTGTGAATAGGACACACAGCCATGGTACAGTGGAATGAGTGATGCATGATGTGTGGTAGCAGTGTGGGGAGGGACACCATGGCTGTGCATGTGAGATGGTGCAAGTGATGGTGTGTGTGAGTGTGCGTGTGTGCGTGTGTGATCAGGTGTGTGGGAGTGCTAGTGTGTACATGGGGGTGTCAACCGTGCACAGATGCATGGTGGCCATGCCTATCTCTGGCGACTACCACCACACACACGGCACACACTACATGTGCAGGACACAGAACCAGGGGTGCTCTGGGCTGAAGACACAGTAGGAGAGGACCACGGTGAGGCAGGCAGGGCTGACCGCCTGTGCCCCCACCGACCAGCAGAGCCAGACAGGGCAGCCAGATGGCCATGGCAGTGCTGGGTGCCTGTAGATGCACACAATGCAGTGGTGCTTGAGCCAGTGCCAGCCCTGTGGCCACAAGTGGCACACCTGTGGGCCCCTGTGCCATGGGCACCCTGACCCCTTGCACAGCCTGCTGACCTCCATGCACCCCACGCAGTACTGTGGTGAGGTTGATCACCGCAGTCATGAGCCCAGCAAAGCCGTGGTCCAGTGTAGCAACCATGCAGCCCAACCTGTCCTTGGCCCACTGTTCCGCATGTGCAAAGCCCAGGGACAGTGACTACTGCATCTGTGAGAGCTTATGCCCAAGCTCCCACCACAGGCCATGCAGGTCCATCTGAGCCTCCTGCTGGGATGTGAGTGCAGCCTGGAGCAGAGGGCTGGCCCCCGGGGCATCTTGCTCCACGATCACAGCCCCCTCTATGGCAGCTGTTGCTGGTGCCTGCAGCTCACCAGGATCGGGACGCCAATGCACAGGTGGCCTGTCCTGCCACTGCAGGCCAATGGTGGTATGCCGTGATCCCTGAGGGACCTGTCCTCAACCTGTGGGGGGCACCGCATGTCCAGCGGGGGAACACCCATCCTCCACATGACCAACCACCGGCTGCATGGGTACACCCATGTTGGCATGGCTGACAACCCCCCTGGCACCATGCCATGGCCTGCACCTTGCCCCACCCCTGTGTCCCCCTCCACAGGCCCTTCCATGGGCAGGAGGTAACACTCCCTCCGACACATCCATCTCCATGTCGCTGGTCATTGTCAGCAGGATCACCTGGCCACCAGCGAGATCCTCCACCTGGGCATCCTGCAGGACAGCACTGAGGTCCAGGTCCCCACCTTCATTGGAGCCCCCCGGCAGCTGTAACCCATGTCCAAGTGAGTGCCACACATGGTGCGCTTCTGAGAGTCCATGACTGGCACCTACTCCAGACATCGATGGCAAGTTCTCCTCCTCCACCTCTGCTTCCGGTCCCAAGGCAGCCATACCAGCCTGGTCCTGGTGTGCTGCAGGCCCTGCACACACTGCTGTGGAAGAAAATGGGACAGGGTCACTCACTGGTACGTGCACAGTGTGCCCCACCACCACCACCACCAGTACATGCACACCCTAGGACATGTGCCACCCGCCGCAGACATACACACCCCACACACCAGCCCCATGGCCATAGCCTGTGGCCACATGCACACATCCAACCCACAGTGCACATGCCCCATTCTGGCAGCTGTGGTGGCAGCCATGCCATGCACAGTCCACATGCATATCCATCCCAGGTGCATAGTGTGCACAGCAGAGCAGCCCCACAGTGCACCCCAGGCACAGTGCTAACACCAACACCCAGCACCTGTGCCATCACACCATGCAGGGTGCACACATATGGATACAGACCTGTCCTGGGCAGTGTGAGAGGCATCTCACACCCACCACCCGGTACACCAGCAATGGCCACCGGATGCAGTGTGGATGCCACCACGGCCATGATTGGGTCCTCCTCCCTCTGTTGTGTGGATTGCGGGCCACCACCAGTTCACAGCCTATCATGGAGTTGCAGTGCCTCCTCCTCCTTTGCCCGGCACAGCAGGTCACTCCAGCACTTGTGCACTGCATCCGTCATCCTGCCATGTCCGCCGACTGCGTTCTCCCCTGCCATCACCTCATCCCATGCCTGGCGTACCACCGCATCTGTCACCTTGTGCTGCCACAGCACCTGCTCCCTCTCCATCACACCATGCACCATCATCCTCAGCTCATTAAGTGAAAAGTGATGTGCCCATATGTGTTCAGGTAGTGCTGCACTACCTACCGGAGAGATGGACAGAGACATGTGTCATCAGCTGTGGTGGGCCTGTGGTGCATGGCACACGTTCCACAGCATGTGCTTGCCACCCCCAACAGTGGCACAGGTCACATGGATGTGGCACTGGCCAGCATGTGTGTGTACAGCGCACGCAGCCACAGTGATGTGGGGCCACCCCTGTGTGCACTGTGACACTGCACGGCTGTTGGTGTTGGGACTGCACACACTGGATCCACAAGGGCACCGCTGACATCCATAGCAGACATGCACACCACAGGATGAGGCCATCCCAACGACGTCTACCTGGCGGTGCACAGTGCCCCCATCGGCCACCTAGGGGACATGTGTTCGGCACTCAGGGCATGGACACTGTGGAGGATTCACCTACAATAGCAGGCTACTAGGCACGGACCACACGGTGCTGGCGATGTCACATGTGGGGCCACACAGTCATGGCCCTATGACCCCTGGGCTGTAGCCACGTACCACCATTGGAGCATCTGTGACCCCCACAGCCCACATCCAGGGTGACTGCCGAGGGTCCATGGACCATGGGTCAGTGAGCCACTGTTCCGGGGCATACCTGCAGGCCGTGTTATGGGCCCCCCCGGGCCTGGCACACACAGTGTGCAGGCAGTGCCCACATGGTGCCTGCCGCCGCAGGTGTACGGGCCCAGTCCATGGACCTGTCTGCTGGACAGCTGGCCCAATGGCCATGTGCAACTTTACGCAGCACTGTGCTGGCCTGTGGGCCTGCATGTAGCGGCCCTATCCCCAGCATGTACAGCTGTGGTCAGCAGGCATGCAGTGTGTACGCCACAGCCCTGTGTTGCACCGGTCCCCTTCCACCAGGCCCCCGGCTGCTATACAGACCTACCTCTCACTGCTCTGCCTCCTGTAGCATGGCTCTTCCTGTTGTGTGTGTACGTCTGCAGCCACAGCTGTGTGCTGCATTCCCACATCACAACACTGGTGGAGCACTGCTAGCCTTTTTATAGCCCAGCTGAGCAATCCAGCCTGTTATGCATGCAAATCATTGGATAATGATATGCTAATCACAGTGTTTGCACCATGCATGCACAAGTACCCTCATTTGCATATGCTGGTTGAATATGGGCCTGACTAGTGCCGGGCTTACCGCTTAACACCGTGTAAACATTAGCACCAGGCTATGTGGTGTCCAGCACCATGCTGACCCTGTAGAAACATAGAATTTGATGGCAGATAAGAACCACTTGGCCCACCCAGTCTGCCCATTTCCCTACCTACTGGATAAGCTGCAGATCCTAGTTAACCAGCAGCCTTCTTCTTCCTACCCCAACCCCCTAGAATGGCCTTATGACTGTCCCATGCATGCTTCAATTCCACCACTGTGTTTGACTCCACAACCTCCTCCGGAAGGCCGTTCCATGCATCCACAACCCTCTCTGTGAAAAAATACTTCCTTAAATTACCTCCGAGCCGCCCCTCTATCTTCAAATTGTGCCCCTTGTTCTTGCACACCTCTTATTTTGAAAGATGCTACCCTCTTGGACTTTGTTGATTCCCTTGAAGTACTTGAACGTTTCTATCATGTCCCCCTCTCCCTCCTTTCCTCGAGGCTATACATATTAAGCTCCTTTAGTCTCTCTTCATATGTCTTCCGGTGCAGACCCTGCACCATTTTAGTTGCCCTCCTCTGGACAGCTTCCATCCTGTCTATGTCTTTGCGGAGATTGGATCTCCAGAACTGCACAGAGTACTCCAGATGGGGTCTCACCAGCTGTCTGTACAGAGGGATAATAACTTCCTGTTTTCTACTGGTGATGCCTCTCCCTATGCATCCCAGTATCCCCCCAGCCCTCCTTGCTGCCCTCTCACATTGCTTGCCCACCTTTAGGTCATCTGATATGACTACCCCCAGGTCCCTTTCCATTTTTGTTGTTGTTAGTATCTCACCCCCATTATGTACTCTTCCCTGGGTTTTGTTTCCCAGGTGCATTACCTGCACTTCTTAGCATTGAATCTAAGCTGCCATACATTTGACCATTCCTCTAACCTTGCCAAGTCCTTCTCATCCTTTCCACCCACCTTGTGCATCAACTCTGTTGCAGATCTTTGTGTCATCTGCAAAGAGACATACTTTTTCCTTCAGTCCTCTGCAATGTTGCTTATAAAGACATTGAAGAGGACCGTCTAATACTGAACCCTATTACCCTACTAATAACCCCCTTTCTTCTGAGTGGACTCCATTTACTATTACTCTCTGTGTCCTATTCTCCAGCCAATTCTTTACCCAGCCTGTCATCTTGGGACACACTCCCAGGCTGGCTAACTTGTATATTAATCTTTTGTGTGGGACTGTGTCAAATGCCTTGCTAAAGTCTAGGTAGGCCATGTCCACAGCCCCTCCCATATCTACTACTTTGGTCACCCAGTCAAAGAAATCTATCAGATTTGTCTGGCATGACCTTCCGCTGTGAATCCATGCTGCCTAGGGTCCTGTGCCTCTGGCCTCTAGATACTCAACAATTCTTTCCTTCAAGTGATTCCATCATTTTCCTATCACTGAGGTTAAACTAAAAGGTCTGTAGTTTCCTGCTTTTGCCTTGCTCCACTTTTGTGAAGGGGAATCACATCTGCCCTCCTCCAGTCCTCGGTACCACCCATCCTCCCATGATTTCTTAAAGAGGGTAGTCAGTGGTGTCACTAGTTCTACCATTAGTTCTTTAGAATTCTGGGATGAATCCATCAGGCCCCATTGCTTTGTCCACCTTCAGTTTTAAGAGTTCTTTCAGAACCCTTTCTTCTGTAAATGGGCTGGTATCAACTTCTGTATCCAGAGTGTTTCTACTGTTTGTTTTAGGTACCTCCCTCTTCCTTTGTAAATACTGAGCAAAAATATTTGTTTAGTATCTCTGCCTTTCACAGTCTCCTCTGCCCACCTCCCTCCCTTTATTAAGCCTCACTATCCTCCCTTGGTCTTACTTCGCTCCCTGATGTACCTATAAAAGGTTTTATCCCCCTTCTTAACTGAGTTGGCTATCTTTTTCTCGGTTTGGACCTTTGCTGTTCTGCCTGCCTTCCCAGCTTCCTTTTGCTTTAACTGATACAGTTCTCTGTCCTGCTCCTTCTGTGATTCCTTGTACTTCCTGAATGCTTTCTTTTTCTCTT
Source organism: Neoceratodus forsteri (assembly GCA_016271365.2). Lineage (NCBI taxonomy): Eukaryota > Metazoa > Chordata > Ceratodontiformes > Ceratodontidae > Neoceratodus > Neoceratodus forsteri. Next base: position 1,150,891,776 of record CM057451.1, on the reverse strand, counting down.
GAACCTTCACTGCCATTTCCTTTGAGAACCATAGTTGTTTCTTACATCGTTTTGTTTTGTTTATTTGCTTCACACAAAGGCTTGTTACCTCTGTGATGGCAGTTTTTATTATTCCCCATTGTTCTTCCACCCCTCCTTCCTGCCCATTTGCTAGTGCATTCCTTAGGCACTCACCCATTTTGGCAAAGTCAGCCCTCCTAAAGTCCAGTACTTTTGCCTTTGTATGGCTTGACTCTATTGCTGTGTTTATTGTGAACCATACTGTTCGATGGTCACTAGTTCCCAGATGGCTACCCACTTCTACATCTGTGATCCTCTCCATCTCCATTTGAGAGAACCAGGTCTAAGATTGCTCCCTCTCGAGTGGACTCCAGTACTAGTTGCCTAAGGGATGCCCCCTGTAGGGCATCTAGAACAACTCCACTCTTCGAAGTGGCTGCTGCAACTGTACTCCAGTTAACATCTGGCATATTCAGATCACCCATCAGCAATATCTCCCCTTTTTCTGCCATTCTAAGTATACTTTCTATCATTTCCTTGTCCATTTCTTCCCCCTGAGAAGGGGGTCTGTATATAACCCCTGTGCGGATTGTGGTGCCATTGCCTGTCTCCAAATTTACCCGCAGTGCTTCTTCTCCTCCCTGTTTACCCTTTTGTTCTGTTGCTTTTATTCCTTCCCTTATGTAAAGAGCTACTCCTCCTCTTTTACCCTCCCTGTCCCTCCTGTAGATAGTGTATCCTGGTATGTTTACGTCCCAGTCATGGTTTTGTGTGTACCATGTTTCTGTGACTGCCACGATATCCAGATGTTCCTCCTCCATCAAAGCCACTAATTCAGGAAGCTTGTTACCCAGACTACAGGTATTGGTACTCATTGCTCTCCATTTTTTGATGGCTTTACCTTCTGTTGCAGCATCCCCCATTGACCTTTCTACCTCGGTCTTTTTCTCATTTAGTACCCTGTTTTGTAGGGAGAGGCTGGGATTTTCCTGCTGCTTATCAGTCCCTCCCTTTGACTAGTTTAAAGCTTGCCAATGAAGCATTTAAACGATTGCTCAAAGACTTTTCCCTTCCTGGACAGATGCATTACTATGCCAGCATGGCATGGCCTCCACGCATGCACGTGTGTCCCCTGTGCCGCGCTAGCACCCTGGTTAGTGCGGTGTAGCACCAAGCTTGGCCACACATTGCGGCGCTCTGTGCATGCATGGCATTGTGGCCCAGGGTCATGATGAGGTCACGCATGCGTGGTGGGGCTGCTTCTGGGTAGCGCCACGCTATGTCATGTGATAGCATGGTGCTACGGCACATTGCTGGTGGGAGCAGGGTGTGGTAAAGGTAGTGCAGTGGTACAGGTGGCAGGCATACTGTGCAGTTTGGGCAATGCCAGGGGGTAGAAGGCAAAGAGCAGTGGTGCACAGGGACAGGCATTGGGGGGGAGGTGGAGACTGCTAACCTCTTGGAGCTGGTACAGCAGAGGCACCGATGGCTCATTGGGGAGGTCAGGGAGGGTGACCTCCCACGCATGCAGGTGTAGGCCTCCATCACCAGGAAGCTGTGTGCCCATGTAGGTATCACTCACGATGCGGAGAAGTGTTGGCATCGGTACACCGACATGCGACGGTGGCAGCAGCAGCAGCTTGAGCACTACAGGTGCGTGGTGCATGAGGGCACTGTGCCTGTGCCAGGTAAGTGGTGTTGCATGTTGACCACCGCTATCATGTACCTGTCTGACTGCATATGTGTGTGTGTGTGTGTGTGTGTGTGCATGCATAGGTGTGCCACTCTGCATGGTGCTTGGGCGCATGTGGCATGGGCAGGGACACACATGTTGGCCACCTAGGGGGGCATCACGGTACAGGGTGTGTGGCGGCACGCACAGTGGGGGCACGGTGCATGCTGTGTTCATGAGGGTGACCCAGGTATGGGAGGTGGGTCGGGACATTGTTGGTGGCGAGTCCTGGTGCAGCACCGGCCTGCAGCCAATGGTACCATGGTGCAGGGGTGCTGTGCCTGGGACACCGACGGACTACACACACAGGTGTGTGGACTGTTGTAGGACACCTGCGACTGGCACTGTTGCACCACTGTGCTGCCATGCTAACATGTTGCGTGTGTCTGGCAAATGCTCCATGGGCCATGCCACCCTCTGTGTGGGTGTCCTCTATGTTCAGCCACTGACCCTGGGTGTCCCTGTGTGTGCAGTGTTGTGGGGGTTGCATGTGCATCTTGCAGTGCTGCACGTGGTGTATGCTGTGCCTTGCGCTAACGCTGATTTTTCACCTGTCCTCTGTAGAGTGGCTCAGGAAGCCCAGAGCCAGAGAAGGGGGCCAGGAGGTGCCCCAGGACAGGCAGAGAGGCATCCCAAGGGTGCCATCCATGCCGCAGCGGGCACAGTAGAACAGCCCTGAGGACAGGGGTCTGTTGTGTGAGTACCTGTCTTGTTACTCTGTGGTGTTTCACTGTGATGTGTGGTTCATTCTGTGTTCTGCCAGTGACTGGGCTGGTGGCATGGCTGCCACGGGCACTGGGCCAGTGGTGTTGTGGTACTGTGCTGTGCTGCACACCAGTGTTGCACACCGCAGCTGGGTGCTGGCTGACTGGCTGCTGTGCCCTGTGGGGGGGGGACTGTGGGCCACTGTCGGCTTGCATTGCTGTTTGGGTGCCAGATAGTGGTGGGGGCTGTGGCAGCAGAGGTTCAGTGGGGCACACACACTGTTGGTTGCCATGCTCACATTTGCAGTGCAGTGTGCACCGCCCTTCTGGCCCCCCCCACAGTTCATCCACATTTGCACAGTTGGAATTACCTTGCTGTCCACGGGCTTCACTGGGCAGGGTCTGAATATCACCACCCACGTACCTGTTGTGGCTGCAGGACACCACACCCTATGCCATCCAGGGGCCTTGCTTGGTGGCATGTGTCAGCCCACCCCTGCCACCGTCTGTGCCCTGAATGCCTGTTCAGCCCTGGCCTGGGTCGGTCATTGGCCGGCCACTGTGACTGCATAGCACTGCTCCAGCACACCTTTGGATGATATTGTTGTGCTCTGCATTCCGGTACATTGGCAAGTGTCATTGGGCAGCATGTCCCGACATGTGGGTACCCTTGTGCATGTTCTGGCATGGCCCTTGCACACAGCTATCCGGGGGACCAGCTGTTTGTCTGCCCTGTCTCACTGTTTGCTGTGCTGGGGTGGGTGGTGTCATCTGTGCAATGGTGCTGTTGGGCATGTCGTCAGCATGTCTGTTGGGTATTGGGTTGGTGCCTGTGTCACCCAGGCCTGCTGTGTGGGCACCTTCTGGGTGGGCCTACCAGTGTGGCACTCACCTCCACTCGGGAATGTCTGTCAGGACATGCTGTCCATCCCTGTATGGCCACCTGTGGCTGCAGTATGCCCCCTGGCCAGTGTCCCAACCTCATGGTCTCCCCCTTCCTCCTGTAGGTACTCTCCATTCATCATTGTGGGTGACCAGGCCAGAGGAGTCAGAGGGGATGGAAGATCTGCTGTGCCGCATCATCCGGCAACAGAGGACCCTTATAGAGCAGCAAGCCATCATCATCTCTGAGACCAGAAGGGCGGCGTCTGTGTTGGAGGCTCATCGCCCAGATCCAGTGGGCAGTCAGCCATCCCTTCTTCCCATATTGTGTTGGGCCCCCCCTTACTAGACTTGTTTATGTTTCCTGGCCTCTGTTCCTGTGTCCCTGTGTGCATCCTCCTCCCATTTGCACCCTTCTTCTGTGCCTTATTGTACATTCTGTATATATTTGTAAATATGTTTGACATTTCACTCTTTGGTTTGATTATTGTGAGTTCAAGTTGTTCCCATAGTGGGCTTATTGTTGATTGTGTTGTGTGTTTGGGGGGTGCTTAGCATGTCACTTAGTGGGTTTTGTACTGTTGTCTGTCTTTGTTTTGGGGTGGGTCATCCAGTGGTGGTTGGGGCATTAGTTGTTCTGTGTTTGGCTTTGTCTTTAGTTTGGTATTGGTTTGCATCACTGTTCGTTCCTGTTACCTTTCCTTTTGTTTATTTATTATTACATTGTATTTACTACATTATACTGTGTCCTGTGTCATTCTTGGGTGCTGGGGTTTCACTTGGTGTGTACTATTCCTTGGGTCCCCCACATGGGTTGAGGTTGTTGCTTGCCATTCCCGTGCATGTGTGTCATCTTCTGGGATGTGCACTGCCGTCTGCTCCTGAGACCTCATTCCGGCCTGTGTTTCATTGCATGTGTCCCAGGGTTAGGCTGTCTCACCTCTACACTGTGTTCCATTGTGTGTTTGCACTGCCTGCCTGGGTGCCATAATCAGTGCTGTTTTATTCCTGGGCTGTTTTGACCTGCACTCCTGACTCTGTTTGCCTGGCTTCCTTTGCTTGCTATATTCAGCTGGTTTTGCACCGGGCTGTTCCTTTTGAATATAGCTTGCATTTTGCTCCAGGCTAAGTTTGCCCACCGGGCAGTGCTATTCTAGCCCCGGGGCAAAGCTTTGAATATCTGGCCCTAAGTGTCAAAAGTAATAGCAAACATAAACAGTTAACTAAAAGAAACTGCCCTAGTGAAACTTGTGTTCAAGAATTAGAATGCAGCAACACTTACTTTTGGCATGTGCTTATATTCACCTTTTGGCACCTGGTAGCTGACACATGGAAAGAACCAACGTTTTTAACTTTATATTATCCCTGTCTAGTGTATGGGCCTTCAGATAATTCCTTTTCTAGATATCATGAAGATACTATTTATATTCTGTTTGTGCTAATTAAATATTTTATTTCGCAATCCAGATGTTTATGGATTCTGCAGCAGAAGAAAGTTTCACATATTGAATTATTCCAGAATATAAGATACGCATTGACTAGGACTATGTAATATGGGTGATTGCCCAATAGGCTAGTCCCAGCCCTCCCTGTCTCCTCAGAGGGCTGGTGCAGCATGGAAGGGGAGTGTTTGTTCCCATCGTAGCCCACATGCATGTTCTGGGTCAGTGAACTGCCGTATCCTGCACTCCCTCACCTGGCACTCTGCACCTCTGGGAATGGTGCAGAGTGCGGGGATGCCATCACTAGACTAGTCAAGTATGCAGCTGTGTTATTGGCTGGAGGACTGAGTGTGCAAGGGGTGTGCAGTCCTACAGTGAATGCGATTGGGGGTCTACTGGACCCTCAGTTTGCAGCATTCAAACTTAGGGTTGCTTATGTGCCATGGGGCAATCCCTGATTTTGTGCATAGACCCCCATATTTCAAAACGGATGAGTAAATTACTCCTGCCTACAACATTTTCTGGAGAACTGATCCCATGCAATCAACTGACCAAAGGGTGCAGAGCACTGCCGAGCAGTGAAAAAAAACTATTCCCCCTTGGGAAAGAGGAATGTGCATTTGCATTCCAGGATCCATTGTGGAAGTGTAGCAGGCAGTCTAATTGGGGGAAGGGGGAGCTGGGCATTCATTTGGGCATCCAGTCATGGCATGTCTCCTGGGCTATGCCTGTTGCAGAGGTCAGCACCAGCGTTTGTGCATTCCACTGCTTTGTCTGTGCAGCCACAGCAGCATCCTGGTGCACAGTATAGCACACTGACAATGTGTGTGTGGTGTGAATGGAGCCCGGTATTAGGTCTTCAGAAACCCTATCTCCCAGCACTATCTATGATGTCTATTCATCAACCAGCATAGCGCACTACACACTGCATAACCACCTTGCGTACAGTCCTATGCTTGAAGCACGTCCACACCATGCCTAAGCGAGATGCCCAGTCAGACTGCACAGTGTACATAGGCATAGCATGCATACAACCCAAAGGAGCTCCATGCAGATGCACATGGGGGCATGTAGCACATTCACCTCTGAGGCCAGGAGATCAGAAGGCTGTGGGTTCTATACCCACACCAGGCACTTGGGTTAATATCCCAATACTGACACTGTAGTGCAGCATGAGGGGGATGCTGCACTCCTGAGGTGCCGTCTTTCAGATGAGATGTTGAACTGAGGTCCCATCTACCTGTTCTGGTGGTAGTTCAGGTGGATGTTAAAGATCCCATGGCACTTCTCGAAAAGAGTAGGGGAAGTTTATTGAAAAAATGGATTTCAAAACAAAAATAACCACATGATACGCTGAACATAATATACAGAAATCAAGTAACAATTCTTAGTAAAAGAAAGGTAAAAAGAGAAAATAACAAACTGAAAATCAATTACACCAATTTATCCAATCCTGACAAGGCTGCTGCCTACACTGCTTCACTGGCTGATGGGCAGAAACTTCTCACATTTGAAAGGATGCTGCTGCACCAATCACAGCATAGCTGTATTCTGTAATCGTGCTGCCATCAGACAGTAAAGCAGCATCCCCCCATGTACCCAAGCCAGTTCTCACCAGTAGAGGGTGCTTAACCCTTCCACCTGTAATTCCCTCTCCTGCCCGGCAGTTTTTATAACAAGACCAGTGGCAGGTGCTGAAATCTTCTACTGGTATCCCCCCTCACACTGGCACAACTTCTTCATATGACTGGTGGAGGGTGCTCATTTTTAAATATTTTTGCCCCACTTTTCAACATAGCCTTTTTTATACCACCTCATGAAAAAGGGAGTTGTCATTTTTCAAATCCCCTCATCCATATTTTCACAGTTGCTCTGCGAAATCACCAACGTATGGGATTTAAAAAATCCACCTGTCTTGATCATAAGGTGAGGTCATAAAAAGACTATTGTTGAACATGTGTGGTCAACATGTCAGAAAACAATTACATTATGAAGAAAAGCTGAAAAGTTTAAACATTTACTTATAACTTTGTGATTTTTGCAGATTTTGGCCCAACATTTTCAACATAGCCCTTTTCTTACCCCCTCCCTCATGAACATGATGGGTGAAATTATCTCTTTTGCATGCATTCTGTGAAATCACCTTTCGGATGGTATTTGGAAAATTTCACCCATCTTGATCATAAGGCAGCATGGATTCACATCAGGAAGGTCATGCCAGACGAATCTAATAGATTTCTTTGACTGGGTGACCAAAGTAGTAGATCAGGGAGGGGCTGTGGACATGGCCTACCTAGACTTTAGCAAGGCATTTGACTCAGTCCCACACAAAAGATTAATATACAAGTTAGCTAGCCTGGGAGTGGGTCCCAAGATAATAGCCTGGGTAAAGAATTGGCTGGAGAATAGGACACAGAGAGTAATAGTAAATGGAGTCCACTCTGAAGAAAGGGGGGTTACTAGTGGGGTGCCACAGGGTTCAGTATTAGGACCGGTCCTCTTCAATGTCTTTGTAAGCAACACTGCAGAAGGACTGGAAGGAAAAGTATGTCTCTTTGCAGATGACACAAAGATCTGCAACAGAGTTGATGCACAAGGTGGGGTGGAAAGGATGAGAAGGGACTTGGCAAGGTTAGAGGTATGGTCAAATGTATGGCAGCTTAGATTTAATGTTAAGAAGTGCAAGGTAATGCACCTGGGAAACAAAACCCAGGAGAAGAGTACACAATGGGGGGTGAGATACTAACAACAACAAAAATGGAAAGGGACCTGGGGGTAGTCATATCAGATGACTTAAAGGTGGGCAAGCAATGTAAGAGGGCAGTAAGGAGGGCTGGGGGGATACTGGGATGCATAGGGAGAGGCATCACCAGTAGAAAACAGGAAGTTGTTATCCATCTGTACAGACAGCTGGTGAGACCCCATCTGGAGTACTGTGTGCAGTTCTGGAGACCCAATCTCCGCAAGGACATAGACAAGATGGAAGCTGTCCAGAGGAGGGCAACTAAAATGGTGCAGGGTCTGCACTGGAAGACATATGAAGAGAGACTAAAGGAGCTTAATATGTATGCCTCGAGGAAAGGAGGGAGAAGGGGGACATGATAGAAACTTTCAAGTACCTCAAGGAATCAACAAAGTCCAAGAGGATAGCATCTTTCAAAAAAGAGGTGTGCAAGAACAAGGGGGCACAATTTGAAGATGGGGGGGTGGCTCAGAGGTAAAGTAAGGAAGTATTTTTTCACAGAGAGGGTTGTGGATGCATGGAACAGCCTTCCGGAGGAGGATGTGGAGTCAAAATCAGTGGTTGAATTCAAGCATGCATGGGACAGCCATAAGGCAATTCTAGGGGGTGGGGGTACAAAGAAGTAGGCTGCTGGTTAACTAGGATCTGCAGCTTATCCATTAGGTAGGGAAATGGTCAGACTGGGTGGGCCAAGCGGTCCTTATCTGCTGTCAAATTCTATGTTTCTATGTTTCTATAACGTGAGGTCATAAAAGTACTATGTCGAAAATTTGGGTTCTAAATGTCAACAAAAAAATAAAATACAAAGAAGCAGTGAACTTATAAAGATTCTGTCTGCTCACCATTTTCTCAGCTTTATACCCCTTAGCCCAGCGGAACTAAATCTGCACAAGACAACGCCTAGCTTACTGGGGAAAAAGGACTGCCTGTAACCTCAAGATACTGTTGCTACTTGTAACAGCATGCAAAAAAACATGCTTGGTCTCAACAAATGCTTGTGTGCAGTACACTTATGTATGGGGCTAACGCTCTTGGAACAATATTGTAAAGTTAGCAAGGGCTTCAAAGAAACCCCTTAGATTCTCTATCAGTCAATCAGTCTGGGGCTAGACCTCATGAAGAGAACATGTCTGCTGTACAGAATAAACACCAATTTATTCATTTATTACTGCATCTGACTCAGTTTGTTCGGTTACAGCAAGGGGTCCTCACCAGTAGCAATAGATGGGTCTGGCAGACCAGAGAGAAGGTAAGGGTATCTCAGTGGCAAACCAAACCAAAATGCCACACATGGTGGAGAATGCGATCCTTCTTCTGTCCAGACCCCATCTCGCTTGTCTGCATCACTGGTACCTCAAGTCACTTGTCCCAGTATGCCTGAACTGCTTGAATGTTAATGGCATCACAGCCTGCTTGCAGAAAATGACTGTATCCTGCCTTTCCTGTACTAAGACTGTCAAAAGAAAAACTGCATATTCCTAGCCAGCTGCTCAATGAAGGAACTGTTAACAACTAGGGAGGCAGAATAGCACAGTGGTTTAAGGCTCTGAGCTGTGAATCTGGAGACCTGGGTTTGAATCCCACAGCCCCCAATGGTATACTGTGTGACCCTGAGCAAGTCACTTAACTTCCCTGTGCTCCCAGGTTGCACCTGTAAGCAAGCTTTCAGCTTAGTGTGCCTCACCTGGTTAAACAATTGGAAAAAAAAAAAAAATAAAAAGTGCCAACCCTGTGCTCCACGGAGCTACAAACTGCAACCCCACCCCCTTCCCAGCAGCATTACCTCGTGGCAGCCTGCCTGCGAAATTTCTCACTGCTCTGTTTTGCACTGCAAGTTCCTCTGTATTCCAGCTACAGCTATCAAGCAAGGGCCTCTCCCAGTAAGGATCGAAGCTCCACAAAAAAAAACAGTAAAGACATTACTAAATGCCCAGCTCCATCCAAACAGGCGGCTGTCTCCTCAAGGGACCGCTTACATCACAGCCCTCCTGCATCCTACAAACTTGACTGACCTCTGCTTAACTTATTATGGCTCAGCTCTGCCCTCCTCAAGTCCGCTGCTTCCTCTCCAGTAGCGCCTCTACACAAAGCCACACAGAGCCACCAAAATGACCTCAAGGTCCTGCAACTGTGCTCCCGAATGTGGCCCAGCAATGTAATTTTCCTTCCCTCAAAACTGCTCCACATAACCTGTGGCTCAGCTCAGTGATTGGCCGTCTCCTATCCTCTTTGCAACTGCGGCTCCCTGATTCACCAGCTGCCCTACTAGAAACATCAGCTGTCCTATTGCTCCTGCAGCAGAGCTCCATGCAACCGCTCTACAAGCAAGGATCTTAAAGCTGCCCCCCAACTTGCATTCCCTCCTACACCAACTCCCACCAGTTACCTGGGAGGGCCCCAGTGTACACAAAAGACTGAACAGGAGCTTCACTCCTCCTGCAGGCACAGACTGCCGCATCAGCCTCCCTGCTAACATCGTGTCTCAGAGCCTCACCCCAGTCTGTCTGCTTGGCCACACACTGAGACGCACAGAATGATCCTTTCCCCACTCGCCCATGCTTCAAGAAAGGAGCCATACAAGCAATAAATCAATAAAAGAAGCAGAGTGGAAAACAAAAATGCCAGGAAAAGAAAAAAAGAGAGGGAGCAGAGAAAATAAATAAATACAACAACAAAGTGCAAGCAGGGCGCAGTCAATACAATTACAGGCACATCAAAATAAAATGGGAGTAGAGAGAAAACAAAACCTGGGGGCAGAACATAAAATAATCAGAGGGCAGCTTGGGGGACCAAAAGAAAATAAATCAAGAGCACAAGAAACATACGAGTAGTCAAATAAATACAGTAATTCCCCCTTGCCACTTACCAAAATTGGAAAGCCTGCCATTTTCAACTGGGGAAGAAGGACTGCAGCGCGGCAATCACCATTTTGTACACTGCAGCTCCTCATTCAGCCTTGTGGCACCAAGCAGCCATCTTTGTTTGTGCAAACAGCAAGAAAGGAAGTGACCCTTAACTCCCCTGCTGGCGGCAATCTTGCTACAGTCAGGAATACAGGATCTGTGTGTCAAAGTTCAGCGGCCAGCCTGTGAAGGGCACTAAATCGCTGGAGAAGAAACAGTGGAGGGATTCAAAAGGGCATGGGAAAACCACATGGGAGTGTTAAGAGGGGGGCACAGGTTCAAGCAGATAGTTGGACAAATGGGCAGACTTGGTGGGCCTTGTTTTGGTCCTTTTCGGCCGTCACACTTCTATGAATCTAAGAAAATGACCTCACTCCATAGAAATCAATGGCAAACCTAGTAAAATGAATGGACGCTGCAACAAATAGCTGATTTTTGCCACAAAACCTTTATTTAAATAACAGGCAACACAGAATTGAGTGGGAATTGTTTATTAAGACGTCATATGATGAATGTTGCTTACAAGTAATTGTACTGTTGTCTAAAAAAAAATATTTTCTTCTCGGCACTTCATCTACTCCACAACTTCCCATCTCCTGCATGATGGCAACTCCTTCTCATTCTTACGACCTTCGCTCAGTGAAACGAAGCTCATCTCCAGCCACAATGTCCGAAGACAATGCAGATATGGGCACTGGAGCATCCAGAGTTCTTCCTTCACCCATCTCAAGGGCGTGGGGCTACAAAACCAAAACAATCCTGCATGATATCTAGTCTTCCATCTCAGTTCAAGGAGCACCAGCTATGCAAGCCATTCAAGAATACCTGGCCTATATTAAAGCTATTTCACCACTGTCCACAATCCATACCCGCCTACAGCCGTTACGCTTCTCAGCCTTGCCTCATGAAGACGCTGTCGACTGGCTCAAACAATTCCAAGCCTGGATTTCCTTACATAGTTGGACTGATCCTTTCCATATTTCCAATGCCTTGCACTTGTTTTGTAAGAGGGATTGCCATTTCCAGGCTCAATGTACTTCCAGAACAAGTCAAAGGAGATACTGCCACTCTGTATACCACCTTCAAAGACCATTTTGTCCAAGCACATCTGCCCTGGTTATTGGAACAACAGCTGTGGGAACGCACCATGCAACCCTCTGAATCTCTAGAAGCATTCATAGTGGACACTGAGTCATGCTGAAAATGCCTGCCGAAATCAGAGAAAGAGCAAATCACAACCTTTGCCCAGGGACTGCTTCCACAACTCCATCTTTATGTAATCCAACAAAAACCAACAACCTGGATGGACACAATCCCAAGCTGCATGACTTGCACAAGAGTCCATATTAATGTCCCTGGCCACCTCTGTACAAGCACCTCAGTCATCACAGTTAGCCGCATTCTCAACACATGTCTAGCAGCAGCAATTAATGATAGAGACACTAACCGCAATTGTCAATAGTCTGCACCTCAGCTCAACTGCTTCTTCTGCTACCTCTATCAAAGTTCTCCAACCATTTCGACAGCGACCTGAGCCACCTCTACCTGCATGAAAACCAGTGCCCTCCAGTGGTGTGGATTCAGGGGACACATTACTACTGTCTGCCAAAAGCTACAGTATCACAACAGAAATCAAAGGAACCAGAGATGCCTATCACAGCATAATCAGCAAGATAACCGTAACTACTCCCAGGATCAGAGAAACACAGCAACTGACCACCCCTCTGGCTCTCACAATTCAAACAAACTACACCCTCTAACTGCTAATTCAGGCACCCTTTCGCTTCCAGGATAAAAGGTACCTGTCATCAGATCACCTCTTCTAGCAAACTATGTGTCTGTAACCATTGGTGACTGGTCCAGACATGCCTTTGTCGACACTGGAGCAGAAATATCAGTTATCAACAAAAGTATTCTGAACAACCAAGCTATTTATCACATACCTAATGTCACTCCAACCAACCTAAAGTATGTTATCACAGCAAGTACAGCTACAGTACCTATCACAGGCATGGTTCATCTCATGCTACACTTTGGATCACAGCAAGCTACTGTCAGGTTCTGCCTAGTGCCTGATCTACAACCTGCAGTGATTCTTGGCCTGGACTTCCTCAAAGCTCACAAAGCCATCCTAGACTTTGCATCTAACAAACTGTCACTAGACCCTCACAAGTAACTCCCAGTTACAGACTCAGTCACTGTGCCTCCACAAACAGAGATGGTTTTGATTACTAAGATTCAAGGTGAACCACTTCCACAAGGTGTTGTTGGCATTGTCAAGGGAACCCCCGCTCACTCTGCATTCATCGGGTCTTCTCCCAGGAAACACCTTGTCTGCAGTGCATAGTGGTACAGTCTTCCAAAAATGCTGCAACTTCACAGATGAGCCAGTAGTCATCTCAAAGGGTGCCAACACTGAAAAGTTTGTCTGCTTGTCTACTGGGGATCAGCTCTATCTCCTGCAAGAACCTCAGCCTCGTTCCAACAACTCTAGTCCTATCAGTACTATCACAACCACTCCAGCTTCACCAGAGTTAACCCTCAGTAAGAGACTGTCCTCTGTAAAACTTCCAGCATCTCCAACAGAAAAGCAACAACTTTTGACATTCCTGGAGAATTACCCGGATGTCTTTGTAAGTCCAGATAACAAGCTCGGATTCTGTGATATCCAGCAACACACCATTGATGCGCACCCAACCAGAAACCAATCCATCAGCGAGCCTACAAAGTGGGACACAAACAGAAACAAGTCCTACAGGACATAATCAAAGACATGCTGGAACAAGACGTTGTTGAAGAGTCTACAAGTTCTTGAGGTACACCTTATTTGCTGGTGGTAAAGAAAGACAAAGGGTATCACTTTGTGGTAGACTACAGAAAACTCAATGCCTACAAGGTGCAGTATGCTCATCCCTTACCTGCAACCGAAGATGCCTTTGAGAATCTTGACACAGCCAGCCATGCTTACTTCACCACTCTAGACCTTCAGAGTGGGTTCTACCTAGCTTCCATTGATCCAGCTTCTCGTCCATACACAACATGGTGCTGCCATTTGGGACTTTTTTAATTCAAACCTCTGCCTATGGGGCCTCAGAATAGTTCACCCACCTTCCAATGTGTTATGGAAGCCGTACTAAGTGGGTTGCCTTGAAAATCTTGCCTAGTCTACCTGGACGATGTTATTGTCTTCAGTGGAACTTTGCCAGAGCATGTACAACATCTCAAAGAAGTATTTGAATGTCTCAAACAAGCCAATCTTAAGCTTTGCTCAGAGAAGTGTTGTTTTGCACAGCATCAAATTCATTACCTGGGACATGTTGTTAGTTCTCAAGGCATCTCTCCAGACCCAGACAGGCTCTCAGCAGTCCAAGACTATCCAGAACCTAACAATCTCAAAGACCTTTGATCTTTCCTGGGCTTGTCTGGCTACTACTGAAAATTCATTTGCAAATATGCCAAGATTGCAGCTCCATTGTACGCCCTCACCAAAAAGGGATGTGACTATTCTTGGACTTCTGAATGCAAAGAGGCCTTTGAAATCTTGAAAGAAAACCTAATATCGTCTATAGTATTGGCCTATCCAAGGTTCGACCAACCCTTCAATCTTTACTCAGATGCTAGTTCCTTTGCAGTGGGCTCCGTGCTATGTCATATTCAAGATGGAACAGAACGAGTTGTTTCCTATGCCAGGCGCTCTCTTTTCTCAGCTGAGCAGAACTATGGCATCACAGAAAAAGAATGTCGAGCCATGGTATTTGCCATAAACAAATTTGACCACTATCTTCGCTACTCCTCCTTTACTATCACTCTGTTCTCGGATGGTTATTGGAAATGAAGGACCCAGTAGGAAATTTCACTTGATGGATCACCATGCTGCAATCCTGCAACTTTGAAATTCAGTACAGACCAGGTTGAGTTCACTCAAATGCTGATGGTGTAAGCCAGAGAAGATATCCCTCCACATCATCCTCAACAGACAAAGAATCCTGCCTACAAGCTCTTCCCTTCCATGCCACAGATGTGCTTCCTGTGGGCACTCCTACAGCACCTCAAGCTGCTTTGCTGCTACCAGCTGCTTTTACAGAAAGACACACAAATCCTCACTTTTACTGCAAGCAGCTGAAGAGCTTCTCACCTCCTCTACTTCTGACTTCTCCCTGGCAACAGTCAAAACACAACAAAGAACTGATCCTCAATTCACAGACATAATCACATACTTAGAGTCTGGAACCTTACTGCAACAAAAAAGCATCACCAGGATGTACTTTTCTTTGCTTTGCAATACTTCCTCAATGACAGGGTGTTTTTCCACATTTGGACCAAGGAAGGCAAAGGCCATCGCTTGGATAGAACTCATGTACAGTTAGTTGTGCCAGCCTCTTTAATCAATCAAGTTCTTCTCTCTACTCATGCCTCTACACTTTCTGGAGGTTATATCTGAATCCACAGAACTCTCAAAAAGACAAAGCTTCACTTCTTCTGGCCTCACATGAACAAGAACATTGTCCAATTTTTCAAATCCTGCCAGCCCTGCTCCCAAAGAAAGCCTCCTGCTAAACCGACAAAGGCACACATCATTACAATGCCTGTAGCGAGTGAACCATTCCAAAGAGTCAGCACAGATATTCTTGGGCCTTTACTTACATGCTCTGACTCGGACAAACAAATTCATTCTTGTTTTTGTGGACTACCTAAATATTTGGAACTAATCCCCTAAAGGACATTAAAGCTGCTGCTGTAGCAAATGCCTTCCTCAACACAATCATTTGTAGCCACAGTACCTCCTCATACCTGCATTCAGACAGAGGCACTAACTATCTTTCAACAATTGTCCCAGAAACATGCAAACTTCTCAACATAAAAAAGACACATGCAACAAATTACCATCCACAATGCAACAGACAAAGAGAAAGAATGATGTGTACCATTCTCAACACACTCTCCAAGTACCTGGATGAGACTCTCAACACTTAGGATAGTTTTGTTACATTTGTGCAATTTTCTCACGACACAAGCCCTTGTATTGACAGTACAGAGTATACTCCATTTTTCTTAGTCCATGGGTGTCACCCAAGAACTCCACTGGACAGAAATCTCTTGCTGCTAGAGGTTCCAAATTCAGCCTCTTCTTTCAGTATTCCAATGCTGGAACAGCTTGAACTTGCCTGATGTTTAGCCATCAGCACATTAGGTGGCAGAAAATCTGCAATGCAGAAAATATCCGCAGCCAAGTCACATGAGCCTTCATTCTCCATCGGGGACATTGTGTACTTGTACCGACTTGTCCTAGTTGTGGGCACCACCAAGAAACTGCTTCACCCCTGGACTGGTCCTTTCTACATTGTAGAAAAGCTTCCTCCGTGCACGTTCATCTATGACGTAAGTCTGGTGGAAAACTGGTACTCAACAAAGTCCACAACAATCACTTGAAACCTGGGTACCTGAGTAACACCACCCCAGATGATCCCAGTCCACCCAACAATGAATCTGCACTTCAGTCTGCTATCCTCTCTGAAGCCGAAATCCCTTCAGACAACTTGCAAATAGTTTCTACAGATGTCCCACTCCTGACATTTTCCAGCTGGATTCCATTTTACCCAATCAACCGGATGAACTACCTGGGACTTCTTCTTCTCAGCCTTCTTCTTTAGCTTCTCAGGACTCTGTTGTACACACACTGGTGACAGTGCGCAGGACTCTTGGGCTGCTTTTAAGGACCTGACCCCATCCTGTTAGGAACTGGTCCAAGCCACTCATGCCTCTATTTCCACTGACCATAAAAGTTGCAGGAAATCTTGAACTTTTGTTAACCAGACTCAGTAGTAGCACACCTTCCTAGAGGTATTTCTTGTGTCATGTAAATATTATTGTTCTGCAACTGTTATTACATTGTTTATCTGCATTCTGGGTATCCTCCTGCTGCCCTTCTCTCCCGTCCCTGCACTGTAGCAGTTGTCACCCTGACCAAGCTTCAAATTGCTATGGTGTCCCCCGATTCTACTCTGACTGGTCAACATTGTAGTCCAGATTCTTTCCTTCCCCTTCCCCCCACAGTGGAGTAATGTTTGGTAAAATATTTTAATTCCATGCTTAAAGTTTTATTAACTCCTTGCTGTGTAATATTGCTTTGTTCGAGTGGTGCTCACATTAACTGCCCCAGGAGTGATGTGGAATACTCTTATATATGGGGCTAATGCCAGCTGCCACCCCTTTAAGTCAATCAATCAATCAATCAATCAAAATCTTTATTTATTCAGGCGAACATCATTGAGCGTAGCTCGTTTACAAGATGGACCTGAGTGGTCATACAAATAAGGGTACAAGTTTTTTTACAAAGACATGAGAATAGCATAACATTAGTACAATCAAATAAATAAGAGATATATACAAAATTTACAAATATACAAGGCACAGTAAAATAACTTAACCTGTAAAAATGAAGAGGATAATAGATATAGCAGGGATAATAATCAAAAAATAGGGCTTTTGTGGCTTTTATATGAAATGTGATAACTGACTGGTTAGAAGAAGGGAAACTAAACATAGTGGATTACAGAAGGGAGGGGTGTAGGTTGGATGGGAGACTAGGCCTTATGGAAGCAGTTGCACAACTCTGGAAATAGGGCGGTGTATAATCTTTTGAAGGATGATAAGGGTAAGAGGGTATTCAGATTCATAGATTTTTGGAGTGAGTTCCAGACAAATGCTAGGGAATAGCTGATAGCAGCCCTCCCAAACCGGTGCAGGTAATGGGAATCTTTAGCATAATGAGCTTATTGATCCTTAAGGTGTATGGCCTAGATGTGATTCGGTGAAACAGTCTGAGATATAGGAGGGAGTTTGCCTGATAAAGCTTTAAAGATCCAGATTGCAGCATTCCTTTTCTTCTGTGCTGTAGGGATGTCCAATTGACTGCCATGTAAAGAGAGAATGATGGGTGCTGGAGGGAAGGTCTGTAATAAATCTGATGGCTCTATGATACAGGGTGTCCAGCTTATTTAAGAGGAGTGTGAGCAATGGCCGTAGAAAGTCAGCATAGTCAATAAGGGATAGGAATGATGCCTGGATTAATCTTTGTTTGGAGTCTCTGGTAAGGTAGTGTTTTATTCTGTAAAATAGGCCAAGCCTTTGTCTCAACTTTTTTAATAGCTCTTCAATGTGGACAGAGTAGTCAAGCTTATTGTCAATCCAGACTCCAAGATATTTGAATTTATCCACAAATTCCAGCTTTTCTCCAAATAAGGTGGATAATTGTGGGTGATGAATGATGGGGTAGTGGCAGAGCAATTCTTTGTTGCAAAGAACATAGCTTTTGTTTTTTTGGCATTTAGAAGTAATTTTTTTTCCAATAGGTTGTGTTGTAGGATGGAGAATTTGACTGTAACAGTTCACAGGCTTTTGATGGTGAGGATTGCTGACATATAATACAGTATCATCAGCAAACAGATGAATGTTAGATTGAGAGAGGTTGGCATCATGTTATTAATATAAATGGCAAAGAGGATGGGGCCTAGGATAGAGCCTTGCGGTACCTCTTAGCAGTGGTTTAGAGGTAGATAGGTAATTTTCATTTTACCAATTGTAACCTTCCAGAGAGATAGCACCTAAACCAATTGGTGAGAGTGAATCAAGGCCTACAGAGCTAGAGAGGAGATTAATGATTCATGATCCACTGTATCAAATGCTTTACTCAAATCCAGGAACACAGCACAGGTACTATTCTTTTTATCCAAGGCAGTCTGCCAATCATTAGTGACTTTGGCTAGGGCAGAGATAGTGTTATGCATTGATCTAAATCCAGATTGTGCTGGATTTAGGAGGTTGTTGAAGTTCAGATAGGCCCTTAACTGTGAATTTACTAATTTTCAAGCATCTTGGATAGTACTGGTAGGATGGAAATGGGCCTGTAATTGTTAAGGTCCATGGGATCACCTGATTTAAGTAGTGGAACTACTTGAGCTGTTTTCCATATGGAGGGGATGGAACCAGTAGCTAGGGAAAGATTGAAGAGGTGAGTGAGGGGCAGATAAGGCGAATGCTACTTTAAGAAAGTAGGGGTCCAGGCAGTCTGCACCTGCACTCTTAGAAGTATCTAAATTGGATAGGAGGTCTTCTACTTCTTTTAAGGGTATTGGTTCAAGGAGAATGTTGAAGCAGCCTTTTGTCCCACAGTGGATTGAAGGTTTAATGATGATCTCAAGAGATTTGCAGGTGAAGAGTCAAATGCTAGGCCAGCTGTGGTGAAATGGTCATTGAAGGTATTTAAGATTTCTTGCTTGTCAATGATTTCTATGTCACTTAGTAGCAGTTTGGAGGGTAAGGCAGGGGTAGAATTTTGGCCTAGAATTCTCTTTATAGTACCCCAGAATCTGGATGGGTTAGTATAGGATGCATCCAATTCAGCTCTATAGTAGGCAGCTTTGGCATTTCTTATTTGTTTTGTGCATGAATTTCTTGCTTTTCTGAATTGAAGCCAGTCTCTAGTATCCTTTGTTTTTCTTGCCTTTTTCCAGAGTTTGTCTCTGGCTAACAAAGCTGATTTAAGGTCAGCAGTGAACCAACGACAAGATTTTACTTTAGTTCTGACACTGGTGATTGGTGCATGTATATTGAGGGCATTAGTGATAATGTCCTTTAAGATCTGAAGAGCTGTCTCAACTGAGGTTGTAAAGTAAAAATCTTGCCAATATGTTGTATTGCACAAATCATGGAGATATCCTGAGATGTTGAAATTCTTTTTGACCTTTATGGAGAAATTTTGCAGGATTGGATGGTTTGAGTATAGATCTTATGCCAGCTATAGGACAATGATCACTTACATCACTGGGTAGCACTCAGCATGAGAATATAAGTGAGGCTTGTTTACCATCATAATATCCAGGAGTGAGCTGTTGGTAGTATTTGTTAGGTTAATCCTTGTTGGATCTTTGATTAATTGAGTGAATCCATAGATGTCACAGAAGGTTACTAGGGGTGCAGATGCATTAGCTAACCAATTTAAATTAAAATCACCAAGGATGATGGTATCTTCAGGCCTAGACTGAGTATTGATCCTAGGTGGGATAGGAGTTTGAGGCCTGCAGAGGGGGCCTATAGCAGCCAATCAATTTAAAGGAAGACATGTTAGGAAGGGATATTTAATTGACAAGCATTCAAATTCCTTTGGTTGGATGTATTGATGAGGCAGGATGCAGAGATGGTTTCCTTGACGTTGATGGCCACCCACCACCCCTGGAAGGGTGATCTGATCTGAAGAGCTGGTAATTGGGAAGGTTTATATCATTGTCTTTTGTTGTAGATCTGAGCCAAGTTTCAGAGATAACCAGGAAGTCAGGTAGGGTATGTGCAACCCATGCCTGTATTAAGGAGAACTTTTTTAGGAGGCTGCAGGCGTTGAAGTGAAGGAAACTTAGGCCATTTATGGAGGTTAGATCAGATGGGGATAAAAAACTTTCAGTGGGGCCAGGATTGATTTCAATAGTACCAATACTGATCAGAAGGAAGAAGATTAGTTTGAGGAGGGCACCAAATGATAGGGATAGGGAGTGATCAGAGCATTTCCTCCTCTTCTTGGGGAACCACTGTGTAATGGGTGAGGGTTCTGTTATATGGGTGTGGAATTTATCACAAAGTAATAATCTGATGGACAAACATAGTGGGTTAATGTAATGCCAAAATGGATGCAAGGCACTTAAGGAGTGTTGTAAGGATAGACAGCCTTTTTGTGGGATACCCCAGGGATTGCAGTGCAAAAATGGCAGAATATAAATAAGAAATTGGTGGGTGTCCACTGGGGATGGCAGGGGTGGGCAGGCCATAAGCACTACCTTAATCACCATGGCATGGGGTATATCATAATTGTCATTTGGAATTGAGGAAGATGAGAGGCTCAGAAGCAAAAGGAAGCAAAGTAACATTGTGGAGGGAAGGTAGGGGTTAAAGTAGAGGAAGAGAAATAGCTATGGGCGTGGATTAGAGAAATGGCGGGAAAAGGTGTATAAAAAGAATCAACTGAGAGGGGGGGGTGAGCAAAAATTTTGCGGCTTTGCCCATACCTTTCTGCCTGCTTCTCCCGCCTCCTGGTTCCCTGGTCGATTGTCGGTGCCCCGCCATGCTGTCTCGGAGCCCTCCGGTCCCTGGGTGCTCGAGGGCTGTGCCGCTGGAAGGTAGGGGACAGAGGAGAAGGCAGTGAGCAAGGCACTTTATTGCAGCAATCTGCAAAAGGTGCTAAAAGCCTGAATCTGCACAACAAAGACTGGGAGGGTATGGGGGTTAGGCGCCTAAGCGTCTAGCCCACACAGAAACACAAAAAGGCTGTAATCACAGGCTAAACTAGATATCTACACAACCCTCAAATAGGGCACATTTAAAAAGTAAAACAGCTCTTTTTAGGTAATTTTAACAATAAAGCATAATAACAGAAATCCCGGCCAGAAATGGTGTTGCAAAGTCCAGCTAAAGTCTATGGGAAAGGCGCACCAATCAGAAGCAAGGCAGAGTTAGCGGTCGCTTTCCAATTGGTTTGCGGCTTTGCCCGTACCTTTCTGCCTGCTTCTCCCGGCCTCCTGGTTCCCTGGTCGGCTTATCGGTCGCCGCCCGCCCGCTGGTGGCTCGGAGCCCCTCCGGTCCCTGGGTGCTCGAGGGCTGTGCCGGCTGGAAGGTAGGGGACAGAGGAGAAGGCAGTGAGCAAAGGCACTTTATTGCAGCAATCTGCAAAAAGGTGCTAAAAGCCTGAATCTGCACAACAAAGACTGGGAGGCTATGGGGGTTAGGCCGTCGTTTCAACACACAGAAACACAAAAAGGCTGTAATCACAGGCTAAACTAGATATCTACACAACCCTCAAATAGGGCACATTTAAAAAGTAAAACAGCTCTTTTTAGGTAATTTTAACAATAAAGCATAATAACAGAAATCCCGGCCAGAAATGGTGTTGCAAAGTCCAGCTAAAGTCTATGGGAAAGGCGCACTAATCAGAAGCAAGGCAGAGTTAGCGGTCGCTTTCCGATTGGTTTGGCGCTTTGCCCGTACCTTTCTGCCTGCTTCTCCCCGCCTCCTGGTTCCCTGGTCAGCTTGTTGGTCACCGCCCGCCCGCTGGTGGCTCGGAGCCCCTCCGGTCCCTGGGTGCTCGAGGGCTGTGCCAGCTTTCTGCCTGCTTCTCCCAGCCTCCTGATTCCCTGGTCGGCTTGTGCCGGTCGGCGCCCGCCCGCTGGCTGAGCCCTCCGGTCCCTGGGTGCTCGAGGGGCTGTGCCCGGCTTTCTGCCTGCTTCTCCCGGCCTCCTGGTTCCCTGGTCGGCAACACGTCGCGCCCGCCCGTGGCGGCTCGGAGCCCCTCCGGCCCTGGGTGCTTCGAGGGGCCAGGCCGGCTTTCTGCCGCTTCCGGCCTCCTGGTTCCCTGGTCAGCTTGTCGGTCGCCCGCCCGCTGGCGGCTCGGAGCCCCTCCGGTTCCTGGGTGCTCGAGGGCTGTGCTGGCTTTCTGCCTGCTTCTCCCAGCCTCCTGGTTCCCTGGTCAGCTTGTCGGTTGCTGCCCGCCCGCTGGCGGCTCGGAGCCCCTCCGGTCCCTGGGTGCTCGAGGGCTGTGCCGGCTTTCTGCCTGCTTCTCCCGGCCTCCTGGTTCCCTGGTCGGCTTGTCGGTCGCCGCCCGCCCGCTGGCGGCTCGGAGCCCCTCCGGTCCCTGGGTGCTCGAGGGCTGTGCCGGCTTTCTGCCTGCTTCTCCCGGCCTCCTGGTTCCCTGGTCGGCTTGTTGGTCGCCGCCCGCCCGCTGGCGGCTCGGAGCCCCTCTGGTCCCTGGGTGCTCGAGGGCTGTGCCAGCTGGAAGGTGAGGTTAAGTGCTCTCAGAACAATGTTGCAATGTTAGCAGGGGCTCCTAAGAAACCCCTTAGATCCTCTGTCAGTCAGTCAGTCAGTCTGTGGCTAGACTTCATGAAGAGAACATGTCTGCTGTACAGAATAAACATCAGCTTATTCATTTATTTCTGCATCTGACTCAGTTTGTTCATTTCCAGCAAGGGGTCCTCACCAGGAGCAACAGATGGGTCTGGAAGACTAGAAAGAATGTAAAGGTCTTTTAGTGGCAGACCAAACCAAAACACCATACTTGCTCGTTCTGCTAGCTCTTTAAGAGACACAGTAGACACTAGAATATCAGAATATGCAGCAATCCCATATCTACTGATGGTTAATGTAAACACATACCTCTGCAGTCAAAGTTCATTCTCTTCTCAGGCTTGAAAATAATCAGCTGGGCAATCACCATGTTTAGTACAGTTAGAACTACAGAGCAAGCAGAGAACTTTTCAATAAAAGAGAAAGCTGATAATGTCTATAGCTGTTTGTAAAATGGGAGGAATAGACTGTGATCCGCTGCAGCAGAAACAGGTAGCACAGACAGCCATGACGTTTATTTAACATAGAAACATAGACTTTGACGGCAGATAAGGACCGCTTGGCCCACTTAGTCTGCCCGTTTCCCTACCTACAGGATAAGTTGCAGATCCTAGTTAACCAACAGCCTATTTCTTCCTACCCCAACAAAAATTGCCTTATGTCTGTCCCATTCATCTTGAATTCTCCCACAGTTTTAGACCCCACAACCTCCTCAGGAAGGCTGTTCCATGCATCCACCACCCTCTCTGTGAAAAAATACTTCCTCACATTGGCCCTGAACTGCCCCCCCCATCTTCAAACTGTGTCTCCTTGTTCTTGCACATCTCTTTTTCTGAAAGATGCTATCCTCTTGGACTTTGTTGATTCCACTGAGGTACTTATAAGTTTCTATCATGTCCCACCTCTCCCTCCTTTCCTCAAGGGTATACATATTAAGCTCCTTTAGTCACTCCTCGTATGGTTTCTCTTGCAGACCCTGCACCATTTTAGTTGCCCTCCTCTGTACTGCCTCTATCCTGTCTATGTCCTTGCGGAGATGGGATCTCCAGAACTGGACGCAGTACTCCAGATGGGGTCTCACCAACTGTCTGTACATAGGGATAACAACTTCCTGTTTTCTGCTGGTGATACCTCTCCCTATACATCCCAGTATCCCCCAGCCCTCCTTACTGCCTTCTCACATTGTTTGCTAACCTTAAGGTCATCTATCTACTGAAATTTTTTTACCAGGTAAGTATACAGAGAAACACAATTATCTCATTTACAGCTACAGCCTGGGGAAGGTGAAATAGGGGCACAAGTAAGTAGCGAGAGAGAATAGTTCTACAGACAGGCAATATACAGGGTTACTTACAGCAACAGATACAAGCAATAATTAGTTTTTTGTATGCTAATTTTTGTAATAACCTGTAATCGATCAAATAAACTACCACCACTACAAGCAACATTAATCAATAGTTCTACAGACAGGCACTATGCAAAATTACACTAACACAGATACAAGCAAAATTAATCAATAGTTAAACTGACAAGGTTTTTTGCACACACCAACCCAATAGAAGGGTTGCAAGAGTGTATTACAGCCTTTGAGGAAGGACTGCCAGGTCCGAAACATGAAAGGCTTATGCATGTCTAGGTTTGAATAAATGTTGTGAGTATAATATGTCTTGCTCTGGCGTCCTTTTTGTCAGGTTGGGTGTGTGCAGGACTCTTTGTCAGTTTTACTGTTCTGTTGGGTTCCTTTGCATCACATCTGAGTGCACATTCCATGGTAGCCATTAATCAATAGTTCTACAGACAGGCACTATATGAAAGTACACAATAACAGACACAAGCAACAATAATCAACAGTTCTACAGACAGGCGCTATATGAAAATACACAATAACAGACACAAGCAACTATAATCAACAGTTCTACAGACAGGCGCTATTCGAAAGTACACAATAACAGACACAAGTAACAATAATCAACAGTTCTACAGACAGGTGCTATATGAAAATACACAATCACAGACACAAGCAACGATAATCAACAGTTCTACAGACAGGCGCTATATGAAAGTACACAATAACAGACACAAGCAACAATAATCAACAGTTCTACAGACAGGCGCTATACGAAAGTACACAAAAACAGATGCAAGCAACAATAATCAACAGTTCTACAGACAGGCACTATACGAAAGTACACAATGACAGACACAAGCAACAATAATCAACAGTTCTACAGACAGGTAATATATAGGGTTACACACAATAACAGATATGAGCAGCAAAAATGTACAGTATGAACAGCATTTACAAGTTTAATCAATGAACATGTTCGCTATAGCACAGCCAAACTTGAGTCAACACTGTTCAAAACTGTCTCTTCATGACTCAGGATATCACATTGGCAAAGAATCCAATCGGAGGGACTCCAGATATAAAACTTTCTAAATCTGAGGTTTGTGGAAGGAAGCAAAGGCGGAAGAGTTTATGTCCACCAATGTTTGTAGAGGTCCTATATAAAAAGCCCTGACAGACTGCTCAGGTGGTGAGCAAGTGGAGGGCGAAGGTGAAGAACATATTAAGCCTTTGGCATCATCATATCACTATAGGGCTGCGGTGACAGGTTTGGATGACTTTCAAGGCTTTAGAGGCTCTCCAGATAGACTATAACAATTTAGTAGTCATTGTAAAAGAATTTATAGTTAGGTAGGCTAAAACACTTAGGCACTGGATGAGACCCATTTACAAGGTTGTCCTGACAAGCAAGCACAGCATTACAAGTTATCATATTGCAATACCTGGGGCAGAGTGCAAAATAGGAGGGGTTGTACTGATGGCCAGCAAGCAGGAAAGAGACCTGGAAGTAATCATATCTGGTGATCTAAAGGTGGCCGGGAAGTGGAACAAGGCAGTTGGGAGGGCTAGTGGGATACAGAGGTACATTGGGAGGGGTATCACCAGCAGAAAGAGTGATTATAGGTTTGACTCTGTATAGATCACTGGTAAGGACACCCCCCTTCCTGAGTACTGTGTCCAGTTCCAGAGACCACATTTCTGAAAGGACATATATAGGGTGGAGGTGGTTCAGAGGAGGGCAACTAAAATGATGCAGGGTCTGCACCAGAAGCTCTATGAGGAGAGCCTCAAGGACCTAAATATGATGCAAGGAAGTACTTCTTCACAGAAGGAGTGGTGCATTCCTGGAATAGTTTTCTAGGGGAGGTGGCAGGGGTGAAAACAGTGATAGGGTTCAAGAATTCATGGGATAGGCATAAGGAAATCTTAAGTAAAGGGAAGGGGGTGGGAGAATGGGCAGGAGATTATGCAGGATCTGTAGTGATACTGCAGTCAGAGAAAAATATGCTGACTGGGTGGGCCAAGCAGTCCTTATTTGCCATCAAATTCTCTGTTTTTATGTTTCAATGGACGTAATACACAAAAATACAGACACTTGTCTTAAGTATCTACATGATTAAACCTTACTTAATAGACATTCTAAATACCATTGAGTCATACTAGAGAAGGGATTGGGGGTATATGATAGAAGCTTTAAAATACTTGAGGGGGATAAACAAATCTGGAACAGAGGGGTTGTTCAAACTGAGGAAGCAAAGGGACATGGGGGCACGGGCTAAGACTGGAGGGTGGCAGATTCAGGAGGGAGATGAGGAGGCATTATTTCACTGAGGGGGTGGTGTCAAAATGGACCGCTCTACCAGAGGAGGTGATGGCATGCATGATGGTGGGCAGTTTCAAAAAAGCATGGGACAGGGCAAGGGGGGGTGCTGGGTAAACACCACTGAGCAGTTTCCGAGGGTGAGGAGGAATGGGGTGAGGTAGCTGCAGTATAGGGGTGCTAGCTGCACATTCAAGCAGATTTGATGGACCGTGAGGCCTGTTTCTGCTGGCAAGTTTCATATGTTTGTATACTATAGTTATTCAGTCAGTAAACCCCATTAAAACTGTGGCAAGGCCTTGAGCAATTTGAATCACCCCCACCTGCTGCACCCCCCAACTTTGTCATCCCCTGACTTGCATCCCCTACCCCTTCTCCCCTGACTTGCATCCCCCACCCCCAGAGTACAGAGCCCCACTCCTTCATAGTGTTGTGTGCTTTTTGTTGTTCCTTGTGTGGTGGGCCATGCAGAGTGGTGTGGTTGACTGAGCGCTGTATGTTTCGGTCACTGTTTTGTGGTGCTGCTGTCTTTACTGACACACTTTTTCTTGCACTGTTTTCCACGGCACTGTTATTCCCATGTGCTCTTGATCTAGTTCCACCCTTAATGTACCCCTTATCATTTTAAATGTCATAACTGCATTTTGTTTCTCCCATCTTAACCCAAATCCCTATACATTAACAAGTATTTGTCAATGCTGAATGTTTGCTTGCTGGTATTGGCATTGGTAGTGCAGGAGTTAGAGAGATGCATAATAGGAATGGCAGTAAAGTATTAAAGTAATGCCAACCTCCACCCCCACCCTGCAGAGACTGACAGGCATTTGGGGGGTGCCTTTGGGTCAACGGCCATAACACTCATACCATTCCACCTCACTCCACCCTGCAGACGCTGAGAGGTGTTGTGGTGTGCCTTGGGGTCTTAAGCCCATATGTGCACCCGATTGCATAAGGAAATAAGCTGAGATGGGTGCAGTAGAGGATAATGGGCTGAACATTAGGGCTGAAGACCCCAAGACACATCTCAATGCCTGTCAGTGGCTGCAGGGTGGGGGTGGAATGGCATGAGTATTATGGCCGACGACCTCAAATCACATCCCGACACCTATCAGTGTCTACAGGGTGGGGAATTATGGTTGGAAACCCTAATGCCCCAGGTGTTTGTTGGTATTTTTGCTCCAAATCTTCAGCATGGGCTGTTTGGGACCCCACCTCATGAACAGTGGCAGTGTTATTTCATTACTCAATCCCAAAAGGTGATTTTGCACAGCAACTGTGGCGTTTGGTGCCACAGGTGCGAAAACACATTTTGGGTAGGATGTGAAAAATGATGGCTGTACTGTTCATGAGAAGGTGTGAAAAAATGGCAATGTTGAAAATCTGGAGTGAAAATATGAAAAGTTGGCAAAGTTACGAGCATGCATAGAAACTGCAAAATGCACACCTGTAACACCATCATGTCTTGGAATTTTTTTCACCAGATTTTCAGCATGGGCATTTTGGGACCTCCTCTCATGAACAGTGCCACTGTGATTTTGTTAATCTGTCCCAAAAGTTGATTTCCCACAGGGACCGCACTATTCTATGCCATAGGTGCGAAAAAATGTTTTGGACAGGATGTCAAAAATGACGGCTGTACTGTTCATAAGGTGGTGTGAAAAAATGGCAATGTTGAAAATCTGGAGTGAAAATACTAAAAATTTGCAAAGTTACGAGCGTGCGTAGAAACTGTGCAATGCACACTCATAACGCAGTCATTTTTTGTAAATGTTTTCACAAATTTAGCAACATGGGCTTTTTGGGACTCCACCTCATGAACAGTGGCACTGTCATTTCATTAATCGATCCCGAAAGGTGATTCCATGCAGCAACTGCAAAATTACCTTTTGGAACCAAATAATCAAATGACAGTGACAATGCTCACGAAGTGGGATCCCAAGAACCCCATGTTGAAAATGTGGGGCCAAAATTCTTAAAAATGGCTGAGATATCAACCAAAGTTGAACCCCCCATTGACTACCATTATACAGCTTACCATCAGACCTCATGCTGTAGCGAT
This sequence comes from Neoceratodus forsteri, assembly GCA_016271365.2. Taxonomy (NCBI): domain Eukaryota; kingdom Metazoa; phylum Chordata; order Ceratodontiformes; family Ceratodontidae; genus Neoceratodus; species Neoceratodus forsteri. The sequence continues at coordinate 1,150,863,757 of CM057451.1, read as the reverse complement.
AGGATGCCTTGTCACAGTGGAATGTTTCCATCATATAGTGCTGTCATGTCTGCTAAAAGTTCAAATAACATCTCCAGTGGTACTGTGCTCCCTGGCAAATGGTGTTGGGTGGGAGTAGGTGTGTCCTGTTATGTGTTATCTCTGTTTTAGGTGAGAGAAGAGTTAATAGAAGGAAGAACAGAATTTACATGAAGTGGCATCAGTCACTCCTACACTTTCCATTCTTTCCTTCACTTCCATAATGAACACAAACCATGCTAGGTTCTTTCTTTCCATTTTGAAAGTTCTGGTTTTATAAACATGTGATACCCCTCATAAAGTAGGAAATTAAGGAATAAACATTGAGGCCACTTATAAATATTCTTCTTTATCTTTCTGTAAGCCCTATCAGAAAAAAAATGTCTTTCAAAAAATCCTTTTAGACCCTTATTAAAGTTCCAGGCATACACCTAGGGAAGAATATATGGAAATGTCTAAGAAGCCTCTGCTGCCTCTCCCTCCTGTTAATGATCCCCGGGGCTCCCCCTAGATAAATATATTTAAATCCCAGGTCCATCTTTTTAAGAGTGTACACAAAGTTAAACACTTCTGATGATACACAGAAAACAAGTCTACGAAAAAGGACATGTTTTATGCTTCTCTGTTCCTTCACTTTTTCTTCTTCCATGATAATGCCCTTTCTAAGTATATTACATGAGCTAGAATGTAAGGAAAAGTTTTTTCTGAGTGTAGTGTAACACACTAGAATGTTAATTAATGCTTCCTTTAGGGGAATTTAAAATGAAATGCAAGAAGAAAGAATTATAGAAAAGTAAGGGAACTTTTAATGTGTTCGTCTAGGTATTTATGTCCTGTTAGCACCTGAATGATGTTTTAATTGTATTTTGGGTGTTAAATGTAGATATTTTGATATGCACTACTAGCACTTTAAATTTAAACATGTGACCTAAGTCCATTGGGGCTACCTAAGGGAACTGTGCACCAGATGGCACAATCTTCGTAAAAGCCAAGGGTTTGGTGAAACATTAGAAAGCTTTGCTGCTGTATACAGAGCCTAAGCCTGAACAGGCTATGCACCACTGTGATAAGAAAAATAATGTTGTATTTCAGCTGGTCTACCTAGGGGGGAATGAAAGTAAAAATATAGAGGGAGACTGAAATCCTGTGATCTTATTCAATGGAGAATTCTAACAACTGTGACCCTTTGCAGCTCTACAGCACATATTTTCAGCTTGTCTGATACTTAACACATAGAAACATAGAATTGGATGGCAGATAAGGACCGCTTGCCCACCCAGTCTGCCCATTTCCCTACCTAATGGATAAGCTGCAGATCCTAATTAACCAGCAGCCTACTTCTTCCTACCCCAACAAATACACAAACACACACACACAGAAATGTACACAGGAAATGGAGCGATTCTGCAGGACATGCATTCTCTTGCATTCTGTAACCTGTGGTCAGAATTGACATAAAATGGATTTAATGCAGTGCAAAAACCAGATGGTGCAGCCTGGTGTACATGATGGTAATGTAGCTTTATAGGAAAATTGGGAAGTTTGGGTGGTCCCGTGGTCAGAGCACAATGCTGTGAATCATGATTTCCTAGATCTGAATCCCACCATAGCCAGTGACTCACTGTGTGAACCTGGGCAAGTTAATTTACCAGGCAGTTCTTTAGCCATTTCCAGATGTATCTCACCTCGCCAACTCAGGAAGAAATGGGTGTAAAACATAGAGAGAGAGATTGAAATCCTGTGATCTTATGCAACAGTGAATCTCAACAACTGTGACCCTACACAGCATGGCAGTACTTATTTTGGGCTTGTCTCATAATTTTAATGTAGACACACACACGCACACACACGTATATGAAGCCATCCTGGGGCCCTGCATTCTCTAGCATTAGCATTCTGTGACTTGTAATCAGATTTCTTCTAAAATAGATTTAATATGATGTGTAGTCCAGGTGTGGCACCGTGGCGTGCACAGTAGCTTCATAAGAGAGAATTTGTTAGGGAAGGCTGCTTCTCTATATCTGGTGCAGTGTGCATTTAAATTAACCAGATAATGGCTCTATTTGCACAGATTAGCATAATCCCATTTCATGATCAGTTGTAAAGATTTATTATACCATTACGTAAACATTAAATGTATTCACAAATGTGAAATTTTCTGGGTAGCTAGAGTTTGGCCCAAAGATCATTCTTTGCTATTGTATGAGGCTTAACTGACAACTCTGAAGATTTTTAATTAATAAAAATGTTTTCCATTTTCACACATGTGCAGCTAATTTTTTTCTGTCGTTTTTCATAATTTGTTTGTCGTGACAATGATGCTTTCCATTTTTGAGAGGTAAAAATCCATTTTCATGAAGTAACACTCCCATGTTTGTCCATTTTAGCAGTCACAAAATTAAGTAAAATAAGGGAAAACAGTGACATTTTAAGTGTCTGTTTCAATGTACTGTAATCACGGGGTAGGTAATCATTAATCACATGCAACAGGGGTAATTACATTGTAGTTACATGTCTGTTGCATTAAGTAAATTGTAGTTGCAATGCAGTTACAGTGTAGTTATGCTGCAAGTACAGTGTCATTAAGGAAACAAAGTAAAGTGGTACTGGGAAAACTTTGGGCAACAGAACCAAAAAAATGCTTAGAGCTGTGGTCTTAAACTTGTAGTCAATCTTAACATTAACATCTTCCAGCTCTTTTGCAGGCAAAGCAAGGAAGTGTATGGGTTGCTATCAGAGAGAGTGAAATGCTTGCAACATGATTAAGAGCATTGAATAAAGGAAACTTAAGTTACAAACTACACAGTTTCTACTTAAATAATATATAGTGGTACCAAAATTTGGGAAAAGTAGAAAGAATTTAATAATTTTTATATTCTAAAACTATCAGGTAATTTTAGGATACAGTCTGTCAATATACTATCCATATATATATATATATATATATATATATATATATATATGAATATATATACACTGTATATATATATCCGATAATATGTGTTTGCTGTTTTTTAGCTGTGCTGCAATTTAACATGCATGTATAGTCACAAAGCTGCTTAATATAGTATTGAGTCATATAGTATCAACACATACTATGGAAACTGTTTTGTAAGAATCTGGAGTGGCACTTGTTTCAAGTGGCAGTACAGTGCAATACACCATGGTGCAGATACTACAAACCTGCTTTAAAGCTGCAGATTCCAACTTTAGTATTGACACCATGGTTCCAAATATGACAAAACTGTTGCACAACTCCAGATTTCAACTCAAGCTTTGACATCATGCTCCAGTTATTACAAAACTGATTCCCAGCTGTAGATTCCAAATGAAGTGTGACAGCACAGCACCAAATATTACAGAACTGATGCATAACTCCAGATTCCGACTCCAGAGTACACACCACGGCTCCAGAAATTACAAAACAGATGCTCAGCTGTAGTTTCCAACTGAAGCTTGACAGCACAGCACCAAATATTACAGAACTGATGCATAACTCCAGATTCCAACTCCAGCTTTCACAGCATGGCTCCAGATATTACAAAACAGATGCATGACTACAGATGCTCAAGCTTTGACAACATAGTACCAGATAGTGCAAAACTGGCACGGCTCCAGATTCTGACTCACAATTTAACACTGAGGTATAGAATATCACAAAACTGATGTAGGGCTTCAAATTATGACACAAGTTTCTGCACCATGGTACTAGATATCACAAGAATGACACAGGGCTCTGGATTCTGATTCCAGCTTTGACAGAATGGCACAAGATACTGACACAGGGCTCCAGAATCCAACTCAAGATTTACATCACGGCACTCACTATCACACAACTGACACAGGACTGTGGATTCTGACTGAAGTTCTAACACTGTGTAGCAAAATATTACAAAACCGACACAGGGCTCAAGATTCAGATGCACACTTTACCATAGGGTACTGGCTTCCAGTGCAGCTTTTGATATAAGGCTTCAGATTTTGATGCATGCTTCAACACAGAGCTCCAGATTTGGAAGCAAGTTTCTTCACCATATGGCCAATTATTAAAAAAACTGACATAGGGCATTGGGTTCCTAAGTAATCTGTAACACAGGGCTCTAGATTCTGTTAGAGTCAGAGGTGGTGTCATTGTCTCAAAGGATTTTACAAAGGCATTTGTTCGGCTTTACGGATGGTAGAACATTCCTCAAAAGTGATCACTGTTTTTAGATGTGTTACATTTATATCTGCAACCAGGAACACAGCACAACCATGGCAAAAAAATATATCATTTTTTTTTTGGTAGTTTGTCTTTTCTGCGCCTGCCTGACTGGCCCCTTCTACCAGTCACTCAAGTGGTAGTGGTGATACCTCTCCTTAAGAATTCTTCTCTTGACCTGACTGTCTTGCTAGCTACAGACCTGTCTCAAACCTTCCTTTGTGGGTAAGGTTATTGAGAAAGTGGTCACGCTGCAACTGGAGGATCATCTCACCATCCATGATTTCTATGATCCTCTCCAGTCTGGATTTAGGAAGAGGCATAGTACTGAGACAGCACTGGTTTGGGTACATAATGATCCCCTGATAGCGAGAGATTGGAAGAGCCATTCTATCTTGGTCCCTTGATCTTTCTGTGGCATTTGACAACATGGACCATGGTGTGATTGGAGTGCCTGCGGTTGATCTGTGGAGTGCTGGGAACAGTCCTCAGGTGGTTCTATTCTTTCCCCATGGATAGGACTCAGAGAGTGGCATTGGGAATTTATTCATCAACTCCAGTCCCCCTGTCTTGTGGGGTGCCACAGGGCTCTGTTTTGTCACCCATGTTGTTTGCGGTGTGTATGTTGCCATTGGGAGACATTATAAGGTGGTACGGTATGAGTTTTCACTGTTATGCAGATGATATTCAGCTATATATGTCCTTTGTCCCTGGAGCTGGCTCGACTTTTAACAACTACCTCTCCGAGATTGAAGACTGGATGTGTGCCTGAGGTTAAACCCTGACAAGACTCAGGTGTTGGTTGTGGATCCTAGTCATCAGGTAGAGGGGCTCTCAGTTGACCAGCCTTCTGGGCTTTGGCTCGGAGGCAGCCAGTTGGTGACCTCTGACTGGGTGCGAAATCTGGGTGTTATGTTTGACGATGGGTTGACACTTGAATCTCAGGTGTCACCCGTCATCAAGACCTCATTTTACCATTTGAGGAATATCATCCAGATTAAACACCTAGTCCTGCCTGATGACCTTCCGACATTGATCCATGCCTTTGTGACCTCCCACCTTGACTATTGTAAGGCCCTGTAGCTAAGGCTACCGGGAGGGGGAAGGGGATTGATATCTGCTGCTTGCAGCTGGTGAAGAATGCAGCTGCCAGGCTGTTGTCTGGTTTATCTAGATCCTGCAATGTCATGCCTGTGCTTTGTGGCCTGCATTGGCTGCCTGTTCAGTGGTAGATCACCTTCAAGGTCTGTCTACTGACCTATAATGCCCAACACAAACAGGGTCCACATTATCTACAAGATCTTCTTCACCCTTACCGTCCCTCCACTCTGCCCATTGAGGTTGCTGGGGTTGTAGGAGTTCGATTGAAGCCTCGGGTGCTCGAGCATTTGCATTTGTGGCCTGATCTATGGAACTCTCTACCTCATCGGGTAAGAGAGTGCCTGACTGTGGAGAGTTTAAAATCTGTACTAAAGACCCATCTATTTAAACTTGCTTTTCCTGAGTCTTGATAAGTTTTAGCCTACTGTTATGTAATTTAATATGTTTTTAGATGTGATAATTTGAGTCTGTTTTTTATTAGATGTGTCCAAGTACTTTGGTCTTTGGGAAGCACTTTTTTAAAAATAAAAAATTGACTCATTGATGACCCAGGTGTCTTCTAAGACTTACTCATCCATGTCTTCTCCCAGGACTTGCCACCTTCCCCCCTCCGCCAAGGTTCCCCAACCCCTGCCATTGAACACGATCCAGTGCATTGGACAGGGTCTAGATAGCCAGTCGTGGGGCCTTCGGGTGACAGCTGTCATCCCGCCAGCTGGGAGAGTTCTTTTCTTCCCAAAAGATGCAGAAATGTGCAGTGTTGTCCTGATGCACACTGCATGCATACTTCCCATGAAGTTCAGCTGACGCCACCACACTCCACACACTTCTAGCAGCTTTGACTGCCTTCTCCCTAGCCTCTGCTATGGGTCAGGTGCATGCTGGGCTCCATGTCCTCACATGCTCGATCCTCACCCCCCGGTCAACCCTCCAATGTCCTGAGTTCACTTCTGAACCAAAGTTCTTGGCACCATGAGCTGTAGTGCTACTACTGTGCCAGCAGGTCAGTCAGCATTTGGGGTTCTTTGATGTAAAATCAGAAACTGCAATAACGCCTGAGGCATTTCTGGGTGCTTGCAGGTTTTTGAGTGCTTTTATGACACTTCTGGAGAAAAGGCCTTGTGGAGTATACAAAAGCCTACCCTTAGTACACATCATCAAACACAGAGGTACATCCCTGGGTGTTGGTTAACAGCAGACTCATTCTGTTCCAAAAGCACTAAGATGGTCATGCTCACTGTTGCTGGTCCCGGTGCAACTGAAGGGAAGCCCCCTAACTGCCCTTCTGAAAACCCGAACACTCCTCTGCAACCTCTGCTCAAATGGTACTCCCCCTCTTGCTGTTCCTAGGGTATCCACCAACATGGGTAGCAAAGCTTGGTCTGCAGCTGCCCCCTTGCAGTGGAACAAACTACTGGCTGAACTCCGTTCCACTGACACACACACCAGTTTTAAGTCCCACCTTAAAGTCTGGTTCCTGGAAAACTCATCCTGCCGATGCTCCCAGGGGTCTCACACCAACCCACACTATTCAATTCCCCAGCCCAGGGGTTACCCACCCACCTACCCACACTAGTCAACTCTCTTGCCTACACCTGCTATATTGCAATTTTCAAAGTAATATTTGACTTCCTTGCCTGTACGTATTGTATATATATTTTTTTACTGAGTATTCTGTGTACTACTTGCTCACAGGATGATGCAGTCTCACATTGTACACTTTGCCTATGATTTGTTTGTTTGTACCAAGTCTTCTCATGTCTGATATTGAAACCTTGTATTCACTGTTCTCAAATGGACCTATGCATCAAACCTGTATATTGTGCTTACTATTGTTGCTTATATCAAATCTGCTTCATGTGTATTACTTTTACCTTGTACTCCTCTGTCACCCTGCACCATGTGTTATGGCCCGGGTCGTGCCTGAAAATGGTCCCTGGGATCAGTGCACTCACCCGGTTATCAAAGTCATAAATAAATAAATAAATAAATAAAGTGCTTACCTCCTAAAAGAGTCCTAGCCAGTGCTGCTTTTGTCTTTTATGCTCTTTTGGTGAGAATTAAATGAAATGAATTGAATCCTTCCAGTTTGCACAGAAGTTTTTTCCCCCAGCATTTTGGTGTATTGTACTCGTTCTGCAGACTCATTCTGTTCCTGGAAGATATGCATGCATATTGCGTGCAGTGGAGTGCATACTGCATGTTGGCGCAAGAGCATACTGCATGCTGTGGCTGGACACTGCAGGAGCTTATTGCATATTGCCTGCTGTGGGTGCATATTGAGTGCTGTTGACAGGTGCAGGCTGCAGTGAGAGCGCTTATGTTAAGCTTTACTATCCAGCTCATCATCCTGTTTATTTATAGGACCCTTTTATTATGATACTCTCCTCGGCACCTGTAGTGAGCTTCATGAAATAGAATCCAAGGTGTAACCACCCTAATCACAAAGCTCCCAGTCCTCTAACAGAGAGCTCAGTGGGTATTGGGCACTCCACTGGGTAATCATGGTACATAGGTGACAGAACCATATGGTTTGATAGAGGAGGAGGGGAGCCCCTTTACGCACACATAAAAGTTGAATGGCTTCTTCCAAGTGGTCTTTCAAAACCTGCCCTGAATGGACACATACATGTTCAAGTGTATTTCCAATGCAAAATGGGGTCTGGAGTTTAAAGACTTTTGCATTGTGAGACAGAACATAAAAGTACCTGATGCCTTATATAACCCCTTTTCCTCACCCTATAGCAGTACTATAATATACCCTACAGTGGTACTGCTTGTGGACCCTGATGCATCTACCTGCCACAAGGACTGTGTGGAACTCAAGGTGCTGGGCACTAGGAGGATGTGCCTGCAGTTGGAAAATACAAAAAGTTCAGTTTCACTCTAATTCTACCCAGCGCAGCTGCAACTGGCTTCCAGGCAAGGTATAAGAAAAGAAATAAATCTGCGGTATCTGAGTGCCTGTATTGACATTAGTGTTGGAGGGGCAGCCTACAGCATGATAGGAAGGAAGGAAGGAAGGAAGGAAGGAAGGAAGGAAGGAAGGAAGGAAGGAAAGAAGGAAAGAAAGAAAGAAAGAAAGAAAGAAAGAAAGAAAGAAAGAAAGAAAGAAAGAAAACACACCAGGGAATCAAACTGAACGTTGCAGAATGTAAGTGTGCAAACACATACATAATAAGTCTGAAGATCTGTCTCAGAGCATGGGGCAGCAAAAGTCTGGGAGTGATTCAGCAGCACCATGCTACTGATGTGCAAGTTCAATTGGCAAGAGGATAGCTAGGGCAAGTCCTATTGTTGGAATTGGTGGTGACGGTGAACCTGCAGCATCAGTACCCAGTGGCGGATCCAGGAATTGATGGGGAAGAGGTGCATATAGCTATAAAAACCAATCCCCGGGGGTCTGGGGGCATGCTTCTCCAGGAAAGTTTCAAAATGCAAGGTGTGAAATGGTGCATCATGGTGCATTTTAGGCCCAGTTTCAGGAGCAAAGTGTTGGTAGTTTACTCACCTGGTAAAGGTGATTGTGGGGGAATGGCTCTCTGAGGCACTCCACTTACCTGACATCATGGGTTGTGTACACCTGATAGGTTGTCTTGATGCACATGTGACTAGTTTTGAGGACGTCCCCTCTGAGTGTCTCTGGTCACTTCTAGTCAGTTCGATGTTTTCCAAAGCTGTGTCTGAAATGTAAGGAAAGTTATATTGACCCCCAACTGTACCTGGAATAATGGTAATGTACGTCTCTGTAGAGTTATGGAATGTAAAAATTTAATGGATGAAGTAGCTATACATGTCTTATGAGACAGAAATTATGAGATGTTTGTGTCCAATGTTGGTTCCATGTGTCATTGTCACGTTGTACTGTAGGGTGAGGCGTGGAGTGCCTCAGAGAGCCATTCCCCCACAATCACCTTTACCAGGTGAGTAAACTACCATTGTGGGGATGGTCTCTGAGGCACCACTTACCTGACATCATGGGTTATTAAAAGCAGTGATATGAAGTTTAGGTGGGTTAGACGTGGCAATGTCATTGTTTCCTGTGCTTGCCGCTAGGAGTACTGTTCTTGCAAAGTTTGTCTTGTGTTGTTGGGACACGTCCAGTCTTTAATGTCTAGTGAAGGTGTGGATGGTCGATCACGTATTGCAGCGCAAATTTCTTCTGCAGTGGCCATGTTTCTTTCTGCCCATGAGGTGGCAATGGCTCTGGTGGTGTGTGCCTTTAGTGTGGTAGGGACCTGCAAATTGTTAGCCTTATAAGCCTCGGATATTGCTTTTCTGAGGTATCCCGCAATGGCAGCTTTGGAGGCTGCCAGGCCCTGTCTGCGCCCTTGTGTGATAATGAATAGTCTGTCTGATTTGCGGATAGTTTCCGCTCTGGCTAAGTACGTAGAGAGTAAGCGAGTCATGCCTAGTAGGCGAAGCTGTGGATCGGCTTGAATGTCCTCTGGTGGAAGCTGAGCTGGTATTCGATAGATTGGTTAAGGTACTGGGATGTATTTTTGGGCGGAATGGAGATATTGGTCTCATAGATATTCTGTTGGGGTAGAACTGCAGAAAGGGTTCTTTGTGTGATAGCGCTTGTAATTCTCCGACTCGTCTTGCTGATGCTATGGCTGTTAGGAAAACTGTTTTGAGTTGTAGCCAGTTAATGTGGATGGACTCGATTGGTTCGAAAGGTGGCTTTGTCATAGCTGTTAGCACCGATGGTAGATCCCATGGTGCAAGCGTGGGTTTTTGTGTGGGGCGAAGGTTATTGGCTGCCTTTAGGAAGCGGATGACGCCTTGGTGAGAGCCCGCATTGTGCCCTGTATCTGTCCCCGCACTGCGCCGATGGCCACAACTTGTACCCTGAGCAATGAAGGGGAGAGGCCTAGTTGGAGACCTTTCTGTAAAAATAAGAGGATATGTGGAATGGTGCATTTTGCAGTGTTTATTTTGTGGTGTCGACACCATGTGTCAAAAATGTTCCAGTGTCTTAAGTAAGTGGTAAGCGTGGAAGGTTGACGTGAGGAGGCCATGGTCTGAATGACGGAAGGGTGGTATCCCGCTTTCAGCAGTCTCTTCCTTTCAGGAGCCATGCCATCAGTTGCAATTGTCGTAGGTTCGGATGTGTAATCGGTCCTTGTGTGAGAAGGTCCGGTAGTAGTGGGAGTTGCCAGGGATCGGTCAGTGCCATGGAAACGATTGTCGTGAACCATGCTCTTTGTGGCCAGTGAGGTGCCATTAGAATGACTCTGGCCCTGGATAAGCAGATCTTTCGTAGCACTTGAGGAATGAGTGGAATGGGGGGAAAGATGTATGCCACGTGGAAGGACCAGTTTGCTGATAGAGCGTCTACTCCTAGTGCTCTGTGATCCTTGAAGCGGGACCAGTATTTTGGGCATTGGTGATTCTTGTGAGATGCCATGAGGTCTATCTGTATCGGTCCCCATCTGTGGTCGATTTGTTGGAATACTTGTGGGTGAAGTTTCCATTCTCCTGGGTGTATCATCTGGCGACTGAGCCAGTCCAAGTGACATTGAGTTTCCCCGCCAGGTGGATTGCTGATATTGATTTTAAGTTTGTTTGAGCCCAGTTGAGTAGTTTGGATGTTAGTGACATCATAGTCCTGCTTTTGTGCCGCCTTGCTTGTTTATGTAAGCCACCGTGGTTTGATTGTCTGACCTGATTTGCACATGCTTGTGTAGGACATGGTTGGAGAAGTGGTAGTGCCTTGAAAACTGCCTTCAATTCTAGCACGCTGATCATAAGTTTTGAGTCAGCAGCGACCATTGTCCTTGTGCCGTAAGGTGTCCGAAGCACTGCCCCTCAGCCTGAGAGGCTGGGCGCCGCTTCTATGGTGATGTCTGGTGTTATGTCCATCGGAATACCTAGGGTCAGTTTGTGTCTGTTTGTCCACCATTTGATGCTTGCTTTCACTCGGGCGGAGAGTGACACGCCTTGATAGGTCGAGATCGCCTGGCTGACCTTGAGTCAAAAGGAATAGCATGAGGGGCCTTATGTTCATCTTGCCCATGGAACAGTGTCTATAGTGGAGGACATGAGACCTAGCATTTGAGAAATGTTCCATAGTGTCGTTTGTTTTGCGGATCGCAGTCTGTGTGCAGTTGATAGTATTGTGTTGATTCTGGAGAGGGAAGGAGTAACTATTCCTTTTTCTGTGTCTATGAGAGTGCCTAGGTGTTCTAATCTGTGGGTGGGGGACAGTTGACTTTTCTTGTCGTTGATTATCCAGCCGTGGGTTTCCAGGCATTGTACCACCTGTTGTGTCTCCTTAAGGATTGTTGTGGTGATCGTGGTCCCGCGAGCCAGTCGCCCGCACGGAATGACGTGTATTCCTGTTGTCGTGAGGTGTGCGCTAGCACCACTGATACCTTGTGAATACTCTCGGCGCGGATGCTAGCCGAATGGCAGGACCTTGTACTGATAGTGTTGACCGAGAATGCAGAAGCGTAGGAATCTGCAGGTGGGTCGATGGGAACATGCAGGTAAGCATCTTTTAAGTCTATGGAAGTGAGGAAGTCTCCCTGACGGAGTGCTTTGAGTGTGGATTTGGTTGTTTCCATCTTGAACGGTATGTATCGTACTGACTTGTTGACGTGTTTGAGATCCAGTACTGGTCGGAACCCCCCTGTCTTTTTTGGCACCAAGAAAAATAGGGAGTATATGCCGGTACCTTGTTCGTGCCTTGGGACTGGTGTAATGGCATTGTTGTCTCGTAATTCTTGAATAGCTGTAGTAATCTGAGCTGTTGTGTATGATTGTTTTGAAGAGGGGATTGAGCATTCTGCGGCTCTTCTGGGATAGTTGTGAATTGTATTGCATAGCCCAGTCGACATTCTAGTACCCATTTGTCCGTGGTGGTGTGTACCCATTGTTCTAGGAACAGTGACAGTCTTGCTCCCATGGAATTTTTCAGAGATCTGAGGTGTGTAGTCAAGCTTTGAAATTGTTGCGGCGATGGTAGTTACCTCCTCTTTGTGTGGTGCCCTGCTCTGTATCGTTGTATTGGTATGGAGTGAGTAGTTGTGGCGAAGAGTGCCGCGAAATGTAGGTGGCGCGCTCTCTTGTCGCGAAGGACATTTGTCGGCCTCTGGGACGTGATGGAAGGTAACTGTATCATGTTTGTTCTCTGGCAAGTAATCTGTCATTCCTTCTTTACCCTTGAGATACTTCTAGGGCCTGGCCGAATATCATGTTGCCTGTAAAGGGAGTCTGTGTAGCGAGCTTTGGATTCCTTATCGAGGCCCCATAGTTTCATCCAGAGGGATCTACGGGCTCTATTAGTATAGCTGCTGATCTAGCATTTATTTTCAGTGAGTCGACGCCATGTCCGCTAGGTATTTTGTTGAAAGTATGGCATTGTCTAAGAGGGTGGATTGGTGTGACTTTGGGGTATGGTCTTCTGTATTTCCTGGAGCCAGGTGAATTGGGCCCTAGTCGCAGAGATAGCTGTGGCTGCGTCTGCTTCCCAAGCCTGCTAACGGCTGTCTTCTTTAGGTTTTCCTCTAGTTTTCTGTCAATTGGGTCTTTAAACCTGATGTGGACTCAGTGGGAGTACCGCTTTCTGTTTAGTGCCGCAATTTGAGGGTCCACGGCAGGAGGTGTGCACCAGAATGCTAGCTTATCCTCTTGCAGTGGGTACATTCTGTCCCAGGATTTCCTTTCAGGAATTCTTGCTGGTTCAGAGGAAGACCATTCTTTTAGAACGATCTCGTCTATTGCTTCACAGACTGGGAAAGTATCAACAAGTTTTGCTGTAGGTTGCAGGGAAGGTAGTAGTTTGGACGTGGGTGTTGGAGTCACCGTCTCAAACCCCACTGTTTCCATAATGTGGCGGACCAGTGTCGGGATTTGGTCTGGGAAGCACCACATTGCTGTGAGAGTTTGTGGGTCTTGTTCTAGACTGCCGTCATCCGTATCGGAGGAGTCACTGGAGTCTACCTGTGGGTTTGGCAGGGAGTGTTCATTGTCGTGTGTATGTCTGTGTGTCGTCTTAGTTGGAGGTGGTTGTATAGGTTGATGTTTAGAGAGTTCCATCAGCTTTTGTAGCATTGCTGTTAAGACTTCTTGTTGTGCTTGCATTAGTTGGTTATTTTGTAGGAGTGCTTTAGTGGTGTCCATCTGTTGTGTGTTTTCCTGACTAGTGGACGGTGGTGAACATTCATCATCTGTGCCATGTGTCTCAGTGTGCGTAGTGGAATCTTCGATGCAGGATGCGCAGAGTCTGCCTGAGTGTTGATGTGACAGTGGTCATTGCATTGTTTGCAGCTTTTTGTTCTGGGCATGGTCACCTGATAATGTACAGAAAGGAGATGCTTAGTGCGTTGGCTCAGGTGATTAATATATAAAACAAGTATAAAAAAGTGTACTGCACTGTGCTGTCAATAGGGCAGGTATGAAATGTAATGAGCAGCAGCTTTAAGAGGCATTCAGCAAGTTTGTGGATTTGTATGTTATAAATGACTGGTACTGTATACTGGGAGCACTGTACCTTTAAATGTGTTGGCCTCACTCAATGTGCTTTTGTACTGCCCCTTTATTGTTTAAAATATGACAGGGCTAGTCTCATGCAAAGCGCCCCTAAGCACTGCCCCTTTAAATGGAATTATATGTGGCAGGTGCCTGCTGTACGTTGTAGTAGCGTTTACTTGATAGATGTAGCCAGCGCTACATGTAGGAGCATTTGAGTAGGTAGGCAGAGTAAGCAGGCGTGGTGGTCGTCGCGAGACTTGCCTCGAAGTCTTGTGAGCACTCCCAATGCAAAGCTCGCGAGCGTTGTGTTGGACGTCGCGAGACTTGCGTCGAAGTCTCGTGAGCGTTCTCTGTGCAAGTCTTGCAAGCGTTTGCAGAGCCAATCGGAAAGTGCTCTGTACAAGGCAGGCGAGCAGAAGCAGGAAGAGAGCTAGAGTAAAGCAAGGGCGTGGGCCGGATTTGGGGCCATAAATTAACATGATGGGATCGCCATGATGGGCTGCCTGCGGTGCGTGGAAGTCCATAATCATATAGGAAGATGGAAACTTGCAGGTTGGTGCGGTTTATATGCGAGGGCAAGCAAATTAACAGTGGGTAATAGGGAGTGTCTGAGGCCGCTGCAATAGGGGTAATCAGAGCACTGTGGTCGGACTGCTGGTTTGTAGTGTATGCAATAAATTTAGCAGTGGATAATATGGAGTGTCTGAGACCGCTGCATGAGGTGTAATCAGAGCACTGTGGTCGGACTGCTGTTTAGTAGTGGAGTTCTTGAGCCACAAATATCTGCCTTGTTAGTAGCGTATGTATCAGCAGTGATATAATCAGCGTCTGGGACCGCTAATTAGGGGAACCCAGAGCACTATAAGCGCAGTAAATGGACAGAAGCTGGAGTGTGGGGGTGTGTATATGGGCCCTGTATCTGTGAATAGAAGCATTTGCAGTTGTTTAAAAGAAGACATAATACATTGAATCCTTGCCTGTCTCGCTAGTAAGGTATAGTGAAGCTGGTATTTGAACCGACGGATCAAAGCAACGCAGAACAAGCTGTGCTATCTACAGGCTAATTTTAGTAGGTACATAAATAATTAAAAAGCTGTTCGCCTACCTTATAACGAGTTGCTTAGTTGTTGTATGATCTGGAGCTCTGGAAAGTGCGACTACCTATGTAAGATGCACAAATTGAACTGACTAGAAGTGACCAGAGACACTCAGAGGGGACGTCCTCAAAACTAGTCACATGTGCATCAAGACAACCTATCAGGTGTACACAACCCATGATGCCAGGTAAGTGGAGTGCCTCAGAGACCATACCCCACAATGACTATCCCCTTCCAAAAATCCCCTTGTTCCCTCTCCATCACAAAGCAGCATGAACTGGAGAGCTGCTAATAGGGGCTGTGCTTACTGACTGAAATTATAGATTGTCAGCAATGCCAAGGGACTTGCACGCTTATCAACGTCATTAGAATTTTTACTTACACCTGAGAAACAGTTGGCACATTGCTTTGCATGTTTGACATGCAGAGAATACATGAGAAGTAAAGCAAAGTTGGGAAAACTTTCTATAATATTGTATATGGATTGTCACTTTTCCTCATTGATATTGTGACATTCAGGAGTCACAATACCATTGGGGCCAAGTCACCATGAGTATTTGTGACTAGATGGTGAAGCCTGTTACTACAGGGACTGTTGCTTAAAAATGAACAGATATAAACTTGCCTGGTGGTACAGTGATAACATTACCGCATGCCACAGTGACGATCGGCATTCAGGAGACAGCTCTGGTTGGTTGGGGAGAGGACTGAGCATCCATGCAGTGCATCTCCTCTTCTGGGCTTCTCAGAAGTGTAACAGTGGCAAGTTCCCAAGTGGCCTCTGAAAATAGCTACTTGTGCCTAGTGGGCTTTACTCAGTTAACAAAGACCAATTAAAAAATAAATAAAAGTGCCGCTTGCTATGCCAGCAACTGAGGTTTGAGTCAAATCACCATTATATACTGGTGGGAGGAAGATCAAACACCACTGAGGATTCTCTTCTCCTCCAGGGAGGAAGGGCTGTGTCTCTTGCTGTATGACTGTATACTGCTATACCAAAGTAGCTGCACAGCTGGAAGGCCTGTGAAAAATGCAGTTGACCCTGGAATTGAGTCTCCAGAGGATGTGAAGAAAACAAGAAAAGATGGGGTCTTGTGGCCAATAATGCTGCATCTTACATCTTGTTCACCAGTTTCTGAAGAGAGCTCTAAAGTGCGCATACATTTCTTTTGAGACTGCCATCTCCCCTTCTCTGTCACTACACCCCCTTGGCAAGGGGACATAGAGATGGAAAATGGGAGATGACAGTCTCAAAAGAAATGTATGTGCAGTTTAGAGCTCTCTTCAGAAATTTGGCTGGCTATTCTGACACTGTGGCTGCCTGGGCTTTCACAAGAGGCAGTTCTCTCCTCCCAAGAGGAAGTTATCTCCAAGAGGAAGCTATCTCCTCCCAGCATTGGAATAAGTAAATGCACACAGGGCAGCAAAGCATACTTCCCTGCAGAAAATCAACAGGATGTGCAGGTTTGCCCTTGCTGTGACAGCAGCATCCACCATTGCCATCAGTATTCTGACATTTTTATTTATTTTTTGCAGTTGTATGGCTCCCACGGCTTTTGGAGGAGGCCTTGTACCCCTTCCTACTCCATCCGCCTGGGCTATTCCAAGCTGCCCCTACCCCAGCTTCATTATGCTCGGGGACTGGGGGTGTATGTGATTTTCTCTCCATGTTCTCCCCCTTAACCCCTGAGGATGCCGGCATGAAGGACGAATGTCCAGGCAGATGATGTGTTGACACATATCGTCACCAAGACCCCAGAGTGTCCTCCACTCCCTGACTCTGGAGAGCCACCATTGCCCCTGTGAGCCCATGATTCCACCAGCCCCCAGGAATGTAGGGGTGTGAGAGACACCCCCCAGTACCCCACCCCTGGAGGAGGAAAGCATCTGTTGGGATGCTCAATCCTCCATCCCCCCACCGGTACCTGACAACCCTGAGTCCATTCCCTAACCCAGGTAGCCAGCATAGCACAAGGTGTGGCATCCAGCGCCTCAACCTTCAGCACCACCGGGAAGACCAGTATTCAGACATTTGACTACTATCCCTGGACGCTTACTGCAAACTCACTAAAGCCTTGTTACTGTAAAAATGTTTTTAAGTTTCTAGTCTGACTACCTAATTTGCAGCCCCCTCACTAAAGCATTGAGTAAAGGGGCTGCAAAGGTAGCCAGTCTAGAAACTTCAAACATTTATACAGTACCAAGGCCTAATTACCATGCTGATTCACAGGTTTATGCCACAGGTCAGACATAGACTGCACGTCCCCAGAACCTTTAAACACATACTGTAGGTAGAAAAGCATTTGCTGCTGGTGCTGCCCCAGTTAACTGTGACTCACTTCCTGACAACATACCTCTCAACCTTTTGTCTCTGAAATAAGGGACACTGACACTCAAAATGAGGGACGAGGGGCACTGACTCTCATCATGAGGGACACATCTCCAAACATGAAGATATTTGCTCAGAAACTACTGAAACCGTTACCTTTATGTGTACAAAGCTGCTGTTTATTTAGCATCTTTGAATAGTATTAATTTCTGCTTAAAAGTCCTAATTTATAGCACATTCTCTGGGTGTGCAGCACCTTTTCTATGAGGGGCAAATGAGGGACAGAAAAAAATTCATAATGAGGGACATCCCTCATTTTACCCCTCAAACATTTTGAGGGGTAAAATTATAGATGCCCCTCATAATGAGGGGTACTTACATGCCTGACAATGCAAGTCGAGAGATCTGCTGACCTTCAATCAAATGGGCCATGTGTTCTCCCATCTCAAGGAACAATGCTATTGTCACAAATCCAGCCTCACTTCATCTCTTGAACCTCTCCGCACTTTTGCATCCTGCCTCCCATTCTGTATCCCTCCTCAAACCCCTACCTTATTTATCCAAGCTATCAATCCTTTCTCATGCAACCCTTCTTTCTTAAACTACCTCTGTTACTGCTGCACAAGGGTCACACATGTAAATTGTACATCGTATTATAATAAATGCTTGATCAGTAACTGTAGTGTAACTTACACTACAGAGTTAATGATCAAGCATTTAATAAAATGTGATGTACAATCTACAGTTATGTAACCATACATATGCAGTTACATTTGTGACTCATTTTGTAACAACTTTACTTCTATTGGGTTCCTTCAGGAAACCCTTGGAGGCTTGGTGATTCCCCTAAAATGGTGCTGTCCACATGTGCAAGGTTATTATGTTTGCTTGCACGCATGTGCAAGAAACATAGTGCCATCATCAGAGATTTCGGAGGTGTGTCACCTCCTCCTCCAATTCAGTCACTGTGTTTGCAGGCGCGGCCCTTGTAAGCCAATGCATGCTGGAGCTGTCTATGACAAGCTCCAAAATGCAGTGGCATACAGTTGAAAGGGAGAGCAACGCTTGAGTGAGCAGCGATAAGATATCGGCTGCTCCGCGTGCACCTCCCACACACACAGAGATGCCACCGCAGGCATGTGCACCCGAGCACCACGCACTGTATAGCCGATGGGGTGCCCAATCCCCTTTGCTGTGCTGCGTTCCCCACCTCTCCCCCAAAGCTTCTAAATGCCACGCTGGGTGCCCCACCCCAGCATGGCAAGTAATAATATAGCCAGATGGGGGTGCCCAATCCCCATCGGCTCCACTGTCCTAACCCCCACAGTAGTAAGTGCCACGCTGGGTCCCACCCCAGCGTGGCAAGCGATCCTTGGCCGACAGGAGGTGCCCAATCCCCCATCAGCTGAACGCCCCCAACCATCATTGTGCCATGCTGGGAGCCCACCCTAGCGTAGCAAGCGTCCCATATCGTCCGTTTTTTTTTACCTGTAAAGAAAAAGCGGTCCCACATCAATCTCCCCCCCCTCCCACAACCTGCACCCACCCACTGCACCCAGCCTCCCCACACCCCCCTTCACCCCATGCTTACCTCTGGAGCTCGGCGTGATGATCTTCGGTGGACTGGGAACACGTCTGCACTCTTCAAAGCCAACCGTGAACTGAGGAAATGGCGGTAAACTATATAATGGGCTAGATAAGGGGGTTTCAACTTTGTTGCATATCTCAGGCATTTTTTGGAATTTGTGCACCAAATTTTCAACATGGGGTTTTTGGGACCCCTTCTCATGATTGATGTCACTGTCATGGCGTTATTCAGGCCGAAGGGTGATTTTGCAGTCACTGCGCGAAAATCGCCCTTTTACCTGAATAACGCCATGTTCACTGATCGTTCATGAAGAACTCAAAACCCCATGTTGAAGATAAAATCAAAAAATGACTGTTCTGGCGTCGTTGTGCAGTTCCTACGCAGGCTCGTAAGTTCGTGAATTTTCAATATTTTCACTCCAGATTTTCAAAATTGCCATTTTACCACACCTTCTTATGAGCAGTATAGCTGTCATTTTTCACATCTCACCCAAAATGTGTTTCCGCCCATGTAGCGCACAATGGTGCAGTCGGTGTGCGAATTCAATGTACGGGACAAATTAAGAAAATCACAGTGACACTGTTCATGAGCAGAGGTCTTAAAATGGCTATGTTGAAAATTTGGTGAAAACATTCCTCAAAATGACTGTTTTTCGAGCGTGCGTTGCGCAGTTCCTATGCACGCTCGCAAGGTTGCGAATTTTCAATATTTTCACTCCAGATTTTCAACATTGCCATTTTACCACACCTTCTTATGAGCAGTACAGCTGCCATTTTTCACATCTTACCCAAAACGTGTTTCCGCCCATGTAGCACATAATGGCGCAGTTGGTGTGCGAGATTAATGTACAGGACAAATTAAGAAAATCACAGTGACACTGTTCATGAGGTGAGGTGTTAAAATGGCTATGTTGAAAATTTGGTGAAAAAATTCCAAAAAATGACTGTTTTACGAGCGTGCGTTGTACAGTTCCTATGCACGCTCGTTGGCTCGTGAATTTTCAATATTTTCACTCCAGATTTCCAACATTGCCATTTTGCGACACCTTCTTATGAGTAGTACAGCTGCCATTTTTCACATCTGACCCAAAACATGTTTCCACCCATGTAGCGCACAATGGCGCAGTCGGTGTGCGAAATCAATGTGCGGGATAAATTAATAAACCACAGTGACACTGATCATGAGCAAAAGGTCTTAAAATGGCTATGTTGAAAATTTGCTGAAAAAATTCCAAAAAATTACTGTTTTAGACGTGTGCGTTGTACAGTTCCTATGCACGCTTGTAAGTTTGCGAATTTTCAATATTTTCACTCCAGATTTTCAACATTACCATTTTATTACACTGCCTTATGAACAGTACAGCTGCAATTTTTCATATGTCACCCAAAATGTGTTTTCGCACATGTAGCGCACAATGGTGCTGTTGGTGTGCGAAAGCAATGTTTAGGACAGATTAAGAAAATCACAGTTACACTGTTCATGAGCAGAGGTCTTAAAATGGCTATGTTGAAAATTTGGTGACAAAAGTCCATTAAATGACTGTGATACGAGTGAGCATTGTGCAGTTTCCATGCACCTTCATTACTTCATGATTGTAATATTTTCAGTCCAGATTTTCACCAGTGACATTTTTCAACACTTCCTTATGAACAGTACAGCTGTCATTTTTCACAACATGGTTGAAGTGTGTTTTCACAGTTTCAGCGCAGAAATGCATGGTCGCTGTGGGAAATCATTGTTCAGCACAGATAAAGAAAAACACAGTGACACTGTTCATGATCGGAGGCACCAAAATGCCTGAGCTGACAATCTGCTGTAAAACATCCCCAACCTAATTATATTAATGAGTGTCGTTGCACAGTTTCTATGTATTTTCATTGACTTCACCATTTTTTAATATTTTTAGTACAGATTTGCAACATTGGCATTTTTTACACCTCCCCATGAACAGTACAGTTGTCGTTTTTTACATCCTGTTCGGAATGTTTTTGCACCTGTGGTGCTAAATGCCGTAGTCACTGTGCATAAGCAGCTTTCGGCTAACAAACTGATATTCCCCCTGTTCATGAAGTGGGGTCACAAAACAAACATGTTGAAGATTTGGAGTGAAAATACCAATGAATGCCTGAGGTATTAGGGTTTCCAACTATAACGCCAACCATGTAGAGAATGACAGGCATCAGGGGTGTGACTTGGGATTCTTGCCTGTGATGCTCATACCATTCCACACCCTGCAGCCAGTGAGAGGCATCGAGGTATGCCTTGGACTCTTCGGCCCCAAACTTCACCACATTCTCCTATATAGCATCCATCTCACCATATTTCCTAATGAAATGGGATGCACATAAGGGCCAAAGACCCCAAGGAACACTGTGACACTTGTCAGTGTCTGCAGGGTGGGGTGTGGTGAAATGGCGTGGCCATTATGCCTGACGACCCAAATGCACACCCCAATGCCTGTCACTCTCTGCAGGGTGGTGGTGGGGTTGGCTTCAGTTCAATACTTCACTGCCATTCCTATTACGCAGCTCTGTAACTTCTACAACTACCACTGCCAATGCCAGCAAGCAAACATTCGGCATTGACAAATGCTTGTTTAACTGGTTTGCTATTGCCAAAGCTGTATTCATTTATTTAGATTTAAGATCACAAATAAATGAATACAGCTACTGCAAAAACCAAGAAGCAAAATAACCAGTGACACTGGTAGTCCCATAAGAATCATGTTGTCAACTAATTTATTTGGGATTTAAATTGTGCTGTATCAGCTAGAGGACACAGGCTCACCGTTCTCTACCTGGCTGCAGAAAGCGAGTGGCATGCCGACAGGTTTGGTTCTGTGCACTGCTGGCCCACTTGTGCTTCTTCAGACAAGGTTTTCTAACCATAAGGTGCGCAAAGCAGGTTTTAGTTAGAGAAAAATACAGAAAATTAAAAACAAGAGATCAGACACAGTCGGGCATGCGGCTCGGCAGACTGAACCTTTAAGGAACAGAGTGGGACTGAATTGTTCAACTTACCTGCAGTTGTAGCAGCATTTTTCAGGATCTGGCAACCAGGCAACAGGACTCAGTGCAGGCAGGTAGTCAGGGAAATGGGACGAATGTGGCACTGTGACTTCACATGGAGTGGAACAGGGGTTTAAACAGCAGCTACTGTGGACTGGAGCAGTCCTCAAGCAATCATACATCTCAGGACGACTGCTAGCATGCTGGCGGGAATTACAAAATAAAACACTCCTGATTGATAAGAATTGGTCCAGTCTCCCTCCAGTGTCCACACATGAGTGGAATGCTGGACCAATCCAAGTATCCACTGCACCATAAATTTTGGACTCTATCAGATGGAGCTGAGACCGACTATCACCGGCGCCGACCCCTGCTGCTAGTAGGATACTACTTCTACAGCATGTCAGTGAGCTGGTATGTGTTTTCCCCTGCCTTAAAGTGTCTGTTGCTTATCTTTGATTCGAATGATAGGGGGAAGAGTACAAGACATAACAGCTTCATTTTGCAAGGAAAGCATTTACGGCTAATTAAAGGGTGCCCCCCCCCCACATCAAAGGAGGTAGCGCGTGTGCAAATGCATGAATCCACTACTGGAAGAGCTGCAATCGACCTGCTACCCTGACTGCATGCCTGCACCGAGTCCTGTTGCCTAGTTGCCAAATCCTGAAAAGTGCTGCTACAATGTGGGTAAGTTGAACAAACACTGAGTCGAAGCATCAAATCTATAATAGGGTCACTAGATTCTGATCTTTCTCTGCCTGGTCCCAGTCTCGCTTTCTCGTTCTCTGGGCTGATAGGGAGTTTCCCCTCCGAGATGGGTCCCAGTTCTGATGAAATGACCGCCTACAGGTCCTGTTGCACAGGACAGAGCTTTGGAACTAAGGGAAGGGACATAGGAGGGGAGCTGAGAGCTCGGTCTGCCTGTCAGATCGGTAGCTGAGAAGCGTGGTGACAGCCGGAGAGAGAAGGATACATGATCCTCTGACATTAATGGTACCAGAAAACTGCAGTCCAGAGGAAAGAGGGGGTGGAATAGAGAGAGTGATTAAACAAGACTAGGACACCGGGTGGCTGCAACAATCAGGGACTCCCCACCATTGCAGCATCAGCTTGTCATCTGCACTATTGAGATCCAAAGGAAGGTGGATGGCTGGCGCTGTAATGTCGAGGCGCTCCCTGATTGCCGCGGTCAAATCCTTTCAAGATGGGGGCACACTTGCTGAACTAGTGTCAGCAGCAGTGCGCCACTGCATTCGTTACAGATGGCCAAGCCCCAAAATGCAGTGGTAGCACTGGCCCCCACAGTGCCGCACCTCCACAACCTGCTTCTCTCCTAAGCTGCCATACAATGTTTCTTGTGCATGCACGCAAGCAAATATAAAAATGATGTTTTTCTAAGGAGCCAGTATAGGGTAGTGGGTAAGGGCACTGAGCTGCAAACCTGGAGACCTGGGTTTGAATCCCATCAGCCCCCACTTACATACTATGTGACCCTGAGCAAGTCACTTAACTTCCTTGTGCTCCCAGGTCACACCTGGAACAAGCTTCAGCTTAGTGTGCCTTTCCCGGATAAAAATGTCCCCTTCTTATTTTGATGTAACCCTGGTAATGTATTATACAGTACCACTAATTTATCCATGAGATTTTTATTATCAAACCTTCACACCATGTTGCTGTAATCCAGTACAGGTATGAGGAGCTGGTTTACAAAGGAGTTTCTCATGTCATTAGTTCATTTATTTGTTTAAAACTTTGGCAACCGGGAAAGGCACACTGAGCCAATGCTTGTTGCTAGGTGCAACCGGGGACAAGAACAGAATAGGGTGGGAATATCAGATAATACACACATTTACATTGCTACACAGAGCAGTTACACACAGTTACAAATATTAGCATTATTTCACAGGAAGATAGATCATACTGGCTTGAGAAGCATCATATACTCTGAATAGTAGACTAGGCATAGTTGCAGCTGATCTAATATGAGTAGTGGGGTGTTAGGGCAGGAGCGTGGGCAAGGAGGGGAGAGGGTTAGTAGGCTCTTGAAAGCACAATGAGAATTGGCTTGTTGAAAGGAATGGGGGAGAATATTCCAAATGAAAGGGAGTCAATAAGAGAAGGGAAATTGGCCTGTGGCTGAGCGAGGGTTGTTAAGGGAAAAGGAGTGGGATTCTATGAAGTGTAGAGAATAGGAGGTGGGACAGGCAGGGGCCAGGAGAGAGGAGAGGTAAGATGGGAAGCAGTCAAGCCAGTATTTGGCAATAAGGGAGAGGGAATGGGACTGGTGTTGGTGGAAGAGAGGGGGGCTCGAAAGATAGGTAGAAAGGGAGGAGTGATATGTGCAGTAGGGGGAGTTGGTGGTAAACCTACAGAAGGCATGTAGTAGTGTGTCTTATTTAGGTGGGAGTAGTGCTGTAGACAGTGTCTGCACAGTTGAACACAGGGATGATGGTTTTGATTATCAGTTTGTGGCAAATGGGGGAGGCAGTCCTTGTTGTGGTACATAACTCTGAGCTTAGGATGGAGCTTGGAGAACAGGGATTCAACATGAATGGAGAAGTCGAGTTTATCATCAAGCCATACCCTGAAGTACTTGAATGCCAGCACAGTGTCGAGTGTAGAGCCATCCAGGGTGGTAAATACAGGAGGGGTTTGGAGGCTGGCCAGTTTTTGTCTAGTCCCAAAGATCACAGTGGTGTTTTTTTTTTTCGTATTAACTCTCAGTTGATTGTCCTGGAACCAGTTTAGTACCTTATTGAAACTTACTGGAGGGGTGCTTCTACGGAGGTTGAAGGACCTAAGGTGCAGATGATAGCATTATCAGCATACATATGGAGATTAGAGTATGATCAAACAGAGGGAGGTTGTTGATAAAGAGGGAGAAAAGGACAGGGCTCAGGATGGAGCATTGAGGGACCTCAGAGAGGATGGGGAGGGAGGAGGACAGGGTGGAACTCAGCTGGACAGATTGGCACCTTTCCTGAAGGTAGGAGCTGAACAAATTCACTGGCTGTGCAGCCAGACCAACAGAGTGCAGTTTTTCTAGAAGTGGTTGGGACGCAGAATTAAATGCTTTCACCAGATCGATGAAGATCGTGGCAGTGACGTGCCCTTGATCCATCCCTGTGAGGATGGAGTCAGTGACAAAAGAACTTGTGTCCATTCCTCCCTCCCCAGTGCCTGCTAATGCATGCTAATCCATCTCCTCTTCCCTCCACATTGAAGACTGAGCAGAAGTGCTTGTTTAAAATGTTTTGCCTTTTCTTTATCTTTTTCTGCACAGTCCCCCTTCCCACTCTCCTGAACCTCACTATCCCTCTTCCTGCCTTCTTTTCACTCACGTACCAGAAGAAAGCCTTATCCCCAATTTTTGACCTCCTGGGTGAGCATCTCTTCTGTTTGAGCCTTTGCTTCCCTTACCCTCCTCCCTGCCTCCCTTTGCTTATCTAGATATACCTCCCCATCCCCCTCTGTTTGGGTCTCCTCATGCTTCCTAAAAGCTTTTATAATCTTCCTTACTGCATTAACCACCTCCTTAGAGAATCATAGTAGCCTCTTCTTCCTCTTACCCTTGTTTGTCTCCTTCAAAAACAGCTTGCCATTGCCTTGGTTATTCCATCCTTTATCCTTTTCCATTATGCCTCCAATCCCCCCACTGCTGTACACTGCCCCATTCAAGATATTTCCTAAGACATTCTCATTTTATTAAAATTTACTCTCCTGCCGGCCGGGGAGAGAAGGAGGAAGCGTCCTCTGACAGCTCGCCTTCTCTAGGGGGAGGCTGCATGTCAGTGTCTGCTGACCCCTAGCGGAGGCTGGGGGTTCAGCATGACATCTGGCCCACAACACTTGGGGAGAGACAGTCATTGGCGTAAATCACCAAAAATGGCTCCCTGGCCGGTCAGATGACGGCCCCCCCAGATCCTCATTCCTGGGCTCCCAGACCTCCATCAGCCACCCCAGCAGCACCCAGGGTCATTGAACATAGCCAAATAGGCTCTTACCCTATGAAGGTAAGGGACCCTCCTGACGAAGGGATATGTTGGGGATACCTGGGCTGGCTGCGATGTGGGGCGGAGGGGTCGGGTGCACCGGGGTGGGGTAATTCATGTGGGGGCCCGAAGGGAAGTCCAGTCAGGTGCATGGAGGGAGATAAATACCATAATACAAAAAATAAATCTACTCCCCTGATGTCCAGGACCCTTGTTCTAGTGTGGTTCTTCTCCTGTCCAGTCAATATGCCAAACCACACTGCACGATGGGTTACCTGTACCCATAGGTTACCCACTGTGACATCTGCAATGCTGTCCCTGTTTGTAAGTGCCAGATCCAGCACTGTCCCTTCTCTAGTGGGTTCTGTAACCAGCTTCCAGAGAAATGCCCCTTGCAGGGAATATAGGGTGGCCCTGCTTCTAGTTGTAGCCACTGCCAGAATGTTCCAGCCTACAACCAGCAGATTAAAGTCCCCATAATCAATACCTCCCATATGTTCACCATTCTGTCACTGGCCTCACCCAAAATCCCATCTAACTCCTACCCCTTTGTTGGTGGTCTGTGCATCACCCCCACGCATATGAAGGCTCCATACCCAGTCTCCAAGCCAACCAAAGAACCTCCAGCTTTTCCTTATTCCCATTGTGTTCTTGTAACTCTGTGGCCTTTATATCTTCCCTCACATGCAAAACATTTGTTACAACTGTACAAATTTCCAACCAATATCCCTGCTTTCAGTCGATACCAAAATCCTGGCAAAGGCATTAGCCATCAGATTGATGCCAGTGCTCCCATCAATTATTCACCCCACACAAGCAGGTTTCATGGGGGGGCAAAACAGGGGCAGATAATACTCGCCTTTTACTTAATCTTAAATGGTTTGCTTCCAAAGCCTCCCACCCCCATGGCTGCATTAGCAATTGATTTTGCTAAAGCATTTTACTCTATAGAGTGGGATTATCTACACAAAATTTTAAAGCTATACGGTTTTGGGACATATTTCAAACAATGGGTAAGCACATAGTATCGTTTTCCCATGGCATGTATTCTTATGAATGGTAATATTCCCCCCCTTTCCCTCTCCATTGAGGCACCAGACAAGGTTGCCCCCTCTCCCCTCTTCCCCCTCTTATTCCTGGTGGCCCTAGACCCTCTTATCTGAGTCCTTACTGCCGACTCATTGATACAAGATATCGAAGTTGCTGGTCAAACCTATGTGGCTATGGCATATGCAGATGACCTCCTTCTAACTCTGACCAACCGTAAGCAAGCAATTCCAGAGGTGCTTCAAGTCCTGGGAGATTTTGTGATACTTTCTGGCCTATGGATAAATCAGAAAAAGACTACCCTGGCCCCCTTAAATACTCAATGTACGAGGGACTGTATACAAGGCACCGACCTATCGTGGACTGCCCATGGTTTTGTGCATCTCGGGATTAAAATTCTGACTAAATGGTCAGCTCTTGTGTCTTCCAATTTCTCCTGCTTATACGCGCAACTGTCCACAGAAGTGGAGAGGTAGCGTAAATTATAGCTGCCGCTCCCAGGCAGGGTGTCTGCCATTCGCATGTTGTTCCTCCCTCAGGTTATGTTTCTCTTTAATAATTTACCCATCCCTCTCTCTATCCCAAGTTATTCATGTCGTTGGAAAAGTTAGCTTCCAATTTCATCTGGGACTCTAAGCTACCAGGATGGAGCAAACAAAAAATTAGGGCACACTGGTCTAGAGGTGGCCTTAATATGCCCTGGTTTTTCAGTTACCATCTATCCTGTCTGGCCACTCAAGTGACCAGATGGTTCTTACCCACTAATATGACAGCCCCCCCTTTGGGTTCATCTGGAAGCTGACCTAGTGGGCTACTCAACTCTCTATACTCTCCTAACACCGCACCCAAGAATTACCACAATCTCCCCCATAATCACAAGTACTGCACGTGCATGGAAGCTCCTTATCTCTAAATCTCACACACCGAAACAGGCTTGGTACCCTCTGATACAATATGCCCCATTATGGCACAATAACCTCATCCAGGTTGATGGCGCCACAGTATATTGGCCCTCTTGGCAGTAGTGAGGTATGAGATCGGTCCAAGATCCTGCACCATCTGGCACTAACCACTTGGTTTCCTTTGCTCAGTTGTAGAGTGAATTTGCATTACCAAACAAAGACTTTCGGTGCTATTTACAGATTCGTAGTGCCTTGCTACCTCTTCTCACCAGAAGCACGGATAACATGCTGTGGCAATGGCTAGCTGATCTCCATACCCTCAACACTTCGAAAGGCCTTATGGGTCATTTTTATAGCACATGGAGAGATTCGTAACTGAACACTACTCAGGCAGGTAGACTGAAATGGGGGGAACATCGGGGTTCTTCAATCTCAGAAGAACAATGGAACGCTTACTGTAAGGGCATACACCACACCTACAGGGACACCAATAGCCACTTTTTACAGTTAAAAATCTTACTGTTTTGGTATCATACCCCTGCAATTCTTCATAATTGTGGTTTCCTTAGCCATAGTCACTGCTGGCACTGCTCTCAACATGATGCCCACATTAAGCACATACTTTGGTCATGTCCCTCACTCCCTACCTTCTGGAATATGGTAATTTCTGACCTGTCACAGGTGCTGAACTCCCTGTTTATTCTTACTGCCCTCACAGTACTTTTAGGTGATATAGCCTTGATGGAGAATCTACCCAAACCTTTGCAGCACGAGGTTCTTTCTTCAATTTTGGAAGCTAAATGCCTTCTCGTCATGCATTGGCACCAACCCATTATACCCGCCCGAACTATGTGGCATGCAGCTGTGGCTCATCTATCCTTTTTGAAAGGCTGTCTTCCCTACAAGGAAACAATATGCACTTCTATCAAGCTAAGTGGGGGCCATATCTTCAGTCAGATTTTCTTAAAATCCCTACACTGCCTGCAAACCCCCCTCCTACTTGACTGTAGGTAATTTCCTGTACCACTGGGTGTATCCCACCTATAACTGGGGAAAATTTAACCTAGGGTGTACTCATCTGCCTTTCTGTGTTAACATTGTTTTCTCAAAGTGCTAAGTCGGATACCCATATGTTATTTCTAGATAATATACAAGTTATATGGCACATACGTAACAGATATGATAATGCATGTATATCCTTGGTTTTTGTATTCCTCTGTACAACCATATGACTGCATTATGCAATATTGTATGGCAATAAGAAAATATCCAATAAAAATTTATATGATAAAAAAGCATTTGTTAGATACAATATAACCCCTCCCCGCTTATTTTGAGCGATTCCATCTGCAATGGTTAAATCCTTCCAAGTTCCACTCACTATCCAAGTGCTCCTTTCTGAATCAAGTTTCAGTTAATCCTACCAAATCAGATTTTTCTTGGTTGGCCCATAGCTTTAATTGGTCCATTTTGTTAACAAACTCCTCATTTTCATGCCCTATGTTACTATTTTCACTATACATGCTCCCTGAGCCTGGGTTCAGTTCTAGGTCTCCCCCCCCCCCGTATTATTAAATTTACCAACAACACATTTATTTACCTTGCTATTTTCCCTCCAAATTTCAATAACCCTACATATTTATTTGCTCCCCTCTGTAGCATTTCCACCTAAATATAAAATGTATTTTTCCTTTTGGGTACTTATTCTCTACAGGATACTTGTACCCCTAAGAGCCATAAGCTTAAAATTATGGTGTTAAGTCATGCTGTTGCATTACAAAGGTGCCAGAAATGCCTTTACACGGGAGATTTGCTCGGCCAAGACCCACGACTTCAAAGCAGAAATCTCTAACACACGGGAGATGGCAGAAAATGTTGGAGTAACATGCATGACCTCATGGACAGAAACGGTAAGTCATTCCCATCTATGCTATCCATCAATGGGGATATCATCCAAGACCCCAAACAGATCAATGATACTTTTATCTCGGTCTTCTCATACCTTCTTGGCATTCTCCTGCCTTACTTCTTTGATGTGCCTATACCAAATGATTAGGAAAATTACCCTGACACCCCGCATGCCCACCCCCTCTTCCTCTTCAAGAAAGTCACTAGGCTTAAGGCCAGAAGATACCTGCTATGGGTACTGGGCAAGTCTATATATAGTAGCGACTCACTCGACCTAAAACTCCTCTATCTCACCTTTGAAGAAGTCCTCACCCCTCTGACAAAACCTTTAAATCACTCCCTGTGCCTTGGTCAGTTTCCCCAGAGATGGAAGACTGCTGTAGTCACTCCTGTCCACAAAAGTGGAGATCGTGCCCTTCATACAAACTATCGACCTATCTCAATTCTCTCTCCCTTAAAGGTATTGGAACAAATTGTCTCAAACCAGTTAACTGAGTATCTTATGAAGCACCAGATCCAATGGGTACAGCAGCATGGTTTCTGTAAGGCACACAGCACTACTACTACTGCCCAATTGAAATTCACCAGTTACATACTTAGTTCTTTAGACTGGCGGCACTTAGTGGGGGAGGTATACATCAACCTCAGAAAAGCCTTCGATACTGTAAATCACAACATCCTGCTTGACTCTCTCTCTCTCTCCACCACCGGGTTGTCACTAGAGGCTGTTGGATGGTTTGATAGTTATCTCAGCGGCAGGTCACAGCAGGTTAAGATTAAAGGGGTCCTCTCTGATATCCAACTAGTCCATTCCAGTGTCA
Source organism: Neoceratodus forsteri (assembly GCA_016271365.2). Lineage (NCBI taxonomy): Eukaryota > Metazoa > Chordata > Ceratodontiformes > Ceratodontidae > Neoceratodus > Neoceratodus forsteri. Next base: position 1,150,833,267 of record CM057451.1, on the reverse strand, counting down.
CACAAGGCTCAATTCTGGGCTGTTTACTTTTCAGTCTCTTTCTGTATAACCTCCCCCTAGCTTGCAATGCCAGCATGCTACTGCATGCTGATGACGCTGTCATCTTTTCCAGCCTTCCTGACCCACCCCTCCTCTGAAGCCCAACTCAAACATAATTTGTTATCTGTTGAAACCTGATTCACAATGCATACATTGCTCATTAACTACAAAAAACTAAAATCATGCTTTTTGCAAATCCTCGCAACAAATTCAAATCTCATATGCTAACTATCCACAACCCCATGGGTAACACTTTAGAGCAAGTCCAGAACTTTAAGTACCTGGGTATAACCCTGGACTGCTCACTGTCCTATGCTACCCATGTAGACCAAGTTGCAAAAGCGGCAAACATGAGGACTGGCCTATTGTATAGGCACGAGTGCTGCATGACCAAGGATGCACTCAGGCTAGCTGTTAACAGCTCAATTATCTCCATCATTAACTATGGGCTAGTTGTTTACAGAGCAGCAACTGACACCATGCTAAAGGATCCATGTTGCACTTAACCCTTGCAGGGCTGCGGACTGATATATCAGTCCAGAATTCCTATACATTCTATTTCTGTCAGCAGCCTATGGGTTAATAAGGCTTGTAGGTTAATCATAGGTGTACACCATCTCACCTATACCTGTGAGCTGTACGAATAAGCAAACTGGCTAAATCTCATGGGTAGGGTGAAGTACTAAACTTGTCTTCTAGCAAAAAAAGGCCTGCCTTAGCCAAACCCCTCTATTATACAGAATCTCCTCAAACAAGCAACGAACCCACATCTAACATGAGGAATGGCACATCAAAGTCTCCAAGTCCCCCTCTCCCACACAACACAGGTACAGCGGTCATTTGCATGCCGGGCACCCCATGGCTGAATGACCTCCTTGCTACAGTTTTGGCAGTGCTTAAATTGGGCCTCTTCAAATGTGAACCAGGCCGTTATCTCACCACACTTAGCAGCTGTGACTGCTTTCTCTTAAATAACCCCTCCTTGCCAGTAATCTAATGCCATCACTACAGCGACAATTTTACTGCGATCAACACTACAGCAACAACAGCGACAGGTTGCTGTAGTGTCTGCATGGGACTCCAGCGCTGCTTTCTGGGGTCTTGTACCCCCTCCTCGAATAAACTCAGGCTCGGAGTTGATCACTTTAGTTACGGGGGGTGTGGGGTGCAGAACCTCCCACATGGGGGCTCAGGGGTGAAGAAATTCCAAAGAAAACACAGTCCGAAGTGACCAGCTTTATGCCGACTGCAAATGCAGTTGACATAAAGGTGTCACTGTAACGTCGGTCAACAACATATTTGTCGACTTACTGCCATGGATCCACCAGTAATGATCCAGTTCACCACCTACCTTGTGTTCCTTTGCCTCCCCTAGTAGTATCTCTCCCCTTTCCCCCTCTAATCCACCCCTGTCCTGGCCCTAGCAGCTTCTCCCTCTTCCCCCCAACCCCAATGTCTCATCTTGACAAGGCCAGACCTCAACTCTTATCCTCCCCTGTTACAGTCATAGCAATCACATCCTATACCTCCTGCATCTTCAGTCAACAAGGTCAATACCTGGCTGCCCTCAATTCATATCCTGTATGATCTGTTTGACTAAACAATTACTGCCTGTGCTACTTTTCTTGTTATTCAGTATCATAATTGTTTCTAAAGTTACTCTGTGCATAATTATGCCCAGTTTGTTGTTTGAACTGTTGTTTTTGATTTGTAGGAATGTATTGTCCTCTCACTGACATGGAACCTCTGTAAAAGAGACCCTGACTGGCTCAAAGGTCTTGTAATTCAAGTAATAAATAAATAAATAAGTCATAATTTACTTTTTTCAATCCATGTGTAACCCTTGAGCACCACTCATAACACAACAGATAATCTCCAACAGGACAAACAATATGCAGGAGTGGCTTTTATACAGGAACTTGTCTGTCACAGAGGCATTAGTCAGGAAGCATAGGCAAACAAGAAACATATAAACATATTAGTTCAAGTTCAAGTTTATTGCAGGAAAACTCCATGAGCAAGCTCATTCACAAGGAGGTCCTGTGACATATGTGCAGGCAATTACATATTTAAGCAATAAGGCATGACAAGGTGTGTGTTATCGTGTAATAACGTCACTCCTGGGGTGGGTTGAAGCACGAGGCGGAGTTGAGTGTTTCACCACCCAGGAATACATTGATTATACGATAACACTACTTGAAGTGCCTATTGCAATTATACTAATGGCTCGATGTTACAGAAAACAAAAAATAAAAATAAAAATGTTTTTAGTAGATTTTTAGTGAGGCACAGTATCTTTGTTTCTGAAAAAAAAAGTAGCGTCAAAAAATCCACACAGCAATGTTATTGTGTAATAACATCGCTGTCTTAGGCTCACATTGACCAATCAGAGACCAGGAAATTTTCTTGCCATTGTATAATGCATAATAACAAACATCACAGTAAATAAGTGCATAATAGATGTCACAGTAATTAAGTACAGTTACAAGTCATATGATACATAGTGCTCAATTAGGGAATGAAAAGGTAGGTACAGGGAGCATAGAATGGTAAAAAGCATGGGGGTGGAGAGTTAACAGCCATCAGATAAGATAAATAAGAGTACGGGAGGAATAAGAAGAGGGCTAAGTAGCCACAGGGCTGGAGGGAGTAGGGGGGGATAGGATATAGTATAGGAAAGGGATGTAGTAGTGGAAGATGGAAGGTGAGAGTAAGAGGGGGTATGATATAGAAAAAGAGGGGCAGAGGAGAGTGGAGAAAAAGGATATAGATACCATTTGGTTTGGTCTCTGGAGACTTTTTGGAACAAAATAGGCTGGGGCAAGTGCTGTGAGGATTCCGTCAGGGCTAGAGCTAGTGCCAGATAGTTGAGAAGACATAGGGTGAAGGAAAGGTGGAGAGGTGGCTTAGAAACAGTTACAGTTATCTTTTATTTTAGATGTAGCCAGCCTTTTGAAGAAGTTGATGGAAACAGTGCTGGATAGTTTCAGTGTGGACTGGAGCTGATTCCAAAGGGTTGGAAGGGCAGTTGATATGGCACATTTGCCAAAGGAGGTGTGAGTCCTCGGTACAGCAAGGAAGATGAAGTCAGATTTTCTAAGGGAGTACAAACTGTGGGAAATATGGATAAGAGATTTTAGATAACACGGGAGCTTGTTCAGGAGTATCTTAAGAGTCCAGATACCAGCATGGAGCATACGTCTAGTAGAAGGTGACGTCCAACCAATGGCTGTGTACAGCTCACAGTGGTGGGTTCGGTAGGGTACGTTTGTGATAAACCACAGGGCATGATGATAGAGGGAGTCCAATTTGTTTAGACTTGTAACTGCTGAGGAAGTGTAAATTAAATCTCCATAGTCGAGTAATGGAAGTAATGTGGCCTGAACAAGCCTGATTCTAGTCCCAAGCAGAAATAGTGACCTATTTCAGAAGAAGAAACCTAGCCTGGCTTTTAATCTCCTGGACAGGTCATCAAGATGGTCGTTAAAGGAGAGCTTATTATCTAGCCACATACCAAGATATTTAAATTTGGAAATGACTTCTAGGGGTTCTCCTAGGGAGGTGACAACAAAGTCTTTCGGAGGATCAGTGGAAGAGGTATTAAGGGTGAAGATCATAGCCTTGGCTTTCTTGTCATTGAAGAGGAGTTTGGCATTAATAAGATTAAGTTCCAACTGAGCAAAGTCAGCTTGTAAAACATTCCTTACTTAGGGCATTGTTGAACCAGATGTGTACAGCATTGTATCATCAGTGAAGAAATGCAGCTTGGAGTTTTTTATATGAGTGTCAAGATTGTTGATGTACAGGGAAAAAAGGATGGGACCTAGGATGGAGCCTTGCAGGACTCCTCTAAGAAAGGGGAAGGAGGCAGAAAATAGGCCATCGGCTTTGACTTTCTGGGTCCTTCCACAAAGGTAGCTGGTAAACTACTGTGCGGTAAAAGGGGTGATGCCTATTTTGATAAGGCTTCTAACTAATAGGTTGTGGTCAACAGTGTCGGAACATTTTACTAAGGTCTAAGAATACTGCTCCAGCGATTTTCTTAGAATCTACAGCAGAGACCCGTTCGTTGGTGACTTTTGCCAGTGTAGTGACTGTGCTATGATTAGGCTAAAAGCCAGATTGTGCAGGGTTAAGAAGTGAGAAAGTTTCAATGTGGAACTTTAATTGAGTGTAGATCAGTTTTTCAAAGACTTCAGATAGAATGGGCAAGATAGAGATGGATCTATAGTTATTTAGGTCACATGGTCTCCTGATTTAAATAAGGGAGGGATGTGGGCAGACTTCCAACAAGAGGGAACTGAGGCAGTGGAGATAGGCTGAAAATGTGAAGAGTGGGGGCAGTGAGGTGGAGGTAGCCTATTTTTAAGAAAAATGGTTCCAGTCCATCATCACCGGTGCCTTTTTTTAGTATCCAAATTGAGGAGCGAATCTTTGACTTCTTTATAATTGAGAGGGAGCAGCTGAAAAGGACATGACAAGGTTTGGGGAGTGATGTTATTGCTGTCTATGTTGTTAATTAACATAGAAAGGCGATGGCAGAAGAAGACCAAAGGTCCATCAAGTCTGCCCATGAGATCCCGCGATCCAAGAAGATCTTGGGGCCTAGCTAATTCTCTTACAAGCAGATTTTATTCTAGCAAATTCTTTATCCCAATCATCTTTGAATGCAGATACAGTCCTAGTCCGAGGAAACACTAGCATGAACGGTAAAAGAAGGGGACAAGACTTTCTATAGATACATTAGTGAAAGGAGAAAGTCCAGTGGGGGTATTGCTAAGATCAAAGGGGATAAGAGGGGGTGTGTGGAAGAGGACCAAGGAAAAGCATCTAACCTAAATAGATACTTCTACTCAGTATTTACTGAGGAGAAGGTAGGGCAGGGCCACAGCTCAGCAGCAAGGACACGGGGGGGAGGGAGGAGTGCACAAGTCCCTTCACAAACAAAAGGGTCCTAATAGAGCTTGCTAAGCTCAGGGTGGACAAAGCAATGGGACCAGATGGCATACATCCCAGAGTACTAAAGGGGCTAAGGGTGGAACTAGTAGAGCCATTATCAGAACTGTTTAGTGAGTCTCTGAGCACAGGAGAGGTCCCAGAAGACAGGAGAAGGGCCCATGTGATCCCGCTCCACAATAGTGGTAGCAGGGAGGAGGCAGAGAACTACAGACCAGTCAGTCTTACCTCAGTAGTGGCCAAGATTATGTAGGCACTCCTTAAGGAAAGGATAGTGCAACACCTGGAATCCATAGAAGCACAGGATCTAAGACAACATGGGTTTACAACAGGAAGGTCCTGTCAAACTAATCTCAAAGATTTCTTTGACTGGGTAACCAGAATGGTGGACCAAGGGGGTGCATTTGATGTCGCCTACCTTGACTTCAGCAAAGCTTTCGATACTGTTCCACATAGAAGATCAATTAATAAGCTGTGTAGGCTCGGGGTGGGTCAGAAGTTGGTCACCTGGGTGGCAAACTGGTTGGTGGACAGAACACAGAGAGTGGTGGTAAATGGTATACACTCAGAACAGATGCAGGTCACAAGTGGGGTACCTCAGGGATCAGTCCTGGGGCCAGTCCTCTTCAATGTCTTCATCAGTGATATTGCAGAAGGACTGGAGGGTAAGGTTTATCTGTTTGCAGATGACACCAAGATCTGCAACAGAGTAGATGATCCAGAAGGGGTGGGCAGAAACAGAAGAGATCTGGATAAACTAGCAAAATGGTCTGAAGAGTGGCAACTGGGGTTTAACGCAAAGAAGTGCAAGATCATGCACACAGGGAAGTGAAACCCTGAAGTCACTGATAGGTTGGGAGGGGAGTTACTGGCAATCACAAGGGAAGAAAGAGACTTGGGCATTGTCATCACAGATGACCTGAAACCATCCAAGCAGACCACTAAAGCAGCAGGTAAGGCTAGAGGGATGTTGGGTGAATTAGCATGGGAATCACAAGTCGTAAGAGGGAGGTAATAATCCCACTTTACAAGACACTGGTTAGGCCCCATCAGGAGTATTGCATGCAGTACTGGAGGCTGCACCTGCACAAGGACGTTAACAAAATGGAGGCAGTCCAAAGAAGGGCAACCAAAATGGTGCAGGGACTGCATCAGAAAACATATGAGGACAGATTAATGGAACTCAATATGTATACCCTAGAACAAAGGAGGGAGAGAGGTGATATGATGGAAACATTCAAACATCTTAAGGGCATTAACAAGGTGAAAAAGTCTAACATGTTTCAATACAAGAAAAATAGCAGGACAAGGGAACACTGCATGAGATTAGAGGGAGGCCAATTAAGGGGTAATGTGAGGAAGTTCTTTTTCACATAAAGGGTGATGGATGCATGGAACGGCCTACCTCAGGAAGTGGCAGATATAAATACAGTGCAGGATTTCAAACATGCATGGGATAGGCATAAGGGAGCAATACAGATGAGTATGAATAGATAGACCATTGACAGAGTAAAGGCCTATTGAACATTCCTAAGATAGAAATAATGGGCAGACTGGATGGGCCTTGCAGTCCTTATCTGCCATCAACATCTATGTTTCCATGTTTCTATGACATCTGCAGGTAGTCTGTTCCATGGTTCAACTATCTTTCAAACATGTTTCCTAAGATCCCTTATGAACTTCCCACCCCTCAGTTTTCATCCATGCCCTCTCATATTGGAGCTGGGAGCCCTGGTAAATATTGCAGAATAGGGTGCTGGATTTAATCTCCTCATGTACTTGAAGTTTTCAATCATATCCTCCCTTTCCCTGCTTGTTTCTAGTGAATACATGTTTAATGTCTCCAGTCGCCCTTCATACAGTAGCTCCTGTATCATTTTGGTCACCATTCTCAGAATAGTTTCTGTCTTGTCCTTGTCCTTTTTTAGGGTGTGGTCTCCCAAACTGTACACAGTACTCTAGGTGGGGTCTTACCATGGATCTATACAGTGGAAGTATCACCTCCCTCTGCCTACTGTCAAATCCTCTCCCTATACACCCCAGCATTTTGTTGGCCCTACTATACACTGCATAGCATTGGCTGGCTTGTTTTAGGGAGTCACTTATGATAACTGCTAGATCCTTTTCCTCTTGTGGGGCATTAAGTAGGACCCTGTTGAGCCAATAGGTTGTCTTTGTGTTATTTTTGCCTATATGCATCACTTTGCCCTGCTTGGCATTGAATTTCAGTTGTCAGACTCAGCAACCAATGAGTGCGTACTATTTACTGTAAGCGCTCGGGTAACGATCAGTCAGCGGCTGGCTGTGGCAGGGTGAGGAGGACTGTGCCCATCACTGGCATGGGTCAGGATGGGGGGTGTGGGGCATGGCCTACTGTCTACTGGGGTGGGGGGTAGGGGGGACACTGCACTATGGAAACTGGAATAATTTTTTCTGTGTTTCTTAAAGAGATCGTGGACGGGGAGGAGGGGTCCCTACACTATGGAAAAGGAGTGGGGTCCTTACACTATGAAAAATAGATTGGGGATTATTATTTTACAGTGGTGACCTTGGACAGAGAGGAGGGAACATTACATTACATAAAAGGGGGATCGGGTAGTGTGTTTTTGTCACAAAGATTGGGGCCAAGGAGGGGGTCCCTATACTATGGAAAAGGGGGATTGAGTTCTGTGTTTTTTTGTCACAGAGATCAGGCCATGGAAGGGGTGCCACTACACTATGGAAAAAGGGATCAGGTAGTGTGTTTTTGTCATAGATATTGGTGCCAGGAGGGTCATCCCTGTACTATGGAAAATGGGGATCGGGTAGTGTGTTTTTGCCACAGAGATCGGGGCCAGGAAGGGGGTGTCTCTATACGATGGGAAAGGGGGATCAGGTAGTGTTTTTTAACAGAGCTTGAGGCTGGAGAGGGGGATTGTATACCCGGCCCTAAACTATGTGCGGGGTACCAGCCTTCTCAGTGCATAGTTAAAATAAAGTTTCAAGAGTGTAACTATGCACCAGCACAGCTGGCCATAGTTATGCTTGGGGGGGGATTAACATTGTGATGCGCGGCATATGCATTTGCATAGGCGCATCACAATATTGTGCATGGTGATGCAGTCAGGGTGTGTGTGGCGCATCACTGGCCTTTGAATATGGCCAGTCCCCCAAAGGCCCATGGAAGTCCAGAGACGTGCAATGCATCCTCTTCTGAATATGGGGCCCATACTGTCCCAAGGTTGATTTCCTGCCGATAGTTCTGCAAACTAGCTAGTGAAGGTCAAAATGCCCCTCTGTTTTTTTTTATTTTATTTATTGTGATATTCAGAAAGACCTTTGAGTCAGAGACTCATTTACAAAGGTTCCACGTCATACATAAATTGCACAGGGACGGGACTTAAAATACAGGTATACAGTACATTACAAAGTAACATTAATAAAAAAACAGGTTACATGGTTGTTTCATAGAAGGTTAACAGAGTTTAGGTACTTTAGCACAGCCAGGAGGAAAGAAAAGAAATGACAGAGAGATTCTGTAGGAGGCTGATTGTCATGTTTCATAAATGCATTTTTTAGGTACATTGACCTGCTAATAGTTTGTTTGTAAGGAGGCAAGGCAGATCAGGTATCAAGGGCAGTCACATCTATTTGAAGCCTGCAGGTATTCCCTTAGCTTTGGTTTATGTGGGCCCAGCCTTCTTTCATCAGTTATATGGATAGGAAGGGAGTCTGTCCAGGAAGGGGCCCTGAAACTGAAAGTGCGTTGGTATTGGTTAACCCCCTGTGTTCCAGATAAGCCCAAATTGATTTCTGCATTCATTTCAACAATGTAATAATGTACATCTGCAGTATTTCATTAACCTATGTATGGTCTTCTCGCCAGTGTGCATTGATAGTATTGCATTTACTTTTCAAATGTTGATGTATTGAGATATGCTTAATAAAGTATGTCAAATTAAAAAAAAAATACATCTGCAGACTAGAGGATCCCAGTTTCACATGCAGGTTGACATATTTTTTTAATCAAAGTGACTCAAGGGAAGAAAAAGAAGAGAAACAGTAAGGGAAGGAAGGGAGACAACGGGGATTGGTGGGACTATCGAAGTGGCCATTCCTAGGTGCCTCAAGGAAAATTTAATTGCGCAGTTAGACAGGTAAGAGAAGCATAGAAACATAGAAGCTGATGGCAGAAAAGTACCGCAAGGCCTATCCAGTCTGCCCATTTTTCTACCATATGAATGTGCCATAGGTCTTTACTCTGTCCATGGCCTATTTATTCATGCTCCTCTGTATTGCTCCCTTATACCTAGCCCATGCCTGTTTGAAGCCATGCACTGTATTCATATCCACCACTTCCTGAGGTAGGCTATTCCATGCATCCACCACCCTTTCTGTGAAAAAGAGCTTCCTCACATTACCCCTTAATCAGCCTCCCTCTAATCTCATGCTGTGTCTTCTTGTCCTGCTATTTTTGTTATATTGAAACATGTTAGACTCTTTTACTTTATTAATGCCCTTAAGATGTTTGAATGTTTTGATCATATCACCTCTCTTCCTCCTTTGCCCTAGGGTATACATATTGAGCTCCGTTAATCTGTCCTCATATGTTTTCTGATGCAATCCCCGCACCACTTTTGGTTGTCCTTCTCTGGACTGCCTCCATTTTGTTAATGTCCTTGTGCAGGTGTGACCTCCAGTAATGCATGCAGTACTCCAGATGGGGCCTAACCAGTGTTTTGTAAAGAGGGATTATTAGCTCCCTCTTATGACTTGTGATACCCCTACTAATATACCCCAGCAACCCTCTAGCCTTATCTACTGCTTAATGTCCTGCTTGGATGATTTCAGGTCATCTGTGAAGATGACGCCCAAGTCTCTTTCTTCCCTTGTCATTGTCAGACGCTCCCCTCCCAACATACAGGTAGCTTCAGGGTTTCTCTTCCCTATGTGCATGATCTTGCACTTCAATGCGTTAAGCCCCAGTTGCCACTTTTCAGACCATTTTGCCAGTTTTTCCAGATCTCTTCTTATTCTGCCCTCCCCATCTGGATTATCTACTCTGTTACAGAGCTTGGTGTTGCTTGCAAACAGGCAAACCTTACCCTGCAGTGCATTTGTAATGTCACTGATGAAGATATTGAAGAGCACTGGCCCCACGACTGATCCCTGAGGTACCCCACTTGTGACTTGCATCTCTTCTGACTGTATACTATTTACTGCCACTCTCTGTTTTCTGCCCACCAACCAATTTGCCAACTTCTGACCCACCTCAAGCCTACCCAGCTTATTAATCAATCTTCTACGTGGGACAGTAACAAAAGCTTTGCTGAAGTCACGGTAGGTGACATCAACTGCACCCCCTCGGTCCACCACCCTGGCTACCCAGTCAAAGAAATCTATGAGATTAGTTTGACAGGACCTTCCTGCTGCAAACCGATGCCATCTTGGATCCTGTGCTCCTATGGATTCCAGGTATTGCACTATTCTTTCCTTAACGAGTGCCTCCATAATCTTGCCCACTGAGGTAAGACTGACTGGTCTGTAGTTCCCTGCCTCCTCCCTGTTAACACTCTTGTGGAGAGGGTCACATGAGCTCTTCCCCAGTCTTCTGGGACCTCTCCTATGCTCAGAGACTCACTAAACAGTTTTGCTAATGCTCTGCTAGTTACACCCTTATCTCCTTTAGTACCCTGGGATGTATGCCATTAGATCCCATTGCCTTGTCCACCCTGAGCTTAGTGAGCGCTTGTAGGACCCTTTCTTTTGTGAAGGGACTTTTGCACACCTCCCTTCACCCTGTGTCCATGGTGCTGAGCTGTGGACCCTGCCCTACCTTCTCCTCAGTAAATACTGAGCAGAAGTAGAGTATCTATTTTGGATAGATGCCTTTCTTTGGTCCTCCTCCACACATTCCCCTTCATCCCCTTTGATCTTAGCAATACCCACTCTGGATGTTCTCCTTTCACTAATGTATCTACAGAAAGTCTTGTCCCCTTCTTTTACTGTTCATGCTAGGGTTTCCTCAGTTTGGGCCTTTGCCTGCTTTACTGCCTTACCTGCTTCTCTTAGGGAGCTTTGGTATGCCTCCCTGTCTTCATCCGCTGCGTTCCCTTATCTTTCCTGAAGGCCAACTTTTTGGCTCTGACCTTTTCTGCTACTGTTTTTGAGAACCAAAGTGATTTCCTCCTTCTTTTGCTCTTGCTCTTGCTTTTCTCCCTAACACAATGGGATGTTGCTTCAAGTATTACATCCTTAATGCGTGCCCACTTTGTTTGAACCCCCCCCCCCCCATCTGTAATTCTTCCTGCCAGGGCTAGCTTAACTCTTGAAACATCACAACCAGGCACTCACCACCACCAATAAAAAATGATGCTGCAGTATAAATTAAATAATTTATTGTGCAAATCACATGCCTGACGCTTTTCTGGTCACAAAGACCCTTTTTCAAAGGCTGATGTTGCTTCAAGTATTGCATCCTTAATGTAACCCCTAGATGGCGCTATCCCAGGGGCTACTACCCCCTGCCTGATTTGCCACTAACAGGTTGAGGGGCCTGGATCCAATGGCGGGTGCCTCCACCCAGAGGTCAGGGTTTGCAATAGTTAAACTAACTTGGTCACAGCCCTCTGGGACACTGCAACCCCTTTCTTCCCACTAGTGGCCCACACAATATATCAGAATTACCTTCACAGTATACACTTACCCCCAGGTCTGGTTCCGGCACTGGGACCTCCTGTGAAATGAGATACAGTGCAACAATCACAGTACAGTACTTTAACATGAGACAAATACCTCAGGCAGTATAACTTTGCTGAAACAAGCAGCTCTGATTTATTTAGGGGATATAACAAGGACAGGGGAAATCAGGTTAATTAGCTTATCACTCTAATAATCTACCTATGGCTCTGTGCACAGCCTATCCTATCAGTTACTGTCCCTGGGTACCAAGCCCTAGTGGCTAGTCCAAACCGTGGCAGCTGGTAGGGGCCCTTTCACACAGAAAAGGAGAATTAAACAGTCAGCAGTACAGTAATTCCATTTGGATTTAATGTGGCAATTCAACAGGCAGCGACCCTGAATTAGTACTCACGACCTCCAAATAAGATAGGGTCCTTCAATGTCAGCAGGGCTCACTTGAGGTACACAAACCTCTTCACACATCCATATAAAAGAAAGCACTACACCAGGCAGGCTGCATCTGTATCCCGATCGCAATTACTGCACAATACCTGGAGAACACACAGCAGATTCAGTTCCTGACAGACCGAGTGTAATTCAACAATTTCTCCAGTCTTCTACAGGGTGAGCCTGGTTTCTACTCTTCAGAGATCCTTTGATTCTTTTCACAGGACAGATTCAGTCCTAACAAGCTGTTACACAAGCTGCAGACCGGAACTCTGGGCCTTACACATTTTTGACTAAAACTGCACACTGAAAAGCACAGGGCTCCTTCCTTCTTCACTGCCAAAGCTCAACTGAAACTCCAACCGACAAAACGGGCACTTCCTTTGAGTTCCTCCCAGTTCTTGACTGGATTGGCTGTCACTCACAATAGACTGCTGCTGTTGGTCCAAAAGGCACTGAAGTCTAAACTACATCTCCCAAGTCACTGCCTATACAATCCTCTTGTGGCTGGCTCAGATTATGAGTCCAAGTTCTGATTCGTCCAAGGCACCATTTTAGAGCTAGCTTACCCACACTGATTGGTCCAGTTCAGCAGTTCAAAACTAGAATGGGGAACTAGCAGACACAGTTCTGACTGCAAAGAAAGCAGGTTAGACAAACTGTAATTTCATTATTACTCTAAATAATTTCTGGCAAACAGTTACATCTTTCAGATGGGTTCCTTTGCACTCTAGTGACTGCAAAAATGAAGTGAATTGGCAGCAGCTCGAGTGGTACTCAGAGAAGCACACAGTCCCCCATACAAACTAATTATATCTGCAAGCAGACAGCTCTTAAAGAGACAGTACCAGAGGTTCTAAAACACTCACTGATAAATGGCTTAAACGCCAAACACCATTCAGGCTTGGAGCATTCAAGCAAGCTCCTGGAAGTCTTTGGGAACCCCCATTTGCAGGGGGTTACACCCTTCCTAGCCTGGGAAAGCTTGGCGTCCGCGTCAAGCAAGTACCCCATAAGTTTCAACTGCAACCATATACATTTGCATTAGGCTGCACATGTAATCATCAGTCAATATATCATTTTACAAGAACACATTTCTGAAACATTGCAGTCGTCCTCTTTACACAGTATTACATACACATTGTACCATAACTCAAGTTATTACCTCTTGTACATGAAACCTGAAGAGAGGGGCCTTCCTATCAGTTACCTTGGGCCTGGATGGGGCAAGGGCACCATACTTAGAGGGCAACACAAGTAACTTGAGTTAGCACCGATGCTCAGTTTGGGCAATGAGCTCGGGACATACACTCCTTTATGGACAACATTGAGAGGCAAGTCCACAGGCCTCCCAAGTGAATCATAACTGAGGTGCACCACAGGCTTTACAGCTTGACCATAGTCTTTCTAGGGGAACTGTTATAGTCTCTGCACTCTGAGCCTCATTTTCAGCATTGTTCTCACTTGTCAGAGTCTCCATGGGGGTAGAGAGGCTAGAACTTGGGGCACTTTCAGCTCCAGGAGTTACAGTTTCTGGAGTCCACAACATTTGGCTCGCATGGAGAGCTTTCGGACACTGGCAGTGGACTGTCAGGGCACTCAAAATACTCTTCTTGTTAGTGTATCACCAGTCTGCCCCAATCTATCATTTTCCTCCCTGAAAGCTCAAACAGTTCAACCATGCACAATGATTCCATTTCATCTGATCTGATGCTTTGCACTTCACTTTCTGGGAGCATTGGCTCCAGGGATGAAGCTGGGGCTTAGACAGTCAGAAGGCCCAGCTTTGTCTCCAGTGATTGACTAGGGATTGCCCGAAACAATTGACTCAGGTCGTAAGAAGGATAGTATTCAAAGTCACTCTCACTTTCTTCCAATATGGACTGACAGTCATGCTCAACTGGGACTTGTGGAGGGAACACTTTAACTTTGCTTCTGTAGGTGCAGACTTTCTTGATCTTTTCTTAGCAGCAGCTCTAGTCACTGGTGCAGAGGGGCATCTTCTAGGGCTCAGACTCAATTAAGATTTGTCCAATGGGCAGTAAATGATTTCTATGCATTGTTTTACATCTTTTGAATTATTCTCAGGCCTTACTTTGTACACTGGCAGATCATCTAGTTTGCCCACTACAATGTGAGGGAGATGGTACCATCTGTCAGCAATCTTGTGCTTGCCATGCAGTCCCAGATTTCTTAGCAATACCCGATCTCCCTCCTGGAGTTCCTGTAGCTTTCACCTTTTATCATACCTTTCTTTGTTGGCCAGATTTCTTTTGGCAGCCATGGTTTGAGCCAGTTAGTACGCATGAGTTAGCTGGGCCTTTAACTTTGCACATACTGTAAATAGTTGTCAGCTTGAACCCCATCAGGAGACCCCAAAACACACATCTACTGGTAGTCGAGCTTCTCTTCCAAACATCAGGCGGTAGGGGAGAATCCAGTGGAATCACTTTGGTGCAGTTATAAGCATGTACTAGGGTGCTAATTTGTGGCTCCATCTAGGCTTGTCCTTTGGGTGCAGGGTGCCTAGCATATCTAGCAAAGTACGGTTGAAACGTTCAGGCTGTGGGTCCCCCAGGGTGGTAAAGGAGTGGTTCTGGACTTCGCACTCCCCACAGAGAAGCATCTCTTTGATCAGATGACTCTCAAAGTCTCTCCCTGATCAGAATGGATTCTTTGTGGAGCCCCATAATGAACAAAAGTTTTCTACAAGTACTTTGGCCACAGTGGATGCTATCTGGTCTTTGGTGGGAAAGCTTGGCATTCTCGTGAAATGGTCAGTGACCACCAGCACATTACTGATATTTCTTTGATCTGACTCAAACTCAGAAAATCAATACAGACCAGCTCCATGGGTGCACTGGTGGTGATGTTAACAAGGGGGCAGCCCTCTGGGGAAAAGCTTTCCTCCGTAAGCAGTGACTACAAGTTTGAATGTGTTGCTCCACATCAGCCCCCATCTTAGGCCAATAGAATCTGATCTCACCAAGTCAAGTGTTCTGTCTATACCAAGGTGCCCCATGTGGTTGTGCAAGGACCTCAGTACTGAGTCTCAAAGGCAGTGGGCAGCACTAGTTGTTGTTTGTCTACTTGTCCCCCTCTGTCTACTGTTTCTCTTATAACAGTTTATTGATCAGTTTCAACTTAGGACCTTCTTTGTATAACAGTGCAGTTCTCAAATCAGTGGAGCGTAATTTGGACATCTTTTCCTGCATAGAGGGCTTCTAAAGCTGCTTTGATCATGGGATCGCGGGATTGAGCCAGCCAAATACTGTCATTGTCCAGCTGAGGCAGTGCACCAATGTCTATTGCAGAAAAGTGGCAATAAGCAGCAGGTATGCAATTCTCAGAGGCTCCCAAGCAATCCACCATGCAGTCACTGCATCCGTGGACATTGTTCCTCCCTGTCAAACTTCCAGCAGAGTGCCCGAATGTCAGGTTCTGCCAATCGGACCCAATCATTCTGGGGAACAGGCCTCCGGAGAGAGCATCAGCATCTATGTGGTTCAGACCTGCTCGGTGATTCGAGAGCATAGTCATATGTAGATAATGCAGAAAGCCACCTATGGCCAGTGGCATCCAACTTAGCTGAGGTCTGCACATAGGTCAAAGGATTATTGTCAGTTTTACTAGTATTTTAGCCCATACAAGTACTCATGGAATTGGTCAACAATAGCCCACTTCAAAGCTAGGAACTCTAACTTATGTACAGGATAGTTCTTTTAGGATGGGGTCAGGCTTCTACTGGCAAAGGCCACTGGTCTCAGGCCATTCTCGTGCTCTTGGTACAACACAGCCCCCAACCCTTGCAAGCTAGCATCAGTGTGCAGGACATAAGGTTTTCTTGGATCGGCATAGGCCAGCACTGGAGCATGGGTAAGTTGATATATGATCTCATGAAAAGCAGTCTCACAATCAGGAGTCCAGCGGGCCCCAAATACTTCACTCGGATGAAAATACACTCTTTCAGTCTTGAGGGACGCTGACTTTTGGTATTTTGTGGGTTGGGGATACCTTGAGTAGGGTTAAGTAAGGGCGGATCACTCTTGAATAGTCCTTGATGAGGCGCCGATAATAACCACAGAATCCCAGGAATCTTTGCAGTTCTTTTAGATTTTTGGGCTGTGGCCAGTGGTCAAGGCCTCAACTTTACTTGGGTCGGTCTCTATTCCCTCGGTGGATACTATGTGTCCCACATACTACTGATGTTTGAAAGAATTGACACTTATCAATGGACAGTTTAAAGCAAAGTCCTCCAGTCGGTCCATTACCTTAAATAATCTGCTCTCATGTTCTCCAGTGAGCTGCCAAGCACAATAACATCATCTAGGTATACCAGGCACTCTAGTAAGTTCATGTCCCCACTGCACGCTTCCATCAATCGTTGAAAAGTGGCTGGGGCACCTGAAATCCCTTGAGGCATCCTCATGAATTCATAGAAGCCAGCGGACAGATAAAGGCCATCTTCTCACGGTCCTCTGGGGCCATCCGGGATCTGGTAGTACCCACTGCGGAGATCCAGCACAGAGAACCACTTGCTCCCGCTCAGGCAGTCCAAAGCATCCTGAATGCGGGCATTGTGTACTGATCAGGATAGTCCACGGTTTAAGGTGCCATAATCCACACACATCCTTACTGTTCCATTTTTTTCCTCACTACCACAATGGGGAAGCATAAGGGCTTCTGGAATCTTGTATTACACCAGCAGCTAACATCTCTTGCAGATGCCGTCTCACATCATCTATGCCAGCAGGTGCCAGGCGTCGAGACCTCTCACGAAATGGTCTTCGTCATGCAGCCGGATATTGTGCTCAGCTCTGCACGCATCTACATCCCATTCCTTTAAAAGAAAACACCTGGTCTCTCTGGGCAAGCTTCTCACTGATCCTCACTTTCCATTCAGCTGGCAGCGGGAGTCGTGAAATCAAACAAGTCAAGGCTACTCTGTCATTCTTCCTTGAACTCTTGTTGCTGGGTAGCACTGCAGTGTCTGCACAATGCACATTAGCCAGGATGCAACCTCTGTTTACTCGAATGTCTCTTTCAGACACATTATGAACTTGGACCATTACCCTTCTGGCATAAGCATGGGCTCTAGCGGGCAAAATACTAGGCTTGACAGCAGTCCCTCTGGCAATTTTCCATCGCCTGGTGCATCCAACATTAATATTTTATTCTTAACATCCTTTCTGATACGGACCTCTCCTGTAAGGTACACTGGGCATTTGGCGCCAGGATCAGAGACTCAGGATCCTTCATCCATACAATTCCCGACCGGGTTCCTCTGGCTCTGTTTTTCAGCATCTCTCTGTGCCTCATAGGCCTTCTTAATTAAAGCCGGAACTCTTAAAGCTCTACTAGTCTTTGACCCCTGTTTTTCATAACACAACTGTGCCAGCCTTCCGAACATATGAGCATTTGTTCCAATCAACAAAGGGACACCATCATACAGTCCAGTGGGGGGACGCGCTAAGGCTAGGGTCTCTACTTGTTCGGCCACTCCAGCCATGGAGGTGGGGAAAGACAGCCAAATTCGGATATACCCGGAATAGGGGTAGGCCTTCTCACTTAACCCCCATACATGCAGTCCTTCTAATGGTTGTAAGGGTACGTCTGACAAATGCTTCTGATACCAATCCTGGAACATAATTGTCACTTGGGAGCCACTGTCTAATACAGCTCTTGTAGACACTCCATTCACCTTACAGTGGTCTCCATGGAGGGACCCACTATTCTGGACCAGTCTGGAGAGCGGTAGTGGGGCCTGGGCAACTGACCTTGCCACAAAAGGACGTGAATTAGCATTTTTGGTGCCCTCACTGGGATCATCGTGCACCTCTTAACCACTGATTTCTTCTCCGAAGCTCCTTGTAGCCTATATGCAACTTTGTCAGTGTCTTTTGGGGACTGGCATTCCCTTTCATGTGCCCATCTTTCCCACAATTATAGCAAAACATACTTTCTGGAGTTTGAGCTGGCGAGGCGCCACACTGGGAGCCAGGGCGGGGTATTACTAACTGGAAACCTGGTGCCATCTCTGTCTGGCGGCGTGATAAGCATTTGGAGACATCTCGTCAGTTTCTCCACTTCCATGGTCAAGGAATTGAGTTTGGAGCTGTTATCAGCAGGAGATACATGGTGGGTACCCCCACACCCATACGCAGATGCAGTTGGATATAGGTCAGGGCCGTACTTGCAGGCGTGGCCTTCATAAAGGGACTGTTTTTGAATTCCGGATCTCTCTCAACAGTTCGCCCCATTGTGGCATATCTTTTCCTTGTCAGAGCACTCATTGACTGTCAACCTCTGCCCCTGAACTTCCTTGATGGGTCACCCTCAGTCACTCGGGTTGTAGCCACAGCTGTTGGTGCAGGTACCTCCCGAGGTCGCCTTTTCTCAACTCCTCAGAATTTCTCTCATTAACTCATCATAGGAGGGTGGGATTCCAGTCGATTTGCCAGGCGTAACTGAAGCAACAGCAGTTCTGAGAAGGGGCAGACTTAAGGATTCTGTCCAGTCTGGTTCGGTCCAGTTCAATCGCTGGCAAACTACCCTTTCTGAGGCATTCTTGCAACAATTTTTCCAGCCGAGAGACATACACAGACAACAACTCCTGGTACTGTTGTGCATTTCTTACTCTCCACCATAGGTCCTCATCAGAATCTGGGCTCCCATACACATTCTCCAAGGCCTCAAGATAGGCCTGTGCAGTCGCTTCAGGGTTACTGGCCGTTAGCATGGATGGTAGCCAGGGCAGGACCTCGGAGGCTCTCACTAACCCTCTTTCTGCTGCCTTCCGAGCATTGCCATTCTAGCACTTAGGGGCAACATAGTCTATCCAGGTCTCCCAGTCATCCTCCCTTGGGGGTGGGGAGGTGCCAGAGAAGATCCTCAACCTCGGTAAGAGTCGTGACTAATGGCAGGTGCAGAAATAGGAGTCTGCATTGGTTCAGCCACCATTACGGGCACTGGAGCAGGAGAGGGTGTTGGGGGAGGAACACCCCCAGGTGGCAAGAATAGTTTCTTCAAGTCCTCCACAGTTTTCCCCTCTCCCAGCAACCATTCAGCAAATTTCTCCTCAAAAGTTTCAGATAGTGGTGGGGGCTGATTCCCCCCCGGGTCTTTACTGTCCTTAGTTATCACTCTCCAAGCAGTGAGGGCTCCCTCTGGGGTAATGGTCTGTGGCACTTTGGAGCTATCTATGGGATCCTTAAACTCTACTAGGGCCAGGAAAGTGTGGGTGAGCAGATTAGCATGCCGACCCACCACCACAGGGTTTTGTAAACCTTCCACCTTGGAAAGTACTCCCTGCACAGTGTCTGTATTGATACCCAGAAGGATGTCCAGGATAAGCATAGCATTTTGGGGTCGATCTCCTCCCAGTACACCACTCCACCAGCGGTGCACAGCCACTTCTGTCGGGTACCCATTTTTTCTTAACAGTGGTTCGTAAATATGGCCACTAGAGGACACACAATCCCAGCGGTGAGCCTCCAAGATGTAACCCTAGATGGCGCTATCCCAGGGCTACTACCCCTGCCTGATTTGCCACTAACAGGTTGAGGGGCCTGGATCCAATGGCTGGTGCCTTCCACCCAGAGGTCAGGGTTTGCAATAGTTAAACTAACTTGGTCACAGCCCTCTGGGACACTGCAACCCCTTTCTTCCCACTAGTGGCCCACAAATATATCAGAATTACCTTCACAGTATACACTTACCCCCAGGTCTGGTTCCGGCACTGGGACCTCCTGTGAAATGAGATACAGTGCAACAATCACAGTACAGTACTTTAACATAGACAAATACCTCAGGCAGTATAACTTTGCTGAAACAAGCAGCTCTGATTTATTTAGGAGGATATAACAAGGACAGGGGAAATCAGGTTAATTAGCTTATCACTCTAATAATTACCTATGGCTCTGTGCACAGGCCTATCCCTATCAGTTACTGTCCCTGGGTACCCAAGCCCTAGTGGCTAGTCCAAACCGTGGCAGCTGGTAGGGGCCCTTTCACACAGAAAAGGAGAATTAAACAGTCAGCAGTACAGTAATTCCATTTGGATTTAATGTGGCAATTCAACAGGAGGCGACCTGAATTAGTACTCACGACCTCCAAATAAGATAGGGTCCTTCAATGTCAGCAGGGCTCACTTGAGGTACACAAACCTCTTCACACATCCATATAAAAGAAAGCACTACACCAGGCAGGCTGCATCTGTATCTCGATCGCAATTACTGCACAATACCGGAGAACACACAGCAGATTCAGTTCCCGACAGACCGAGTGTAATTCAACAATTTCTCCAGTCTTCTACAGGGTGAGCCTGGTTTCTACTCTTCAGAGATCCTTTGATTCTTTTCACAGGACGATTCAGTCCTAACAAGCTGTTACACAAGCTGCAGACCGGAACTCTGGGCCTTACACACGTTTTTTGACTAAAACTGCACACTGAAAAAGCACAGGGCTCCTTCCTTCTTCACTGCCAAAGCTCAACTGAAACTCCAACCGACAAAACCGGCACTTCCTTTGAGTTCCTCCCAGTTCTTGACTGGATTGGCTGTCACTCACAATAGACTGCTGCTGTTGGTCCAAAAAGGCACTGAAGTCTAAACTACATCTCCCAGAGTCACTGCCCATACAATCCTCTTGTGGCTGGCTCAGATTATGAGTCCAAGTTCTGATTCGTCCAAGGCACCATTTAGAGCTAGCTTACCCCACACTGATTGGTCCAGTTCAGCAGTTCAAAACTAGAATGGGGAACTAGCAGACACAGTTCTGACTGCAAAGCAGGTTAGACAAACTGTAATTTCATTATTACTCTAAATAATTTCTGGCAAACAGTTACATCTTTCAGATAGGTTCCTTTGCACTCCTAGTGACTGCAAAATGAAGTGAATTGGCAGCAGCTCGAGTGGTACTCAGAAAACACACAGTCCCCCCATACAAACTAATTATGTCTGCAAGCAGACAGCTCTTAAAGAGACAGTACCAGAGGTTCTAAAAACACTCACTGATAAATGGCTTAAACGCCAAACACCATTCAGGCTTGGAGCATTCAAGCAAGCTCCTGGAAGTCTTTTGGGAACCCCCATTTGCAGGGGGTTACATTAATGATTGCCAATTTGCTTGTACCCCCTCATCTGTATTTCTTCTTGCCAGGGCTAGCTTAACTCTGTTGGCCATCTTATCAAACTTGGCTCCTCTGTAGTCCCATATTTTTGCCTTGGAATGGGATGATTTAGTTGTAGTGGCCAAACTGAACCATTCCATGTGATGGTCACTGGCCCCCAGGTGACCTTCTACTTGGAGATCTGTGATCCTTTCCCCATTAGTCAGTACTAGATCCAGGATAGCCCTGCCTCTTGTGGGTTGTTGTACCAATTGTTTGAGGCCCTCCCCCTGCAGGGAATCTACTATGTGTCTAGTTCTGGCAGATGTTCCTGCTGGTATTGACCAATCTGTATCTGGCATGTTGAAGTCTCCCATTATCAGAACCTCCTCTTTAGCTGTCATGTTTTGTATATCTTCTAACAGTAATGTGTGTATGTCCTCCCCCTGGTCTGGAGACCTGTAGACAACCCCAGTTCGTATGGCTGTCCCATTTCCTG
This sequence comes from Neoceratodus forsteri, assembly GCA_016271365.2. Taxonomy (NCBI): domain Eukaryota; kingdom Metazoa; phylum Chordata; order Ceratodontiformes; family Ceratodontidae; genus Neoceratodus; species Neoceratodus forsteri. Next base: position 1,150,811,557 of record CM057451.1, on the reverse strand, counting down.
TTTCCAGGGTGACCCACATTTCTTCTGGCTCCTTATGTGTATTCTGAATTTTTGCAGCTTTGATATTTTCATTGACATAAAGGGGACTCCCCCTCCCCCTTTATGCACCTTGGTCTCTTCTGAAGAGTACACAGTCGGGTACTGAAGTCTCCCAAGTGTGGGTACTGGTGAACCATGTCTCACTAATGGCTACTATGTCCAGTTTAGCCTCTGTCATTGTTGCTTCCAGGTCTGGGATCTTCTTTCTCTGATTGTGGGCAATTGTGTACAGCATTTTCCACTGGCCAGATTTTGGTGCATTATTTGTGGGGCGAGGTCTGGATTTTCCCCTGTGTGATTTGAGGCACACAGTCTCTGCCCATGCTGCCCAGAGCTGAGCCCTTAGATCTCTGATGGTCCAGCATGCAGGACAGAGTCCCAAATCCTGTATAACTACCCTTTTGAAATGTGTCCCACAGTACCTGCAGTTATTAGTACCCATTCCAGTTGAGTTGCCAAGTTTATAATCTGGTCTGAATAATTAGAAGGAAAATGAAAGCAAAAGTTAGATTTTTTTTTATACATAGATATTGTTTGTTTCTTTCTTTTTGTATAACATTTTATAATAAGCTAAATTAATTGCGCCCCTGTAAGTGAGGCCACTGCGTGGATACCCCTCTGATCCTCCCCTTCCTGCTTTGCTACAGGAAATGTCATGCCTGTGCTACTCTATAAAAGGAGTGTAGCATGGGGCTGGTTGGGGATGGGAGTAGGTGGTTGGGCCCCTTCCCCTGCCAAAAAAGAAGAACCACAGATGAAAAAAACAAGGAGGTAAGAGCAGAAACAATCAACCAACAACAAATGCAGACGCTATCCCTCAGTGTGAAACTCGTATGTGCTCCTGTAATTAGCCTTGAAAGCTTAGCCTAATGATAGATAAAACTGTAAAACCTGTAAGCACCACCTGTAACAATTTAACAGAAGATGTACCCTGCAAAAACACTTTGCTACAGAGAAAAATAAAGCTGTAAAAAAGTAACAAAACCTGTAAGCACAACCTGCAGAAAAAAGAAGGCAGTACAGAGTAGTGGTTTAAGGCTCTGAGCTGCAAATCTGGAGATCTGGGTTTGAATCCCAGAGCCCCCACTTGCACACTGTGTGACCCTGCGCAAGTCACTTAATTTCCCTGTGCTCCCAGGTCGCACCTGTAAACAAGCTTTCAGCTTAGTGTGCCACTCCTGGTTAAACAATTGAAAAAAAAAAAAACAATTTAACAGAAGATATACCTTGCAAAAATTTCTTTGAATCAGAGAAAAATAAAGCAGTAATCTGTAAGCACAAAAAGTAAGAACCTGCAAGCACTACCTGCACAGCAATTTAATAGAAAATATACCCTGCAAAAAAAATAATTTCAGAGAACAAATAAAGCAGTAAACTGTAACACCTGTAGGCACAATCTTGAACAATTCCACAGAAAATATACCCTGCAAAGAAACAATTTGAATCAGAGAACAATACTGCAAAATGTAAGCAAAAAACAGTATCAACACCTGTAAGCACACAAGAAAATAGTACCACGCAGTAAATCTGCCTAGCCAAAAGAAGCCTTAATTTTTTTCCTTGCTCTGATAATATTGTTCCTTGCTCTGACTTTACAAGCAAACCTAGAAGAAGAGAGCTCAAGTGAAGCTAGGTGCCTTTGCCAGCAAACCTAGTCTTCCTAGAGACAGATAGACAAGTGACAGAATAGGAGAGGAGAGAACAAATCCTTGCTCTTAACTCTCTCTCTGCATAACAAATGGGGCAGGGTCTTACCCAACCCTGTCATATTGCCCTGTCCCACTGACATTGTACACACCTGTCCTGCTCGCTAGCCCCCCTCCTTGATTTACTAGTTCAGGGTGCAGGTTGGTCTGGCTGCTTCCTCCCGTAGGCGGAAAGTTGCAGGTTCAGAGTGCAGGGCAATCTTTAAAGAGTCCTGGAACAGCTCAGCTTTTATACAGGAAGTTGTTCTGCCCCAGTGACGACGCCCACTCCTGCCCCACTCAGTAGCCCCCTCCTTCAACCTACCAGCTCAGGGAGCAGGATGGATCTGTTTCCTCTGGGGGGTGGAAAGGCTGAATTCCCAAGCAGGACAGGGTAAAAGTTTTCCCTTGTCCAGGTTTTCCCCTTATTTATAGCTCTATTGTCACACTGCACTCCTTATTTGTACATCAGTTTACTTGTTTGTAAACAGTTTGCACATTGTCACTTGTTTGTAAACAGTTTGTACATTGTCACCTTTTACCTGAATGTAATTAAAACCAGGTGAAAGGGATTGTTAGTCTCAGTGGGTTGAGCTAGTTACCAAAATTCAAATGAATAAATAAATTCAAACCTGCAGTTTAACATCAACTGGAATGTCTTGTCCTTTGCAGATGAAACTTGGATAGGATCTAGAAACACATAAGTCTACAGGTCAAATGAACCTAGTAATTTTAGGTCAAAAGGGAATCTAGTTCATCAGGTCTAACCCTCCCCCCCCATATCATAAACGGCGATTAATAGGTATGCTGTGAAAACGGTTATTAATTTTTAGGGCTATGCACCCACCCTACTGTTCAGGGTACCCTATGATTCCTTTGGTAATAAAGAAAAACTGAATCCAGTCTTCAGCAAGTAGTGCAGGAATGAGGGGCACGGATGAGATGGCTAACCCCAATAATTTATTAAGAGCCAAATTAGGTGCCCGACCTAATTCTGGGTTTCAGTAGCACAGTTGCAAATTAGTCCAACTGCGCAGCAAGAAAGAAAGGCAGTCCTTTGTTTTTGCCTTGTAGAGTATCTGTGAGGTGATTTACATATGTTCATCCAGCATCTTACAGAATGTGCAATGTGCCAAATGCACGTGCATAAAACAGGAGGCTTTCTGTAAACCCCACCCACAAGCTCTCTTACACTGGCAAGTCCTAAGGCCATGGTGCTCTGCTCATCAGGAGCTTTGTCAGGGGCATGTACTGCTGACCAGAACACAAGCCCCTATTACTGCTGATGTGTCTAGATGATGTCATAAGGCAAATGTCCAAAATTCCTAAGAAAGAAGCCTCTTAAAGTGTCTGTTTTCAAACAATCAGTCAATCAAAATCTTTATTTTGGCAGGCGGAACATCTTTGAGACAAGCTCATTTACAAGATGAACCTGGGGCAAAACAATTGCCAACAAGGTTAAAACATAACAGGTTGAGTGAACGTACATAACAATTACATAGTAATAATAACAACATAATAACATATAACCATCACATGTAACAAGATACTTCCACCAGAACATAGCAATAGGTTTAACAGGAGGTAGTGCCATTTAAATACAATTGCATGGATAAAAATATATGGATGTAAGGTTTCCAGTATAGTAAATGAAGCAACAAAAAGGTTCCCTTATCAGGCCGGCCCATCAGCGCAGCAGTAGCGTTACCACTTGCAATGCTGGTGACCCGGTTCAGAAACAGACTTGAGTCGTCAGAGGGCCAGCCGGGGAGAGGGGGTTTGAAAGTTCACAGGACTGCTCATCTCCTCTGGGGAAGGGGGATCTTTGGCTCGGTATGTGATCGACCTCTAGCAGAAGCTGGAGGTTCAGCATGCCCGAGCACTGAGACCTGGGGTGGAGCATGATGGATGTCAGTGTCAATGGCTCAGCAGGTAGCACACTCGCCACTGAAGCTGGGAGATCAGAAGGCTGTGGGTTCTATCCTAATACTGACAATGTAGTGCAGCATGAGGGGGGTGCTGCACTCCTGAGGTGCCATCTTTCAGTTGAGACGTTAAACCGAGGTCCCAACTGCCTGTTCAGGTGGATGTTAAAGATCCCATGGCACTTCTTGAAAAGAGTAGGGGAAAGTTTATTAAACAACAAAATCAGAGTACAACCAAACAAGGTACAGCACATTAAACAAACAATCCAGAACTGACAACAAAGAATTAATACATTCATGTAATAGCAGCATCAGTGTCTGTCACCCAAGGAAGTCTCTTCCATAACTCTAATAAATCTTGACTAGACATTTTTGCACGTTCGACAACAAAAACATTATGTAAGTCTTTTACAGTCTTATTCGTCAATTCAATATATGTACAGTCCTTTTGTTGTAGAGTGAACAAGGACCTAGACAACCAAATATTCCATTTCATTATTGTAAAAAGTAAGGTTAATGTACTATGATTCTATTTCTGCCATTGTGGAGAAAAGTGACCATACATAAGATTTTCAAATGTAACTCGTGATGGTGTGCCAAAAATCCCCAAAAGGCGGAAATACAAGAACATTCAAAAAACAAGTGTTCTATTGATTCTATCACCTTTATACAGCCAAGGTGACTACATATTCTCTCTGAAAGCTGTTTATGCTTCTGGCTGCCTTTATATTAATTTTCTCATGGCAAGAAAGCCAATGAAAGTCCCACATATGACATGGTATTCTACTGGATCGCAAAAATGTCAGCAGTGACCACAAAAATTGAGGGGGCGGTTAGGAAAGGGCACCGGGATCTGACACAGAGTTCTAAGGAGCTGGTTATATAGAACCTTATGCAATGAAGCTGAAATAAGATGTTGGGAACTAATTTTCCATTGTTTTAGTCTTAAAAATTTTACTTTTAAATAAGTAGGGGTAGTCTGAGAAGCTCGTATAGGTCAATATGTACATGTTTCCCACTGATGAAACCAAAGTCTACAGTTTCTGTGTAATCAGTATTCCCAACCCCTCTGTGTATTAACCACAAGTAGTTTCAAACTTTACATAAAAAAATGCTATTAAAAAATATGACAGGACTAATCATGGATAGACCACTGTCTTTAACCAGCAAGTAGGTAATATTCCTCCGAATAGTATTAAGATGGCTGCCCCAAACAACTTGAAAAAATTAACTCAGAACCGAAGTTTCCAACTGCTTGGGCATGGGAAATATATAACTAAAGTACAGGCAGATGGGAACCAAGAATGTTTTAATCAGGAATACACATTTTGCTTGCCAATTTTACTCCTATTCCACAGGGCAACCTTCTGCATTCCTATCACCAGTTTGTCTTCCCAATTTAATTTCTCCATACCAGGAGGTCCAAATTTTACACCTAGGATGGAAACTAGATCATCCATAAGGGGAACCAGGGCAATCCTAGTGTCAGTAGTAGGGACAGAGCCTAGGGAGAAGCCTTTACATTTCTATAGATTCAGCGCGGCACCGGAAAGGGAGCCAAACCTAGCACACTAAGTCAAGGAACTGTGTACAGAGCCTTTGTCAGCCACTAGGAGACAGAGATCATCTGCATATGCTAGGACTGTGGGAATAACCAGTGTCAGGACTGGAAATGTGTTTAATGGTGACACAATTATTAATCTTGCACAATAAAGGATCAATGAAGAACACATATCAGAGGGGACTCAGGGGGCCCCTCTGTCTCACTCCGCATTTGATAGGTATCAGTGGACCCAGCCAACCATTTACCACTGGCACAACTGTAGCTGTTCTGTATAACTATCTCAACCAGTGAATCATACATAACCTGTGGAACCAGGTAATGGTGCAATGTGGTCCAAAGAATCTCATGACTGATGGAATCAAAGGCCTTCCTTTGATCCAATGAGATGATTCACCCCAGAAGAGCACCAGTATAACCTGTAGTTATAATTTCTCGTAAAAGAATGAGGTGATCTAGAATGTTTCTGTGTGGAATAGAACAAGATTGTTCCAGTGAAATGACTACTTTGGCAATCTCTAGTAGCCGAGTAGTCAAGATTTTAGTCAGGATTTTAAAATCCTTATTCAACATACAAATAGGTCTCCAATTGTTCAGATTTGATTTCTCACCTGTTTCGTACAGGTACATTAAAGTACCTTATTAAAAGACAGTGGTATGTCCCCTGTCTGAAGCAATACATTAAAAATGCACGTAAGGCCGGCCTGGTGGCGCTGAGGGTTGAGGCGCCGGATGCCACACCTCGCGCCACGCCAGTGACCCGAGTTCAGGAGTGAGCTTGGGCACTGGGGGTTGGCAGGGATGGGGAGATGATTGAGTGCCTGCAGGGCTGCTCTCCTCCCCCGGGGGGAGGGCAGGGGATAGCCCGGTGCACCAGCGGCTTCTGGTGGAGATCAGGAGCACTGCAATGCATGGGCTGCACATCGATCAGCATGCTGATGCTGGCAGAATTGCCATGCATCATAGCATCAGGTGTGCACATGCAGAGGATGGGGGGGGAGAGGCTACCAGAACAAGGAAACAACCGGCTCTGTTGGGTAGGCGATGGCACCCGTCCCCCATGCCCCTCCACCTCGCCTGGCCTTCCAGTTCCTCCACCTAGGCCTTCACCTGCAGCCAGAGACTGACTAGTAAGTGTGCCCAACGAGGAGGGGCAGCCCCACCCTGGAGGGGTTAAGCCATGGGTGCTGGCTGGCAGGAGGGGGGAGAGAGGATGCAGAGGTCGAGGGGACCTCAGGCGGGCAGGATACGGGCAGGATGCCTGAGAGAGGCTCCGCAGGGCCATGACCAGAGGGAAGTAAAGTAAAAAAAAAAAAAAAAATGCATGTAAGCTCCATGCTTAGGTGTTCTCCTAGAATTTTATAGAGTTCATGAGGAAGGCCATCCGGCCCTGGAGTAGTGTTGTTTGCCAGATGCTGAATAGTATACTGAACTTCGTCTATGGATATTGGTTTACATACTCTGGTAACAATCTGTGAGGAAACCTGTGGGATCTGTATGTCTGACAGAAATTCTTCAGATTTCTGAATATCAGATGTGATATGGGAAAACAAGGCCATAGAGAAGCAGACAACTAGTCCTAGAATGTCCTGCTTAGTTGAATACTGCACCCCTCCCTGGTCCACCAAATATGGCATAGATTTCTGCCCTACACTTTGGAAGGTATGGTCAAAAGGACATGTGACCTGTGCAGTGCCATGCTTTCTAAATTTATGTTGATTAAAATGTTGCACCGCCTTTCATTTATGAAAGGATACCATCTCTTTCTGCACTTGCTGTATTTGGTGACTCAACTCCTGCCCAGTTGTACTAGCCAAAGTAAATAAGGTCTGCAAACGGTGTTGGTTATGTAGATATGTTAAATATTCAGAAGTACTCTTCCATTTGCTGTACTGTTTTAACAGAAGGCTCAGGTCTAATTTTGTGTCTTCCCACCAGGAAATGGGACAATCATAACAAATCAGAACAGATTTTCTGGCTACCAAGAACTGGACCAAAAAATCTAAGAAGCCATTGTCCTGCAACAAGGTAGTATTAAACGTCCACGTGCCAGGGCCCCTGACCCCTAAAGATGTTTTATGTATAACAACAGATACCATCTTGTGATCAGAGAATTCAAGTGGGGTAACTTGTGCAGCAGAAACTAAGGCAGACTGGGAAATAAAAACAAAATCAATCTGTGTAGTTGAAGAACCCTTTTGGAAAGTAGGAGTATGTTGTTTTACAGTATCCAGGTATGCATCCTTTAATCTGGCAGTATGTAGTATTTTTTTCAAAGCCCGTGTGTCACAGAATAATTTTTACGTCTTAGCCTGTGTACTCTTATCCTGTAAACTAAGACCACAGTTGAAATCACCAGAGAATATAATGTCCTTAGAAGTGTGGAGGTAAGGTTGGATAAGGGAGAGAAGATCGATATGAGCTGTCTTAGTTTGTGGGGCATAAAGATTGACAAGGCGATAAGCCGTCTGCTGAATGAGCACATCAGGTATCAAAACTCTGCCAGGAACTAGGTCATATAATTTCAGAACCTTAAAATGAGGCACACTGACTACTACGCCCAGTTCAGAGCAGGTTTCCTGTCCTAGAGACCAAAAGGAAGGTCCAAGAAGCCAAACCCTCTTGGCAAGTTTTATTTCATGTGAAGTGTGAAACCTAGTATCCTGAAGAAAAAATATATCTAGATGTAAAGAGGCAAGGAAAGAAAATGCAACCTGACGTTTCCCTACTCGTTTAATACTATTGACATTAATAGTATGAAAGTGTAGTGCGTCACACATTAAAGTAGTAGTGTAGTAGGAAAACTAGAGGCACTAAAGTCTACACAGATCATTTCTGCCTAGCTACTGATGCCTCTTTTGGTTTAGACTTCGCCTTCCTTTTCTGCTAACCCCTTCCTTTAGTGCAGGCTTTAGTGTCAGTAGTACCCTCAGAGTGTGAGGAAGAAGTGGAGGAGGAATCCGATTCCTCACCTGAATCTGCAAAGTGTTCTGGAGAACCTCATAAGGGTTGGTCAACTTGATAGGGAAAGTTCTAATTGCTTTCGGGGGGGAGGCAACCTTCTGCTTAGACCTATCAGAATGCCTACAACTCATCTGGGCAGGTTTCTTGGGGAGGGCATTTCCACATCTGCTATAGAAGTAGTCTCCTGCTCAATAGGGGAGGATAAAGCAGCAGGTTGGGGAAGGGGGTCCTTGGGAATAGTCGCCACTGAGGAAGTTCCCACCATACAGGGTGGTGATAGAGTACTGGAAGAACTACCTCGTGGCTGAGCTGTCTGTATGAAACTAGGTTTGGTCCTCAATTTGGCCTTCTGAGCTTGTGTAATCATAAAATGTTAGTCTGCCTCCTCATCATGGTGTTCTTGGTTGTGGGCTGCCCAAATGCAATTTTGAAAGGAATGATCCACCTCATCACACAGGTTGCATTTGCACTCATTTAAGCAGGCAGAACTTAAGTGACCTAATTCTCCACAAAGAGTACATTTAACAGTATCACAAGCACTGTTTAAATGATTTGGGTCACCACACCTGTTGCAGGTCTTAGGCTGGCCTGGATAGAATAAAAAACCCCTATCCCGCCCCAGAAAAAAAGAGTTGGGCAGATGAACAATTCCTGAATCAGCAGTTTTTAACAACACTTCAGATTTCCACCCCCCAGTCCATATGTTTTCAGTGTCCAGGATGGCTTCAGGTTCACCAAACACTGTACAACATAATTTAAGCCAGTAGAGAACATCTGCAATGTCCACACCTTCGTTCTGGAACAATATGGTGATCATCTTATAGGCAGGTTTCATGAGACGAGTAACTAGAAAGGGGGTCCACAAAGCAGTTTTTTTAAGGGGAGTGATATTTGGACCAAAACCTCTCCAAGCCTCGTGTCATTTGAAACTAATATCAAAGGAAGCCTCTCCGGAAATATGGATTAAGGCATATATCTCATGAGAGAAGAACATTAGGGAGTCCTTTAGCAGGTTCCTCACCACAAAAATCTGATTGGGGGTTCTGGCATGCCGCCCACGTAAGTCAACCGAACGGCATTGTGGCATTTGGCTGGAAGAACAGGAAGGCGAAAAAGGGAGGAAAAAGTTTTCTTTTGTCTAGCAGGCCTGCTGTTCAAAGGGGCTGCAGCTGGTGCTGAAGTCTTGGGAGGTACTGCAGTAGCAGGCAACATAGTGGAATCCATAGATGGAAGGGAGATGCAGAGGTTCGGACTCAGGGGCATCAGTTAGTGGGCAAGAAGCTAGGACTCAGCCGAGATAAGTCTGGGAAGTCAGTGGTTGCTGGCATCCAAATCGGAGATGCTCCTGAAACCCAGGAATTTAGTTTGGGATGTCTTTCCCAACCCTCTGCCATCAAGGCTGTTTCAACTGACCAGTCTTGTGCAGCACAGCTTTTGTTATCTTTACCGGCAAGCAAGTCTACTGAACAGAGGTTCATCTGTGCAACATTAGCAAGAGGTGTGGTACTCACAAAAGATTGTGCAGGGCGGTACAAGGTATGAGCGGTCTTCAGAAGACAGTCTGCATCGGCAGACGGCGGCTTCTTTGATGAATCATCCTGGGATCTCAGCTGTTTTGAAGAGACAGCGTCACTCACACTGTTAATTTGAAGCCGATGTATTTTCTGCTGCAAAGCGAGCTTCTTAATCATAAATTGGTGCTCCTCGGTTTCCAATAAGAGCTGCAATTCCAAGGATTTCATCCAAGTCTGCATCACCAGAGGGTTTCACAGAGTCAGTCACATCAGAAAGTTCAGAGTCATGAACAAAATCCATAGATACATCTGTAACATATACAGAGGGTCCTGAGTTTCCTACAAGGTCAGTAGTAGAATTTAATTCTGTTATCACAAGTCCTGGAGTGCCATTCCCATTTCTATTCATCAGTTGAGCCCCTAATGCAGATAAACTAGGAAAGGGGCCCTGCTCTCCCAGCTCTACAGCTTCCACCGTCCTCCCTGGACTATTGTCAGCCATCTTGCTGGACAGAGGTTCCCCTGCAGGTGAGAAGGGGAATTTCCCCAGTGCCCTGGCCAAATTTCCCCCCATTACCTAAAAACGCCACCAACAGCTTAACCTGGTTCAAGGTCAGTTGGCATTCATCTGTATCCCCCTCCCCCCTTCGGGTCGTGCCTGAAAATAGGCAGAATTTGTCTAGTGCACTTACTCGGTCAACAAAAACTAAATAAATAAATAGGCCATGGGGTCATGTGCACATCAGACTTCTGGGGGGGGGGGATCCAGGAAAAAGCTTGGAACTGGTGCGACATCAGTGAGAGAGCTGGACAAATGGCTCTCACGCACCGGCACCCCAATCCACAATGGAGGGCCCCAATGAAATCCAAAGGGTATGGCACGGGGTTTGGGGTTGAGGCCCAGGCCCCTCCCCCACTTCATCCTCACCTGGGGACAGAGCCACGGCTCCATGGGGGGTCCTTCCATGAGGTTGAGTGCTGGAGGGTAAGCTGGGTGACAGTGCCAGCGATCAAGGGGGAAAAACAGAAATGACAAAAAAAAAGGTCCCCTTATCAGCTTCTAGTACAAGTGATAATAATAGTCTGTGCATATAGAAAGTGAAACAGTGCAATGTAACTCAAACAAGCATTTCTCATGCAGAATATTGTCTTGCTGGCATTGGCATTGGTAGTACAGGAGTTAGAGAGATGCATAATAGGAATGGCAGTGGAGTATTGAACTGACACCAACCCCACCCCCACTCTGCAGAGACTGACAAGCATTGGGGTGTGCCTTTGAATCATCAACCATAACACTCACTCCATTTCACCTCACCCTACCCTATAGACACCAAGTGTCGAGGTGTGCCTTGGGGTCTTTGAGCCTTACGCTCACCCCATTCCATAAGGAAATATGTTGAGATGGGTGCAGTATAGGAGAATGGGGTGAACTTTGGGGCTGAAGAGTCCAAGGCACACCTCGATGCCTGTCACTGGCTGCAGGGTGGGGGTGGGGGTGGAATGGCATGAGCATTACAGCTGACAATCTCAAGTCACACCGCTAACGCCTGTCAGTCTCTACAGGGTGAAGCATTACGGTTGGAAACCCTAACACCCCAGGCATTTCTTGGTATTTTCACTCCAAATTTTCAACATGGGCTTTTTGTTACCCCACCTCATGAACAGTTGTACTATCAGTTCATTAGCTGAAAGGTGATTTTGCACAGCGACTGTGACATTTGGCGCCACAGGTGCAAAAACGCATTTCGGGCAGGATGTGAAAAATGACAACTGTACTGTTCATGAGGAGGTGTGAAAAATGGTAATGTAGAAAATCTGGAGTGAAAATATGAAAAATTGGTGAAGTCATGAGTGTGTGTAGAAACTGCACAACACATGCCCGTAATGCAATAATTCTGGGGATTATTTACACCAAATTTTCAACATAGGCATTTTGGAACCTCCGCTCATGAACAGCGGCACTATGATTGTCTTAATCTGTCCCGAATATTGATTTCCAACAGCGACTGTGCCATTGTGCCCCAGATGTGCAAAAACACATTTTGGGTCAGATGTGAAAAATGACAGCTATACTGTTCATGAGGTGGTCTGAAAAAATGGCAGTGTTGAAAATCTGGAGTGAAAATATTAAACATTGTCGAGTTAAGAGTGTGCACGAAATCAGTAATGTGACGAATAATAGTCATTTTTTGGAATTCTTTCACCAAATGTGCAACATAGGCTTTTTGGGAGCCCACCTCATGAACAGTGGCACTGTTACCTCATTAATCGGTCCCAAAAGGTGATTCCGCACAGTGACCGTGAAATTACCTTTCGAGACGGAATAACAAAATGACAGTGACTGTGTTTATGAGGTGGGGTCCCAAGAACCCCATGTTGAAAATATGGAACCAAAACTCCCAAAAATGACTGAGATATCAACCTACATTGAAAAACCCCCCATTCAGTGCCATTATAGGACTTAACGTTATTTCTTCAGTTTGCGGTCAGTCTTTGAAGACTACAGACATGTTCCCAGTCCACTGAAGATTGCTGCTGCTGACCTCCACAGGTAAGTATGGGTGAGGGAGGTGCGAGGAGGTGGGGTGCGCAGAAGGAGGGCATGGGTTGGTGGAAGGGGGCCAGCAGCAATGACAAGGGACTGTTTTCTTTTTTTTCAGGTTTAAAAAAAAAAAGTTGAAGGTTCATTTTCTTTTTTACAGGTAAACTAAGGATTTCAGCACACTGGGGTGGGCTCCCAGTATGCCAAAGTACTGGAGGGATCCATGCCGATCCAGGGATCAGGCACTCCAGGGTTGGAGGATATGTGGGGGGGGGGGCACATCTGACACCGGGAGTGAGCATCCTGGTGTCAGAAAAAAATACCACAGCATGTTTTGTCACACTGGGGTGGACTCCCAGTGTGCCACATTAAAGGATGCGGGGGATACAGGCTGACATAGGGATTAAGCACCCCGATGTCGGCAGCTGGGGGAGGGGTCTGCCAGCATGATCGGATCGCGCTTACAGTGAAAGTGCCTTCGGGCACTGACTACTCCCAGCCTGTACGGAGCTTAGGCTGTAGTCTGCTCTGCATGGCTGGGAGAAACATTCATGCCAGAGACATGTGGGGGGGGCAGGTAAGGAAACCATTTCCTCCCACCTTTCAGGCAGGGACCGGTGAGGTGGCAAGGCGGAGACATTAAAATGCAAACAGCTGTTTGCTCTCCTGCTGCTGTCCCATTGCCATGTTCATTGAAATGTTTCACCACGAAAGGCACGTATGGAAGGCGTGTCAACTGTGCTGCTGCATGATGAGCTTGTCTCTGATTGCAGCGGCACATTCTCTCAAGTTGGTGGCACTTTGCATAATACTTGTGTCAGCACTAGCATGCTGGCTAATTGGAAAATGAGGGACGCACCTTCTAAGCATGCCCTGCATTTGCCAACGCTGACACACCTCTGCATTTCTAATACTACCCCAATATATTGTTAGCACACCCCCAAGGCAACATAAAAAGGTGGAGGGAGCAAACTCAAGAGTTCCCATTTAAAGTACATTTGAAATGAGATGTTAATCCTCTACATATCTGCATAATAAATATTGGTATTTAGCTAATAATTAACCATACAAAACAAATTTTCTTTTACATTTTATGACATCTTATAATAACTGTATGACCAATAGCTTCGTAAGCTTTGTAGGGAGGCAGTATAGTGCAGTGGTTTAACGCTGTGAGCTACAAATCTGGAGACCTGGGTTTGAATCCCACAGCCCCCCACTTGCATATACTGTGTGACCCTGAGCAAGTCACTTAACTTCCCTGTGCTCCTGGGTTGCATCTGTAAAAAAAAAAAAGCTTTCAGCTTAGTGTGTCTCACCTGGATAGACAATTAAAAAAAAAAAAAAAACAGAGACATTTTACTGGGAGGACTGTGGTAAAACCATAGAGAGATTACCCAATGTATATTTATTGGAAGCAAAGTTTCTTTTCACCATTGTGGATCCAGACTCCAGGCATATCCCTACTGAAAGAAAACACGATCATTAGGGAACTGTCCTAAGGAAAAGAAGCAAAAAGTAAAGAAGGGGAACATGAGACATTGCAATTACATCTTTTCAAAAGAAAGGATTAAAGTTAATGTCATCAATCAGACATTTAGGTTTAAAATAGTTAAAGCAAAATATTCACTGTGTTTCCCTCTACAGAGTTTTCTCAAATTACCCCAACCCTCTTCATGGGTGGGAGGGGGGTACCTCTTCCAGTTCCATCAAGGAACAATCAGGGGAAATCAGTGAGACTCGAACCATGATTTTTCACAAAACTGTCTTCCCATGGGTGAATCTATTCTTACATATAGGATAGACCTTACATGTTTCTGAGTTCACACTTTTAAGATACTTTTGAAAAGTTTATAGTAGTGCTTTGCAGAATTTTCTAATTCCAGCGAAATTAAATTTCACAGAATGTTTGAGATTCTGCTGAAATTCCACTGGAAACCGAAAGGTGGAATTCTGCAGCAGAACATGGTTGCAGAATGATTTTCTGTGGGGAAAAATGCCATTCCGTGGAATATTATTCTGCAGATCTCAATATTTTCTGTGGAAATGGCTGTAGAATGATTTTCCGTGGAAAAATGCTGTTCCACTGAATATTATTCCATGGTTCACAGCAGGTGGAATTCCGTAGAAGAACCAGTGAAACTGTGATGGAAATTCCACTGGTGAAATGGTCATTCTGCGTTACTTTTGATGGCAGAATTCCACATTCCACACAACACTAGTTTATAACCCATCAGTTATGGGAGTGCATGACTATGGAGGGCTTTAAGAAGGCCCGAAACACCCACCTGTAGTGCCGAGCCTACCCAAACTGATTTTAGCTGTATATCTATCTGAATTGTGATTTTTATTATGTTATTTATTTGAATGTTCAGCACCTTGATAATTGAAAGGAGCTATACAAAAAAAAAAAGATATTATTATTATTATTATAGTTCTTCCAACATATATGTTTTTACATGGACAGCACAGGGCATATATCGCAAAGCAAAATGGTAATTATAAATGCATGCTGAAAAAAGAAAATAGAGTTAGAATCAGTGTGTTGATTATACAGTAGGTCTTCTTCAGGAATTATCTATAAAGAGAAAAGAGAAAAGTTAGTGTTGATGTAAGGGGAAATACAGGATATATATTCAGTATATATATATTTTTTTTTATTTAGTTGTTTAACCAGGTATAGCACACTAAGCTGAAAGCTTTTTGACAGGAGCGACCTGGGAGCACAAGGAGGTTAAGTGACTTGCTCAGGGTCACACAGTATGCATGGGGAAGCTGTGGGATTCAAACTCAGGTCTGGCCTGCTGGATGTCACCAAATTTGCAGCGCAGAGCCTTAGACCACTGCGCTATACTGCCTCCTACTGCTTCTATATATTGCATATGTGAGGAAAGAAATTATAGGGTGACTAGAAACTGGAACACAAAAAGGTGATGATTGGGGTGGAGAGGCATAGGTTCTCCCAGATCTTCCCCATTTTCTTTCCTCATATATTGAGTAAGTGTGGTATACAAGGATGTATACCCATCGAGGGGGTAATTAGGCTGCAAGGCCATGAGCCCAAAGGGCAAGTGGCTTATTGCCCTAATAAGCCCCCAAGATGGGTATGCTTCTGAGTGTACCACACTTACCCATTCTTTATTCAGTACAATACAGTAGGATGGTCACTGTTCACAAATCACAGTTGCAATCACTTCCAGGTTTTCCGTAGTGTACTGTGTTTAGATGGGTGTTCAGAGTCGTGGTTCATTAGTGTTTCCATAGTGTACTGTATTTAGATGGGTGTTCAGAGTTGTGGTTCATTAGTGTTTCCATAGTGTAGTGGACCTCTATATTTGGGGCTGTGGTTGCGCGGTGCAGTCCTTTACTTGGTGTTGTGTAGTTTGCAGTCGGGTGTTGGGCATGTGGTTAGGATCTGGGCATACAGTCAGGCATGCTGTGGGGAGTCAGCTGTGTGTGTTCAAGAACTGGGTGTGAAGCTTGTTTGGGAAGAGTGTGGGGAATTTTAAAAGTTATTGTGAGGTTTTACGTTGTTTTTTTTTTTTATTTGGTTCCAGTAGATTTGTTTGGATGGGGGGGGACTAGTTGTGTACTTGATTTGTTAGGTAAGGTAACTGGTTGCTAATTGGTGGGCTAATTGGTTAATGGGATTGGTAGTTGCATTTACTGTGGTCCTATGGAGTTTAATGCAGTGTAGGGATATACTTTTAATTAGCGTAGGTATACACTTTTAATTGATTTATTAGTGAAGGTATATATTTTTAATTGATAGATTAGTCACAGGTATACAGGGAAATAAATGATGGCATTTTCTAATGGGAAAAGGTCCCATCAATGTACTATCTATCTATCTATCTATCTATCTATCTATCTATCTATCTATCTATCTATCTATCTATCTATCTATCCTGTAGTGAGACCGATTGCATATGCAGCTTACAGATGCAGGGAAAAAGTCTGCAACATTTGGCAGAGTCGCATCTAAGGGCAATATGTAAAGGGGAGCTAACAACGAGGTGAACTGAGCATGGAAGAGTATTAGTGGCAGGTGCAATTATCCGTGCAGTATTGGTTTAGGAGAGATTGGAAAGACCCGGGGGGAAATCAGATTGGGAAGCTGTTAATTATTTTCTGAAGGCAATTCCAAGCTTTGGGAACAGCCCAATTAAAGGCCATCCTCCTATACAGTATTTTGTGCAAAACCTAGGAACATCCAGCAAGATGATATTGTGCATTCTTAGCACGTAAGGGCTTTGGGACCTGATGAGGAGTGAGGAAATGTAAGTGGGCAGTGAGTCATGAAGGGCTTTGAGGGACCAGAGGTTTAGGTGTCGCAGCCTTCTAGTACTAAGTGATGGTCATCCTAGTTCCTTCTAGAGAAGATAGTGGAGTGTGAGAATTGGTAGCTCACAGATGTAGTGCAACGCCCTGTGGTGCAGCACATCTAGCTGTCCCAGTTGTGAGAGTGTGGAGCAGAGTTACTCTTTAACAGACTGGGTTGCAGAACCCCAGAACCACTTCTTTCTCCCACCTCCCCTCCAGGTCACCCATCCACCCTTCCCTGTGTTTGTTTTTGACCCCCCCCGACAGGTCATCTGCCTCCATTCCCACTAATGTAGGTGGCGGCACCACCTATCTCACCAGCGAAGTGATGGTACCAAATTTGCCTCCACAAACCAATTCGCAAATTTGTCCCATCAACTTATAAATTCACCTGTTTAACCTTACCTTTGACCTCACGGTGACTTTGCAGTTAAGACAAGCAAAGTATGTTAACTTCGCCCGTGACTTTACCAGTAAATTTGCCTTTAAGGCAGTTAGGCAAAGTCTGTTCTAAATGAGACTACTGCCTGCCTGGTGGTACTGTAAACAAGTTCTTGAGGTCACATGGAAACAACTCCTGCAGGTCTCATGCTACTGTTCTATGAACTGACTCATCCTTAGTTTCACTTTATAGTCTGAGATAGTGAGTGCAAGGGAACAGATATGCTCTTTTGATACTAAAACCTATGCAAAAATAAAAAACATTTTTTTCAGCTTTCTTTTTCTTCTTCTGCATCTTATTTTTACTGTACCATTTCTGAGTCTTTGTTTAGTTGTTCTTTAGCTGTGATTTTCTCTATAATGAACACTTTTACTTGTGCTATTGTTCATCTCTTGTGATTTTTTTTTACTGTTTTCACTCTGTGTTTTTTTGGGGGGGTTAAAATGAGTGGGAGTGATCAGGAGGAGAGCGGGTGCTGGCAGCAGATGGGAGACATGCTTTGCACACCAAGAGGACCTGGTCAATGACACTTATAATATTTCACTTTAGTTGCTTCTTACAGGATTTCTGGTTTTAGGAATGACTGGACACCATAAGTAACTTCTAACAGCTCTGAGGTTTATTCAACAAACATACATGAGCGAGATCAGCAGGCCTCAGCAGAACTACTGCTACAATCTGCTCGTGCAGTTTCTAAAAACCAGTTTCCACCCCAGACATACCATTGGCCCAAAACTGCAGGGGGATGTGGACTAAACCATTCTACACTGTTACTAGGGTAAGTTACCATATACTACATCTCCCCTTCTAGTAAAAGAAAGCAATTACCTTGATTTCGGTTTGCATATCAATGACAAATAATAACCAAGCAATATTAACATAATGGTTGAGTCTAACCTCGTGATGAGTTAGGGTCTAAAGTCACTGGTACTAAACTCTGTTGAAATAAGTCTTTACCACTGACTTAAGTCATAACAAAATCTCTGAACCTCTCAGGAACTTTAAGCAGACGCCCTCTTCTGGTCATTCGAGTAGACTGCACACTGGGTACAGCCTCAGGACTTTCTGGCAAAGTGTCATTGAAAACAACAGGTTCCATCTCAGGTTGCTCATACTCTTGACAAGTGTCCTGTTCCTGGCTGTTGTCCCTGGATTGCACTGTTTGTGACAATCACAGATTCAGTTGACTCATCTGCCTGTTGCTCTGCCATCCAAAGCAACTGTTCAGTCTCTCCTCAGGTGTCTCCTGTTCCTCATGTATCGCTGTCCTGCAGGTGTAATCACACTATAGGATCTTGGCTCATCACGGATTATTTCCACTGTAGCAGGTTGCCACCCACTAGAAGTCTCTATGCATACCCTTTCCCCTTCTCTGAATGGAGTAAGTGGAGCTGCATTCCTGTCATAATACTGTTTCTGTCTTTTCTGTAGTCTTTTCAGACATTTATGTGCATCCTTTGGTATTTCAGGTCGCAGTGCCCTTGCACTTGCTGGTAATGTTGTCCTCAACATCCTGCCCATTAACAATTTCGAAGGTGTACAGTTCAGTCCTGTGACTGGTGTATTTCTAAGACTGAGCAATGTGAGATGTGGATCGGTCTGACCTTGCATAGACTTCAGAAAGATTCTTTTTACTGTCTGGATCATTCTTTCAGCTAAACCATTAGATTGTGGGTATCCTGGGCTGGAATGAGTAATTTTGAACTCCCACAACTTTGCAAATTGCTTCATTTCATGACTTGCAAATGGTACATGATCCACTACCAGTTCTTCCGGAATTCCATGTCTTGCAAATACAGCTTTCAGTTTTGCAATAACTGTAGCTGCTGTCGTGTCAGGCATTCTGAGGACCTCAGGGTATTTTGAAAAATAGTCCACTACTATTAAGTAGGAGTGTCCCCTAAAGTCAAAAATGTCTGCTCCAAGCTTTAACCATGGCATGTCGGGTATTTCATGTGGACACATTGGCTCTTTATTTTGCTGGGTAAGAGTTCCTGACAAGGTCCACATGCTTCAACCATCATTTCTACTTCTTGATTCATGCCTGGCCAATACATCACAGCTCTGGCTTGTGCCTTCGACCTTTGTATTCCTTGATGTGCTGTATGAAGTCTGCGTAGCATATCTGTTCTCAGCTCTTTGGGTATAATGATTCTTTTACCCACCATTATGAGATCATTTTCTATGTATATATTGTGTCTCATGGGCCAATAGTGCTGAAGTTTGATGCTGACTTGTTTTTTCCTGTTAGGCCATCCTTTGAGGTGCATATCTTTAAGCAACTGTAAATCACTGTCCCTCTGTATGGCCTGTTTTAGTCCCTCTAACATGCTGTCAGGCAGTGTTTCTATTGCTTAGATTGAGTATATGACCTTTTCACTACTTAGATCAATGTCTCCCTCTGCTGGTTTTCTTGGTACTGCCCTGAATAGAGTGTCTGCAATCAGAATATCTCTTCCAGGAGTATATATTACCTCTATGTCATATTTCTGTATCTGTAACAGCATCCGCTGCAATCTTGCTGGAGCCTTTCCAATTGGTTTGTTCAGTATGGACTGTAGTGGCTTGTGATCTGATTGTATTTTCACTGACCTTCCATAAACATACTGATGAAATTTCTGTAGAGAGAACACAATTGCTAGCAACTCTTTTTCTATCTGTGCATAGTTTCTTTCAGCACTGGACAATGACCTAGATGCATAAGCTATTGGTCTGTTTCTTTGTAGTAGACAAGCACCTAGTCCGTCCTTAGATGCATCTGCTTGGATTTCAATGTCCTCTTTTGGATCAAAGAATTTTAATACTGGTGCACAAGAAATAGTCTCTTTCAGCTTTTGTAAGGCTTCTTCCTGTGCCGGCTGCCACTGCCACATGACATCTTTTTTGAGTAGCTGCCTTAGTGGTGCAGTGAGGTTTGCTTCATTCGGAATGTACTGCGCCAGTTATCGAGTCATTCCTAACAGTCTCTGTAGTGCTTTTTCATTTTCGTGAGGGGGCATCTCAGCTATTGCTTCTACTTTGGCTTCATCAGGCCGCAGCCCATTTTCAGTTATGATGTGCCCCATGTATTTCACCTCACTCACCAAATACTGTATTTTGTCACTATTGAACTTTACATTGAGTTCCACTGCTCTGTCCATTACTTTTCTCAAAGTATTGTCATGCTCTTCCTTGGTAGCTGCGGCTATAAGCATGTCATCAGCTATTACAAAAACACCTAGTATGTCTCCAAAGTGTTCAGCATTTCTCTGCTGGAATACTTCACTTGCAGACCGTATACCAAAAGGAAGTCTGTGAAATTTGTACCTTCCCCATGGACTGTTGAATATACATAGGTCTGCAGATTCGTCATCTAATTTGATCTGCCAGTACCCATCTTTTTCATCTAGAATTGTAAAACACTTTTTACCTGCAAGCTTACTCTGAATATCCTCCAGTGTGGGGATGGAGAAGTGATGTCTTCTGATAGCTTTATTTAAGTCTCTAGGGTCCAAACACACCCTGATCTCACCATTTTTCTTTTCAGTCATTACAAGGCTATTTACCCATGTTGTAGGTTTTCTTACCTTGCTAATCACCCCAATTTGCTCCAGCTGTTCCAATGTCTGTTTTAGTCTGTCCATGATTGCATATGGGACTTTCCTGCATCCATGTATCACAGGAGTAACATTTGGGTCAGTATGTATGTGGTAAACACCAGGGAATTCTCCTAGGCCTTCAAACACTGTTTTATATTGTGCAAGAAGTTCCTCTTTTGTGCTTGGTGGCTTGGTTTTAAGCACCTTTACTTTGCGAATCAGATCCAGGAATACACATGCCTGTTGACCCAGTAGGGAAGCTCCCGATGTATTAGAGACATAAAACTGCAGATTGGCCTCTCTGTCTTGTGTCTTACACTTTAGCGTCACTTCCCCTTTTGGATTAATTTGTGCTCCTCCATATGCCATTAGGATAGTACTGGTCGGCTTGATTTGTACCTTGCATGGAAACTGCGCAATCACTTCTTTAGTAAGTATATTGGCTTCAGCCCCAGTGTCTAACTTGAACTTAACTGGCTGTCCCATTATCTTCAAGGTAGTGTACCACCCTTCATCTGGTACTTGTGTCCGCACCGTTTCTTGTTTTCTTTTTACAGCACTCACAAATAGTGCTTCTACCCCTTTGGTCATTTTTTCAAGAGATTTGTTGGACTTTTTGGACCTGCACATTTTTGCATAATGGTTGAGGCCACCACATTTATGACATTCTTGTCCATACGCTGGACAAGCCTTTGTCGCATGTCCTTTGCCACACCTCCCACACGTGTTTGATTTTTGTGCATGTGTCTCACGTGTTGGTAGCTGGCGATCTGGTTTTTGGCCTGTTTTACCATACTGCCTCGATTTATGTTCTACAGCATGGATGAACTTATCAGCAGTCCCTTGTGACATCGCTTTTGCCTGTGCCCTTGTTACCTCTTTGGCTCTGCATATGTTCACTGCTTTGGCCATTGTGAGGTCTGGGGATTCCAGTAGCTTTTCTCGGAGCCTGTCGTCGGTAACGCTGAAGACAATTTTATCTCGAATCATTAAGTCCTCAGTCTCTTTAAACTCACAATTCTGAGCTTTTTGCCTGAGCTCCTTAACAAACTTGTCTATACCTGAGTGCTCATTGAACGGATGGACCCAAAACTGATGCCTCACAAACACCGCATTTTTCCTTGGTTCACAATAATTCTTAAATGCTTCCATAACCTCAGCTGCTTTTTTAGCTTGTGGGTCAGCATATGTTATATTGAGGATATTGTACACCTCGAGGGCCTCATCCCCAATCGTGTGCAGCAGGACTGCAATTTTCATTTCCTCTGATTTATCATCTAATCCCATGGCTGTGAAGTACACACTTAATCTCTGTGCCCACCTTCTCCAGTTTTCTGCAAGGTTTCCAGTCAACAACAGTGTTGGAGGTGGCTTAAATTGCTCCATACTGCCAAAAATACTTTGTTATACAGTCTTTTAGTAAGCTTTAGGTACTCACAAATACTGTATTTTTGTTTCTTTTCGTGGCAGCACAAACTTTTCTTCTTTCTTGCAACTGCAGCACTGCAAGTTCACTTCTGACACCATATAATATTTCACTTTAGTTGCTTCTTACAGGATTTCTGGTTTTAGGAATGACTGGACACCATAAGTAACTTCTAACAGCTCTGAGGTTTATTCAACAAACATACATTAGATAGATCAGCAGGCCTCAGCAGAACTACTGCTACAATCTGCTCGTGCAGTTTCTAAAACCCAGTTTCCACCCCAGACATACCATTGGCCCAAAACTGCAGGGGGATGTGGACTAAACCATTCTACACTGTTACTAGGGTAAGTTACCATATACTACAACACTGGTAGTAGGAGGAGACAGCAGCAGCACCCTACCCTCCCCACACAGCGCAGCACCACCAGCAACGAGATGAGGCAAGGGCATCACCACCAACTACAGCTAAGGAAGCTCCTGCCCAGTCCATTGTTGTACCACCAACATCACAACCACCACCTGCACACCACAAAGAGGGGAAGACGCAGACAGGGCCATCTTGATTCCTCCCCTCATTGACAGCAGTTGAAGTCCCTTGTTTGGGACTTTTTTGATATTGACCCCACCAACAACAGTGTGGTCACCTGCAAGCTATGCCACATTGTTGTTTGACATGGGAAACAGGGGAACAGGTGGGCAGCACACACACCTTAGAGGGAGGCACAGCAAAGTGTGGGAGGAGCATCTGCAAAAGAAAGGTGGTAATGGGGTGGTGGTGATGCCACCCCTACTGGTTCTTCTCTGCTGGGCAAGGGCAAGAGAAAGAAACATGGTGCGCAGGTGCAGGAGTGAGAGACGGTGGGGACTGGGAGAGGGACTTGCAGTCAGACTCAGGTGCTTCAGTGGGGGGCACCTGAGAGACTGGCCTCAGATCCTCCTCCTCCCACATCCCTCCATGTGGAAGAAGAACGGCTCTACAGGGAGATAAGGGAGCTCTCCTGGCAAGTTACAGAGCTGAAGGTGCTGTTGGAGGTGGTGATGTGAAATCAGCAAACCATTCTGGAGGGTTTGGCCAAACTTTGAAGTGGCAGTGCACCTTCTGTCCCCAGGCCATAGCCTTCCAACCCAGAAAATGTCTTTTATGTTTGTCTTTTACCCTCTGTTAAACCCTAAAAAAAAATTAAAACTTAAAAAGAAATAACAATTGTTTATATATCCTTATTTCTCTCTGTCTGTCTGTTATAATCCATTCAAAAGAAAAAAAATTGATTTCAATTTTATTGTTGTCTTCCTTGTGCAACTGCACAGTCCTTACATTATCACTAAAATTGTTCTCAACTGCTGCTGCTACATGGTGTTGCACTGTGTGTCTCACTCTCCCCCTCTTTCACCACAGGCTGCCCTGTCTAACCCTATGATTCTTCTGTGTAATCCTGCATGAATCCATAATGTGTCTATCTAGATTTTCTTTCATGCTGCTCTGTCTCCAGTTTCCATACATCACACCTTTCCTTTCTTTCTGTTTCTCACTGTCTTTACTGAAATGTTTCTCAACTGTCAGAATAAATCTGTCAGGCGGCTACAGGTTAGTAGTAGTACCGCCACAGTACCCTGACAAGTGAGTGCTACCAGAATAGCACCATATTATACAGCACCAGTCTGGTAAGCACTCATATAGACAGAGATTGGGGTTTTACAGAGCATGCTGTAAGTGCTCCCCTGGTCACTGTTCATGGTCCTATTAAAGGACATGGGCAGGAAGGAACAGGAGGTTGGCCAAGCTGCTCCCGTGGCATGGAGGGATGGGGAATGGAGCAGCTCAATTAGTGTCAGTGGAAACCAGGGTTCTAATCCTGGTCTCCCAACTTTTGCTGCATTGGGACTTACGTTGTTTTACAAGGGGCAGTGGAAACACTATTCCATGGCCCCACAATACAGTGTCAGTGGCTCAGTAGGCAGCACACTCTCCTCTGAGGCTGGGAGATCAGAGGGCTGTGAGTTTGGTTCCCACATCTGGCACTTGGGTTAATATCCCAATACTGACACTGTAGTGCAGCATGAGAGGGGTGCTGCACTTCTGAGGTGCCGTCTTTCAGATGAGACATTAAACCGAGGTTCCCATCTGCCTGGATTGGTGGTAGTTCAGGTGGATGTTAAAGATCCCATGGCACTTATCGAAAAGAGTAGGGGAAATTTTTATTCAAGATTCAAAAACAAACTACAATTGAAGACATCATCACTTTCCATAATAACATTAAATCATGCTTCAGTCTCCTTTACTGATTAAAAAAAGGAGAGAGGAAAGAAGAAAACAACACAGAAAATATGCAAAGAACATTCTTCCATCTAAAAAACATATAACCAACTCTTCTTTATGCTGCTAATTGCCACAAGAAAATCCCAAACTGACACCTTAAACTACTTTCATACCTCCTAACACCCTACTCCCCTTTTGAAAACCCCTACCCCACCCAGTTAATATTTCTCCACAGTTTTGCAAGCATATCCTTTTCAAGAGTATGTTTTTCATACTCATAAATACTATCCAATTCCTGTTGTGTTCGAAAAAAAACATCTTCTTGTTGTTGTATTACTTTAGCTTGTAAAGACCTTAGGCATCTCGCCTGCCAGATGGACCATTTGATACATACCAACATAACATGAATTGTACTGTTTGCCCATTTTGCCCATGCAGCCGTGATTTGCCCTAGAACCAAAACATTAAAATTTATTAATAAGATTAACTTTTCTCCCCATAAATCCAACAGTAATTTCCAAAAACCTTTTACATGAATACATTCAAAAAAAAGGTGCTGCATTGTCTCCACAATCCCAGCACACGCCTGTTCTCCACAATCGCTCTCATTTGTTTGCTTATGTTTCTGATTGCTTTTAACTTGCAGCTTCTGATGACCACAGAGCCAGGCAAAATCTTGCATTTTCCAAGGAATTCTTGCGTCTATCATGTCTTCCAATAACAAAGCAGTATTAACTTGAGAAGATACCTGAAAAACTGGGTCTTCTCAATACCACAAATCCAAAATTGCTTTATAAAACTCTTTTTTCCCTTTCCCTTACACCAAGCCAATTCTATCTTCCAAGTTCGAATATACCAAAGTGCAACTTGCACGTAACTAGGAAGTGTTAGTTCTGTGGGATGCCATTTCCCTCTTCCCCATGCTGCGAAAAAAGGTGTGCCCCAAAGTTGCATACATACTTTCCCCTATCCCTGTTGTCTGCGCTAATAATGGGAAAACAGAACTAAAAAAGAAATTACCAAATAGGTATACTATTGGCTGTATCATATTTAATCCCCCTTCTTTCCGTACCCTGTATGTGTGATTCCTTTTAACTGGATTTAACCTACTTCCCCCATAGAAACCAAAAAAATAAACTTAAAACCTTTGTGTGCATATAGTGTGGTAAGGGAAATACATGTGATAAATACAAAAAAATAGGTGCTATGTAGGCCCTTAAAAGATACACCCACTTTTTCTTTGACATCTTCCAGGACAACCATGCTTGTACTTTAAGTTGTGCTTTATCATAAACCTCATTCCAATTGCGGAAGTCCGACTCCTTGGTGCCAAAATAAATACCCAAAATTTTCACTTGGTCCTTCATCATCAGAATTGGAAAATCTCATATTTATGCTATCCCCTAAAATCAGTACAATACTTTTATTCATGTTAACTTTAATGTCTGTTGTATTATAAGCTGCTTGTATCATTGATAAAACTTCCATTCCTGATTTCCCATCTGCCACAGTAAAAACACAATCATCCGCATATGCAGAGACTTTTGAAAAGACATACCTATCCTTATTTCGTATAGCCACAATGTCCTTGTTTTGCCCAATTTTCCACAGTAAAGGGTCCAAACCAAAGACATACAATAAGGGGCTCATCAGGCAACCTTGTTTTACCCCATTCTTCAAAAAAATTGGGACCCTTAAAAAACCATTCACCAATGGTATAGCCTGAGCCTCCTTATATAAGACCTTCACTAACTCTATAAAACTTTGGTAGATCCCATAATGACGTAAAACCATCCAAAGGTATTCCTGATTGACTGTATCAAAAGCAGTTTCCTGGTCTACTGCAATTAAATACCCATCTAACTTCTTCCCTAAACTTTGTTCTACAATCTCCCTAATCATTACCAAATTTTGTACAATATTCCTACCTGGAACTGCACATGACTGCTCCTAAACAATCACTTCCTGTGCTATCTGCACTGATCGTTTTGTAAGTATCTTTGCAAGTATTTTGTAGTCAGTATTTAATAATGTTAACGGTCTCCAATTTTTTAATTCATATGGATCCCCTTTCTTTTTTTTTTTTAAACTCTCTTTATTTAATATAGTTTATTTGGACAAAAGCCCATGTAACATACACAGACAACAAATAGGAAAACATTTATACAAATTGATTCAATTCTGATGCTTTCACAGACAATCAAGTCCTTTGATAAAACAGTGGGCAAAGTATACAATAGATTATATACTGAGCAGGATAAAATATCCAGAGTATCCATTTAGATTGCCCTCTATTGATACCACCTAATTTTGTTTCCAGCTTATACCCATTAGAGCGCCCCTCTCAATATAAGGAGGCTGGCCAGGATGAGAGGGAGGAGAGGGGAGAGAAACACAGAAAACAACCAAAGTATTTATTTACAGCTATAATGCTCTGCCAAGTTCTTCCCTATTAATCCCTAACAGGGTTTTCACTTGACCCTGCTCAAGGTATGAAATCAGGCCTCTCCACTGCCATGTATAGGACGCATCGCCTCCACAAAGTCTTAAAACATGGAACCCTTTTATTAAGCTTGGCTGTTATTAACTCCAATCTGTACACATCTATCATGCTGTCTAGCCACATTTTTAGGGTGACCGCTTTGGAGGACAGCCAATTACTTGTGATCACTTTTTGAGCCACTAGAAATTAGATTTTCAAAAATTTAATCGTCAAAGGGTCTCGAAGATCCCTGGATAGATCCAAGAAGAAGTAGCAGAGAGGGGACACTTCCAAATTAGGATCTGTGATTATCCTTAAAGCCTGCTGAAGGCTTTGTATAAAGGGAGTTAATCCAGGACAATCCCACATTATATGAGCTAGAGATGCAGGTGAGTATCCGCAGTTCCTCCATCAGGTTGCAGAAATGGAATCATGGAATTTCGTCTGAATTGCTAGGGTTCGAAAATAGCGGACAAAAATCTTCCATGAGAACTCCTGCCAGCTACCCGCTGAGATGCCCCAGTGAACCCTCATTTGAGTCCAGGCCCAGAATTCCTCAGGGATCAGGACTCCCAGATCCCTTTCCCAGGCTATCTTTATGTAAGAAGAGGAGTCCCCATTTCAGGACAAAAGTGCCTGGTATAACTTGGAAATTATATGAGACTTAATCGGTTCCCCCTCTATTGCTTTTTTAAAAATATATGCAATCTGTGGAGGAGATGAGTCACCAAACTTATATTGTGTCATGAGATTACTAATATAATTAATAATTTGAAAGTATCTAAATCTGTCTTGCCATACAATTTCATATTTATTAACAAGTGTATCAAACGGCAAAATCCTGTTTCCATCTAAAAAATGCCATATGAAGTGTAAACCTTTCTCCTCCCATCTCTTAAAGCCTCCATCCCATCTATTAGGTGGTAAAGAGTTCAAGTATGGGACTGAAGTCAACAAATTGCTCCAACTCTTAGCACTTTTATCCCCCAGGACTCCATGCCATACACTCAGGGTGGAGGCTGTATAGGGATTCTCTCCCTGTCTTGTATTTGATCTCCCCCTTTGCCATAGGAGCATGTCATTCAGATTTTTGAATGTGGCAGCCTCCCCCAACTGCAACGTTTTCCACTTGGCTGAATATGCCTGGTCTAACCAATAAGTAGCAGTATGTAACTGGGCTGCACGATAATATAATTTGAAATTTGGCAGTGCTAAGCCCCCCTCCGCCTTTGGGATTTGGAGTGTCGAGAGGCAGAGCCTAGGTTTTTGTGGGCCCCAGATAAAGAGAGACATTGTTCTATTTAAGGAATGAAAGTATGCCTCTGGTACTAGGATAGGAAGTGTCTGTACCAAATATAAAAACTGAGGGAGTATTATCATTTTTATCCCTCCCACCTTTTGTATCAATGGTATAGAAACAGGATCCCATCGGTCCAACTCTGACTTAATTTTTCCCAGAGCTGAGATAAAGTTGAGGGGAAACAACTGGTCTACCTGACCACTCAGCTGGACCCCCAGATACTTTATTCGGGTGGATCCCCTTTCTTGAAGAGGAAAAACATCATTCCCATCTGCATCGAGGGGCAAGCCTTCCGTCTTCCCAAATGGCATTAAAAAGCACTTCAAGACAGGGGACCAAGATCTCACTATAATGCTTATAAAAATCATTTGGTATCCCATCCCATCCAGGAGCCGTCTTAGCAGATAACTGTGAAATAGCATCCTGAATTTCCAACCCAGAAATGGGAGCAACTAAACCATCATCCATCTCCTTACTTAAGGCCGGTATCTCTATTCCCATAAGAAAATCTTGGTTTTCCTTCCTTTCTTTCTGAAAAGTATCCACCATATGCTGCTGTATAATAAGCATAATATCATGATTATGATCTTTCAGAGTTCCCTGTTTGTCTCTAAGACCTGCCAATGTCCTTTTTTCCACCCCTTGTGTCCTACACTCATAAGGATTTACATCTTCCTTTGTACCTTGCGTTCTATATTTCTGCTGGATTGCCATTTTTTAACCGCTCCTTCTAAATACTGCCTCATCTGATTTTTTATAGTTTGAATCCTTGCTCTTTTACACTCACTAACCTCTTCTTGTGCTAAGATTTGCAAATATTGTGCCCTTAATCCAAGATACACAATGTATTTATCCTTCGCTTGCCTTTTCTTATAGATGCTATACCAATCCTGCAGATCTCTTTTAATGTCTTCCCACCATTCTATTGGACTCACATACATAAAGCATAACTCCTTTCTTGCCTGAAGTAACGTTTTTACACCTTTTTCTACCATGGCATCTTGCAACACAGATGTGTTAATTTTCCAGCACCCTCTCCCAACCATTAATTTTTGTCTTTCTCCCAACTTTAAAACTACCACCAAATGGTCAGATGTAGCCAACGGTTGTACTTTCACTTCCTGACAAGTTAGTCTTGCTGATACCAACCAAAAATCGATCCTGATTGACAATCTACCTTTAAAAAAGGTATGACTTGGTTCCTGATGCAGAATATCATGTACATCTGTTATATCATTTCTATGCATAACTGCTAGCAAAGAGTTGGTATCACTAAAAACCTTCTGTGTATCTCTTCCCCAATCTCTGTGTGAAAGCCCACAATTGAAATCTCCTCCCCATAATACCAGTTTTGAAGTGTTTAAGTAAGGCTCCACTCGTCTAAACATTCAGACCTCTCTGCTTTAGTCTGTGGCGCATATATATTTATAACCCAGAATACTTCTTGCTGTAGAACCACGTCCATTATCATAATCCTTCCTGGTATAAGATTATACACATGCAACACTTGAACACTACCTTTAAAAAGCATCCCTATCCCAGAGCACCTATCCTCTCCTATCGACCAATACGAAACTTCCCACCTCCAATCTTTCTGTGCACTTTGTACCTCAGCCAAAGAATGTAGCCTAGTATCTTGTAACAAGATCACTTGCCCATCCCCAATACTGAGGCTCAAAAAAGTGCTCTGCCTCCTCTCATAGGCCTTAATGCTATTAACATTAATTGTACAGAAAGATATAGCCATCAGTACTTTAGTTTAAAAAAAATTTGAAATTAACCGATTCCATTCATCTTTTCTTTTTCCTCTCCCTAGTTTTTAGTTTTTCCGGGAAGCTATACTCTGAAATTTCATCTGCCTGTGAGGAAGCTACTGAAGAAAGATCTGATTTGCAGCCATCCTCTTCCATCCCTTCCTCAAATAACAAAGCATATGAATTCTGTACTACCACTTCCTCTATCTTTTTTGTTTGTTTTGAGACAGCATCTAATAACTTTCCTGCCTTGGATCTAGTGACCCTTTGAAACTCTGCCTCTGACTGTACGGGGGGGGGGCATAGAAATACCTACTTTTCCCTCATTCTCTTCTTGGACCTTTTCCTGTGCTACCTCTACATCTACTACCTCCCCTACCACCAAAACCCCCCTCCATCTTGCTTACTGTCGTGGATCATTCCCTCCAGGTCGTGCACCCTGGCTCTCTCTTTTGCCTCTGTCTCCTCTACCCTCCTTCTAACCCTTTGTGGTAATGGAGCACCAATGGGACCCTTTGTTAATAACTCAACCATCCTCATCTTTTCTTTTTGTGCTGTAGCTATGTATACATCTTGCTCTGCCCTCACTGAACTGTCTACATTATTGTGTGAGGCCCATGAGCAGGTACAGAAAGAATGTCCCTGTTCCTCACATAGATTACATCTTAAAGATTGCCTACAATGAGCTGCTACATGCCCCAAATCCCCACACAAACCACATTTTTGTTTGTCACATACATTGCTTAAATGACCCACGTCTCCACATTTAAAACAAGCCCTCGGTTGCCCAGGATAGAAAATCACCCCCTATCCCTGCCTAAAAAAAACAATTGGGTAAGTTGTTCATTTGTCCATTCACTAAATTCAGCACTATTTGATCCCCCCCCCCCCCGTCCATAACTGTTCTTCGTCCAAAATTGGTTCAGGAAAACCTTGAACCTTACAGTGCTGTTGTAACTAATATGTAATATCTGCCACGTTTATCCCTTCATTCCTAAAAAGAATCGTAATATTTTTTGTTAGGGGTTTTCTTAGTGGTATCGCCAAAAAAGATCTCCATTAAGGTGAAAGTTTCATTAACCGATATTGTTTCCAGAATCTTTCTAACCCAACTGGATGTTTAAAACTTACATCAAATATTACGTCACCTGGCACATGTATTAAGGCATAAATTTCATAGGCATAAAATTTCATACTATCTTTTAACAAAACTCTACCCACAAATTTCCTATCTGGAATTGCATCTACATCACCCCTATATTTTAAACGTACAGCATTACGCCTTTCTACAGGCTCCAACAAAGGGCCTTTCTCAGCTGGAAATAAATGCTCTGCCACTTTACCATGCCATGCTTTATCAGAATTTTCCCCCAAAGAAACATTCTCAGTCACATTCCCAGAAATAATTTCTTGTTGCACCACCTATTGCATTAAGTTTGCCCCTCTACTAAGTCCATTGAATCTTCTGTTTCTTGATCCCTAATAATTTGCATTAAAGGGTGAGGGTCATCTTGCTGCTGAATCATTCCTTCTTCTAAAGGGGAAAGCTGTCCCAGAGGTAATGAGGGAGTTACTACCTTCCCAGAAAGGGGGGGGGGGTCACCAGAGACTGCAGATGAGGATTCACTACTGAGATTTGCACCTTCCCATGCCCTGTAGGGCTTCTCACCCATCCTGCAGCTTGCAAAGCTGTCTCCACCCAGTCCCCTGAGCCATTTCCCACCTGCAAACACTCTTGTCCTTGCCTGGACCCATCCACAGCTCCAGTCTGTAAATTCCTGCTTTTTTCCCCTTCTTTCAGATGTCTGCTGGAGTCTCCTACAGAGGGCCCAAGTGAAAAGGCTACAACTGGCATCACAAGCTCGGTAGGATTCACACTACCTGTTTCTTCCGTTTTCTCAAAAAATATCTTTGGGTCCTTTTCATTTTCCCTCGTAACTCCCACCTGCTGATCTGATTCCACCTCTCCCCCTGTATCTTTCTTCACCCCTGGTTCTTCTGACTGCTCCATTCGTAATCCCTCGCCATTACGACTCACCCTCTCCTCACTGAACTCCTCTCCATCTTCCATGGCTATTCTTTTGCTTTGTATTTCCGCTTCCTGTACCTCCGCTAATGCACTCCTACGATCCAGTGCCTCCTGTAGTCTTTTCCTAGCTGCTTGGTAAAAGTGTTCTGCTTCTTCAAGTTAAAACCTTAACGCTTGTTCCATTTTCTTATTTTCAAGCTTACTGACCCGTTGTATTACTTGGCCTCGGGGAACTGCGTCTCCCAGTGCATCCTCCAAATTATATGTCTCCTCTGCCGACAAGATTGCATCATCCTTTTGAATTTCTTCATCTCTGGTCTCCATCGTGAAAGTATTAAGGGAGCCAATGAGGAGACCCACTCCTGAACCTCCCACACGTTGTCCTCAGTCGAAGCTCCAGTCGCCACTGAGCAGTAATGCTTGTTCAGCCACACAGCACCCTCTGCCTCCACAGAGTAGGGGAATTTCCCCGGTGTCCTGGCCAAATTTCCCTCATTCACTAAAAATACCACCAACAGCTTAATCTGGTTCAGGGTCAGTTGGCATTCATCTGTATCCCCCTGCCCTGGGTCGTGCCTGAAAATAGGCAGGATTTGTCTAGTGCACTTACCCGGTCAACAAAATCTAAATAAAAAAAATAAATTTCCCCATGGTCTGCTCCCCCCAGAGTGGTGTGGGGGGCAAAGAAAAAATTGTGCATTTTTTACCGCACACACCATACCAATGCAATTCTTGTTGGCACTTTCTGGACCCAGTGCCTACTGCCACTGCCACATAGTACTTTGCTGAGTGTCACTGCCCCCAACACTGTTCTTTATGCATTTTGTGTTAGTTGCACATTATCACAATACACATTACTTCTGTTTTCCCATGATTTGTCTCAAATGTCCAAATCTTAAGCACTTTAGTACACACAACTGCAAATCTGGAAATTCACCCTAAAACCAGAAATCAGTAATTCTGGTAATAAACTGCTTCTGCTGCCACTGCTACTATGCTGTTTAACTCACCCTCTTGAAATGTTTGGGTTGTCAAGCAGTTTAGTACACACAACTGCCAAGCACAATATATGAACATACATACAAACATACGAGTCTGCCAGCAGAAACAGGCCACATGGTCTATCAAGTCAGCTTAAATGTGCAGCTAGCACCCTTTACCTTGCAGCTGCCCCTTCCCCCTTCACAATTACTCTCCCTCTCACCATGTCCCATCCCCTTTGAAACCAGCCACTGTCTTGCAGGATACCATCTCTTCTGGCAGAGTGTTCCATTTTGCCACAACCCTCTCCCTGAAAAAGTGTCTCCTTGTTTCCCCCCTATATCTTCCACTTTCCAATCTAAGCCCATGGCTTCTTGTATCCCTCCCTCGCCTTAGCTTAAATACCCCTTCATTACTTGTCTTTTTTATCTCCCGTTTAAGTACTCCTCCTGATCCCTCCTCTCCTTCAGTGAGTACATATTCATCTCCCTCAGTCTCTCCTCATATGGTTTGTCCTCCAATCCCTGAATCATCTTTGCCACTCTGCGCTGTATCTCTTCCAATAATCTGACATCCTTTATTAGATATGGGCACCAATACTGCATGCAGTACTCCAGGTGTGGCCTGACAAGTGATCAGTAGAGTGGAAAGATCACCTCCCTGCTCCTGGAGGAGATTCCTCTCACAATTCAACCCATCATCCTGTTGGCCTTTGCTGCCACCTTCCTGCATTGCTCTGTGTTGTTCATTTTCTCCTTTACAACCACCCCAGATCCTTTTCCTTCTCAGTTATGCCTAGCTGCACTCCTTTTTCACTTGTTTCACATTTTTCACTTCTGGAAATTCTCTGAAAGCTAAATAATAAAAAGGAGCTCCTGAAGGAATTAGATTGCTTCACTGTATCTCTCTGGAGGATCTGTTTGAACCTGTTCATTGGCCCCTTCCACATTTATGGCTCCATTTGTGC
This sequence comes from Neoceratodus forsteri, assembly GCA_016271365.2. NCBI lineage: Eukaryota > Metazoa > Chordata > Ceratodontiformes > Ceratodontidae > Neoceratodus > Neoceratodus forsteri. The sequence goes on along the minus strand of CM057451.1, from coordinate 1,150,777,785 downwards.
CAAAATGACATACAAACTGGGAAGACATTAACAGGCCATTCTAGTACTTTGCATGAAAAAAAGATGCAGTCTGCTGTTCTATTTACTCAATAGCTTGGTGACCTACCAGCAAAGGTAAGCATTTTATTTTATTTCTTTTTAAACACAGAAACATAGACTTTGATGGCAGATAAGGACCACTTGGCCCACATAGTCTGCCCATTTCCCTACCTATTGGATAAGCTGCAGATTCTAGTTAACCAACAGCATTCTTCCTGCAACCCCCCACTATAATTGCCTTATGTCTGTCCCATGCATTCTTGAATTCCCCCACTGTTTTAACCCCATGACCTCCTCAGGAAGGCAATTCCATGTATCCACTGCCCTCTCCATGAAACAATGCTTCCTCACATTGCCCCTGAGCCGTCCCCCCTCTATTTTCAAATTGGGCCCCCTTGTTCTTGCACATCTCTTTTTCTGAAAGATGCTGCCCTCTTGGACTTTGTTGATTCCCTTGAGGTACTTGAAAGTTTGTATCATGACCCCCTCCCTCCTTTCCTCAAGGGTAAACATATTAAGCTCTTTTAGTATCTCTTCATATGACTTCTGGTGCAGACCCTGCACCATTTTATTTGCCCTCTTCTGTTCTGCCTCCATCCTGTCTATGTCCTTGTGGAGATGGGGTCTCCAGAACTGCATGCAGTACTCCAGATGGGGTCTCACCAACTGTCTGTACAGAGGGATGACAACTTCTTGTTTTCTGCTGCTGATGCCTCTCCCTATGCATCCCAGTAGCCCCCCAGCCCTCCTTACTGCCTTATCACATTGCTTGTCTACCTCAATGTCATCAGATATGACTACCCCTGAGTCCCTTTACATTTTTGTTGTTGTTAGTACCTCCCCCACCCCAGGGGGTTGTAACCACTTTATTTCTAACCATTTTTGTGTTTCCTTGCATGTGCACAAGAAACATTTTGTTTCAGAGAATGGCATTTTAGAGGTGCGTCACGGACTAGCCCAATGCAGAGCAATCTACATTGGGCTCATCCTTGTCAGGCCAATGACCATGCAAGCAGAGTATGATGGTGGTCACAGTTTCATGGGCATAAACTTTGTGTACTTGAAAGAACTGAAGCACTCCAATGAGAGAACACTTCAGTACTTTCATTTGCATAAAGTCAGCCAACAAGCAGCTGAGCAGCTTTATGTACATCACAGTTCTTCAGAGAATGCTTCACACACTAAGCCCTCCAATATTACAAGCTTCTTGAGAGGATATTTCTATTTTAGAAGATGTGTCTCTGATTTTATGCCCTGCTTCAGATTTGTAAGAGAAGATGCTGAGAGGCATACATATGTATATAACTGTTCTTTCCAGCTTCTCACAGCTGACCTCCTTAAGTTCAAGTACAGAATAGCTCTGGAGGACCCAGTCAGCTGAACTAGTCTGTGCTGAGAAGACTGTGCCAGCTGTGAGTTCGTAAATGCATGTGTGTGTTTTCCCCTATAAATGCTAATGCTCACTGAGCCAGCCAGTATGCCAGGTCAGAAGAATGCTGGGGGAGGGGTGGGTCAGCATCTGCTACACACATACAACACCATGGCACCACATGCACCCACCATACCCATATACAGTGGCAGAGCTAGAGGTGGTCTGGAGGGTGGTCGCCCCTCCTGGCTGCCACAGTGTGAGTAGTGGTACCCCACCACAATCTGTATTCACTGTTTAGTTCCCATTGTGGAGCCTGTGATTGACTTGAATGGCCCCCGGCTCCCGAATGCTCCCAAACCTGGCTCTGCCACTGCCCATACATTTAGTTTTGTCCAGTGGCTGCAGCTGTATCTTTTGTGCTGTGTCTTTTTCTTGCCACCTTGTACATGCACACTCACAGTGATGCCATAGATACATACATACAAGGAACTGGCACCTCACTTTTGGCACCTTCTCTACAGTCATTGCATGACTCCCGTCAAGGTAATGTGTGGAGTGAACTTTGAGGAGGGATAGAAGCAGCCATGGCCCATGGTGCTCTTTGCAATCAAACTTTACTTGGTCCCCAGAAGTAGCTCAGGATGAAGAGTGGTAGAGAGTCTGGCAGCTAGGTGGGGGGGGCAGGTGAGGTTGGTGTCTCACATTGAACTGGGGATGGGAATCAATCTTGTAGCCAGTGTAGGTGTGTTGCTGTTGGTGTGGAGTGAAGAGGGGGAGAGAGAGAGAGAGAGAGAGGATTTGAAGAGGGCATGACAATTTAAAGCAGCTTCCAGCCGGTGGTCCATGTGGAGACAAGTTGGAGGTGGCTGCTTGGCAGCCTCAGGAGCCAGTCCCATAGTGAACACTGCAGAGCAGTATGTTCAGCACAACAGCAGTCTGAACAAGTCCAAGAAAAGTACTAGTTTTAATAAAAAGGTATTTAATTTTGTTTTTTTAATAATGTAAAAATTAATGGTACAGTGTTGGCGTTAGCAACCCGTGCTGGTCTGATTTAGAATGAGATGAGAGACCAGGCAGACGCTAGCCAGGGAGGGTCTCAGGGCACACCTCTCAAGTAACCTCTCAACATTAAAATTCTTAATACTGGGCTTTAACTTTCTTCAGAACAAGTGGCCAGAATCATAATATTTAGCTCTTTCCTGTAGTAGGCCATCTATATTTAGCATTAAATAATGTTTCTGTCAGCTTAGTTAAATTATATAATAGTTTTTGTGTCCAAAAACAGCTATAACATTATTAACAACTTCAGTAACCCTCTGTGAGCAGGCCAAATTGTGTGTAAAAATCATAGTGCTATGCAAAATTCATAGCAGTTCACAGGTATGGCTCTGGGTCATCGTGGCGAGGGTATAAGATGTGATGGAATATAATAAAAGTGAAATTTCGTGCAGGGGCAAAAAAATGTAGCAAAATAAATCATAAAGCACACAGCTGGCATACATTCTGTGGTATTGGACAGTTGGCATTTTTTTTGTGTAGTGTTGGCTTCACATGTACTATTATATAATTGTTGCCTATTACTAAGTTGAATAGATTGATCTTACAGTTAGTTTTGAAGTACCGTTGAGGTAATATTATTTAAATAAAGCAGTGTGATTAATAAGGACTTGGTGCACGTGTCCCTGTGTGTGGTGTTTTCTAACAGTGTATTGCCTGGCTGCTGGCTGCTGGCTGCTACATCGTGTATCCACTGATGCACACATTGTTGGTTGGCTATATAAGAAAGCCTACAGTTGCTGCCTGCAACCCAAAGCTCTGACAAGAATTTAAACAAGTCATGGCCACTTTGTATCAGATTGTGGGCAATGTTACTGTTTAGGGAGGAAATGGACTGCCCGCGTGTGAAAAAATTTGTTGCTGTTAGAAAATGTACTGCAAAACCAAGCCTCACATGCAAGGAATTTATGGGGCATAGTGAAAATTGGACCTCCAGACTCGGACTTGCCCAGATCAGTAAAATCTGAACTGGTCAGTGTGGCCAGACAAGCTGAACCAGGCACAAGTTGCATGAATATTGCTGGTCCAGCCACTGTGACAGGACAGATTGGCCTGGCTTTTACTTATCTGGTCTGGTCCTACAGTTCAGATTTCACAATATCCTGGGCAGGGGTAGAAACTGGATCACCAGAGAATGGGACCACATAGGTACAGGACTGGCTGACCCATCTGTCCAGAATGGCTGGATCAGCACTATTTGTACAACATATGCCCATCCCAGCTAGACTGGCCAGTCTGGATTTTACTGATCCAGTCTGGCTCTAAAGGTCCAGTTTTTACCCATAGCCAGATTTATAATGCTTTTCATTTGTACAGTATATTAGGGGGTGGGAACTGTAACATAGTTTCTTATTGTGTTTTATGTATTGCATTGAAAGTGCTAACTACAGTACAGTAAAATGTTTCATTGCTTAATCAGAATTATTGAGTATTTTGTGACAAGATTTGGCCATGGGGGGAGAGGCATGGTTACTACTGTGCATAGGGCCATTCAGCAAGCAGCAACTACACCCAGTTGCTAGTTTTTGTCTTTTTTCCAATAGCAGAGAGCAGTTCAAAAAAGCCAGGAGACAAGGAGGAGGAACCAGCTACTTCAGCATCACCTGGACTTAGGCAGCCTGGCAGGCAGATGTGATGAGGGAATTTAGGGCATTTAATAATGAGATGGTGAACACAGCTCAGAAAACCGGGGGGGACATGAAATCTGTACTAAAGCAGGAGTAACTTGTTAGTGTTAGCTATCCTGACAGGCATCTCAAAGCCAGAAATCAGATATAACTATTAAATACTCAAGAAGCATTATACAAACTTATAGAAGACTGTTCCTAATTTAATTTTTTGTTTATTGCAATCCTGTATGACAGAAAACCATCCATCGTTGTCTGTTGTGCCATTAGTTCCCCCACCTGACCCTCCCACTCAGCACCCACCACCCCAAACCCCCCTCCAAGCCCCTACTTACCCAGCAGGGGTCCAACATTGTGAACTTCTCCAGAATGCAGAGACGTCTTCACTCTTCAATGCTGGACCACAAACTGAGGAAATCAGATATGCAGCTCAAAGTATTTCAATAGGGGTTTGAACTTAGGAGCATAACTTGGACAGTTTTCAATATTTTTGCCCCAAATTTTCAACATTCCTTTTTTGAGGCATCACCTCATGAACAATACAAGTGACATTAGGTAAATCTGTCAAGGACTTCCAGTGATGGCTTTGCTAGAGTAGGACGCTTGGAAAGGAGCTCCGTTTGCCCATCAAAACCAGCCATTTTTTCCACTTGTATTTGACCTATATATCTGGGAACTTTCATAAACACTAGCTCTATTTTCCATGATATTTTTAATGAAGAAAATGGATATTGAAATGAAAACGCCAATTAGGTACACCCCACCGCCAACACCAGACAGGGCAGGAAGCAATAAAAAATCTAAATAGGCAGCAGGTAAAAACACATCTGATGCAACTAATAAAACTCTCCTAACAGAGGAGAAATGTATTACTGAGATTAAAGATATCAAAGAACTATTGATTCTTTATTAACAATGATACACAAACATGCCCCCAAAGTGCAGAGATGGAGGAAAACCAAAGAAGAACTTTGGATAACAGACAGAGTAAAAAAGGAAATTAGGATTAGAGACAGAGTATAGCAAAAAGCCAGGAAATCAAAGAATTTAGAGGATTGAGAAAGGTTTAAAATATGGAGAAATAAATGTAAAAAGAACATTAGGATTGTGAAGAGAAAATATCATTTGACTAAATAAGAAAAGGTAAAAGATCAAAAAATGTTTTGAAAGTATATTTCTGACTTAAAACATTATGATAGAAATACAAAAGTGAAAAGCCTGTTACGGGGGGGAGTATAATTGATGAACCAATAAAAATAGCTACAATATTAAATTCTTATTTTCTTGAACTCCCTGATTTAAATTTTCTCCTACCAAAAGAGAATACAGCAAATTAATCTGTAATAGAGTTGATTGAAGAATTAAAAGTTAAACAGGTAAGACAACATGCAGCTAAGTTTAATTTTAGACTACTAAATATAAATGAAGTGCAAATACTGCTACAAAATTTGAACATAAGTAAGGCAGAAGGCCTAGATGGAATTGAGGCAAGATTCCTTAAGGTAGGTGCAGATGTTCTTGCACCAATAATTACTTACCTTTTAAACTGGAGTCTTAACAGCTCAATAGTCCCAGATGAATGGAAAAAGGGAAAAGTGATACCAATCTATAAAGGAGGAGAAAGTACTGTACCATCTAATTATAGGCCAAGCACTATACTTCCTATACTTTCAAAGATTTTAGAACGTAGTGTTCATTCTCAATTTAGTCATTATTTGGAATCAAATGCAATTCTAATGGATAAACAACATGGATTTAGACTAGGAAGGTCCATGAACACCGCCCTATTAGACTTCCATAGCCAGATAGTGACATAATTGGACCAGAGAAGAAGTACCGGGGTGGTATTTGTGGACCTTAGTAAAGGGTTCGATCTGGTACAGCACAGAAAACTTTTAGAAAGACTTTGGCAGGTTGGGGTGCAAGAGGGTCCATTATAATAGATTGTGTCATATTTGGCAAATTGCAGGCAATGCATCATTAATGGTACCTCAGTATTGAGCCTTGAGGAAATAAACCGAGGCGTTCCTCAGGGATCAATCCTTGGCCCATTAAAGTTTAATGTTTATGTTAATAATCTAGTACAAACAATCAAATATGGAGAGACTAGACTATATGCTGATGACACGGTCTTACTGGCCTCAGCAGAGAATGTTGAAAATTTGGAACAACAATTCCAGAGTGACCTAACTCAGTTGGAGCAGCGGATGGGTGACTCTGGCCTACTTCTTAATGCAAAAACAAAAACAGAGCATGGTGTTTTATCTGGGGCAAAAGTCGAAAGTAGGGCCCCAGTTACATATCCACTTATCCAATGGTACCCCAATTGGTGAAGTAAAAGGATATAGGCACCTGGGTTTATATATAGATTCACGTATGACTTTTGAAGATCATATTGATACCAGGTTAAAAAAAAAAATCAAAGACTGGGAGATCTCTTGGAGGCTATCTGGAGTCTTGCCTAAAGAAGCTATAGAGAAGCTTGTTACAGATTGGGTAAATTTATTACTAAAGGTAAATATAAAATACATCATTGTATAATATTTAATCAACTGCACTGGCTACATCCCTATGCTCAAAGAAACTAAATGTGGTTAATAAACTGTCATAAGATTATGTCTGGGAAAAATAAACATTCTTTAGCTAAGTATGTTGTGCTACAATTACCAGATAATTAAAGTTTTTGTACAAGGAATTCAGATAATAGAATCCCAATACACAAATACTATAATAAAATAGGGGAGTTAAAGCTGCAAAATAGAATAGCTACTTCTTAGAATCATTTGCCTAAGTACTTAAAAAACATATCTAACCTGTCCAGTTTTAAAGTAAAATTGCTTGAACATTTGCAAACTGTATGTACTTGTTTTGGCTGATATTGTTATTGTATGTTTAATTGTATGGTCTTAAGTATGTATGCTAATTTTTGTATTTTATTTTTGGGCTTACACTATTACACAGGACCTTGGTTGAAAACAGTGCCATTGGTGCTAATAATTTGTTCCTATATAAAAATAAAGTTTTAACATAACATAACATAACATCTTGCTTAAGAATCTCAAGCCACAAGAGAAGCTTTGAATACAATTAATACATGACTTACTGATGCCGAGGCGAGGATTTCGTCCATGGAGGATTGGAGGACCAGAACCGAACAGGACCTACTAGCACATAGACATAAAATCAAAAAACTTGAGATAAAACATGATGATTTGGAAGGTAGATCCCAACATAATAATATAATGATCTACTGGTTTACTGAATCCTCTGAAGGCTCTGATCCTATACATTTTTGCACAAGTGCTGTGTGAGAATATTGCAGGCACTTCTCCGAATGGAATTCCATATGTAATTGAGAGAGCTCATAGGGCACTGAGACCTATGCCTGCCAAGGGGGAATTTCCAAGACCATATATCATTAGATAACTGAATTATCTGGACAGAGTTCATGTACTGAGTAAAGCAAAAGGACATAAGGAACTTTCTTGGGATGGCAAAAAAATCCAGGTGTCACAGAATCTCCTGCAAGAAGTCAGACAAAGGAGAAGAGACTTTGCTCCATTTATAAATAAACTCATTTCAGCAGGGATAAAATTCTGATTGCCCTACCCAGCTAAACTTTCAATCTCTAAAGACATTAAACCCTAGGTCTTTGAATCGCTAGATCAAGCCTCATCCCAACTCTCAATTCTCTCCCCCCGACCTGTTTAGAAAGGCTGTTTCTTATTTACACATTTTTATCCGATTTAAGCCCTGCTGTTGATGAAGTTGAAAGTATGCTTATTTTTGTTAATTGTGACTAACATTTAAACTTTGATTGTTTTGTAACTTTCCAAGGTTGCCTTATCAATAACTTTATTTAAAGTTGAGAATTTATCTAAAGGTTTTGGAATGTGTGTAGAAAACCTTTACCTTTATTTGTATTAGTGTTTTTATTTATTTTATTTTTATTTATTTATCGAATTCTTGGATTACAACCTTTGAGCTGCAAGCTCATTTACAAAGGTTCCACGTTGGGAGTAAATGAAAACAACAGTATCACATACAATTACTGGTGTAACAACAGAGACAATAGCAGGGATAAAATGACACAGTATTGGCAAGTGTTAGAGAAACAGAGCTAAGCTGATGCTAACAAAGAAACATAGAAGATGATGGCAGATAAGGACTGAAAGGCCCATCCAGTCTGCCCATTTCTTTTTCTACCTTATGAATGTGCCATAGGCCTTTGCTCAATTAATGGTCTATCTATTCATACTCATCTGTATTGCTCCCTTATGCCTATCCCATGCCTGTTTGAAGCCCTGCACTGTATTCATAGCCACCATTTTCTGAGGTAGGCCATTCCATGCATCCACCACCCTTTCTGTGAAAAAGAACTTCCTCACATTACCCCTTAATCGGCCTCCCTCTAATCTCATTGTGTGTCCTCTTGTCCTGCTATTTTTCTTATATTGAAACATGTTAGACTCTTTCACCTTGTTAATGCCCTTAAGGTGTTTGAATGTTTCAGTCATATCACCTCTCTCCCTCCTTTGCTCTAGGGTATACATAGTGAGTTCAGTTAATCTGTCCTCACATGTCTTCTGATGTAGTCCCTGCATCATTTTGGTTGCCCTTCTCTGGACTGCCTCAATTTGATTAATGTCCTTGTGAAAGTGTGGCCTCCAGTACTGCACACAGTACTCCAGATGGGACCTAACCAGTGTCTTGTAAAGAGGGATTATTACCTCCCTCTTATGACTTCTGATACCCCTACTAATACACCCCAACATCCCTCTAGCCTTACCTACTGCTTTAGAGGTCTGCTTGGATGATTTCAGGTCATCTGTGATGATGATGCCAAAATCTCTTTCTTCCCTTGTGACTGCCAATAACTCCCCTCCCAGCATATGGGTGGCTTCAGGGTTTCTCTTCCCTATGCACATGATCTTGCACTTCTTTGAGTTAAACCCCAGTTGCCACTCTTCTGACCATTTTTCTAGTTTATCCACATCTCTTCTCATTCTGCCCACACCATCTGGATTATCTACTCTGTTGCAGATCTTAGTGTCATCTGCAAAAGACACCCTACCCTCTAGTCCATCTGAATTGTCACTGATGAAGATATTGAAGAGGACTGGCCCCAGGACTGATCCCTGAGGTGCCTCACTTGTGACTTGCATCTCTTCTCACTGTATACCATTTACCACCACTCTCTGTTTTTTGCCTATCAACCAGTTTGACACCCAGTTGACCAACATCTGATCCACCCTGGGCCTACCCAGCTTATTAATCAATCTTCTATGTGGAACAGCATCAATAGCTTTGCTGAAGTCAAGGTAGGCAACAGGAATAGATTATAAGCAGAAAAGAAAGAGCAGGAGGTGGCCCAGTAGTAGAGGATTGGGAAGACAGGAAGGTTGGGGAGGGGTTAAGGTGCAAGCTAGTGGCAATCTCGGCCCAGGGTCACCTTGTCATGAGGGGGGTGGAGGAGGAGGATGAGGGACAGGACAGAGGTAGGGGAATTGGCAGAAAGGGTAGGCTGTGAACCCAGAAGAAATAGAGAGAGGAGGGGCGGAGGTGGGAGGGGGGGTAATGGGAATGGGTAAATGAGTAGTTAAGTAGCAGGATGAGCAGTGGAGAAGTGCATAAGTTGAGGGTAACCTATACTTGATTACAGGAGGAGGTGGTCGGGGTAGCAAGAGCACATCACTTGGCTAGACAGGTGTTCCTTCTCTTTTATATTGATGCATAAACCATACTTTCTATGAACATTACTGGTTTCACAGCATGGACATGCTTAAACTAGACATGGAACCTTCTAGACTCAAGCTTTGGTTAAGTTCCTTTAACGTATTGAAATATTTCTCCAGTGGTGCTATGGTTTCGAGTGAGGATGATCTTTTGATTACAACTTACTTTTTATGTTGGCATGCTTGCGCGCAGCCAACATGTTGCACTAGTAGCAGATTTGGAGGCTCAGTCACTGTTGGGCGAATGCAGGGCACGCATCAGTAGATGCATCCCTCATTCCCCAATCAGCCTGCATGCCAGTGCCACACCATGCATATTAATGCTGTGATCACATCAAAGGAAAGGTCCACTGCAATGCAAGCAAAGCTCGTCATATGCAGTAGACCTCCCGACGTGCTTGCCCTGGTGTAAAAAAAAAATAATAAACATGGTGGCATACTGCCTGCCTTAATGTCGACTTTGGGGGTGCCCAATCCCCCTGTCAGCATGCCCTGTTACAACGTATGTGCCGACGGAGGAGCCCACTCCCCATCGGCATCATGCACCCCCAATTTGTTATGTGCCAAGGGGGTGCCCAATCCCTCTCTGCTCTTGTGCCCCCCCAGTTTCATTGCTTGCAAATGGGACTGCCCAATCCCCCATTGGCTACAGCATCCTCCCACCCCAAAACACTTAGGTGGCACTATGGGAGTCCACCCCAGTGTGCCAAATCGCCCTGAAAAATAAAAACCATCCCGCAAGGTTTTTTTATTTGTAAACCCTGTGAAAGAAGAAAACGGTCCCTCACAGTTTCCCTGCCCCCCCCCACAACCTGTGACCACCCTCTGTGGAGCCTGCCTCCCCACATCCCCCCTCAGCCCATACTTACCTCCGGAGCTGGTGTACGATCTTCGGTGGACCGGGAGCACCTCTGCACTCTTCAAAGCTGACCGCCAACTGAGGAAATGCCAGTAAGCTATATAACGGTATAAATAGGGTACTTTCAACTTTGGTGCATATCTCAGGCATTTTTTTGAATTTTTGCACCAAATTTTCAACATGGGGTTATTGGGACCCCTCCTCATGAATTCTGTCACTGTCATGGTGTTATTCGGTCCTGAAAGGTGATTTCATGGTCACTGCGTGGAATCAGCTTTCGGGTCTGAGTAATGAAATGACAGTGCCACTGTTCATGAGACGGGCTCTCAAAAAGCCTATGTTGCAAATTTGGTGAAAAAAATCCCCAAAATGGCTGTTTTACAAGAGTTCGTTTTGCTGATTCCATGCATGCTCGTAACTTCATGAATCTGTAATATTTTCACTCCAGATTTTCAAAATTGGCATTTTTCCACACCTCCTTTTGAATAGTGCAGCTGTCATTTTACATATCCTGGCCGAAATATGTTTTTGCATGTCCAACGCAGAATAGCGCAGTCGCTGTGCAAAATCCATTTTTGGGACAGTTTGAGGAAATGACAGTGACACTGTTCATAAGCAGAGGTCCTAAAATGCCTATGTTGAAAATTTGGTGCTGAAAGTCCATAAAATGACTGTGTTACAAACATGCATTGCGCATTTTCCACACACCCTTGTAACTTCACAAATTTTAAATATTTTCATGCCAGGTTTTCAACACTGGCATTTTTTCATGCCTCCTTATCAACAGTACAGCTCTCAATTTTCACAGCCTGCCCAAAATGTGTTTCCACACCTGTGGCACACAATGGCATGGCCACTACAGGGAATCAACTTTTGGGACAGTATAACAAAATTACAGCGCCACTGTTCATGAGGGGAGGTCCCAAAATGCCTATGCTGAATGTGACTGACAAACTCCCAAAAATAATTGGGTTATGGACGTGTGTTGCACAGTTTCTATGCATGCTCATGACTTCACCAATTTTTCATATTTGCACTCCAGATTTTCAACATTGACATTGTTGCACATGTCCTCATGAACAAAACATTTGTCATTTTCCACATCCTGCTGAAAATGCGCCTTCGTCCCTGTGTCGCCAAATGGCATAGCCACTGTGCAAAACCACCTTTCAGCTAACACACTTATAGTGCCGCTTTTCATGAGGTGGGCTCACAAAAAGCCTATGTTGGAAATTTGGAGTGAAAATACCAACACATACCTACGATGTTAGGGTTCCCAACTGTAGCTCCCCACCCTGTACAGACTGACAGGTGTCAGGGCTGTGACTTGGGATCAACAGCTGTAATGCTTATGACATTCCACCCCCACCCTGTAGCCAGTGACAGGCATTGTGGTGTGCCTTGCAGTGTTTACCCACAAAGTTCACCCCATTCTCCTATACTGCACCCACCTCAGCATATTTCCTTATGGAATGGGGTAAGTACAACACCCAAAACCCCCAAAGCACACAATAATACTTGTCAGTATCTACAGGGTAGGGTGAGGTACAATGGCATGAGCGTTATAAGTGACGACCCAAAGGCACACCCCAATACCTGTCACTCTCTACAGGGTAGAGATGGGGTAGGCGTCACTTCAATACTTCACTGCCATTCCTATTATACGTCTCTGACTCCTGCACTACCAATGTCAATGTCAGAGCGACAACATTCGGCATTGACAAATGCTTGTTTTAAGGTGTTGCAGTGAGTTCTTTTTGTTAAAAATTGGGTAACATCATTTAGCAAAGTTTCTCTTTAAAGTATAAAGTTTTCTTTGGTTTCTAGAAGCAAGCACGGTAAGGGATTGCTCCTCTCCTCGAAAAGCAGTTAGTTCCAGCTTGATAGGTAAGTTCTTACTTTGATACTTCATGTAAGTTTTTAAATTAAGACCTACCCCCCTCCCAAACATCTTTGGTGTAATTTGGTGTCCTTTTTTGAACATAGTATAATGCAAAAAGGTTTTATATTTGAATTTAATTTACGGGGACCTTCTTTCAAAAAATCTCATTTTTGAATGAAATATTCTTCCTTTGCACATTCTGGGTTTCATTGATTTTTGTTAGGTTGTAAGTGTTGACTGATAACTTAAAGGGGCAGGAATGCCGATGGGGATATTCTGAAGATTGGTGGCAAGGTTTATTTAGTTACCTTAATCTACGCACGGTAATTATATACCTATTGTGTGTTTTTTCCCATTTCAGAGAAGAATACCCAGTCGAAAAAAAATAAGGAGAGTGTCTTATTTAGGATCTCTGACTTCTTGAGTAGTTGCCATTAAATAGGAACTTAATTCTACTCAGCACATTTTATTCTTAGTATGATTTATAATTTTATTGGATTTTGCTTTGACTGTTGAATTTGTTTTGGACATATTTTTTGTTGCTGACTGGTAGTGAGACGCCCAGTCTGCTTTCTGCTTTCACACTTTTAATTTTGTTTTATGTGTATTTATTTGCAATTCTGTTAGTTTTTAAGGGGTGAGATTTATTTTTGGGGCTTGTGAGACTGTGGTGTTATTTTGAGTATATTTGTTCATTGGGTGTTTTCTGACCTAGCTGGTTTGACTTAATCAGTGCTGCATTGATCATCACGATGTGTTTGATGGAGGCTCTCCCTGTCAGGTGCTACTCCCCCTCTCAGCTCTGGGACCTCTGCCTCTTTACCTGCTCCCCCAGCTGCGGCAGTTTATGGCCACTGTAGGGTTGTTGGAATAGTGGGGAGGAGGAGAAGGGGTGGGAGACCAAGGAGTGGGTGTGAGCTGAGTGGCCTGATTGGGGTAGTGGAAACCAGAAGATGCCCTGGGGCAAAATGACATACTGAAAAAAGGTTTTCCTTGTTTAGTGCCCATATCCAAGGGCTCCACGATTAGTGGGTCTGTATCTGCTTTGGGTTCTCATCGACCTGCACAGTGTTGTGCAATGCCAGATCTATTAAAAACAAGTCAGCTATTATAGCAGCTCTTGTCAGGTCATCTGATCTGGCTTGCATCAAAATGCTGGTCCCATTATGGAGTTAGCGATTCCAGTCAGTTTCTCAGGGACACACTGTGAGAGGTCAGGTCGCAGGGGCAGGGGTATAGCAATCTGTTTTAAATCAGAATTGGGCCTTGTTGATAAGCCAGTTGAGGATACCAGGTTCTTTGAGTGTGTTGTAGCTGCAGGTGTGGGGTGCAAAATCATTCTTGTCTACCATCCACCAGGAGGCGAGAGTCAGTTTTTGCAGGAAGTGGTAGACTTCATCATCAGAATGGTGTTGGATTCCCCCAGGTTGATGATGCTGGGGGACTTCATTGCCTGGATTGATGATGAACTCTCACAATTTGGACAAGACTTCTTCCAACTTATAAGTTTTTTGGGCTTTACACAGGAAGTTTTCTCTACGACACATAATCATGGCCACTTATTGGACCTGTTTTTTCTTTCTGGGGTGGGAGGCCTCCAACTTGGTGGTGGAACCAGTTGAGTGGTCTGACCACCACATCATCAGGTTCAGTTTTCTGTCTCCTCCTTATAGGTCTGCCCCTGTTGTGATGGTCTGATACCGCCTATTATGGGGCTTGACCCCTGATGGCCTTCTGGTGGTGTTGGATCTATCAGGAATGCCAGAGGCAAGCAAGGGTCCAGAAAACCTACTTCAGGCTTTCAACCAAGCTGTGATGACAGCCCTGGATACCCTTGCTCCTCTCCATGTTCACCCACTTACTCTTCACCCCCGGTCCCCATGGTTTGATAGAACGTTGAGAGAGATGAAGCAGGTGGGTCGAAGGTTAGAGTGCGCCTGACGTAGATCTGGCTTAGATGCCGACAGGCTTAGACTGAAGGATCATTATAGAGACTATGAGTCATCAATTTCTCGTAAGAAGGCAGAGTTCCTGTCCAGTGAGATTGCTTCTGCTCAGAACCGAACAGCTCAGCTGTTCTTAATGGTAGACAGACTGTGAAATCCAGCCTGTCTACGAGTTCAGAAAGCCTCGTCGCAAGTAGAGTGCGATGAGTTTGCGCGCTTCTTTGCTGATAAGGTTGCCGACATCAGGTCGGAGATTCAATTACCATGCCATATGGGGGCTACTGGTGGTCAGAGTGAGGTTGCGTCTCCTCTATTTTGTTGGGTTGAGTTTGACTAACCGGCGATCGAGAAAATCATGTGGCTTCTCCAGAGTATGCGTCCAACTAGCTGTAGTTTAGACCCGGGCCCTACCCGCCTTTTAATAGGGTGTGTGGATAATAATAATAATAAACTTTATTTATAAGGCACCTTATCAAAAACCAAGGCACCTAACAATTTTAAAATTAAATCAGACATCAATACACTAACATTAAAATAGCAGCATACCGTTCATCAAAAGGAAGATCAGTCACTGAATGCCTGGTGCCACCAGAAGGTTTTTAAGGCTTGCTTGAATCCCTCCACAGTTGTGCCCTCCCGTAACTGATGGGGTAGAGAATTCCAAAGGGATGTGATCTGCCTGGTTCTAGCGGAGTTAATTTGGTGTTCATTAGAGTTGGGGGAGTTCCCCAGCTCCCTGAAGGAGGCTATGGTAACCACCCCTTCTCAAGAAGCCATCGCACGACCCAGATTCTCTTGCAAACTGCAGACCGATCTCTAACCTCCCCTTTATAGGCAATGTTGTTGAGAAGTTGTCTCGCAACAGATGGAGGACCATCTTACCATCCATGCTATCGACGATCCTCTCCAGTCTGGTTTCTGTAACAGGCATAGTACTGAGACTGCTCTGGTTCGAATACTCAATGATCCCCTGTTGGCTAGAGACCAGAAGCGCCATTCCATCCTTGGTCCTTCTGGATCTCTCATCAGCTTTTGACACTGTGGACCATGGGGTGCTTCTTGATCGCCTGAGGGTCATCTGTGACCTGTCTGGTACAGTCCTCAGATGGTTCCATTCTTTTCTCATTGACAGGTTGCAGAGAGTAATATCAGGGATTTTTTCCTCTGACTCTTTCTCCCTGCCATGTAGGGTCCTGCAGGGTTCAGTGTTTATCCCCCATGTTGTTCACGGTGTACACGCTTCCATTAGGAGACATTGTAAGATGGTGTGGGCTGAGTTTTCACTATTATGCAGATGATACTCAGCTGTACCTCTTTTGTGCCCAACCAGGATAGCGTGCCCTCAGTCTTTTCCAACTGTCTCACTGAAATCCAGGACTGGATGAATTCCAGTTGGTTGGTTAAGACTAAACTCTGACAACACGGAGGTGTTAGTTGTGGAACCAGGTTGCCGGATAAAGGGGTCAGCTGCTGGGTGGACTTCTGGGCTTTGGCTTGGGGGCACCCAGCTTTTGATCTCTGGATGAGTGCAAAATCTGGGGGTGATATTTGATAACAGGCTGACACTTTGTTCTCAGCTGTCAGCTGGGGTCAAGTCCTCATTTTACCATCTGAGGAATATCGCCTAGATTAAGCACCTTGTTCTGTCCGGCGATCTACCAACCCTGGTCCACACTTTTGTGACCTCGTACCTTGACTACTGCAACTCCCTGTACCTAGGGCTTCCTGGGGTTGATATCTGCCACTTGCAGCTGGTGTAGAATGCTGCGGCCAGGTTACTGTCTGGGTCTTCTCGATCCAGTTATATTTCACTTGTGCTGCATGCTCTGCACTGGCTGGCTGTCCAGTGGTGGATCACCTTTAAAGTTGTTTACTGACATTCAGAGCCCTGCACAGTCTGAGTCCGAGTTACCTACAAGAGCTTTTGAGTCCCTAGTGCCTCCTTTGACCACTCCACTCAACCGAAGAGGGATTGCTAGAGATTCCCAGGGTACACTTGAAGACCTTGAGAGCTCGGGCTTTTGCTTTTGCTGCTCCATCCCTGTGGAATTCTCTACCTCGTCAGATACAAGAGTGCTAGACAGTGGAGAGTTTTAAAAATGCTTTAAAGACTTACTTATATTTAAGTGCCTTTCCTGATTTTTAATCATGATTATTTTTTGCTAGTCTGATATGTTTTATGAATATTTGCCAATTTTAATTTTGTGATATGACTGTTTTAGAGACTGTGTGTATTGTACAGTGCTTTGATATTCATTGAAAAGCACTTAAGAAATAAAAATATTACTATTATTATGATGCATTTGGTTATTTTCTTCATGCAACTTTTTCTTTTTGCAAATTTTAAGATAGGACAAGTAAGGACATACCTTACCTCCCATCCAGTGGAAGACACTTCCAACATTGTTTTAAGGTACAAGTACATATAGTAAAACAAAGGATACAATTCATATTTAAAAACAAAATCAGGATAGAGTCTATTATAAAACAGCAGTGAAAGAAGCAACTTCATAGCCCTGGGTTTATGGAGTGCCAACCGATCACACAGTGTCGTCAGAAGCTTGGGACCAGTTTCCATGGATAGCCTGTTCTAATGGGGACCAGATTTTCTCATATTTACTAATTTGTCCACGGACAAAGTATTGAGTCCTCTCCAATTTCATTACTTGCACAAGGGACGTAGCCCAGGATGCTATGGTAATGACCTGGACAAGTTTCCAGTGCATAGCAAGCTCCCGCTATACCTGTTCTCCACAATTTCTGACCACCTCCTGGTTGCCAACCACCCAGTGCAGGAAGTCCCAGTAGAGTTTCCACAGGGTCTAGGCTAATCGCAACATATAAGGTTCTGGACAGAATTTAAATTATTCCCAGCCAAAAATGTATCACTTTAGGGCATGACCATACCATGTGGAAAAAGTCACCCACCTGGGCATGGCACTCAGGGCAATATGGGGAGGAACCAGGATCTATTGTATGATCCAATATCGGGGTGTGATAGGTGCACAGGAGGAAGTTATATTGGTTGGCTCTTAGGTGGTTATTGACTGAACATTTTAAAATGTTTTTTTAAAAGCAGTCTCCAGTCCCCTCCAGTAATACCCTTGGGGTAGACATCTTCCTCCTAGGCCCATTCAATTCTCTCCAGAGGATATGGGAGGCTGTCCAGTAGTAATCTGTAGCACCTGTTAAGTGGTCTAAAGCCCTTAATGTTGTAAAATGTTGTAAAAAGTTCTTCCAAGGGGGAATTCTGTAGTGCAAAGGGATCCTGGGTTCCCAGTGGGGTCCCTGTAATTTGCTTCTTATTCTAAGGTATAAGAAATATTGAGAAGAGCGCCATCTGAATTTTCTAGTCAGGGCATCAAACTGCAGTACCTCCCCTCCCTTAAGAATTTGGTTAATTTGGAAGATCCCATGCTTGTCTCACCTTTTGAGGCCTATTTTATCATTATTGGAGAGCCATCCTTTCCCCTTCAAAAGCATCCTTGGGGTCACATCTGGTGAGGGGCCGGGCTTGTGTCCCAATAGTGAGTGTGCCTGCATCCACACTTTCCAGGTAGCCCTAATACATGGGTTGGTAATATGAGGGGGGTTCTCCCATTGAATTAACAAGCAGACTGTAATAACAATGGGAGCCACTCTCACTTTCCATCTGCTTCCATGTTGGGGCGTCCCACTCTACCCTTAGTAAATCTTGGATATGGGCTAGCTGGGCTGCTATGTAATATAGGTGCATAGTATGTAAGTTCAGATCTCTCAATTTCTCTGGCAACCACAGTATTTCCTTCTTGATTCTTGGCTTTTTCCCCTGCCACGGGAGTTGGGTACATGCTCCTTCCATTGCCTTGATATATTCCTGTGGAAGGGAAATTGGAGTAGATTGAAAAAGATAGAGCGCCCGTGGGAGAAAATATATCTTGACCAGGTTAGCTCGACCCAGTAGGGTGAGAGGCAGAGCTCTCCAGTTAATGTAGTCTGTCTTGAGTTTCTTGATCAAGGGACCATTGTTAATTGGTATAATTTGGGAGAGCTTACTGGGCAGCAGAAACCCCAGGCATACCTCTCAACTGCTATGAATTTCGCATAGCGCTGTGTTTTTCACACCCAAATTTACCCTTGCTCTGCTTAGAGTTACTGATGTTCTTTATAATGCTAGAGCTATTTTTGGGCACACAAATTATTAAATCATTGAATTAAGGTGACAGAAACATTCCTTATCACTAACTATATGAGGCCCACTATTTGTATACAAATTATTGTTTAAAATAAGAAAGTGCTACACATTCCGACCCTTTGCTATGATTTTTGAAGGCTAATGCTATGATTTCTAATGCTGAGAGGTTGAGAGGTATGCCCCCGGGTATTTAATATGTTTAGTAGGGTTTATTATGGTGCTAGCTATTTCTATGGCTGTCTTCCTTTCCCTCAGGTGGAGCCACTCGCTTTTGTCCCACTTAATTTTGTGTCCCGAGACGGGGCCATATTTCTCAAATATCTTACTCAGAGCTAGAAGGGCTTCACCAGGGTTGTCCAAAAAAGTAAGATTTGATCAGCAAACAATGATATTACATGAGCATCCTTCCCTACCACACATCCCTTAATGTCTCCATTTCCCCGAATGGCATTTGCTAATGCTTCCATTGTAAGCACATATAGTAGGGGAGACAAGGGGCAACCCTGTCTCATTCCTCTAGTTAGTGAGAAGGGAGTCTAAAGGGTGCTGCTGATCAAAATCTGTGTCTGTGGGGCAGCATAAAGGGCCCCTATCCATTTTAATATAGTGTCCCCCAACCTAAATTTATGCAGCACTGCAAACATGAAGGGCCACTCAACTCAGTCGAATGCCTTTTCGGTATCGAGTGCAAGTAGACCTCTGTGTGCCCCCCCACACACATTTCCAGTTGTGGATGACACTGACGGATCTGCGAAGGTTGTGCTTAGCCTGCCTCCCTTTAACATGCTCCCCACTGATCTATGTGGATCAGACCTGGGGGTACCCCTTCCAGTCTGTTTGCTATCATTTTTGCTAGAATTTTATAGTCCACATTAAGAAGCGATATGGGGTGATACGACCCACACTTAGATGGGTCTTTCCCTGACTTGGAAAGTACTGTTATGGTGGCCATCCTCTGGGAGTGTGGTAGTTCCCCCTGGGCTAGGGTGGATTCCAGAACCTCTCCCATAAGGTGTCCAAGGGTGTCCCAGGTGGCTCTATAAGATTCAGAGGGGATACCGTCAGGACCCGGTGCCTTCCCCTTGTTTATATGTCAGACTGCTTGCTTAGTCTCCTTAGGAGATAAGGGTGAGTTAAGCTCATCTCTGAGAGTTTTTCTCAGATGTGGCATATCCACATCCCAAAGAAAATCCTCCAGGTCCCCTTCCGATGGGACTTGGGTAGAGTACAGGTGGGAGTAAAAGGCCCTAAAAATCTCATTGATCACTTTTTGATCATATGTGGGGGAACCATCAGACTTGACCATGAATAAGATGGCCCTCTCTGCTTTTTTTAGTTTAATTAGCCCAGCCATCCATTTTCTGGATTTATCTCCTTCTAAATGTGTGTAAGATTTAGGGAGCACTAGGTCCCGCTCAAGCTTCCCAGAAACCTCGATGTAGCTTCCCCTTTAACGGCTTTAAATCTCTTGCTATTTGGGGCTGAGGTAGGATTATAGCCATCTTCTCTAGTCCTTGAATATCAGCAGTGAGCTGTTCTTCTTCCCTTAGAGATTGCTTTTTCTTATAAACTGCATAAGAGATCATCTCCCCACAGATGAAAGCCTTTAAGGCATCCCAGATTAAATTTTTATGTGTCCCTTTATTTTTATTATTGTCAATAAACTCTAATTTTCACATTGCTAAATTTGGTATAACCATTATCTAGGAGTAGAATCAGGTGAAATCTCCACTGGGGTCCCCTAGGGGGCTGTTGTCCTGCTGCTAAGTGCACTTGAAGTGGGGCATGGTCCGAGATTAATATAGGGCCATATGTGGCCTGCATGGACTCTGAGATCAGGTGGGGGGAAACTAATATATAGTCTAGCCTGGTGAAGATGCGGTGTGAGTGGGAATAAAATGAATATTCCCTGTCTCCAGGATGGGAGTGTCTCCAGACCTCCACTAGGGCTCTCCGAGTTATAAATTATTGCAACGCTGCTACACTCTTAGGGTAGGGTTTAGTTTTGGTTCCAGAGTGGTTTAGCCTGGGGTCAAGGTAAGTGTTAAAATCTCCTCCCAATACTAAATTATCCTAATAGGGGGCCAAAGTCACCCCCAGGTGTGTGAAGAAATCTGGAGAATCAAAATTAGGACCATAAATTGAAGCAAAGGTATACATAGAAATATAGAAACAAAGAATTTGAAAGCAGATAAGGACCACTTGGGCCACCCAGTCTGCCCATTTCCCTACCTAATGGATAAGCTGCAGATCCTAGCTAACCAGCAGCCTACTTCTTCTTACCCCCACCACCCAGAATTGCCTTATGACTGTACAATGCATGCTTGAAGTCCACCACTGATTTTGACTCCACAACCTCCTCTGGAAGGCCGTTCCATGCATCCACAACCCTCTCTGTGAAAAAATACTTCCTTAAATTACCTCAAATTATCTTCAAATTGTGCCCTCTTGTTCCTGCACACCTCTTTTTTTGAAAGATGCTACCCTCTTGGGCTTTGTTGATTCCCTTGAGGTACTTGAAAGTTTCTATCATGTCCCCCCTCTCCCTCCTTTCCTCGAGGCTATACATATTAAGCTCCTTAAGTCTCTCTTCATATGTCTTCCGGTGCAGACCCTGCACCATTTTAGTTGCCCTCCTCTGGGCAGCTTCCAACCTGTCTATGTCTTTATGGAGATTGGGTCTCCAGAACTGCACACAGTACTCCAGATGGGGTCTCACCAGCTGTCTGTACAGCGGATAATAACTTCCTGTTTTCTACTGGTGATGCCTCCCTGCATCCCAGTAACCCCCAGCCCTCCTTGCTGCCCTCTCACATTGCTTGCCCACCTTAGTTAGTTATCTGATATGACTACCCCAGGTCCCTTTCCATTTTTGTTGTTGTTAGTATCTCACCCCCATTGCGTGCATTCTTCCCTGAGTTTTTGTTTCTCAGGTGCATTACCTTGTACTCTTAGCATTGAATCTAAGTTGCCATACATTTGACCATTCCTCTAACCTTGCCAAGTCCCTTCTCATCCTTTCCACCCCACCCTGTGCATCAACTCTGTTGCAGATCTTAGTGTCATCTGCAAAGAGATATACTTTTCCTTCCAGTCCTTCCGCAATGTCACTTATAAAGACATTGAAGAGGACTGGTCCTAATACTGAACCCTGCGGTACCTCACTAGTAACCCTCCTTTCTTCTGAGTGGACTCCATTTACTATTACTCTCTGTGTCCTATTCTCCAGCCAATTTTTGTCATCTTGGGACCCACCCAGGCTGGCTAACTTGTATATTAATCTTTGTGTGGGACTGTGTCAAATGCCTTGCTAAAGTCTAGGTAGACCATGTCCACAGCCCCTCCCTGATCTACTGCTTTGGTCACCCAGTCAAAGAAATCTATCAGATTTGTCTGGCATGACCTTCCCGCTGTGAATCCATGCTGCCTAGGGTCCTGTGCCCTCTGGCCTCTAGATACTCGACAATTCTTTCCTTCAGAAGTGATTACATCATTTTCCTATTACTGAGGTTAAACTAACAGGTCTGTAGTTTCCTGCTTCTGCCTTGCTCCCACTTTGTGAAGGGGAATCACATCTGCCCTCCTCCAGTCCTTGGGTACCACCCCCCTCCCATGATTTGTTAAAAGGGTAGTCAGTGGTGTCACTAGTTCTGCCCTTAGCTCTTTTAGAATTCTGGATGAATCCCATCAGGTCCCATTGCTTTGTCCACCTTCAGTTTTAGAGTTCTTTCAGAACCCTTTCTTCTGTAAATGGGCTGGTATCAACTTCTGTATCCAGAGTGTTACTACTGTTTGTTTTATGTACCTCCCACTCTTCATTTGTAAATACTGACAAAAATATTTGTTTAGTATCTCTGCCTTTTCACAGTCTCCCTCTGCCCACCCTCCTTCCCTTTTATTAAGCCTCACTATCCCTCCCTTGGTCTTCCTTTGCTCCCTGTAAAAGGTTTTATCCCCCTTCTTAACTGAGTTGGCTATCTTTTCCTCGGTTTGGGCCTTTGCTGTTCTGACTGCCTTTCCAGCCTCCTTTTGCTTTAACTGATACAGTTCTCTGTCCTGCTCCTTCAGCGATTCTTTGTACTTCCTGAATTCTTTCTTTTTCTCTTGAACCTTCACTGCCACTTCCTTTGAGAACCATAGTGGTTTCTTACATTCTCTTGTTTTGTTTATTTGCTTCACACAAGGCTCGTTACCTCTGTGATGGCAGTTTTATTATTCCCCATTGTTCTTCCACCTCCTTCCTGCCCATTTGCTAGTGCATTCCTTAGGCACTCACCCATTTTTAGCAAAGTCAGCCCTCCTAAAGTCCAGTACTTTTGTCTTTGTATGGCTTGACTCTATTGCTGTGTTTATTGTGAACCATACTGTTCGATGGTCGCTAGTTCCCAGATGGCTACCCACTTCTACATCTGTGATCCTCTCTCCATCTCCATTTGAGAGAATCAAGTCTAATATTGCTCCCTCTCGAGTGGGCTCCAGTACTAGTTGTCTAAGGCATGCCCCCTGTAGGGCATCTAGAATAACTGCACTCTTCGAAGTGGCAGCTGCAACTGCACTCCAGTTAACATCTGGCATATTCATATCACCCATCAATATCTCCTTTTCTGCCATTCTAAGTATATCTTTCTATCATTTCCTGTCCATTTCCTCCCCTGAGAAGGTCTGATCAACCCTGTGCGTATGTGGTGCCATTACCTGTCTCCAAATTTACCCACAGTGCTTCTTCTCCTCTCTGTTTACCCTTTTGTTCTGTTGCTTTTATTCCTTCCCTTATGTAAAGAACTACTCCTCCTCCTCTTTTACCCTCCCTGTCCCTCCTGCAGACAGTGTATCCTGGTATGTTTATGTCCCAGTCATGGTTTTGTGTGTACCATGTTTCTGTGACTGCCACGATATCCAGATGTTCCTCCTCCATCAAGGCCACTAATTCAGGAAGCATGTTACCCAGACTACAGGCATTGGTACTCATTGCTCTCCATTTTTTGATGGCTTTACCTTCTGTTGCAGCATCTCCCACTGACCATTCTACCTCGGTCTTTTTCTCATTTAGTACCCTGTTTTGTAGGGAGAGGCTGGGATTTTCCTGCTGCTTGTCAGTGCCTCCCCCTTTGACTAGCTTAAAAGCTTGCCAATGAAGCATTTAAACCGATTGCTCTAAAGACTTGTTCCCTTCCTGGACAGATGCAGACCATCCTGCCAGTATAGGCTGGTGTCCCTCCAGGTGGAACCCCAGTCCCCAATGAAGCCAAACCCCTGTGCTCCACACCATTCTTTCAACCACTCATTAAACTGCATGGTGCCACTTACCCTCGCCTCCCCCATGCTTTTGACAGGCAGCACCTCTGAGAAGGATACTGTGTGTGCTACTTGTCTTAGGTCCCTCCCCAACTCTGCAATGTCCTCCTGCACTGCTCTAATCTCATGATGAGCCAAGTCATTTGTCCCTAGGTGGATAATTTCGTCCAGCTCAGAATCCCTTGCAGCTGTTCTCATGATCTTGAGGATGCACTTCCTGTCCCTCCAAGCCATGGCACCAGGCAGGCACCTTACTTCAGTTTTCCCAGCTCACCCCAGTTCTATCCCCCTAATAACTGAGTCCCCCACCAGGAGCTGCTTCCTTTCCCTGTGGTTTCCTCTGCTTCCTTCCTGTGGGCCTCCCTTGTGACAGTTATCATCAGTCTTCTCTGCGGGTGCATCCATAGGGGAGCTCTGCTCCCCCAGAATGGTGTATGGATTGTGGAGTGGAACAATTGACTGGGTGTGCCTCTGTTCCACCCTCCTCACCCTCCCTGAGCCTACTGTGGTCCAACTGCTGTGCTTTCTTCGCAACTTCTGAGGTAGTGGTGGTGGTGCTAGTACTCCCTGGATGGGGGAGGCTCCCTTCCTACTGTCCAGTGTGGCCTGGGGGAAGCTTTCCTTACTACTGTCCTGTGTGGCCTGAAGACGCACACTTTGCCTCTCAGCACGACCTCCACAGCAGCAAACCTATACCCTGTGGATCCACCACAAAGCTATTAACTTTATGTGGTAGGCCTGGCCACAGCCAAATAGCTACCCCCCAGCTCTAGAAGTAAAGGGTTCCACCAGAAGAACCCCACCACAGGACTGAGACAGTTTATTTGCTTCCTCCCTCGTAAGATGCAATTCCTGCAATAGCACCACATCTCCTTTGTTTTTTTACTGTAGGACCATACTCACTTCCATTTGACTACTGTTTTCAATCCATTAACATTCCATGCTAAAACTGTTAACTCAACCATTTGTTCAGTTTAAAAAAATAAGAAGTGTCCTCTGTGCCTTTGTACCTATATTCGAGATGTATAACATACTAACATACTAAAATGCCAGCAGAATAGGCCTAACAGTCTTTCGTGTCTGCTCGTTTGGTCAGCCCCCACCCTGGGTGCTGACCTTGCTGTCCCCCTCGCCTTCTCTGGCTTCTCCCTTCCCAGTTCCGGATATTCTTGCTGCATTGTATTTTGCTTCCAGAACCCCTCCCCTGTCTCTGCCTCCACCAGCCCCCTAGGCAGTGCATTCCATGGCTCCACCACCCTCTCAGTGAAGTAGCACCTCCTCCTTTCTCCCCTGAATCTTCTCCCCTCCAGCTTCCACCTATGCCCTCTAGTGGCCCCTTCCTCCTTCCTTTGAAGCACCCTGAACTGTTCCTCTCCTATTTACCCTCTTCATGTACCTGAAGACCTCTATCATGTCCCCCCGGTCCCGTCTCTCTTCCAATGTGTACATATTTAGCTCTTCGAGCCTATCCTTATAGGTCCTGTCCCCCAAGCCCCAAATCATTTTGGTTGCCCTCCTCTGGACCCTCTCCAGGAGGTTAATGTCCATCTTTAAGTGTGGCCTCCAAAACTGTATCATGATACTCAAGGTGCTGCATCACCAAGCAGTTATACAGAGGGAGTATCACTTCCTCCTTCTGGAGGTGATCCCCAGCATGTATCCCAGCATCCTGTTGGCCTTGGCTGCTGCCCTCCTACAGTCTCAGAGTTGTTCATCTTGACATCCACCACCACCCCAGGTCCCTCTCAGCCATCGAGACTTGTAGCATTCCCCCCCCCAGGGTGTACACTTGGCCTGGGTTTTTGGCCCCCAGGTGGAGTACCTTGCATTTCCCTGCATTGAACCTCAGCCTCCACTTTCTAGACCATCTTTCCAGAGCCTCCAGGTCCCCCTGTAGGGCCACCTTCCCCTCCTCCCCATCCACCACCGCCCCCAGTTTCGAGTCATCTGCAAAGAGACTCATCTCACTCCTGATTCCTGTCCTTATGTCAGATATGTAGGCATTGAACAGAAGGGCCCAAGGACTGATCCCTGTGGGACCCCACAATGACCCTCCTGGGATGAGACTATCTCACCAACTACGACTCTGGGTCCGCCCTGGAGCCAATTGCCTATCCATCTGATCATCTGGTTCCCCACCCCCATTTCTCCCAGCTTATCCTACAGGCCCACGTGAGGAACAGAGTCAAATGCCTTGCTGAAGTCTAGAAAGAGGACATCCACTGGTCTACCCAGGTCCAAGGCACTTGTCACCCAGTCATAGAACTCCACCAGGTTTGTCTGACACGATTTCCCGGATGAATCCATGCTGTCTATCATCCAGGCACCCTGACTTATCCAGGTCCACCCTAGCTCTCTCCTGACAATGCCTCCATCACCTTGCCCACCACCAATGTCAGGCTGACAGGCCTGTAGTTCCCTGCCACCTCAGGCCTGTCAGCCTGACATCGGTGGTGGGCAAGGTGATGGAGGGCATTGTCAAGGAGAGGTATTCAAGGTATTGTCCAAACTGTCCACATTTTTGTTTTTTTAACCATTTTCCACTCATTAAACCCCCTCCCCAGCCCTCCCTGCCTCCAACCAACCAAGTAACAAGAAACTTCCCAAACAGGTCTCACATCCCACTTATTAGCAACCAATTCTCCTAAGAGCAAAGTAAGCCCCTCCCTCCAAAACTGTTCCCCTCTCTGAGCTCCCCCTTCCCATTTCTATAACATATACCCCACTACACCCCTCTTAGACTAATCCCCCTTGCAATCTCAAAAGTACCAACTCCCTCTACTTCTCATGGAGTGAGCTGCCAAATCCACAGGTGTGTTAGAAAGGTACAACCCATGTGCATGTTAGCATGCATCCTTCCAACAAAGTCAAAAGATTGGATCACGGGGGAAGAGCTGCGGTTAGTGTACCCACCAGCCACAGTCTGGCAAGTGGAATAGGACAACAAAAACTCATAACTCAGCTGACCCATGCAGCTGTCCCCTGCATCCAACAGGGCAGTGTCAAGAAAGAAGTCACCCCCCACACCCGGAGTGGCGTAGTGGATGCCCCCTCTCACACAATATGATTTTTACAGATTGGTATGATTGCTCTACCTAAAAGAAACCATTGAGCCTCATTCATTCCCCAGGAGGCAGCAGCCCACTAACAAGACACCTGATCTGCCCCAGGTAAATGATAAGGTCCCACCAGATCTCTCCCTCCACAGTATAAGCTGCTGTATATGCCATTTCCACTCATAGTCCCCTTGTCTTGGCTTGCACAATCTAATGTATATCCCCGCAGGCCAGACCGACATTCCAGGAGCTGTTTCAGTGTATTCACCCTGCCGAGAAGGTAGGGAGTTCAACCCCCAGCCCCTCCTTCTCCCCGGACAAGGTGCACCCATAAAAGGCGATTAATTTATTTCTTATTCATAAACTCTAGTTGCTACTACACCTCTCGTTCTGGGGCACCAGATGATCACCCCCCAGCAGCCGGGCAGGCTCTTTCTGGCCATTGGGAGCCAGTCTAATTACATAAAACCCAATAAATGATTGTACAAACTGCAGTGTCCTGAAACAAACAAGTCAGACCAGGTCAAATAAACAAACAGAGACAAACCAGAATCGAGAGTCACATTGAATTAAAGTAGGCAGAAAGAGGCCAATGTCTTATAAATGTTCAGCTTTAGTAAGTTCTCCAGCTCCCCGCACGGAGGGTGGGTAGGCACTGGGAAATGCTTGGGCACACCCATATAGACCTCCGACCCTGGAGTTGTGTACCACAGTGGTCCCGTCCCTAAAATCCCCTTACCTGGAGACAAAATGGAAAACGTTAAACCAAGTTGGTTTAACTTGCTGTGTCATGCTAAGTCCCCATTGTCCTCCACTCATTCCTCACCTCCATTTCTCCGCAGCCCTTTCACATAATCCATGGCAGCTTCAGTGTCTGTAAAAGCTCTCTACAAGCTTCCTGGGTGATGCACTATCAGCCTAGCTGGGTAAGCCATCATGAAGGGGCAATTCATTTCATGTAGTCTCTTTTTAATGTCAGCAAAAGCCTGCCTGCTGGTCTGAAGAGGATGAGAAAAGTCCAGGAAGATACTGATCATAGCTCGCTAGATCAGAATAGGGTCAGCTTTTCATGTCTCTGCAAGTATGGCTTGGCAATCCTGGAAGTGCAAAAATTTAAGTAGGAGATGTCTCGGCCTCTGGTCTAGAGTGGGCTGTTGACCCAGTGAGCAATGGGCTCTCTGAATCTCTAGGGTAACATCAGATGACATTTCCAAATGTTTTAGTAGCCATGGTTGGATGAAAGTTAAACAATCTTTACCCTCCAGGCCTTCTGGGAGGCTAACAATTCTAATACTGCAAGCCGTTCTCTGTTCTCATGATCACCTACAAATCTGCTTCAACAGTTCTATATCTTTGAGCGCTTGTTGCAGATCAGTGTTTATTCTGACCGTGGCATCTTCTTGAGTACTAATACGGGA
The DNA here is from genome assembly GCA_016271365.2 of Neoceratodus forsteri. Taxonomy (NCBI): domain Eukaryota; kingdom Metazoa; phylum Chordata; order Ceratodontiformes; family Ceratodontidae; genus Neoceratodus; species Neoceratodus forsteri. Next base: position 1,150,749,325 of record CM057451.1, on the reverse strand, counting down.
TTCAGCCTCTACCAGATGTGTTTCATGGGCTTCTACTGTTCCACTCACAATTTCAATTCCAGCAGATATTATCTCAGAGCGAACATTGTATTCATTTATATGAGTTTTTAAGTCAAGGTGTTTTTTTAACTCATAAAATAGGATCAGTTCAAACAGTATTCCCTAGAGTCAGGACAATGTTTGCATCGGTGTGGAGTTGGTGGCCCATGCTGTTTGTGACTGTGTAGGACCCAACAGAAAAAAGAGACTGCTATGGTTCTCTAAGGCTCTGTTCAGACTAGGGTATAGAAACATAGAATTTGATGGCAGATAAGGACCGCTTGGCCCACCCAGTCTGCCCATTTCCCTACCTAATGGATAAGCTGCAGATCCTAGTTAACCAGCAACCTACTTCTTCCTACCCCCACCCCCCTAAAATTGCCTTATGACTGTCCCATGCATGCTTGAATTCCACAACTGTTTTGGACAACACAACCTCCTCTGGAAGGCCGTTCCATGCATCCACAACCCTCTCTGTGAAAAAATACTTCCTTAAATTACCTCTGAGCCGGCCCCCCTCTATCTTCAAATTGTGCCCCTTTGTTCTTGCACACCTCTTTTTTTGAAAGATGCTACCCTCTTGGACGTTGTTGATTCCCTTGAGGTACTTGAAAGTTTTTATCATGTCCCCCCTCTCCCTCCTTTCCTCAAGACTATACATATTAAGCTCCTTAAGTCTCTCTTCATATGTCTTCCAGTGCAGACCCTGCACCATTTTAGTTGCCCTCCTCTGGACAGCTTCCATCCTGTCTATGTCTTTGCAGAGACTGGGTCTCCAGAACTGCACACAGTACTCCAGATGGGGTCTCACCAGCTGCCTGTACAGAGGGATAATAACTTCCTGTTTTCTACTGGTGATGCCTCTCCCCTGTGCATCCCAGTATCCCCCCAGCACTTCTTGCTGCCCTCTCACATTGCTTGCCCACTTTTAGGTCATCTGATATGACTACCCCCGGGTCCCTTTCCATTTTTGTTGTTGTTAGTATCTCACCCTCCATTGTGTACTCTTTCCCTGGGTTTTTGTTTCCCAGGTGCATTACCTTGCACTTCTTAGCATTGAATCTAAGCAGCCGTACATTTGACCATTTCTCTAACCTTGCCAAGTCCCTTCTCATCCTTTCCACCCCACCTTGTGCATTAACTCTGTTGCAGATCTCTGTGTCATCTGCAAAGAGACATACTTTTCCTTCCAGTCCCCCTGCAATGTCATTTATAAAGACATTGAAGAGGACCGGTCCTAATACTGAACCCTGCGGTATCCCACTAGTAACCCCTTCTTCAGAGTGGACTCCATTTACTATTACTCTCTGTGTCCTATTCTCCAGCCAATTCTTTACCCAGGCTGTCATCTTGGGACCCACTCCCAGGCTGGCTAACTTGATTATTAATCTTTTGTGTGGGACTGTGTCAAATGCCTTGCTAAAGCAGGGATTTACTTAACTCTAAAAATTGATTAGCGTTTTGCTCATAAAAGTGCTAAATCTTTGTGAAAATGCATAGCTCTTGCCTCACTGTGTTTAACAAACCCAGTACTTCTAGAAAAGCTATATAAATACTTTCTGTACAGTTAGTATAGTCCCAAGAAAAAAACTGCTAATCAATTATTTAATACCCTGTAAAGTCTAGGTAGGCCATGTCCACAGCCCCTCCCTGATCTACTGCTTTGGTCACTCAGTCAAAGAAATCTATCAGATTTGTCTGGCATGACCTTCCCACTGTGAATCCATGCTGCCTTGGGTCCTGTGCCCCTCTGGCCTCTAGATACTCGATCGTTCTTTCCTTCAGAAGTGATTCCATCATTTTCCCTATTACTGAGTTTAAACTAACAGGTCTGTAGTTTCCTGCCTCAGCCTTGCTCCCACTTTTGTGAAGGGGAATCACATCTGCCCTCCTCCAGTCCTCGGGTACCACCCCACCCTCCCATGATTTGTTAAAGAGGGTAGTCAGTGGTGTCACTAGTTCTACCCTTAGTTCTTTTAGAATTCTGGGATGAATCCCATCAGGCCCCATTGCTTTGTCCACCTTCAGTTTTAAGAGTTATTTCATAACCCTTTCTTCTGTAAATGGTCTGGTATCTAAACTAACAGGTCTGTAGTTTCCTGCCTCAGCCTTGCTCCCACTTTTGTGAAGGGGAATCACATCTGCCCTCCTCCAGTCCTCGGGTACCACCCCATCCTCCCATGATTTGTTAAAGAGGGTAGTCAGTGGTGTCACTAGTTCTACCCTTAGTTCTTTTAGAATTCTGGGATGAATCCCATCAGGCCCCATTGCTTTGTCCACCTTCAGTTTTAAGAGTTCTTTCATAACCCTTCTTCTGTAAATGGTCTGGTATCAACTTCTGTATCCAGAGTGTTTCTACTGTTTGTTTTCGGTACCTCCCTCTTCATTTGTAAATACTGGGCAAAAATATTTGTTTAGTATCTCTGCCTTTTCACAGCCACCATCTGCCCACCCTCCCCTCCCTTTATTAAGCCTCACTATCCTCCCTTGGTCTTCCTTTGCTCCCTGATGTACCTATAAAATGTTTTATCCCCCTTCTTAACTGAGTTGGCTATCTTTTACTCGGTTTGGGCCTTTGCTGTTCTGACTGCCTTACCAGATTCCTTTTGCTTTAAGTGATACAATTATCTGTCCTGCTCCTTCTGTGATTCATTGTACTTCCTGAATGCTTTCTTTTTCTCTTGAACCTTCACTGCCACTTCCTTTGAGAACCATAGTGGTTTCTTACATTGTTTTGTTTTGTTTATTTGCTTCACACAAAGGCTTGCTACCTCTGTGATGGCAGTTTTTATCATTCCCCATTGTTCTTCCACCCCTCCTTCCTGCCCATTTGCTAGTACATTCCTAAGGCACTCACCCATTTTGGCAAAGTCAGCCCTCCTAAAGTCTAATACTTTTGCCTTTGTATGGCTTGACTCTATTGCTGTACTGTTCGATGGTTGCTAGCTCCAAGATGGATACCCACTTCTATATCTGTGATCCTCTCTCCATCTCCATTTGAGAGAACCAGGTCTAAGATTGCTCCCTCTTGAGTGGGCTCCAATATTAGTTGTCTAAGGCATGGCCCCTGTAGGGCATCTAGAACAACCCTACTCTTCGAAGTGGCTGCTGCAACTGCACTCCAGTTAACATCTGGCATATTCAGATCACCCACCAGCAATATCTCCCCTTTTTCTGCCATTCTAAGTATACTTTCTATCATTTCCTTGTCCATTTCCTCCCCCTGAGAAGGGGGTCTGTATACAACCCCTGTGCAGATTGTGATGCCATTGTCTGTCTCCAAATTTACCCACAGTGCTTCTTCTCCTCCCTGTTTACCCTTTTGTTCTGTTGTGTTGATTCCTTCCCTTATGTAAGGAGCTACTCCTCCTCCTCTTTTACCCTCCCTGTCCCTCCTGTAGATAGTATATCCTGGTATGTTTACATCCCAGTCATGGTTTTGAGTGTACCATGTATCTGTGACTGCCACGATATCCAGATGTTCCTCCTCCTTCAAGGCCACTAATTCAACAAGCTTGTTACCCAGACTATAGGCATTGGTACTCATTGCTCTCCATTTTCTGATGGATTTACCTTATGTTGCAGCATCCCCCACTGACCTGTCTACCTTGGTCTTTTTCTCATTTAGTACCCTGTTTTGTAGGGAGAGGCTGGGATTTTCCTGCTGCTTATCAGTGCTTCCCCCCTTTACTAGTTTAAAAGCTTGCCAATGAAGCATTTAAACCAATTGCTCAAAATACTTGTTCCCTTCCTGGACAGATGCAGACCATCCTGCCAGTATAGGCTGGTGTCCCTCCAGGTGAAACCCCAGTCCCCAATGAAGCCAAACAAAGTCCTCCTGCACTGCTCTAATCTCATGATGAGCCAAGTCATTTGTCCCTAGGTGGAAATGATGTAAATTCAATTCAATTCAAGTTTATTTATAAAGCACCTTTCAGAACCAAACTCAGATTCCCGTGCAACTGTTCTTGTGATCCTAAGGATGCGCTTCCTTTCCCTCCAAGCCATGGCACTAGGCAGGCACCTTACTTCAATTTTCCCTGCTCCCCCCCAGTTCTATCCCCCTAATAATTGAGTCCCTCACCAGGAGCTGCTTCCTTTCCCAGTGGTGTCCTCTGCCTCCTTCCTGTGGGCCTCCCTTGTGACAGTTGTCCTCAGCCTCCTTAGTCTCCTCTGTGGGTGCATCCATAGGGGAGCTATGCTCCCTCAGAATGGTGTATGGATTGTGGAGTGGAACAACTGACTGGGTGTGCCTCTATTCCACCATCCTCACCCTCCCTGAGTTCACTGTGGTCCAACTGCTGTGCTTTCTTCACAATTTCTGAGGTAGAGGTGGTGGCTCTGGCGCTCCCTGGATGGGAGAGGTCCCCTTCCTACTGTCCAGTGTGGCCTGGGGGAAGGTTCCTTTACTACTGTCCAATGTGGCCTGAAGATGGGCAACTTCCTCCCTCAAGGCAGAGAGCTGTCTGCAAATAGGGCAGCATCTCAGCCTCCAGAAAGACTCCCGGAAGACTGCTTCCCCACGGCCATTACATTGCACTACTCCCCACATGTTTATCTACTTTTTTTTGTCTGTGTGTGTGTGTGTGTGATTGGTTTGTTATATAGAAATATATATATATTATATGATGTGTATGCTTATATTGTCAGTGCAGTGTGCTAGAGAGGATATGACAGTGATATGCACCTTGCACTCTTGAGAAAATTATGTCAGAACCCCAGGTATAAAGGAACTATTTCTAGGGGTGGGTGGGGTCAGGGTGGGCAGGAGTTGGGCTAAACTGCGCCTCACTGAACCAATCAGCAAAAGCTCTGACCCACCGCTGCGATGAGTGCCTTCCTGTAAGCAAGATGCCCTACACAATAATTTGACAGAGAAAATACCCTGCTAATCAAACAGAGAAAAATCCAGACATCCAAGTCAGACACAGGTAAACCTCCCCAGTCCCAAAGCAGCCCGGTGGTTTGTGCTCTGAAAGCAGTCAGTCCCAAAATAAGTCAGCTGTGCTTTAAACTCTTCCTACACTGAAAATCTTAAGAATTGTAACAAAAGTAAAGCTAGATCCACCTCCCTCTGTTGCTTGAAAGACTGTCTTTCCTGATAATTCTAAGTTCCTTATTTCACCTTTCAGTTAGAAGTAGACACCACCTGCAGAATATCTGCTACAAACCAAAGACAATTGTAAGGTTCACCTCCCTCTGTTGTGAGCACAACTCACTTTCTTGCAAATCCTATGTTCAGTATTGCAGCTGCCAGCCAGAGGTAGCTTCACCTGAAGAATATTAGCTGTTCTGATGAGTTTGCTATAAAACACTTGCTTATAATACTGTTGTTCTCAGGTCTGTAAGACTCTTCCAAAGCTATTGGCTGATAAGTAGCTATGATGTAAGCACTTCCTGACACAGTCTGGCCTGGGCTTTTAAGGCACACAAAGATAAACACAAAAACAGTTTCCACCCCCTAGGGCACTTGTCTGGCTCAAATACACAGCCTGTACCTGCACTTACTTCAGGACTTATGACAAATTCTTAGCCCAGGGTTTAAACTCTTCCTGCACTGAAAATCTTAAGAATTGGAATAAAAGCAAAGCTAGATCCACCTCCCTCTGTTGCTTGGAAGACTTTCTTTCCTGATAATTCTAAGTTCCTTTTTTTACCTTTCAGTCAGAAGTAGCCTCTACCTGCAGAATGTCTGCTACAAACCAAAGACAATTGTAAGGTTCACCTCCCTCTGTTGTGAGCACAACTCGCTTTCAAGCAAATCCTATGTTCAGTACTGTAGCTTCCAGCCAGAGGTAGCTTCACCTGAAGGATGTTAGCTGTATTTTTATTTAGTTTATTTATTTAAGTCTTTGATAACTGGGTAAGTGCACTGATCCTGGGAAATGTTTTCATGCATGACCCAGGCAACAACATGCGGCACAGAAGTCACAGTATACAGTGGAATTAAAAGAGAAACTTAACACTCTACAATTATAGGCAGATTGGTGCAGGAAACATCAAATTTACAATGAGTCAACAATAATCATTAAACATATTACTCAAAAGTTAGCTCATGTGGAAGAAAATTAGGTAACTTGTACAATAGTATACAGGCACCGACCATGGGACAAATTAGGAGCAAGCAGTACATGTAAGAGTGACAGGAACATGTGACATAAACTAGAAATACATCAGCACTGGAGAAATGAAATGGCAGGTATGCTGGGAGGGCACAGCTAAGTGGAAAAGGTGCAGGAAGACAGGAGCTTAAACCATTTTAAAGGACTTTCTTGGACCTCATGCTGAGTGCTAAACATTCCTACCTACTGTACCTACACACCAATGGACTTTTCTATAGGCTAACAGAGCTGATAGTTTTTGAACTCTTTAAATTGTTGTTTACAGGCCTGTTCTTTGCACATGACTGCATGGTATTTTAAGTGCTGAAAGATCTTATTACCTTTAGCTTTCCCAAACTGTGCTTTTGTTCCACTCTTAGCGCTGTATTTTCTGTGTGCCCAAGATCAGTTTTGGGGTTGTGCTTTAATATTCTCTTTTAGAACTGCCATAATTTTAGGTTGACTGCATTTGCTTTTTTTTTTTGGTTACCTGCATTCTGATTCCGCCTGGCCCTTTGTTCCCCTGGTGCCACTGAGAGTGCCTGGGCTATGCATGTAAAGTCTGTCACTTCCCTTCCTTCTTCACACATCCCTCCTTTTCTTTTGTTCTATCCTGGTCAGCCCTCCCCTAACTCTCTGTCTCTCTTATCCAGCAGGCTATCCCACTCACAGGCCCACTCGAGCCATCACATCATTTGGGAGCTGGACCTGAAGCACTCCCTTCCCACACAGAGCAAGCATCTGCCCAAGCACAGCTGAGCAGTGTGCTAGCCCATCCCCACTATGCGGTGACTGCCCCACCCTTGGTCATTTCATTTATGTGCTGTCAATGGTCAGGTGACAGATCAAGTGACAGCAGCCTGTTTTTTTATAGCACCTCACTTTTTCATTGGCTCACTATACATTTTGACCACCAGGAGTCACTATTGTCACCACTTTATTTCTTCTTCACCTCCATATCTTTTTCATCCCAGAGGAACATCCTTATGTAAAACTCACCCCTGACCCCCTCTGTCCACCTCCAGTGCCCCGTTCTCTTCAAGGTTTTCTTCTTTGTCAGCCTCAAGGATTCAAACCCTGCACCTTGTGCATAAAAAGCAGTGACTCTAACCCCTACTCTAACTTGTAGCCTCAATTACTTAACACTTTTAACAACCCCTTTGCCCACCTATCAAATACCTTTGAATCCTTCCACTACTCCTCTTGGTAGCCATTGTCTACTCTCTCTCCCCCATCTGCTTTTTCACCTGCCATGTCACTCCTTGCATTACTCCTGTTATTCCTGCTCTTCCCCCTCTTGCCCTTCTCCCCATGTGCCTACTGTCATGGGCCCCCAGGACCCACACCTCTGATCCTCCCCAACCATGACATCTTACAGGCACACTACCTGTAAAACCTTCTGACTATCCCCAGCCACCTCTCCAACCCTCCCTGGACAACCCCATGTCCTCCCACACCCCTTTCTCTCTACAACCCCTTTTGTCTCTCTAAGCATACACCCATCACCTTATTCAAATGCTTCAGATCTAGAAAAAACAGGTTGCTACCCCTCATCTCGACTTTCTACAGGGCCCTCATCTTCCTCCTTCTCCTCTCAGGAACCATCCATCCCAATCCCAGTCCAAGCAACCCTGGCACCCCTACACAGGAGCCACTCCTCAATAAAGAGAAAAATATCAGCTTCATCCATCTTAACATTCATAGTCTCCTAGCTAAAATCAACCCTTTCCAAGCCTGGGTAGCCATGAATGACTTTGATGTGATTGCACTCTCCGAAACTTGACTTTCCACCAAGATTTCTGACGAGGAGATAGAGCTTAGTGGCTACACCCTGGTCAGAAAAGATAGACTGAGAAAAAAAGGAGGGGGCTGCATGTTCTGTATCTCGAAAACATTATACTTTACTGAACAAAATGCCAGATCAAAGTTTTCCCTTCTGGAACCCCTCTCCATCCACCTCCTCCTAGGCCCATTAAAATTGTCACTGCCACCTATCTTCCCCCAGGTACTCCACCATCTGACCTCAAGTCACTACTAGCCCTCAAACACTCAAACACACTGTATCTGGACTTCAGTAAGGCATTCAACTCAGTGCCACATGGGAGGCTGGGAAGGAAGTTAGTAGGCACAGGGGCGGGTGCAAAGCTGGTGAGATGGGTAGGAAACTGGCTGCAGGGAAGGCAACAGAGGGTGGTGGTGGTTGGGGAGCTCTCACACCCAAGGGCAGTGATGAGCGGTGTCCCACAGGGCTTGGTGTTGGGACCAGTGTTGTTTGGGATATTCATTGCAGACATATCATGGGACATCAAGAGCAAGATCAGTCAGTTTGCTGATGACGCCAATGGTTGGCGCAGTGGTGGATGACCTAGGGAGATGGCAGGGGTTGCAGGATGATCTGGTAAAGCTTGAAACCTGGTCAGACACCTGGCAACTGGGGTTTAATGCCAAAAAGTGCAAGGTGCTGCATTTTGGGATGAAGAACCCAAGGAGGAGTTACCAGCTAGGGGGAGTGCAGCTAGCCCAGACAGAGGAGGAGAAGGATCTGGGTGTGCTCATTACAGGGTCAATGAACAACTCTGCACAATGTAGGAAGGCAGCTGCAATGGCCAACAAGATTCTGGGTTGTATTGCAAGGGGTATATCCTCGAGGAGGGAGGAGGTGATTCTGCCACTGTATAGGTCATTAGTTAGACCACACCTGGAGTACTGCGTGCAGTACTGGCATCTGTATCTGAAGAGGGACATTAAGTTACTGGAGGGGGTGCAGCGCAGGGTGACAAAGATGATCAAGGGGCTGGGGGACTTATCATACAAGAGGAGGTTGAAGGAGTTGAACATGTACTCAATAGAGGAGAGGAGAGAAAGGGGTGACTTGATTGAAACCTTTAAATACATGAAAGAAATAAACAAGACGGGTACAGAGGGGCTGTTCAAAGTAAGGGAGGGAAGGGCCACCAGGGGCCATGATATGAGACTGGAGCGAGGAAGGTTCTGGAGGGAGATGAGGAGACACTTTTTTACAGAGAGGGTGGTGGCTGGGTGGAATGCATTACCTGCATAAGCGGTATGCAGTAGAACAGTGGACTACTTCAAATGAGGATGGGACAGGACAAGGGGGAGGGTTAATGAAGGGGAAGGGTGGAAGGGAGAGGCAGCTGCAGAATAAGGGGTGCTAGCTGCACATTCGACCAGACTTGATAGACCTCTAGGACTTTATCTGCTGGCAAATTTCGTATGTTCGTATGTATTCCTTTCCACTCAGTAGGAAGTGGATCCTCCTTAAGAACTTTAACATTAACTTGGTCTCCAGGCACAACGTCACCACCAAATCTTGTATCGTAAATTTAGGTCTCCACCAGCTTATCACCTCAACCACTAGATCTAACTATAAAACAGGAACCTAATCACTTATTTATTTATTTATTTTATTTATTGTGTAAAATCGGAATTACAACCCTTTGAGTCACAGACTCATTTGCAAAGGCTCCACATCAGTTACAGGGGTGGAGGGGAAACGTTATACAGGGATACATAAGTAGTAAAGCAGTATACAAGAAAAGAACACACACTCATTTTTGGACAAACAGTACTGGCATTTCTTACCAGGCTCTAACTTAGATTTGCATAGGCAGAGGTGGTCAGTGTTCGTGGCATCAATTGCTAGAGAAATGGGGGGGCGCAGTCGTAGGGTCTCAGAAGACGCTGTGTCTGAAGTTAATGGGGTTAGGTAGCATATTTAGGAGGGCAGAGCTAGCCACAGTTACAGGTTTCAGTAGGTTTCAGTTATTGACTGGATTATGATCTCACATCCCACCTGCATCACTGACTCTGGAGTTCTGCCTGACTCATCAGCTGTCATTGTGCAATATATTGCCTTTGGTCTGCCCAACTACCCAAGCACTCCCTACATTTATTTTTACCGGGAGATTGACCAATTGGAGCATTGAATTCATGACCCATGATCTCAGCTTAGTCAACTGGTCCTTAACTGACGGGCCTGACAACTGCGACTCTATCCTACAGAAATCCTCCAGCATTCTTGTCAGTATCTGCGATAAACATGCTCCACTGAAAACAAGCATTTGTCAATGCCGAATGTTGATTACGTTGGTCTGTTGGCTCAGTCTGTTTGTCCTGGTGCTGCAGGCTGCTCTTTTGTACTGGGCTGCTGTGTGCATTGGCACCTTGTTCTGCTGAAGAAGAAATACGCAGCTGTCCTGACAGAGCTCTGTTGAGATCGCTCAGTCTCCCTCTCTCATCGCTCATTCTGTTTGTCCTGGCGCTGCAAGCTGCCCTTTTGCACGAGGTTCCTGCCAGCACTGGTGCCTTTTTCTGCCCACAAAGTAATCCTAGCAGTCCTGACAGAGCTCCATTGAGCTCACTAAGTCCCTTTGTCTCACTTGCTCGTACTGTTTGTCCCACCACTGCAGGCTGCCCTTTTGTACTGGGCCCCTGGCTGTAATGACGCCTTTTTCTGCCCACAAAGAAATCCGCAGCAGTACTGACAGCGCTTCAGTGAGTTCGCTCACTCCCCCTCCTTCACTCACTCTCTCGTTCTGTTTCTCCCAGTGCTGTAGGCTGCCCTTTTGTACTGAGCTTTTGTGTTGGGGCCTTTGCCTGTCCACAAAGAAATATGCAGCAGTCCTGACAGAGCTCAGTTGAGCTCGGTTACTCCCCCCCTCACCCGGTTGATCTTAATCTGTCCCAAACACTGATTTCTCAGAGTGACCGTGCTATTGTCTGGCAGGAGTGCAAAAACATATTTTAGCCAGGATGTGAAAAATGACAGCTGTAGTGTTCATAAGCAGTTGTTAAAAAAAATGCCACTGTTGAAAATGTGGCGTGACAGTATTACAAATTTGCGAAGTTACAAGGGTGCATCGAAACAGTTCAATGCATGCTTGTAACACAATCATGTTATGGCAGTCCTGACAAAGCTCTGTTGAGCCTGGGCCACTTTTCTTTTCCCACTCGCCATTCTGTTCTGCCAGCACTGCAGGCTGCCCTTTTCACGGAGCTCCTGCCTGCGTTGCTGCCTTCTTATGCCCATAAAGAAATTTGCAGCAGTTACAATACAGCTCTGTTGAACTCACTCACTCACTCATTCTTGTTTTCTTGCCACTGCAGGCTGCCCTTTTGTACTGAGCCCCTGCATGCATTGCTGCCTTTTTCTGTCCACAAACAAATCTGCAGCAGTCCCAACAAAGCCCAGTTGAGCTCACTGGCTCCCCCTCCCTCACTTGCTCGTTCTGTGTCTCCTGGTGCTGCAGACAGCCCTTTTGTACTGGCCCCTATCTGCATTGGCGGCTTTTTCTGGCCAGAAAGAAATCTGAAGCAATTCCGACACAGCTCCACTGAGCTCGCTCACTCCCCCTCTGTCACTCTTGCATTCCGTTTCTGCTGGCACTGCAAGCTGGTCATTTGTACTGTACTGGGCTCCTGCCTGCATTGCCGCATTTTCTGCCCAAAAGAAATCTGCAGCAGTCACACTAGAGCTCCATTGAGCTCACTCACTACCGCTCTGTCACTTGCTGATTCTGTTTCTCTTGGTGCCACAGAATGTGCTTTTGTATGGGGCTCCTGGCTGCATTAGCACCTTTGTCTGTCCACAAAGATATCTGCAGCTGTCCCGACAGAGCTCCATTGAGGTTGCGCAGTCTCCCTCTCTCATCGCTCATTCTGTTTGTCCTGGCGCTGCAAGCTGCCCTTTTGTATGGGGCTCCTGCCTGCATTGGCACCTTTTTCCGTCCACAAAGTAATCCCAGCGGTCCTGACAGAGCTCCATTCAGCTCAGAAAGTCCTCCTGTCTCACTCACTCATACTGTTTCTCCCACTGCTGCAGGCTGGCCTTTTGTACTGGGCCCCTGCCTGTATTGATGCCTTTTTCTGCCGACAAAGAAATCTGCAGCAGTCCTGACAGCACTTCGGTGAGTTTGCTCACTCCACCTCCCTCACTCACTCTCTCGTTCTGTTTCTCCCAGTGCTGCAGGCTGCCATTTTGTACTGGGCTCTTGTGTTGGGGCCTTTGTCTGCTACAAACAAATCCGCAGCAGTCCCGACAGAGCTCAGTTGAGCTCAGTCACTCCCCCCCTCACTCAGTCAATCTTAATCTGTCCCAAACACTGATTTCCCCAGTGACCTTGATATTCTGCGCCGGAACTGTAAAAACACATTTCGGTCAGGATGTGAAAAATGACAGCTGTACTGCTTATAAGGAGGTGTGAAAAAATTGCACTGTTGAAAATCTGGTGTGACAATGTTACAAATCTGTGAAGTTACAAGGGTGTGTGGAAAGTGAGCAATGCACACTTGTAACACAGTCAGTTGATGGGCAAGCATCATCAAATTTTCAACATCTGCATTTTAGGACCTCTGCTCATGAACAGTATCATTGTCATTTTCTTAATCTGTCCCGAACAGTGATTTCCCACAGCTACCGCTCTATTCTGCACCAGAAGTGTGAAAACACATTTCGGCCAGGATGGGAAAAATAACAGCTGTACTGTTCATAAGTAGGTCTGGGAAAATGGCAATGTTGAAAATCTGGAGTGAAAATATTAGAAATTCGCGAACTTACGAGCGTGCATGCCAACTGCACAATGCACACTCATAACACAGTCATTTTATGGAGTATCATTATCAAATTTTCAACAGAGGCATTTTAGGACCTCTACTCATGAACAGTGCCACTGACATTTTCTTAATCTGTCCTGAACACTGATTTCCCACAGCGACCACGCTATTCTGCGCCAGAAGTGAGAAAACACATTTTGGCCAAGATATGAACAATGACAGTTATACTGCTCACAAGGCGGTGTGACAAAATGCCAATGTGGAAAATCTGGCATGAAAATATTGTAAATTCACGAAGTTACGAGCGTATGTAGCAACTGTGCAATGCACGCTCGTACAACAGTTATTTTTTGAATTTTTTTCCACCAAATTTGCAACATAGACTTTTTGAGAGCCCGCCTCATGAACACTGGCACTGTCGTTTTGTTAATCAGCCTCGAAGGGTGATTCCGCACAGTGACCATGAAACCACCTTTCGGGGCCGATTAACACCATGACAGTTTAAGAATTCATAAGGAGGGGTCCCAAAAATCCCATGTTAAAAATTTGGTGAAAAAACTCCCCAAAATGCCCAAGATATGCACTTTAGTTGAAAAATCCCTATTTATGACATTACAGTATACAGCTTACCAGCATTTCCTCAGTTCGCGGTCAGCTTTGAAGAGTGCAGATGTGTTCCCAGTCCAGTGAAGATCATCTCACCAAGCTCCGGAGGTAAGCATGGGGTATGGGAGGTGTGGGGAGGCAGGGTGCGCAGTGGGTGGGTGCGGGTTGTGGGGGGGCAGGGAGACTATGAGGAACAGATTCCTTTTTTCAGGAATGAAAACCAAAAAAGACTTTGCAGGAGCATTTTTCATTTACAGGGGCATGTGGCATCCTGGGGTGAGCTCCCAGCATGCCACCAGGCTCTTGTTTTGGGGGGGGCAGCTGTAGCCGATGGTGGATTGGGCACCCCCATCTGCAAACAATAAAAGGGGCTTGTGGCACGCTGGGGTGGGTTCCCAGCATGCCACCAGAGTTGTTTTGAAGGGGGACAGCTGTAGCCAATGGGGGATTGGGCACCCCCATCAGCAAACAACCAAAGGGGTGGGATTAATTTCTGCCGACGGGATTGGGCACTCTTCGGCAGGCAATAAAATGGGGAGTTATATGCTGACGGGGAGTGAGCTCCCCGTCGGCAAATAAACATGGGGGTACATATTGTTTGCGAATACAGTGGCAAGCCACCACCATGTTCACAAACAATATCACAGATCCTACATCCCGCCCTGCAATGATGGATAGCGCCCTCGTTGCAGCAGATGGCTGACACTGCAATGACGAGGTGGCCCCTGATTGCAGTGGCTGATTTTTTAGAAAGTTGTGGCATGCTGGCTGATCTAGTGTCAGCAGCAGTATGCCACAGAATTGGGGGATGGGGACAAATCTTTTCAGGCTGTGGTGGCATTGGGCACAACAGTGCCATTGCTCCACAACCTGCTTGTGGAGAAAGCTGATGCAACATGTTTCTTGCACGTACGCGTAATCAACATAAAAATTAGAACAAGGGGTAAAATGAATGAATGGGTCACTCTCTATAGTATTAAGATGATAAGAACTAGGGACAAAGTCTGGGCCTGTTATTCAAAGCATAAAGACCCTTCCCAGCAATCCCTCTACAGGTCTCTCCATAATAAGTACAAATCAGCTGTAAGAAAGGCTAAAATGTAACTTCTTACATGATAAACAACTCGGGGAATCCTCAAGCCCTCATCAGCTCTGGGTTACTCCCAACGCGCTACTCGGCAAAACCAAAGATTTTGATCCCATCACTTTATACCACGGTCAGAGACATAGCAACACTCCAACTAAAGTGGCAAACATCTTTAACTTTTTTTTGGCGACCTTGAAAAATACAGACTTTCACCACCCATCCTCGTTTCCTCCATCCTGCCCTCTCTGCCCCAACACTATGGCTATTTCCCCCCCATTTCTACTTTAAGGCCCTTAAACGTGTAGACGCCATCAAGTTTACTCATAGGAACAACTTGAAACCCAGCAAGGGGGTCAACAGTACTGACTATAAAATCCTTAAACTGTCCATCATTGTCTTAGTGGTTCCTATCACTAATATACTCAAAGACTCCCTCTGTTCTGGCTCTTTCCCTAATACCTGAAAAACCACCCCCAAAAAACCATTATTCAAGTCTGGGTCCAAAAATGATGTTGGAAACTACTGCCCTATTTTCCTCCTCTGCCCCCTCTCACAAATTATCGAGAAATTAGTACTCTCTCAAATTCACCACCTACCTCGAAACTAACAACTTACTCTCTAGTGCCCAGCATGGTTTTAGATCAGATCACAGTACCAAAACAGTCCTGGTCAGGTTCACTAGCGACATCCTTAAGTCAAATGACAAAGACCAGTACACCGGGTCTGTCTTTGTGGACCTCACCTAGGCGTTCAACTTAGTGGACCATGCCCTCCTCCTCCTTGACACCCTACAGGGTCTACATCTCTCTGATAATGTTGTCACATGGGTTAGAAGCTACCTTTCCTGGAGATCCTATCAAACCTGCATTGAAGGCCTCTTCTCTACTGCATGTCTGACCAAATATGGGGTCCGCATGCCCTTCTCCTCGACACCCTATGGGGTCTACACCTCTCTGATAATGTTGTCAAATGGATTGGAAGCTACCTTTCCTGGAGATCCTATCAAATCTCCATCGAAGGTCACCTCTGTGCTTCATGTCCAATCAAAATACGGGGTCGTCCAGGGCTCTATCTTGGGCCCCTTTCTTTTCTCACTTTTCATTAATAATCTTCCCTCTGTCTGTCAAACCACACAACTAGTCCTTTATGCTGATGATGCAGCCCTTTTCTGCAGCCATGAAAACCCAGCCTCTATGTTCCACAATTTATAGTCCAATTTCAGGAAGCTTGACTCCTAGTCCTCTGGGAATGACATGGTCTTTAACTCCAAGAAGACCAAATTCATGATTTTCTCTGGCCCTAGAAAAGCCCCTATCACTGGCCTTACCCTACTTGACAACTCTGGTAACTTCACTGAACAGGTGACTAAATTCAAATACCTTGGGTTCTACCTGAACCCTGACTACTCCTACAATCTCTATATAAACAACCTCATAAAGAAGATTCATGTTAGGCTTGGTCTTCTCTACAGGATCAGAAAGTTCCTGCTTCCCACGTCCATACTTCACCTGGCTAGCTCTCTACTCCTGCCCCTTATCGACTATGGATCCTTTGTTTTCTCTCCTCCAACCTCTTCACTCCTCTACTCCAAACTAATATCTACTTACAACAGTATAGCTCATGTTGTCACTGGTCTCCCCTGGAAAACTTACCATTGCACTCTTTACTAATTCTTGAGCTGGCCCACGCTTGAAGGGAGGTTCCACCTAAAAATGCTCTCCTTTCTTCACAAAATGTACCTCAGATTGTTGCCATCCAGCGTCAACTTCCTTTTTCCACTCTCAGCCCCAGGGTGGTAGAATAGAGGTGCCACCACTATGGTCTTCAACACTCCTATTTTACCGGACCAAGCATGCTCAGAACTCAGTCTTCTATAATGAGACAAAGTTGTACAACAAACTGCCCCCTGTAATCCAGGCTTGTAAGTTCATCTACTCCTTCAACTCCTTCCTCTAGGCTTACCTCCTAAATTCATCCAACTGCGGTTGCCCCAACTGGCCTCCTTGCTAACCCCTCCCCCGTTTCCACCTCCAGAGCCCTACTGCCTTCCCCTCTTCCCCCTTTTTATAAACATGGCCATCACCCCCCTGTTCCTACCCCATTGCCCCTCTGTCTCTCCTTCCCCCTCCATCCCATGCAGTGACTACCTAGCCCTACCTCACTTGTCCCTCAAGACACCCTTGCCTGCACTGTCCCCACCCATTTCTCCCAGCTGTGGTCCTGCGTCAACTGAAGACTCCCTGAATGCTACCAACTCTGGTAGACTTGCACTATCCCCACATTTGTACTTTTGGGTTTTGCTCTATTTGTTTCTTTCACTTCTCTTTTAAAATGTTATGCTTCTTAATTCTCTGTCTACCCTGTGATAATCATATGAAGTGTTTGCCATTTTGTGTTGTGGTGTATTGATACCCTTGCAATTATGCTGTATTTGTTGGACTCTGTTATATTTATATTATCTTCCGTTTGCATTCCTTCACTGGACATTTGTGAAATGGGCATTTTTACTCACATGCCCTCCAGTATACAAATAAAATTGATTGATTGATTAAAGTGTCCTAGCACAGTTCGCATCTGCACTTAATGCACTTTGTAATCCATTTTTTTAAAACCATGTTTAAACCCAGCTATGACCTAGGCTTAAACACAGTTTTAGAAATGTTTCAGGAGTTAAATCGGACTTACCTGCAGTGTGGATGGTCAAGCACAGTTCCCATTCATGCAGCAGGATGTCAGCACATGGGAACCAGCTGCTAGTTAATTCAGTCCTGCGCCAGTAGTGCAGACACTGTAAACCATTTCTAATAACAAAGACAAAGAACCTCTGTGTGCAAACACTGAGGCAAGGGTTACCCCAAAGGGCATTTGGCTGGGAAGCCAAGTTTCAAGAAAATACAAAATCACACATGCATTGTGGGGGCATGTGTGATTTTGTAATTTCTAATAACGTTTTACAACACACTGCCAGCAGTGCGGATGCTACAGAATGGATGCTACAGCATGGTAATTAATCCATTATTAAAAACGTTTTCAGTTACCATGCTGCAGTGTGAACAGGGTGTAAAGAAGTAGCAGAGAAAGTAAGGGCAAAAAAGCTAGCATTTAGAAGGTACAAGAGGACACAGAAGGAGGAGGAGGATACGATAGGGATAGATATCAGGAGAAACAAAGGAAGGCAAGGAAAGCAGTTAGGAGTGCAAGGGCACAAACAGAGGAGAATATTGCCAAGTCAGTAAAAAATGGGGATAAAGCATTGTTTAGGTATATAAGTGAAAAGAGGAAAACCAAAGGTAGGATAGTAAGGCTAAAAGGGGAAGGAGGGGTCTGTGTGGGAGAGATCCCGGAAAAAAGCGGACATATTGAACAAATACTTTTGTTCAGTATTTACGGAGGATGGGGTAGGTGATGGGACACAAATAAAGGACAAGAGCATTAAAGGAAGGGAGGTGAACACTCAACCTCTTACAGAGGAGAGAGTCCTCAAGGAACTAGCACAACCAGAAGTAGACAAGGCAATGAGGCCTGGAGAGGCACACCCTAGGACACTGAGGCAGCTCAAGGAGGTGCTGGCTGCATCTCTGACAGCCCTGTTCAACCTATCAGTGGATACAGGGGAAGTTCCAGGGGACTGGAGGAGGGAAGATAACAGAGTGGATACCAGAGGGCATGAAAAAAATTAGGGATGATCTGAGAAAGCTGGAAGACTGGTCAAGGTTTTGGCAACTAGGTATAAATGCAAAAAAGTGCAAAATCATGCACTTAGGATATAGAAACCTCAGGGGCAATGTACCAATTGGGTGGGGAGGTATTGGCAACCACAAAATAGGAACGGGATCAGGGGTAATCATTTCTGATGACCTGAAGGTAGCAAAGCACTGTGAAAAGGCAGTGGGGATGCTAGCAGGGTGCTCAGGTGCATAGGGAAGGGCATCACCAGCAGAAAGAGGGAGGTAGTGTTACCCCTGTATAGATCAATGGTGAGGCCCCACCTTGAATACTGTGTAGAGTTCTAGAGGCCCCATCTGTGGAATGAAATAGATAGGATGGAGGCCGTGCAGAAAAGAGCAACCAAAATGGTGCAGGGTACAGGAAGTTGATGAGTCACTATGGGTCACCCTGGAGACAGGAAACGGCACCACAATCCGCATGGGGGTTGTGTACAGACCCCCATCTCAGGGGAATGAAATGGACAAGGAAATGATAGAAGGCATCCATAAAATGGCAGAAAAAGGGGAGATATTGTTGATGGGGGACCTGAATATGCCAGATGTTAACTGGAGTACCTTTGCTGCATGCACATCCAAGAGCAGGGTCATTCTTGAAGACCTACAGGGGGCATGCCTCAGACAGTTAGTGTTGGAACCCACTCAGGAGGGAGCAGTCTTAGACCTGGTACTCTTAAATGGGGAAAGAGAAAGGATCTCAGATTCAGAAGTGGGTAGCCATCAGGGAACAAGTGACCACCAAACAGTGTGGTGCACAATAAACACAGCCATAGAGTCAAGCCATACAAAAACAAGAGTACTGGACTTTAGGAGGGCTGACTTTGGGAAAATGAGAGAGTGCCTCAGAAAAGCACTAGCAAATAGGCAAGAAGGAGGGGTGGAGAAACAATGGAGAATAATCAAAACAGCCATCACAGAGGCAACAAGCCTTTGTGTGAAGCAAATAAACAAAACAAAATGAAGGAAAAAAACACCATGGTTCTCAAAAGAGGTGTCAGGGACGGTTAAGAAGAAAAGGATAGCATTCAGGAAATATAAGGAAACACAGAAGGAGCAGGACAGAAAACTTTATCAGTTAAAGCAGAGGGAGGCAGGGAAGGCAGTCAGAATAGCAAAGGCACAAATGGGAATAGATAGCCAACTCTGTTAAGAAGGGGGATAAAACCTTCTATAGGTACATTAGGGAGTGAAGAAAGACCAAAGGAGGGAGGGATACAGAGACTTAATAAAGGGGAGGAATGTGGACAGAGGGAGATAGTGAAAAAGCTGGGATACTGAACAAATATTTCTGCTCAGTATTCACAATGGTAGAGGAGGAGGAGGTACCTAAACCAAACAAGAGAAAAACTCTGAATAGGGGGGTCGATACCAGTCCATTCACAAAAGAAAGGGTTTTGAAAGAACTCTTGAAACTGAGGGTGTACAAAGCAATGGGGCCTGATGGGATTCACACATGAATTCTAAAAGAACTAAGGGTAGAACTAGTAACACCACTGACTACTCTCTTTAACAAATCATGGGAGGATGGGGTGTTACCTGAGGACTGGAGGAAGGCAAATGTGATTCCTCTTCACAAAAGTGGAAGCAGGGCAGAGGCAGGAAACTACAGACCAGTTAGTTTGACTTCAGTGGTAGGGAAAATGATGAAATCACTTCTGAAGGAAATAATTGTTGATTACCTAGAGGCCAGTGGGGCACAGGACCCACTGCAGCTTGGTTTCACAGCAGGAAGGTCATATCAAATGAACCTAATAGATTTCTTTGACTGGGTGATCAAAGTAGTAGACCAGGGAGGGCTGTGGATATGGCCTACCTAGATTTTAGCAAGGCATTTGACACAGTCTCACACAAAAGATTAATATACAAGTTAGCCAGCCTTGGAGTGGGTCCCAAGGTAGTTGCCTGGATAAATATCTGACTGGACAACAGGACACAAAGGGTAATAGTAAACGGAGTCCACAGTGAAGAAAGGAGGGTAACTAGCCGGGTACCGCAGGGTTCAGTACTGGGACCGGTCCTCTTTAATGTCTTTATAAGTGACATTGGAGAGCACCTGGAAGGAAAGGTATGTCTCTTTGCAGATGACACAACGATCTGCAACAGGGTTGATACACAAGGTGGGGTGGAAAGGATGAAAAAGGACTCGGCAACGTTGGCGGAATGGTCAAATATGTGGCAGAACAGATTAAACGCAAAGAAGTGCAAGGTAATTCATCTGGGAAACAAAAACCCAGGGGAAGAGTACACAATGGGGAATGAGTTAATAACAATAACAACAAAAGAAAAAGACCTAGAAGTAATTATATCAGATGACCTAAAGGTAGGCAAGCAATGTGAGAAGACATTAAGGATGGCTGGGGGGATACTGGGATGCATTGGGGAGGCATCAACAGTAGAAAACAGTAAGTTGTTATCCCTCTGTACAGACAGTTAGTGAGACCCTATTTGGAGTACTGTGTGCAATTCTGGAGACCCCATCTGCGCAAAGACATAGACAGAGTGGAGGCTGTTCAGAGGAGGGAAACCAGAATGGTGCAGGGTCTGCACCAGAAGACATATGAGGAGACACTAAAGTAGCTTAATATGTATACCCTTGATGAAAGAAGGGAGAGGGAGGACATGATAGAAACTTTCAAGTATCTCAAGGGAATTAACAAAGTACAAGAGGGTAGCATCTTTCAGAAGAAGAGATGTGCAAGAACAAGGGGGCACAATTTGAAGATAGAGGGGGGATGGCTCAGAGGTAATATTAGAAAGTATTTTTTCACAGAGCGGGTTGTGGATGCATGGAACAGCCTTCCTGAGGAGGTTGTGGAGTCAGTAACAGTGGGAGAATTCAAGAATGCATGGGACAAGCATAAGGCAATTCTAGTGGAGGTAGGAGGAAGTAAGCTGTTGATTTACTAGACTCTGCAGCTTATCCATCAGGTAGGGAAATGGGCAGACTAGGTGGGCCAAGCAGTCCATATCTGCCATCAAATTCTATGTTTCTATGTTTAGGGCCTGCATCCAAAGTTCTACGAGGAAAGAATCAAGGAATTAAATATGTACTTTCTAGAGGAAATGAAGGAAATGGGGGACATGATAGAAACATTCAAATACCTCACAGGAATTAATAGGGTACATGAAGGTAGCATTTTACATAGAAAAAGATGCTCGAGGACAAGGGGTCATGCTATGAATCTGGAGGGACGGAAATGTAGAGGAGATGTGAGGAAATACTTCTTCACGGAAAGGGTGGTGGATACCAGGAAAAGCCTCCCAGGGGAGGTGGTGGGTGCTAAAATGATAATAGAATTCAAGCATGCATGGGAAAGCTAGCCAGGTGCTCAAGTGCATAGGGAGGGGCATCACTAGCAGAAAGAGACACAAGGGAACCTTAGAAATAAGGCAAGGGGAGAGATCAAAATTTGAGTAGGGTCTGCAGTGGTATGGTAGGAAAAATAGGGCAGACTAGGTGGTCTAAGAGGTCCTTCTCTGCTTACAACTTCTGTGTTTCTGTGGAGGTTCAGAAGGGACATGAGGAAGTACTATTTACAGAGAGAGTGGTGGAGCCATGGAATAGTCTATCAGCCAAAGTGGTAAATGCAAAAAGCTTTAGTAGTTTCAAACAGTTGGAACAGAATGATGAGTATAGTGGCTGCTCAGAGTAGCAGAAAAAGAATGAAAATTGGGGGGGGGGGTGGAAAGGGCTAGGTCCCTGGAAAGAAAGTAGGTCCCAGGGCTAAATAGGGGTCTTGGGCAGACTGGATGGACCACTAGTCTATTTCTGCCATCATTCTTTATGCTTCTGATGTATTTAAAAAGATACACAGTGCAGTGTTCATGATATCACACAGATAAAATTGGTGGCATGATAACAGGCAATGAATAAGGAAGCAGAATGAAGGCCCAGAGGAAAGTGAGAGTAGATACAGTTTCAGCTGAGATTTGAAGTGTTGTAGAAAATTAAGTAGGCAGAGGGAGATAAGAAGGTTATTCTAGATCGCAGGCAGCAGAGGTGAAGCTATCTCACCAATAGTGCTTTGTTTCTAGTTAAATGAATGATAAAGTGTCAGAGAAGTAAAGATACAGTAGACAGAGGAAGAGTAAGGGTGAATGAGATCAGCAAGGTATTATGGTGTATTACTCCCAAAAAATATGTAAAATATATGTATATATGCACTCTCTCTCTCTGTCAAAAAACTATGTATATTGTATATGTGTGTGGGTGTGTGTATATATATATATATATATATATATATATATATATATATCAGAGGCAAAAAACTCCATTTAATGATTCAGATAGGGTTGTTCCACAGCATCAAAAGTAAGGAAATTGGGTGTTAGGGTTGAAACCCCCCCCTTAGACCCCCCACAGCCCACCCCCCAACTGGCATCATGGTGCACCATGAGGTCATCGGCCCAAACTCACACCCCATCACATGTGTAAAGAATCTGAGGTGTAGGAAAATGGGGTGAGAGTTAGGACCAACGATCCCATGACACACCACGATGCTGGTTGGGGTGGGCTGTGGGGGGGGTCTGGGGGGAGTTTCAACCCTAACACTGAATTTCCTTGCTTTTGTTGCTGTGGAACAATCCTAACGGATGCATTAAACAGAGTTTTTTGCCTCTAATTTTCCTTCTTTTTTAGAATGATGACGAGAAATAGTGAATGTAACTGGGCCCCGCGATCCCTCCATGTGATGTTTTGTGACATAGTAACAGGAACAGCAATGCAAACAGAAGCACCAACAGTGGTGCACATGGTAATGCAAATGTAAATGGTAAAGGAAACGCTAATAGGAACGCAAGCGCAAAGTGACGCTGAAGCGAACAGTGACGCAAATGGACATTGAAGCGTGTACAAAAACACAACTGGTAACGTAAACAGTGATGGCAGCAGTATTTAAAATGGAAATGTTAAGTGTCACAGAAAAAAAGCACGAAGGGGAACAGAAATGGAAACGCGAACGCAAGTGCAGATGTAAACGCAAGCCATAATGCGCGCAGGCATGGTACCAGAATTGTAAATGCAAATGGTAAATATAACAGGAAGAATAATGCCAAAGGAAATGGAACCGGAAACAGGAACAGAAGCACGTATGGAAATGCAAAGCAAAACGCGCACAGGCACAGTACCACAATTGTAAACACAAATGGTAATGGTAACAGCAACAATAACAGCAAAGCAAACAGAAATGCAAAAGGAAACACAAACTGTAATGCGTACAGGCACAGTAAAGAAATTGCAAATGCAAATGGTAACAGTAACAGGAAGAAAGACGCAAAACGAAAGAGAAATGGAAATACAAATGAAAGGGCTGCCATAAACAGAAATGGCAATGTGCACAGTGATGCAAACAAAAATGCAAAGAGAAACAGTAGTGTAAATGCAAATGGTAACAGTAACAAAAATGCAATGCAAATGACAACGCAAAGGGTAATGCACATGGTGGCGTACACGGGAACATAAATGCAAACAGGGAGAGAAATGCAAGTTGAAACAGTAACTGCAACAGTAACAGAAGCACATACCCTGTTTTTGCCGAACAGGTGCATAGAGAAACAGAGTGCGTACAAAGAATGTATGCATTGTAATGGGCGTCGAAGCTTAAAACGAGCATTGGAAGTACTTAATTGCTAATATTTCATCAACCACAAGACCTAGAAAAAAATTAAAATTTCACAAAAATCATGATTTTCCTGGCTAGGATTTTGTTATTGCATAGCCCATAGGGCTGTGCAACTCACAAAAAAATTCTGTATCTCACATAGTTTTTGAGATATGTGCCCCGAAAGGTGCTGCATACAGTATGCCACCATGTTAGTCTATGGGAAAAAATGCCAACTTCGGAGTACTGTAACTTAGCAGTCATGCAATATTTTTTCACCAAACCACCAAAAGGCACACCTGTGAGATGTTGGCTGTGTTCCCTCCAAATTTCAGGCCAAAAGACCTTACCATTCTTTTGCAGCAAGGTGGCAAATAACTCCTGTCATTTTAGCCATAGTGTTGCAAAGTACTTTTGTGATTTGCGAAAGCTTTCACACAGATTTGCGAAAGTGTCTTGAGCACAAAAGTACTTTGTGAAAGTAATTTTTCCAGAACTTTGAAAAACATATTTCTGGGGTGTTTAACCCCCAAATAAAGACATGGCTAGCATCCTCTGGCTCTGACTAGGTGAACACAATAAGAATTGTATCCCTAGATGGTCCCAATTTTAAATGCCAAGCATTTTTCTGATCACCAACTGAAAACAAAATGGCAGATTTGTGAAAGTACTAGACCATTTGCGACAGTAAAAAGTGCATTTGTGAAAGTGTTGCACTTTTTGTTCACTTTTCCCATTGACTTTTAGTGGGAATTTATTTTTTGAATAACTTTTGAACCATTCAATATTTTTTCATGAAATCTTTAAAATGCACATCAGGGACTCTGGCCGCATGTTCCCTGAAGTTTTTGGACCAGTCGCTCAAATCGTGCAACCTGTAGGTGAGAGCAAATAAATCTCAAAAAAGCGTAATTGCGTAATTGGTTGTTGCTTAATAACTCCACAGCCGTATATTCAACCAGTACGAAGCTTGGCAGATCCCAAGTTCTATTATGCCCAATCATGTTTACAAAATTTCTGGCATATCCATTGAACAGTGGCAAAGTTATTAAGGTGCAAAATTTGACTCTTTAACCTTAAAAGTGCTACTCAACCCTAACTATGGTAGCACTACCATGCTACCATAATATATATATATCTTCATTGCAAAAAATGTCATTAATGTATCAGTTAGGGTTAAAGCAACAAAAGTGGGGAAATGAGATGTTAGGGTTGAGACCCTAACCCCCCCTCCACCCCACCACCTCATCCTCCAAAGACGACAAAATGCTGGGGTGTGTCATGGGTCCATGAGGCCCAGCTCTCACCCCATTCCATGTGTAAACTGGTTGACATGCTACAGTAAAGGAGAATGGGGTGAGAGTTAGGCCTCATGACCCCATGGCACACCCTGGTGTCTGTCAGTCTGTGGAGGATGGGGTGGTGGGGTGGTGGAGGGGGGGTTAGGGGCTCAACCCTAACATCTCATTTCCACACTTTTGTAGATTTAATCCTAACTGATGTATTAATGAAGTTTTTTGCATTGTATTTTCCACCAAGCTGCCCATTTGTACATAACGATATGCCTCTGTGGGAGCATGGGCCCTCTAGGCCCTGCGCTCCCATTTACACATAACTACAGAGCCATTCAGCAGCCCTATAGGGCAAGGAACACTTGTAACACTAATTTGCCAACATCTCAGCAACCATAGCAGCTATGAAAAAAATTTCAGTGCTGCTGTAGTCATAACAGTGAGACCTCTACACAATATAAGTCGACTAAATCCGTCTCTCACATCGTTTCCAAGATACGGGCACCAAAAAGTGCTGTGGGTGCCACAATGTTATCCTATGGGAACAATCTCTACTTTGTTATGGCATATCTATGGAATCAATGACATTTTTAATGCCTAAACATCATAATTCACATCTCTGGGACAGCCTCTTTATACCCTGCAAATTTCAAGTCAAAGGACCAAACCATTTATTTACAGTGTAATGTACCTGGTAACTGGTATGTGTTGGTGGGAGTGCAGGCCCTTCAGGCACTATGCTCCCACCAAACTGCCCATTTGTGCATAATGATATGTATCTATAGGAGCACAGGCCCTCTGGGCCCTGCATTCCCACGTACACATAAGAATGGAGCCATACAGCAGCCCCATAGTACTGAGAAGGAACCCTTGTAACAGTTATTTGCCAATATCTCAGTAACCGTACAACCTAGGAAAAAATTCCACTGCACGTGTAATCTATGACTTTGAAACTTCTTCACAAGCTTAGATCACCTAAAGGTGATCTAAACTGTGGGTAGTGAAAAATCCGTATCTCGCTTCATTTTCAAGATATGTGTGCTGAAAGTCGCTGTGGTTGCCGCATTGTTAACCTATGGGAAAAATCTCAACTTTGTGATGGAATATCTATGGAACCGTTTAACTTTTTAACACCCAAACAGCATAATTCACATCTCTGGGACAACTCTTTATACCCTGCAAATTTAAAGTCAAAAGATCAAATGGTTTATTTACAGTGCACCGGCAATGTTTTTAAATTCCTAGTTCGTGAGGTGGCAAAATTGCCATTCACAAGAAATCCTTGCTTGTCAGATGTTGGCCATCTGATCTGGAAGTCACGATCAAAGATTTTGTCAGCTCATGAAAGGGGATTTTGACAGCTCACTAATGGGGATTTTGTCAGCTTACAAATGAGGAATTAAAAAACCAATCCCTTTCGTGATCTGAGAAAATCCCCTTTCATGAGGTGTCAAAATCCCTGTTCATGAGCCAATCCCAGTTCGCGAGAAGGACCATCTGGTCGTAAAATGACACTCAAGGATTTTATCAGCTCACAAAAGGGGATCGGCTCATGAAAGGGGATTTGGCACCTTGCGAAAAGGGATTTTGTCAGTTCATCAAAGGGGATTCAAAAACCCAATGTCCTTTTGCGAGTTGACAAAATCCCCTTTTGTGAGCCAATCCCCTTACGCAAGCTGTCAAAATCCTCATTTGTGAGCTGATCCTTGTTCGCAAGATAGGGCCATCTGGTCCCTAAGTCACGATCAAGGATTTTGCTACCTCGCGAAAGGGGATCGGTTCATGAACAGGGATTTTGTCACCTCACGAATGAGGATCGGAAGCTAGTCAAAAACAAAGAATTTTAAAATCTTAAATGGACTTTTTTTTTTGGCCAAAATGAATGAAACCAATGACATGGGTTTGTAGAGGGTGTCACCCTGAACTAAATCCATGCCTCATTTGTAAAAGAAGGCAGCCGTGGGGCAAGCTACAACATTTTGTTTGGGGGGAAAAACTGAAAACAAGATGGCGGCTTGTGAAAGGGGAATTTTTCCTCATGAACAGGGATTTTATAAATCCTCTTTCATGATGTGACAAAATCCTTGATCATGAGCCCAATCCCCTTTTGCAAAACATACATATAAATCTTGGAGTGAACTGAGGATGCTCAGAACCCATAAATTACAAATTAAATAACTTTGGAACAGATTAATATTTTTTCACCAAACCAATGCAGAATTGTTCTTTGACCAAACCTCTTTCTACCCTGAAATGCTCAGATCAAAAGACCAAATGGTGTGGCTGCAGTACAATGGGCAAAAAAGTGGCAAAAAGTGGCAAAAAAATGCGTTTTCAGCACTTTGATGCACAAAGAACGCACACCAAAACAAAATGCAACTTAGTAAATCAAGAGATCTACCATACCAGACCAGGCATTCCAAATTTCATGCAAATCCGTTGAACGGTTGCAAAGTTATTAGCATGCATAATTTGGGGTTTAACATTAAACTATTTACTCAACCCTAACTATAGTGGCTTGATTACATGTCGTCGAGGCACAGGTCAGGAAGCATAGAGAACAACCAGGAGCAGTTGTAAAATTCTGCAAAACTGTTTATTTGTAGTTGCAGTAACATAAAATAAAATAAACCTGTTTAGAATAACTATATACAGAAGTAAAATAATATCTCTTGTAAAAAATCTTCCTTGCAGCTCAGCTTAGCTTAGCTGTTTTATTGGACTCTTTCAACCCCCATCCTTTGCAAGCATCCTGTTCTTTGTAAATATCAGGAGCTGCTAAAACATTGATAACTTCCTGAGGTCCCCACAGCAACTGCAAAAGGCTCAGGCATTTGCACCCAAGTAACCTCTAGCTTTTTACAGTTATCGCAAATGATAAATATAAACACATTTCAGTAGTAACACCATATTTTCTAAACAAGTGATCCCATTATCAGTTTCATTTCCATATATTGATTTGCACATTTTCTTGTATTACTAGATCTAGATATGCAAGGGAGGAAAAACAGAAAGCAAGAGAAAACAGAGACAGTGAGAGGCAAAGGATTATGAGACTATTCAGGTGATCAAGTTCAGAGCCTAACAGGAAAATTTGGTTGTTCAACCAGATAGAAGAGACAGAAAAGGAAATAATACAGATCCTTGCACTTGCACACTTTTTCCAAAACAAATGGGACAGGGTCCTATTCTACCCTGTCACATACACCCCCTCTTTAAGAGGGAACCCATTTTATTAAACAGTTTGCAATGTCAGTGGCTCAGTAGGTAGCACACTCGCCTCTAAGGCCAGGAGATCAGAGGGCTGTGGGTTCAGTTCCCACATCTGGCACTTGGGTTAATATCCCAGTACTGACACTGTAGTGCAGCATGAGAGCGGTGCTGTACTTCTGAGGTGCCATCTTTCGGATGGGACATTAAACCGATGTCCCATCTGCCTGGATTGGTGGTTGTTCAGGTGGATGTTAAAGATCCCATGGCACTTATCAAAAAGAGTAGGGGAATTTCCCCAGTGTCCTGGCCAAATTTCCCTCATTCACTAAAAATACCACCAACAGCTTACTCTGGTTCAAGGTCAGTTGGCATTCATCTATATCCCCCTACCCTGGGTCGTGCTTGAAAATAGGCAGGATTTGTCTAGTGCACTTACCCGGTCAACAAAAAATAAATAAATAAAAAAAATAAAAAAACAGGTTTCCAAAACTTTCTATTCTCTACTTAAATTTTCCACTTTCAGAAATTAAGCACATTTGCATCCATTTTTTTAACAGTACAGCAAAAAGTACAGTTCAAACCCACACATTAGTTGTTTTTTTTTTCAGCCATCAGGACCCTCAATTCCTGATCCATATCTTGACAGCATTACTATTCTTTTTACCAGATTTGTGAATCACAGAGAATTTAAATGGCTGCTGTGCCAGGTACTACCAAGTGAGTCTGGCATTTTTATCTTTCATCTGGTTAAGCCAACAGAGAGGATTGTGAACTGTTATAAGTACAAAGTCAGCTCCTAGCAAATACAATTTGAGGGGCTCCATGGACCACTTTGCTGCTAAACACTCCTTTTCAATAGTGGAATACTTTTTCTTTCTGTCATGCAATTTCCTACTTACATACAAAATAGGATGTTCTTTCCCATCTATATTTTGGCTTAGAACTGCACTTATGCCTACCTTGGATCCATCTGTTTGTAGCAGAAATGGTTTCTCAAAGTCTGGGCTTCTTAAAACAGGTGCTGAACATAATTCAGGCTTTATGACTTGAAAAGCTTCATCACACTCTGGAGTTCATTTCACATTATTTGTGTACTGTTTTTTCATGAGTTCAGTGAGGGGAGTAGCTAATTCAGCAGAGTTGGTAACAAATCTCTGCTAATAACCAGTCAGCCCTAAAAATGACCTGTCATGTTTCTTTGTTTTTGGTATAGGGCTGTTAGCTACAGCTTCTGTTTTAGAAATCTCTGGTTTGACTTCTCCATTTCCCAACACATAGCCCAAATATCTAGTTTCCTGCATGCCTGATGCACATTTAGTAGGATTAATAGTCAGACCTGCATTTTTGATCGATTGGATAACTGCTTGTAGGTGTTCTAGGTGGCTTTTTCCAGACGGGACTGTACACCACAACATCATCCAGGTATGCAGCACGATAACCAGTGTGAGGGGATAAAATGACATCCATGTACCGCTGAAATGTAGCTGACGCTCCATGTAAACCATAGGGCATGCTGGTGAACTGATAGAATCCTATAGAGGTGGCAAATGCAGTTTTATCTCTGGATTCTTTAGTTAAAGGGATTTGCCAGTAACATACTAACATACTAAAATGCCAGCAGAATAGGCCTAACGGTCTTTCATGTCTGCTCGTTTGGTCAGCCCCCACCCTGGGTGCTGACCTTGCTGTCCCCCTCGCCTTCTCTGGCTTCTCCCTTCCCAGTTCCGGATATTCTTGCTGCATTGGATTTTGCTTCCAGAACCCTTCCCCTGTACCTGTCCCACCCCCTCTTGAACCCCTCCACTGTCTCTGCCTCCACCAGCCCTCTAGGCAGTGCATTCCATGGCTCCACCACCCTCTCAGTGAAGTAGCACCTCCTCCTTTCTCCCCTGAATCTTCCCCCCTCCAGCTTCCACCCATGCCTTCTAGTGGCCCCTTCCTCCTTCCTTCGAAGCACCCTGACTGTTCCTCCCCTATTTACCCTCTTCATGTACCTGAAGACCTCTATCATGTCCCCCCGGTCCCTTCTCTCTTCCAATGTGTACATATTTAGCTCTTCGAGCCTCTCCTCATAGGTCCTGTCCCCCAAGCCCCAAATCATTTTGGTTGCCCTCCTCTGGACCCTCTCCAGGAGGTTAATGTCCCGCTTTAAGTGTGGCCTCCAAAACTGCACGCAGTACTCCAGGTGTGGCCTCACCAAGCAGTTATACAGAGGGAGTATCACTTCCCTCCTTCTGGAGGTGATCCCCCTAGCGATGCATCCCAGCATCCTGTTGGCCTTGGCTGCTGCCCTCCTACAAGTCTCAGAGTTGTTCATCTTGACATCCACCACCACCCCAGGTCCCTCTCAGCCATTGAGACTTGTAGTATTTCCTCCCAGGGTGTACACTTGGCCTGGGTTTCTGCCCCCAGGTGGAGTACCTTGCATTTCCCTACATTGAACATCAGCTTCCACTTTCTAGACCATCTTTCCAGAGCCTTCAGGTCCCCCTGCAGGGCCACTCTCCCCTCCTCCCCATCCACCACCGCCCCCAGTTTCGAGTCATCTGCAAAGAGACTCATCTCACTCCTGATTCCTGTCCTTATGTAACCTTTGGTGAGACTGGGGGTACTGATATACTTTGCACTTCCCAGTCTGTCCACCAAATCATCTATTCTGGGCATAGGGTAACTGTCAAATTCTGACACTTGATTAAGTTTCCTAAAATCAAGACAGATTCTAACAGCCCCTTCTTTTTTGTTTACAATTACCATTGGAGATGACCAAGCACTCCTCGACTCCTCAATAATACCCAATTCCTTCATTTTTTGTATTTCCTTAACCACCTCAGCTCTTAACTGCTCTGGCAACCTGTATGACTTTTATCTAATTGGACAAGCATTCTTTGTCATTACTATATGCTCAAACCCTTTTGCTTGGCCTGGAACCATGGTAAAAGTAGTGTTAAATGTCTTCAGCATATTATGAATGTCTGCAGTTTGTTCTGAGGTTAAGGAAACATTCACCTTTACAGCATCAATACTTACAGTTTGTTCTAGTCTATCATAAGCTACATCAATATCTTCCTCATCAATTTCTGGTAAAACTAGCAAGGCAGCTTTTGGCATTTTTTCAACCCATTTCTTGAGGAGGTTAGCATGGTATATCTTAGTAGGATTTTTCTTGTCAGGGGTCTCAATCTCATAGTTTACAGTGCCAGTACATCTAAGAACTTTATATGGCCCTTGCCACTTCATTAACAGCTTATTTTCTGTTGTGGGTAACAGTAGCAAAACCTTTTCACCTGGCTCGAAAACTTGTTAATAACATACGAACATACGAACATACGAAATTTGCCAGCAGATAGGGCCTAGAGGTCTATCAAGTCTGCTCTAATGTGCAGCTAGCACCCTTATTCTGCAGCTGCCTCCCTTCCACCTTCCCTTCATTAACCCTCCCTTGTCCTGTCCCATCCTCGTTTGAAGCAGTCCACTGTTCTACGCATACCACTTCTGCAGGTAACGATTCCACCCAGCCACCACCTCTCTGTAAAAAGTGTCTCCTCATCTCCTCCTGAACCTTCCTCGCTCCAGTCTCATATCATGGCCCCTGGTGGCCCTCCCTCCTACTTTGAACAGCCCCTCTGTACCTGTCTTGTTTATTCTTTCATGTATTTAAAGGTTTCAATCATGTCCCGTCTCTCCTCTCCTCCAGTGAGTACATGTTCAACTCCTTCAACCTCCTCTCATATGATAAGTCCCCCAGACCCTTGATCATCTTTGTCGCCCCTGCGCTGCACTCCTCCAGTAACTTAATGTCCCTTTTCAGATCGGCGCCAGAACTGCATGAGTACTCAGGTGTGGTCTAACTAATGACCTATACAGTGGCAGAATCACCTCCTCCCTCCTTGAGGATATACCCTTACAATACAACCCAGCATTTTGTTGGCCTTTGCAGCTGCCTTCCTACACTGTGCCGAGTTGTTCATTGACCCTGTGATGAGCACACCCAGATCCTTCTCCTCCTCTGTCTGGGCTAGCTGCACTCCCCTAGCTGGTAAGTCCTCCTTGGGTTCTTCATCCCAAAATGCATCACCTTGCACTTTTGGCATTAAAGCCCAGTTGCCAGGTGTCTGACCAGGTTTCAAGCTTTGCCAGATCATCCTGCAACCCCTGCCATCCCCTAGGTCATCCACCACGCGCCAACCTTGGTATCATCGCAAACAGACTGATCTTGCTCTTGAAGTCCCATGATATGTCTGCAATGAATATCCCAAACAACACTGGTCCCAACACCAGCCCTGTGGGACACCACTGTCACTGCCCTTGGGTGTGAGAGCTCCCACCCACCACCACCCTCTGTTGTCTTCCCTGCAGCCAGTTTCCTACCCATCTCACCAGCATTGCACCTGCCCCTGTGCCTACTAACTTCCTTCCCAGCCTTCCATGTGGCACTGAGTCGAATGCCTTACTGAAGTCCAGATACAGGACATCCACTGCATGTCCCCATCCAGTTGCCTAGTTACCCAGTCATAGAACCCGACCAGGTTGGTTTGGCAGGATCGGCCACGTGAAGCCATGCTGTCTGCCGTCCTGTAGTCCTTGGCCTCTAAGAGGGCCACCAGCCTCTCCTTCAGGATAGTCTCCATTAGCTTACCCACGATGGATGTGGGCTCACTGGTCTGTAGTTTCCAGTTCATCCTTGGGGCCACTCTTGTGGAGGGGCACCACATGAGCCATCCTCCAGTCCTGAGGTACACACCCAGATGTAGTGAGGCATTAAATAGGTCTGCAAAGGTCCTGCAAGGACCTCTGCCAGCTCCTTCAGTACCCTGGGTGGATGCCATCTGGGCCTGGTGCCTTGTCCACCCTCAGTGCCTTCAAACCCTCTCGAACTCTGTCCTCCATGATTTCCCATCAGTCACCACTTCCCCTCGTCTGCCATTTCACCCATCTTGGGTGTCACCCCCTCTTCTCTTTAGTAAATACTGAGCAGAAGTACTCATTTAGTGCTTCCGCCTTTATCATACCCTCTTCCACCCAACCCCCTCCTTCCTAATCCTTACTATGTGGTCCTTACAGCTCCTTTCTCCCTGATGTACTTAAAGCAGTCTCTCCCCTTCCTAATGCCTTGTGCCAGCCTGAGTTCCGTAGATGCTTTGGCTCCCCTTACTGCCCTTGTCACCTCCTTCGATTCTGTCAAGTACTCCTCTCTGTCCTCCCTCCCTGTTTCTTGTATTTCCTAAAGGCAGCTCTTTCTTCCTTACCTTTCCATGACCTCCTTGCTCAACCAGCTCGGTTTCTTAGCTCTAGCCTTCTTGCTCTGGGCTTTGCAGCAGGTTTTGGTTGCCTCCACTATCCCCAACTTTATGAGCTCCCATCTCTGGTTAGTATCCATACTAGATTGAATTCTGGCCAGGTACCCTTTTACCACTTCCCCCATCCTCCCAAAGTCAGCCCTCCTGAAGTCCAGCACTCTTGTGCCAGATTCCACTCCTTCCTTGCCCATATCCAATGTGAGCCATACTGAGTGGTGGTCACTCCCTGACAGCGGTTCCTCCACTGTAAGTTCTCTCACAAAGTCCCCATTTGCCAGCACAAGGTCAAGGGTATTCCCTAACCTGGTTGGTTCACTGACCATTGCAGCAGGAAGCTGTCCTGGAAGGCATCCAGCAGTACCTGCTCCTTCTGTTCCTGGTTGTTGGGGTGCTCCAGTCCACTTCTGGCATGTTGAAGTCCCCACAATCACCACACTACCCTTCCGCAGGTCCTCCTGATCTGTCCCGCTAGTTCCTGTCTAACTCCTCCATCTGAGATGGTGGCCTGTACACCACTCCCATTCTAAGACTCCTATTCTTGGAATCCTGGATTTGCACCCAAAGTGACTCTGTACTGCCTCCTCCCTTCCTCCCTTACACACTTCAGTCCTTCCTTCACATATAGTGCCACCCCCTCCTTTCCCAGTCACCCTGTCCCTACAGAAATAACCTGTACCCTGGTACAGACAGGTCCCAGTCATTATATTGGGTGGCCCATGTTTCCGTGATGGCTGCAATGTCCACCTCTCCCTCTGCCATGAGAACCTGCAACTCTGCAGTTTTCCTCCCAAGGCTCCTTGCATTAAGGGTTACCACCTTCCACCCTTTTCTCCCCCTCCCATCCTGCCCTCCTTTCCTAGCATCACCAACAGTACTTGCCATTTGTCCTTTGTCACTGTTATGGGGGTTAAGCTCATATGATTTCCCAACCTGTGGTCCCTGCATATCTCTTCCCCAACTGCCAACTGTCTAAAGGACCAACCACATCCTTTGCAATTCTCTCAAAAGGCACTTGTTCTTTTACCCCATGGTCATAATATACCTTCTGTTGGTTTTCAGCCTCTTCCTGATTACTATGAGCAATTTCAACATATTTTGACCGTTTCTTTCTTAGGGCACACATTTAAGAAGCTATAGATTGTTTCTGAGTGGGGTTATCGTCTCACGTTTCTTTTATCACATTCAGTGGCCCTCTTGGCTGCCTACTATACAGCATTTCAAATGGTGAAAACCCTGTTGATGCCTGTGCTATAAGCAAAAAGTAGGGAAGGCAAGTATTGGTCCCAATCTTTCCCCTTCCCTTTTTATAAACATATTTAACATGTGTTTTAGGGTTTGGTTAAAATGCTCAACAAGACTGTCTGTCTGAGGGTGATAGGGAGAGGTTCTTATGGCAGTGACAACTAGCAGTCTGTACAGCTCCTTAAGTAGTGCAACACCAAAATTACTACCCTGATCAGTAATAATTTCTTTAAGTATGCCCAGTCTGCTGAAAATTTTGGCTAGCTGTGCTCCAACTTTTGGGGGTGTAACAGTACACATTGGAACTGCTTCTGGGTATCAAACAGCATAGTCGCATACTACCAGTATAAATCTATAATCCTTTTTACTTTTGTCTAAAGGACCAACCACATCCTTTGCAATTCTCTCAAAAGGCACTTCTATTAAGGGTAGGGGCACCAGGGCACCTTGTCTTTTCTAGTGACTGGGGCTACTTTCTGACACTCACTATAGGAATTAAAATAGGTAGCAACATCTTCATGAATTCCTGGCCAGTAAAATCTATACAGTAATCTGGCAAGGGTGCGATCCCTCCCTGAGTGACAAGCCATAGGACTATCATGTGCTATCTGTAACAATTCTGTTCTATACTTCTGTGGTATAACCAGTTGTTCTGTCTGTTCCTGTGTCTGAGGTTTAACCCAAACTCTGTACAGTAATCCATTACATTTTTCAAACATTGGTCCACCCTGTTATGGTTTTACCCCTATCTGCTTGAAATAACCCCGCAGAGAAACATCGTTAGCTTGCTCTGAAAGAAAATCACAATCAGTTATCAAATTAGTTTCAGTATTTTCATATTTTAATCCTTCATGTGCATCAGTAATTTGTTGCCACAATTTTTTCAGGCTTTGTCTTTCTTTCCTGGATTTCTGGATCTTGGAGCTGTGCTCAAATAAGTCCGAATCAAAATCACTGAGAGGAAAAGTGTCCCCACTGTCTGAAATTTTCTTTGCCTGAGCTCTTGTCACCACAGCTATTGATAGATCAGGACTTATTCCCTCGTTGATCGATTCAGTAAATCCTGGAAAGTCATTTCCAGTAATCACAGGTATAGGTAACTTTTGTACTAACCCACTTTCATTTGGTGCGACACACCCTTAACGGTCAGAGTCACTTGGACGGTGGGATAGCATCGAGTGTCCCCGTGGATGTAGATGACACCAGTACCTGATCCCTTTACACAATGTTTTCCCAGCACTTTAACATACGCTAGGGTCTGTTTGCTTCCCGAATCAATGAGTCCTTTACAGTCTCATTCCCCACCTTCACATCTGTTAGGTACTTGCCCCAATTTGCCAAGGAAAAATCTGTTCCAGTGCCACTCTCTTTATTATGGAAGTTTCTTGCAAAATGGCCTGGCTTATTACAGTTATAGCAGATAACGTCTTTTGGCACAGATCTGTTACTCCTACCAGAGGTCTTGGCAGGCTTGGAGTTTAAATGGGAAAAATAGTTTCTTACCGGTGCTTGGTTGTTACCTTTCCAGGATTTCACTTTTCACCAGGTCATACAGTAGTTTTCTGACTGTGCAGTGTCCATACTGCTGTAGGCAAGCTGAGCTTTTCCTGTCAGGTAGGGTACAAGTCTGATTTCCCATTGCTGCTTTGGCAATTGGCAGGCTGTGGCAACTCTTTCAAAGGTTGTCAGCCATGCCTCAATATCATCTGAGGGACACAACTTTGTAAGTTTCATGGCCTTTAGGTTGCTTGCATTTTATTGCTCATCTGGATCTATGCCAGATCCTCTGCCTTTGATAGTTTGTAAGGCATCCAGCCATCGCTGCTCCTGTTGCTGCATCTCTTCTCCCATCTGCTGCTTCTGTCACTGCATCTCTTCTCTCCTCAATGCTTCTAACCATTGAATTTTGTATTCTTTCTGCATCTCAATCTCTTTTTGTTGTATAGCCCACCAATTCAAAAAGTCCATCAGGCTTTCAGCTTCTGTCACTGCCTGTTCTTTTTCCATAACTTGTGCTGGCTGTACAGTCTCAGACTGGACTTCTGTTGCTGTTAGTTTGGCTGCCATTCTCTTGATAACCACTCCTGGACTTGCTGCTGCACAATCCATACCTTCCTCTGTGCTTCCCTGGTACTAGGTCCAGTACCCATGCACAAATCTCCTGTTTTAGGGTATCGACGGCTTAAATCCCACTTAGGCTGACACCATCTGTCATCAAGGCACAGGTCAGGAAGCATAGAGAAAACCCAGAAGCAGTTGTAAAATTCCATAGAACTGTTTATTTGTAGTTGCAGCAACATAAAATAAAATACACCTGTTCAGAATAACTATATACAGAAGCAAAATAAAATCTCTTGTAAAAAATCTCCCTTGCAGCTCAGCTTAGCTGTTTTTATAAGTCTTTTTCAACCCCCATCCTTTGCAAGCATCCTGGTCTTTGTAAATTTCAGGAGCTGCTAGAACATTGAGAACTTCCTGAGGTCCCCATAGCAACTGCAAAAGGCTCAGGCATTTGCACCCAAGTAACCTCTAGTTTTTTACAGTTATCTCAAATGATAAATATATACACATTTTAACTGTAACACCATATTTTCTAAACAAAAGTGATCCCATTATCAGTTTCATTTCCATTTATTGATTTGCACATTTTCTTATATCACGAGATCTAGATATGCAAGGGAGGAAACATAGAAAGCAAGAGAAAACAGAGAGACAGTGAGAGGCAAAGGATTGCAAGACTGTTTGGGTCAATCAAGTCCGAAGTCTCACAGGAAACTTTGGTTGCGCAACCAGACAGAAGAGACAGAAAGGGAAAGAATACAGATCCTTGCATTTACACACTTCCTCCAAAACAAATGGGACAGGGTCATATTCTACCCTGTCACAGTGCACCAACATAATATATATATATATATATATATATATATATATATATATATATATTATATGATATATATATATATATATATATATATATATATAGATATTTACATACTATATATATATATATATATATATATATATTTATATTATGCACATTAGTGCCACTACAGTTAGAGTGAAAGGAACTTTTATGTTAAACTCGAATATTAGAATCTTAATAACTGTTCAATGAATTTGCATGACATTTGGAATGTTAATAACTTTGGAACCATTTAACAGATGTGCATGAAATGTGGCATGCATAATCTCTAGGAGAAGGTTACTTGATATGCCATATTTTGTGTAAATCCATTGTGTAGTTTCTGAGATACAGAGTATTGAAAAAACAGAAATATTTTTTTTGTTCCCTTTCTTTGTCTACCTGGAGCTCAGAAATTGCTTTAGGTTGTGGTCTGAAATTTTCAGGATGGAAAGCATTTGCCTCACAGATGTGCCTTTTGAAGGTTTGGTGAAAAGATATTCATCCACTCAAAAGTTATTATATTTTTAATTTTCCTGCTATTTCCTATGGGAAAATTTATATGTCAGGCACGAAATAAACTATTTTCAAAAAATACTTACTTTGTGCACAAATACAACTTTTTTTTGCACAAAGTCAGTCTTTTTGAACAGTATATGGCTTTGCCATGGCAGAGGTCTGTTGTGTCTGCCATCTTGTTTTGCTCTTAGCAAGCATGACAAAGTGAAGAAAACAAGTGAAAAGGAATGTAATAAATAAAAAACATCAAAACATAGCTAAAGGGGAGGTCTTTAGCTGTACTCTGATGGTTTTTTTTTAAATGTGGCCTGAACATTTCCTGAGCACCCGAAATCTCGGGTGCTGAGCTTAGTGAGAGGACCGCTTCTCTCCCATTCTCAGTATGAGAACAGCAGTATTTTCTTGACTTCTGTAGCCGCAGCTGGAACTCATGCTGCTGGCTACAGAGTCGGCCTTGAGCCACCCCTTTTGTGTTGTCTCTAGTGGGACCCCTGTTTATGTTGCCCTGCTGTCTAGTGGCAGCTCCCACTTGACCCTAGTGTCCAGTGGCACCTTCCCACGTCCCTCCCTGTTATGTGGTGCCATCCCCCTACCCTCCTTTACTGTTGATTTTTAATTATTGTATTCTGACACTGGGATGCCCACTCCTGGTGTTAGATGCCCCCCAGTGGAGCCCCTTTGCTTTTGCATGTGCCAACATTGGGTTCCCCAATCTCCATGTCATCATTGCATGCCTCCACTCCCCAACCCCACCACAGCAGTGTGGGACACTGGGAAGCCCATTGCCAATATCCCCAAATGTGTATTCATCATCTGTCCTGTAAAAAATAAAATGGTTCCCCAATGTGTTTTTTTATCCTGAAAGAAAAGGCCCCTCATCTCTGATATCCCCCTCCCCCATTCCAACCGCCCATCACCACATCCCCTTACCCTATACTTACCTCCTCAGGTTATCCACTGCCATCTTCAGATCAAAAATGTAGTATATGCAAAAAAAAAATGTATAGCTTATTTCAGCATGTCACACTTTCGAAACTCGAGTGAAAAAAAAAACACCTCCACTGATGTGGTTCCCTGTTGGTGCAGAGGATCAGACACAGGACCACAAGTGCAGGTCCCGTGTTCAAACCCAGATGCTGTATTATTTTTTCGGCTTCACTGTGGGTGCAAAGACTATGAAAAGTCTAGTCTCAAGCCTCGGACCCTGAGCCCTGCCATCCTGTGTCTGGTCCTCTGCTCCACCAGAGAACCACGTATGGTGAAGTGTTTTTTTAACTTATCAATACTTTTAAGAATGTGCATCTCTGGCCTCAATTGGATATTTAATGTTTGAAAAGGTGGTATGTGCCTAAATAGGCCTTTTTTGACACATAACACATCCTCACTCAGATGACACTCAGATGACACTAAGATCTGCAACAGAGTTGATGCACAGGGTGGGGTGGAAAGGATGAGAAGGGACTTGGCAAGGTTAGAGGAATGGTCAAATGTATGGCAGCTTAGATTCAATGCTAAGAAGTGCAAGGTAATGCACCTGGGAAACAAAAATCCAGGGGAAGAGTACACAATGGGGGGTGAGATACTAACAACAACAAAAATGGAAAGGGACCTGGGGGTAGTCATATCAGATGACCTAAAGGTGGGCAAGCAATGTGAGAAGGCAGCAAGGAGGGTTGGGGGATACTGGGATGCATAGGGAGAGGCATCACCAGTAGAAAACAGGAAGTTATTATCCTCTGTACAGACAGCTGGTGAGGCCCCATCTGAGTACTGTGTGCAGTTCTGGAGACCCAATCTCTGCAAAGACATAGACAGGATGGAAGCTGTCCAGGGAGGGCAACTAAAATGGTGCAGGGTCTGCACCGGAGGACATATGAAGAGATACTTAAGGAGCTTAATATGTATAGCCTCAAGAAAGGAGGAGAGGGGGACATGATAGAAACTTTCAAGTACCTCAAGGGAATCAACAAAGTCCAAGAGGGTAGCATCTTTCAAAAAAAGAGGTGTGCAAGAACAAGAGGGCACAATTTGAAGATAGAGGGGGTGGCTCAGATGTAATTTAAGGAAGTATTTTTTCACAGAGAGGGTTGTGGATGCATGGAATGGCCTTCCGGAGGAGGTTGTGGAGTCAAAATCAGTGGTGGAATTCAAGCATGCATGGGATAGTCATAAGGCAATTCTGGGGGTTGGGGGTAGGAAGAAGTAGGCTGCTGGTAAACTAGGATCTGCAGCTTATCCAGTAGGTAGGGAAATGGGCAGACTGGGTGGGCCAAGCGGTCCTTATCTGCCATCAAATTCTATGTTTCTATGTAACACATCTACGAACATTTCGTGTACAGTTGAGGCCAAGGATGCACATTATTGGGAGACAGTCACACAAAAAAGTCCCTCTAAGTTGCCAACATCTGGGGAGGCCCAATCCTCCTGTTGGCACTGGAAGCCCCCTCCCACCCCTTCTGGGACACTGGGCTGCCCACTTCCAGTGTTCCCAGGCATGCCGTGTGCCACCCCCCCACAGTGCGGGACACTAGGGAGCCCAATCCCAGTGTCCTGAGTTATGCCCCCTAAGAGTGTGTGACACTGGGGAGCTCACTCCTAGTGTCTCCAGACATGTGTCACCACTCCCCTTCAGTGTGGGACACTGGGAAGCCCACTCCCAGTGTCCCTAAATGCCATAAATGGTGATGTTCTTGTTTCCTTTAAAAAAGAAAACCATCCCCCGTTGTCTTTATTTTTTGTTTAAGCTGAAAAAAACAAGTTCCTCATCATCCCCCACCATCTCCCTCCTGCAACCCCGACCCTCCCACTGAGGACCTGCCACCCCACACCCCCTTACTCTATTCTTACCTCTGGGGGAAGTCCACTCTCATCTTCTGTGGACTGGGACATGTTTGCACTTTTCAAAGCCAAATCGTAAACTGAGGAATCAAGGTAAGTGCCGTATAATGGCTGTCAGTGGCATTTCCAGCTTATGTTGATATCGCAGCCATTGTCAGGAATTTTTGCACCAAATTTTCAACGTGGGGTTTTTGGGACCCTCCTCATAAACACTGTCACTGTCATTTTGTTAGTTGGAAATGAAGTTCATATCATTGAACATAGCTGGTTTATTAACAAAGTTTGCAGATTGAGAGTGTGTTAAATTTCTGAAGCAAGCTCAAATTGTATGTTTGCAAGAAACATTGCACCAATCAGCCATTGATGTCACACTAAATGGCTATGTTACCCACCATGTTCCTGGCTCAAAGCAGGCTAGACTTGGTAGACCCTCTGGAGGTCTAATAACTTGGTTCAAAATTATGGAAACCCTATCAGCAGACTTAATACTTTCCAATTTCTTTTCACAGGCCTTTCTTGTTACGATGGGACCTTTGGTTTTTTGCTTAGTTAATGTCTATATTCCCCCTTGCAACTCTAATTTTTTTAAGCACAGTATACTGGAGGATGTTATATATAGGATCTGGGCAATGACAGCATGTGAAAAGATGTTGCTATGTGGAAATTTAAATGCCAGAATAGGTAACTATGTTGGATTTGCAGATAATGAAATTTAGAATTGGTGCTTTGGGAATGCTTTCAAATTTCCAAGAGCATCTTTAGACTCAAGAATTAATGCCAGAGGGCACAAACTTCTTGAAATTGTAACTCCATACAATGTAGTTCCATTAAATGGGAGATTCAAGGGTGATGTAGAAGGCAATTTTACATATTATAATAATCAGGACCCTTCTGTGATTGATCTTGTGTTCTGGAATGATAGTATGACTATCTGGGACTCTTGCCCAGTTCCCACTAGGTCTGACAATTACCACTTTCCTTTGATTTTTTGTTTCAAACTGCCAGTTGTTAAATCTCTGGCTTCAGGCTATGATAATTTGGAAATAAGGAACAATGTTAAAATTAAGTGGAACCAACACAGCTCCCATGAGATAGGCTCTGTGTTATGCAGGTGTTTTACTCACAAAGAGTTTATTAACTGGACTCTATCTAGATGGGTTGACCAGTTGAAGCTCTGTTTTGAGGCAATAAGAGAATTGCTCTCTGTCACTGTAAGAAACCAATCAAGTTGGGCCACAATTGGTTTGATAAAGACTGCTGCCTTGCCAAGAAACAATTAAATCAATTAATTAGAAGGGTTAGAATTAGCAGAGAGAGAGAGGCAAATGTAAATTTTTCAAATCAAGCAAGAGCTACATATAAAAAATTATTAAAAGACAAGCAACTTGAGTTTCAACACTCTCAATGGAAAAAAAATGCTAAGGGCAATTGTTTGTAATGATCAACATGCCTACTGGTAAATGGTAGCCCATGGAACTAAAAAAAAATCACAAAACTGAGATAGACATATATTTCCTTGAATACTTGACAGAAGTACTATATAGATGTTTTCTTTGATCTGGGTCAGAAAGATTACTTGCCTGAACCAAGAATTGACATGCCTCACATTGTATTCTACAAGCAGCAGGATATATATGTAGATATTGTATCTATGAAAAAACACAAAGCCCCAGGTCCAGACCAGATTCTTGCAGAAATTTTCTTAGACTCTCTCATGTTCTGGGCTTTCATATTAATGCTATTTTTTAATTGTTCTGTTAGACATTAAAGATTCCCTGTTTCTTGGAAAGGGGCTATTATAATATCAATACATAAAAGGGGGACAGATCTGATCCTAAGATGTACCGTCCCATCTCTCTGTTGGATAACTGTTGTAAGATTTTCTCTAAAGTAGTTTTGGCTAAACTTTTGGAAGAAATAAATGCACTGGGGGTCTGTCGGAGTTCCAAGCAGGATTTTGAGCTGACCATGGCACAATGGACAACTGCTTTGTCTAATCACACCTTTTTGAGAAATATTTTAGCTTGCACAAACAGAAAGTGTATCTGGCATTTATAGGCTGTAGCTCCACTTTAGATTCTGTTTTTTCAACTCTATTATGGAAAATAATGAGGGATTGGGGCGTTTCTGAAGAAATAGTTGCTATCATAAGTGAACTCTATCATAATACTTGGGAGCAGGTTAGATGAGGGCATCTGGACATTTTTCTACAACTTTTTCTACTAACCGTGGGGTTAGGCAGAAATGTGTTTTGGCACCTACTTTGTTCTGTATCTGCATAAATAATTTGCTAATTACCATGAATAAATCCGTAATAGACTCTCCTAAAATTGTAGAGAAAGTATGTCCAGTGTTGCAATATGCTGATGACCTTGTCCTACTTTCTTTATCTCAAAAATGGCTTCAGGGGAAACTTGATATATTAGACGATTATGCAGGAGGGTGCAGTCCACGTGTCAATGCTAACAAAAGTCAAGTTATGATTATGGGATCAAATAAATTAGCCAGATTTTGGAGATTAGGGGATAAAAGACTTAACATAGTGAAATCATATCCTTATTTAGGCCTACTTTTTACAAATGACAGGAAATGGGCTAGGCATAGTGATACCCTTCTCCCCAGATTAAAACAAATGGTGAATTCTCTTAAATCTTTTAACTACAAATATTGGGGGAAATTCTGTTAGGTCACTGATTACAGCAGTTAAATCTAAGTACTATGCACAAGCATGATACCATTCTGAAACTTGGGGACTGGCAAATGTTAGAATAGAAATCCCTCTTAACAAATTCATAAGACTAACTCTTGGCTTAAATAATTCAATCCTGGCAGCTCTAACTAGGGCTGAAGTAGGTTTAGTTAGTCTATCAGCATATGCCCAAACTAGGATTGTGAATTACTGGTTAAAGTTACTTACAATAGATCAGAATGGATTGCAAGCCCTTGCATTAAAAGAAAAATGTGCCTGGAATGAAACTGGCTGTAGAAAATCAAAATGGCTGACTGGCTTGCGCAGTTTTAGGAAAAATGGGTCTGTTCTTTCTTGGATAAAAAGATCTCAATCAGCCTCAAATACAAATCATATGTTTCAAAAAAAAAATCATGAACTGCTTTAAAAGGTTAAACTTGGAGATCATTACAAATCTTAAAATACCTCCCTGGATCAGGCAAAATGTCTTTTTTTTTCCCCAGTTGTTTAACCAGGTGAGACACACTAAGCTGAAAGCATGTTTACAGGTGCAACCTGGGAGCACAGGAAAGTTAAGTGACTTGCTCAGAATCACACACTATGCAAGTGGGGGCTGTGGGATTCAAACCCAGGTCTCCAGATTTGCAGCTCAGAGTCTTAAACCACTGCACTATACTGCTTGCTAAAATGAGGTCTCATTCTATTACAGAGATTATTTAGACATCTTAACCAATCTAAAACGTAGATAGCTTTTTACAAGTTCAGATTGGAATTGTTTCCCAGTAAAGTCTTGTCTGCCAGATGCAGTAAAGAGACAGATTGTAGTTCTATCTACTGTCCCTGTACTGACGAGAACATAGAGGATCTCTTCCACGTTATCTTCATTTGTCCCTGATACAACAAACCCAGAGAGAGAGATGGTTAAAACCATTATTGATGGAAACTGCAACATCAGATCAGACCTTACTGTTAAATATATTTTTTATTTCAAGTGATGAACATATAATACACAGACTGGTAGGATATCTT
This sequence comes from Neoceratodus forsteri, assembly GCA_016271365.2. Classification (NCBI taxonomy): domain Eukaryota; kingdom Metazoa; phylum Chordata; order Ceratodontiformes; family Ceratodontidae; genus Neoceratodus; species Neoceratodus forsteri. Next base: position 1,150,704,573 of record CM057451.1, on the reverse strand, counting down.
GAAGCCATCATAAGAATTAGAATGAAATATGTCTAACTAAATGACCCGTGGTGCCTGTTCTGCTAAGTGAGTCAGGAAGCTTTTGTTGTGTTACCTGCTGTTTTGCCAGTTTTTATAACTGTATTTATATATCTGCACTGCCTGCACCTTTGTATTGGGGACTGAAGACTTTGCCATAATGGCTGCTCTAAGATGTTCTACCTGCTGTATTTATTATTGAATGTATTTCAAATATGTTGTGTGTAATTTTGTCTTTGCATCCAATTGTAATGGTTTACGACCGATAAAATAAATTATTTACTAGTACTAATTGGACCTGTAAGGTGATTTCGTGGATGCTGCCTGAAATCGCCTTTCAGGACCAAGTAATGAATTTATAGTGCCATTGTTCATGAGGTGGGGTCCCAAAAACCCCACGTTGAACATTTGGTGCAAAAATACCAAAAATGCCCGCGTTACACACAGTCATCAAAATTTTCTTACACACATGCATCATGTTGCTCATTTTTAATATTTTCACTCCAAATTTTTAACATGGCCATTGTTTCACACCACCCTATGGACAGTACAGCTGACATTTCTCACATCCTGCCCAAAACACATTTTCACACCTATGGCATGGAATGGTGTGGTCATTGCACAAAATCACCTTTTGGGACTGATTAACAAAAATAACAGTGCCAGTGTTCATGAGGTGGTATCACAAAAAGCCCATGTTGAAAATTTGGTGAAAAAATTCCTAAAAATGGTTGACTTACGTGCATTCCTTGAAATTTTTCCATGCACACACATAACTGGTAATTTTGAGTATTTTTACTCCAAATTTTTATGACAGCCATTTTTTTCACACTACCTCATGAACAATACAACTGTCATTTTCCAAATCCTGCCCAAAATGTGTTTTTGCATCTGTGGCATAGAATGGCATTACAGTTGTGCAGAATTATGTTTTGGTGGTGAATTGAAAATGTTCTCTACCAGGTGCATGTGCTGGGGTAATAAGATGGCTATGCTGATAATTTTGTCATGCATCTATGGAAGGATGGGTGTGCAGGGTCTGAAGAACCCTGCGCTCCCACAGTAAAATAAGGAAAATCCCCAAGCATGGGGGTACAGTGCATATAGCGCTAGGCAAGCAGTAATGTGCCGTACAGCCCTGTGTATGCACTTTCAAGCTAGTTTCTGCCTGAAAGTGTGAGCTGCCATAGTCTGCCCACCTGTCCTAACAGCGCTATGATGCTTAGTATTAAAGCCACCCAGATGGCTCAGTTGATTTCTGCTTTGTGTACTCTGACCCCTGACATACCAAGATATAAGTAGGGGTTCAGAGATACACTTGGGGGAGAGAGAGAAAATTAACTTTATAAAAATGCTTATGGACATTGTAGCTTTAAGAGCAGCTAAGGTTGTACTATCATTGTATGCTCTGCCTGTTGTTGGGGGTTTGGGGACAGCACTATGGCACTAGCGACAGGCAGAGGGAGACTTTGCCATGCCCCACTCTGCCACCGGATAATAGGGCAGAGGGGCAGCTACTGGAATATGGGACAGTTATTTACTAAAACTGCTTTGTTTGTCTGTAATATACAGTTAAAGTTGAAACTGCTGATTTGGACTGGACTGCCAGATTGCATAGCAGCCATCTTTGTTACCTTTGACCTGCTCTGCAGCCAATGGGAAAGCCAGAAACTCAAAAGACTACAAAGGGGGACTCTTGGGAAAAGGAAAGGACTAAGTATTAGCGTCTTTTCTTTTAGCCATTTGGGCATTAAATGAAAGTTCTGCATATTGATTAGATGGATTGACAGCCTGATTGACAAACTGAGACTCTGATCTGATCTCCTGAGACCTGGGGTGGGGGGAGATTCAGCGGGTGGCAATTGTCTGGGAGGTTTCAGAGAAAAAGGAGAATCTGGTGTGTGCTCTGAGAAACGTTTGGAGGTGTATGTGGAGCTTCCACAGCCAACAGCCCTGGGAAAACCTGACTAATTTCCATCATCTGAAAAGCCAGTGAGAAGGTGAAAATTGTTTTGTGATTCCCAAAACCTGAGCACTGAATACCTTGGAATTTGACAGAATGATTCCTACTGACAACCTGGTAGAATATCCAAAACTGTGTTGTTGAAGTTGGACTGTCGCACTACAGCTGCCAGCCTGCAGTAAGGCTAAAGCCCTTACAGCCTGTATTCCTGAGCACCAGGAGGAGGTGACCAGATAGTGGACAGTCAGTTGGTTCAGCAGGGCAGTGTTACAGCTGGGCATTGTCTGTCACCTCAACCTGAGGACTGGATGCCTGGATGGGTGGGTGGGGTGTATGGCCCCTGACCTACAGAATGAGCCATTTCAGAGATCTGTGAGAGACTCTGAGAACTGCAGAGAGAGAGAGGCAGACCCAGCTGCATCCAGGCAAGAGAGCTGCATTCCTGCAAAGATCCCCTGAAAGCTGTAAGAGATCCTAAGTGCTGCAGACAGACCAAGGTTCATCTTTCAGCTTAAAAGTCATCTTGTCTGGCATCTCCAGGACTGTGAGCATTCTCAGGGATTGCTCTGACCTGGGGATATTGTAAAAGGTTTTTGCAAAAGTTTTTGTTTTAGTTGAAAGTGCACCAACACCAGCCAACCTGCTGTACTGGTTTGGGTCTGCACCATACACTATCTGGGCACCCAATTAGGAATTTGGGGAACACTGGTACCAGTGGGAAGGGGGCATGTTAAATGTGCTGCTGTTGGGGGATGGACACTATTTCTGGATGTTATTATTGCTATTGTTTGTTCTTTAATAATTCAGATCAAATGTTCTAAACAAGTTATTTATCTTTGCATCCCATCCCTGTCATTTTAACAAATTGTTATTGTTTTTGAAAACTGTCTCATGAGCATATTATTAGCTAAAGTTAATAACTGAATGTGCATTGAAATATTGTATTGCTTTCTGATAATTCATGTGGAAGGGGATGACTGTAAGAGGAGGTGGGTGGGTACAGCATCTCAGAGGGTTGTACCAGACAGACAGTCAGCCCACTTGCTGTCATTTACTTTGGGTGGAGGTACCATAGAAACATAGAAACATAGACTTTAATGGCAGATATGGACCACTTGGCCCTCCAAGTCTGCCCATTTCCCTACCTATTGGATCAGCTGCAGATTCTAGTTAACCAATAGCCTACTTCCTCCCACCTCCCACGTTAATTGCTTTATGTCTGTCCCATGCATGTTTGAATTCCCCCACTGTTTTAGACCCCACAACCTTCCCAGGAAGGCGGTTCCATGCGTCCATCACTCTCTCTGTGAAAAAAAATTCCTCACATTGCCCCTGAGCCTCCCCCCCATCTTTAAATTGTGCCCCCTTGTTCTTGCACATCTCTTTTTCTGAAAGATGCAACCCTCCTGGACTTTGTTGATTCCCTTGAGGTACTTGAAAGTTTCTATCATGTCCCCCCTGTCCCTTCTTTTGTCAAGGGTATACATATTAAGCTCTCTCAGTCTCTCTTCATATGGTTTCTGATGCAGACCCTGCACCATTTTAGTTGCCCTCCTCTGGACTGCCTCCATCCTGTCTATGTCATTACGGAGATGGGGTCTGCAAAACTGCATGCAGTACTCCAGATGGGGTCTCACCAACTGTCTGTACAGAGAAATAACCACTTCTCCTTCTACTTGTGATGCCCCTCCCTATGCATCCCAGTATCCCCCCAGATCTCCTTACTGACCTCTCATATTGCTTGCCCACCTTTAGGTCATCTGATATGACCACCCCCAGGTCCTTTTCCACTGTTGTTGTTAGTACCTCTCCTGCCATTGTGTACTCTTCTCCTGGGTTTTTGTTTCCCACGTACATTACTTTGCAATGCTTTGCATTGAATCTAAGTTGCCATACATCTGACCATTCCTCCTACCTTGCCAAGTCCCTTCTCATCCTTTCTATCCCCCCCTTTTGTATCTACTGTTACAGATCTTTGTGTCATATGCAAAGAGGCATACCTTTCCTTCCAGACCCTCTGCAATGTCACCTATAAAGACATTAAAGTGGACTGGACCCAGTACTGAACCCTGAGGTACTCTACTAGTAACCACCCTTTCTTCAGAATGAATTCTATTCACTATTACCTTCTGTGTCCTGTTGTGCAGCCAGTTTGCTACTCAGGCTATCACCCTGGGACCCACTCCCAGGCTAGCTAACTTGATTATTAATCTTCTGTGTGGGACTGTCAAATGCCTTGCTAAAGTCTAGGTAGACCATATCCACAGCCCCTCCCTGGTCTATTACTTTGGTCACCCAGTCACAGAAATCAATTACAGTTGTCTGACATGACCTTCCTGCTGTGAATCCATGCTGCCTTGGGTCCTGTGCCCCACTGGCCTTTGGTACTTAAAAATTCTTTCTTTCAGAAGTGTTTCTATCATTTTCCCTACCACTGAGGTCAAACTAACAGGTCTGTAGTTTCCTGCTTCTGCCTTGCTCCCACTTTTGTTAAGGGGAGTCGCATCTGCCCTCCTCCAGTCCTCAGGTACCACCCCATCCTCCCATGATTTGTTAAAAAGGGTGGTCAGTGGTGTCACTAGGTCCCCCCTTAGTTCTTTTAGGATTCAGGAGTGAATCCCATCAGGCCCCATTGCTTTGTCCACCCTGAGTTTTAGGAGTTCTTTCAGGACTCTTTCTTCTGTAAATGGACTGGTGTCAACCCCCCTACCCAGAGTGCTTCTATCGTTTGGTTTAGGTAACTCCTCCTCTTCTTCTTTTGTGAATATTGAGCAAAAGTATTCATTCAGTATCTCTGCCTTTTCACTGTCTCCCTCTGGTCACCTCCCCTCTCCTTTATTAATCTTCACTATCCCTCCCTTAACCTTTCTATGCTCCCTGATGTACCTGTAAAAGGTTAATCCCCCTTCTTAACTGAGTTGACTGTCTTTTCCTCGGTTTGGGCCTTTGCTATTCTGACTGCTTTAACTGATACAGTTCCCTGTCATGCTCCTTCTGTGATTTCTTATACTTTTTGAATGCTGCCTTTTTCTACCTAACCTTCCCTGCCACCTCTTTTGAGAACCATAGTAGTGTTTTACTCCTCTTTGTTTTCTTTGTTTCGCACAAAGGCTTGTTGCCTCCATGATGGCAATTTTGATTTTTCTCCATTGTTCTTCCACCCCTCCTTTCTGGCCATTTGCTAGTGCATTCCTCAGGTATTCACCCGTTTTGCCAAAGTCAGCCCTTCTAAAGTCCAATATCCTTGTTTTTGTATGGCTGATCTCCATAGTTGTGCTTATTGTGAACCACACTGTGCAGTGGTTGCTTGTTCCCAGATGGCTACTGACTTCTAAATCTGTGATACTCTCTCCATTTGAGAGTACCAGGTCTAATATTGCTCCCTCCCAAGTGGGTTCCAACACTAGCTGTCTAAGGCATGCCCCCTGTAGGGCATCGAGAATGACCCTGCTTTTGGATATGGCTGCAGTACGTCATCCAGTTAACATCTGGCATGTTCAGGTCCCCCTTCAACAATAGCTCCCCTTTTTCAGCTATTTTGAGAATGTCTTCTGTCATTTTCTTGTCCATTTCCTCCTCTTGAGATGGGGGTCTGTATACAACCCCTTTGTAGATTGTGATGCCATTCCCTGTCTCCAAGGTGACCAACAGTGCCTCTTGTCCTCCCCCTTTACCATTCAGTTCTGTAGCATTAATCCCTTCCCTTATGTAGAGAGCTATTCCACCTCTTCTTTTACCCTCCCTGCCCCTTCTGTAGATTGTGTACCCTGGTATGTTGACATCCCAGTCATGGTTGTCCATGTACCATGTTTCTGTGACTGCCACAATATCCAAGTGTTTCTCTTCCATCAGGGCTACTAGCTCAGGAAGCTTGCTTCCGAGACTAAGGGCATCGGTACTCATTGTCCTCTATTTAATGTTGGCTTTATCCTTTTCTCCCATCCCTGCCCTTATTGCCTTTGTCTATGTCTCTGTTTACCCCTGTCATGCCCTCTGTCTAGCTCTGTACCTCGGTGTTTACCTTACTACCTGCCATGTTTTGTGGGGGGAGGCTTGACATTTTCTGCTTCCTATCAGCACCTACCCCTTGGCTAGTTTAAAAGCTTGCCAATGAAGCATTTAAACCTATCACCTAGGAGCTTGATTCCCTTCCTGGACTGATGCAGACCATCGTGCCAGTATAGGCCTACATCTCTCCGGGTAGACCCTCCGGTTCCCAATGAAGCCAAAGCCCTGTACTCTGCACCAGTTTTGCAACATTCATTAAACTGCATGGTGTACAGCACACTAGCCTCACCCATGTAATAGACTGGCAGCACCTCTGAGAAGGTTACCGTGCTTGCAACCTGTCTGAGACCCCTCCCCAATGCCACAAACTCATCCTTCATTGCACTGATCTCATGCCTAGCTAGGTCATTTGTCCCAAGGTGAACAATGATATCTAGTTCCCTCTGCTGTGATGCTGCTTCTGCAATCCTGAGGATTTGTTTCCTGTCCCTTCAAGTCATGGCACCAGGCAGGCATCTTACCTCCCTATTCCCTCCCTTCCCCAGTTCTACCACCCTAACAACTGAGTCCCCTACCAGAAGCTGTTTCCTTCCCCTGTGGTGTCCCTTGCCACCCTTTTGTGGGTCTCCCTTGTGAATGTCCCCAACATTCTTCTTGGTCTCCACTGAGGGTGTCATCATAGAGGAACCTTGCTCTGCCAGAATGGCATATGAATTGTGTAGAGGTAGAACTAGAGGAATGCACCTCTGTTCCACCACCTTCACCCTCCTAGAACCCACTGTGGTCCAACTGCTCCTCATACTTGGCAACCTCTAGGCAGTGGTTGTGGCACTGGTGCTCTTTGGGTGGGGGAGGCCTCCATAGTCCTTGGCAGTTCAGTCTGGAGATGGGCAACTGCCTCCCTCAGAGCTGACAGTTGCCTGCAAATAGGGCAGCAGTGTAGTTTCCAGAATGTTTCCTGGAAAACTGCTGCTCCACAGCCAGTGCACTGCACCACTCCCCACATGTCCCTCTACCTTATAATATATAATATGTAATATATATATATATATATATATATTTTGGGGGTGTACTTACCCTTTATGCACTGTGCTGGGTTATTAAGTATATGACAGAGTTCTGTGTCTTGACCTGTTAAGGAAGTGATGTCAGAACCTTGGCTATAAAGGAAATGCCATGGGAGGGGCATGGCTTAGCTCCGAATGCAATGGCTGCTTAAAACGAACGTCCATCACCACCCCGGGCTCCCTCCGAGTTTTACATAGCCTAATATCCAGTCAAATGAATATATGCAATTGGGGAAATGCTGTTAAACCTACTGGGAACTAAGAGATCTATCCTAAACACTGTCTGCTGTCTTACAAGTCGGTGTACTTGCGTGCTTGTTATGGTGCAGCACAAAAAATCAGAGGCATCGGCAGAATTGATATCGATGCAAACTGCAGAAATGTTTATGACTTTACTCAAACAAATGGCTGAAGTAACTCTTGCTTCTAATAAAACTACACTCGCTATCCAACAGCTCGAGACATGTATTTCTCGCACTGAGCAAAAAGCAGATCAAAACTCAATGGAAATAGAAAAGCTTACTGCCATAATTAGGGAACAAAGTAGATCAATCCAAATGCTGCAAAGTAAATTGGATGACATGAAGAACAGGAGCTGTCGGAATAAACTCCGATTCCTCAGCTTTCCTGAGGGGGTGGAACATGGTAACTCCTCAGACTTTTTATATGATGTTATGCCTGATTTATTAAAATGCGAGGTTCCACCTGGGCTCGAAATAGAAAGAGCCCATAGAATGCTCAGCCCAACTCCGAAGAGCGGAGAAAGACTGAGGGCTATTATGGCCCGTATCTTGAATTTTGTAGACAAAGAATGGATCACTGCAAGGGCACAAGAGCTTAGGGGTCTGTCCTGGCAAGGCCATAAAATGTTAGTTTTCCAAGACTACTCTCGGGAACTGGTTGCTAGACAGAAAGAATACACGGAGGCTAGGAAATTAATGCATTCCCTGAAGATCAAGTTTTCGCTGCGATACCCTGAAACCATGTGATTAGAGATAAATGGCTCACACGTAACTTTTGCTAAGCCAGATAGTCTAATGCAGTACCTACACTTTAACTGGCCTTCTCAACTGAGCTCAGATCGGAATGTTAATCAGCAGTTAGATATAGAACAAATTGGCAGAACATGATGGATGCAACTTGCCGAACCATTTCGACCCCCCCCCCAGCTTCCATTTTCAAGGCAGCCGACCAGCTCTTCCTGACAGAAATCGCAAGCGACAACAATCTGGGAGCCATCCGAGAAGAGAACACCCACATGACAGGAATAAAGGTACATCCTGGGACCCTTTAAACCACCCAGAAGATTTTTTGACGAGGTTTTCTATGCCAAACAGATTTGCAGCTTTAACTCCGGTAGACTCGGGTGAATCAGTAGTGGACTTCCCTAATTACCCTGAAGAGGAAATGGTTCTAGAATCTGCTAAAATGGAGGCCCTAACTCAGGCTCTGGGCAAAGTCTCACCATCCGAAACAATTCCAACGACATTATCCGCTCCCTCTTTGTCTTCAGCAACCTCTGCCGGAGAACGGACTCAGCAAGATCCCTCAGACACAGAACTCCTGCAGACGGAAGACCAGCATGCTTGGACCTAGATAAGTGTCTCAGTTTCTCTATTTTTTACACTATCCTGCCACACTCAGTCAGGCACTAACTTGGTAATGGGTAGAGGTTGAAATCAGCACTTGGACTTGATGCTGGATTAATGGCACTTTTTAATTTTGTTAGCATTGCAGCTCGTGTTTTTTCACCCCCCCTGCCTAGGCTGGATACACCAAAGAGGCAAAAGAGATATAAGGTGATAGCGACAAGGGCTTTAATGTATAGCTGCTGCATTCAGAATTAAATTAGGGGGTACTGTGTTAATGTTTTACTTCCCTTATGCTAGTAACAATAAGTTATTTTCTCATATTGTGTATATATCTTGGTGTCCTCCTCGGGAGAAGAGGGGACATTTCAAGAATTAAAGGGGCCAAGGTAGTTATCCAGCAAAGTCTGTGATTTCTCCTGAAAAGTAGTGTCCTTATTTCATTTTGGAATTACACAGTAATCCCTTGGTTAACCTGTTCTGTAGTACATTTTTCAGAGTTTATGACATAAGGTCATGGAACCCTAGCAAGTAAGGGTCCTCCGTGCTTAAGTTTTTTTTTTTCCCGGGGGAATGCGTTTTCTTGCCTTATTTTTTATCACTGTCAGCCTTGTGAAAGAGAATATAGTCATCTCCCCCGTACTTTGGTAGGTGGGTGGGCTATTAGGGTCACTGTGGCCTTGGCCCTTGATGCCCACGCGTATTGCCATGCAATGCTGCATAATATATGTAAATAGTTTAGGCACATTGTGCTTCTGTATAATAGTATTATCTCTCCTGTTTTCTCAATTATCTTTAAAACACATGCTACAAAATGTATGTCTATTCATGTATGACTGGCCAACCGACACCTATCGCAGTATGGATGACTTGGTACATTATCACTCTGCTGACGTTATCTCTTTATTTAAGGTTATCTTAGCTACTATGTTTTACCTTTGGTCTGACCATGGATGATACAACCTTTATAACATGGAATGTCAGGGGTTTGAACTCTCCCTCAAAGCATAAACAAGTTTTAACCCATCTAAAAAGGGTTAAAACCCAGGTCACCCTATTACAAGGGACCAAACTAACCAGGCAGGATCACAGATATTTGGTGAAGGACTGGGTAGGGTTAGAAACTCATGCCAGTGCTGCCACAAAAAAAGAGGTGTAGTTATCTTATTACACAAATCACTTCCTTGGTCTATCTTACAAAGTAAAGCTGATCCTCAGGGAAGATGGGTGACAGCCTTAGTGGATACCCCGCATGGTCAGCTAATAATTGCTAATATATATGCACCAAACGAACACTGCCCTTCCTTTTTTATAAAACTCAGTTCAAAATTAAGAACAATGCTGAAACCAGATATACCAATTGTAGTGGGGGGGACTTCAACTTAATGCTTGTCCCTGCACTAGACAGAAGTGGTCATGGGAGAGAGTATCACACTTGAGGAGCACAGGCTGTACTTAGTCTTAGCTCTGAATATCAATTGGTGGACATCTGGTGTTCAGTCAATCCCTCAGATAGGGACTACACTTTCCATTCTGAAGTACATGGCTCCTCTAGTAGACTTGACTTTTGGTTAATCTCCAAGTCTCTGACACAATTTGTCTTAAAGACCAATATTTTGCCCACAGTCATATCAGACCACGCGCCGGTGCAGCTGACAAATTTGGGGAACTTCTACACCACGGTCTACTTCCTAGAGACTGGATCCACTCCTTTTGCATGATCAAAAATTTATTGAATGGGCCAAAATACAAACTCAGCTTTTCTTACAAGAAAACCCTGTGTCAGAGACCTCTGCCTCCATCACATGGGAAGCATATAAAGCCACCATGCGAGGCAAAATTATTGGATATGCCTCCCACAGAAGGAGGTGCAAAGAAAAGGAACATACTCACCTTGAAAGTGAACTTGCTAAGCTGAATGCAAGTTCAAGCCCTTATCCCACCCATCGCCCCACTCGGAATCTGGCAGGAAAGTTTTACAATTGCGTATTAAACTTAACAAACTCTTATCCAGGAAGGCTGATTTAGCCCTCCTTAGCATTTGTCATACATACTGGGAAGGGGAGACAAAAATGGGAAGGTTTTAGCATATCCACTCCGTAAACAACAAGCCCAATGACATATAGCAGGCTTGAAAAACCCCATTACTGGCAAGGTTCAAACCAGTTCTCAGAGTGTAAATGAAATTATGGCATTGTTTTATTCGCAACTTTATACTTCCTCCAGATCTAAAAATAATTCTGTAACCCAAGAATTTTTACAATCTATTAAGCTACCAAAACTACCCCCACCCCATGTTGACAACCTTGAAGCCCCCTTCACAACACAGGAAGTCAACACGGCTTTGATGGTTCTAAAATCAGGAAAGGCTCCTGGAGGCGATGGGTTTTCCTGCAGAGTTCCTTCCGTTAATTTCTCCCATGATCTCCCCTCTGTTATGTCAGATCTTTATGGAGGCAGAAGACAAGGGTATTTTGCCACAGACCCTAAGAGAGGCCATTATAATACTTTCCCAAAAAGGGGAAAGCTCTTGAAGATCCCGCCAGCTACCGCCCTATTTCCTTGATTAACACTGACAGCAAGGTATATGCTAGGATATTGGCAAATAGACTTAACCCCATACTTCCGTCTCTGATACACCCATCCCAAGTAGGATTTGTGAAAGGTAGGTATAGCTCAGATCATTTGCAGACTCTTCTCAATCTCATTCACATAGCCAAATCTGCTCCGACACCTGTGGCTGCATTGGCCATTGATTTTGAGAAGGCGTTCGACTCTGTGGAATGGGACTACCTTCACTCTGTCCTTCAGCATATTGGATTCGGCCCTCATTTTTGAGCTGCTATAACAGCTCTTTATACAGCCCCCCTCGCTAGGGTACTCACTAACTCTGTAATATCAGACTCATTTCAACTTCACAGAGGTACCAGACAGGACTGCCCCCATCTCCGTTATTATTTCTTCTAGCAGTGGAACCTATGACTGCAGCAATCCACCAACATCCCTGTGTAACTGGTATTACTGCAGGTCATCCACAACCCACCACCCTTATGTATGCTGATGACCTGCTGGTTATATTGGGGGATGCCCCTAAGACCATTCGATCTCTTCTTTCCCTATTAGATCACTTCTCTCATGTCTCTGGACTTAAAATCAACCAGGCAAAACAGAGATTCTCCCACTTAACTCTAAATGTCTCCCCCATACCATGTCCCACTTTGGCCTTAAATGGTCACAACATACCATTACATATCTGGGAATCAAAGTAGGTGCAGATATTGGAAAATGGTGGAACAACAACTTAGGCCCTTTACTATCTAGTTGCAGGTGTGAATTGGACCGCTGGTCTTGAGTCAACCTTACATTGGCTGGGAAGATATCTGCCTATAAAATGTCAATTGCACCTAAAATCTTCTATTTATTATCCCATATTCCCTTATCTCTCCCTGTGGTATGGATCAAAAAAATTGAAAAAACTATAGGTCACTTCTTATGGGGTAATACTAAACCCCACTTTGGCAAAAATATACTAAGGGCACATTGGAAATATGGTGGATGGGGTCTCCCTTGGATAGAGGGTTACAAAATAGCATACCAATGTACACAGACCTTAAAATGGTTCAACCCACAGTCTGATGAGTCGCCCCAATGGTTAACATTAGAACAAGGCGTCAGCAGATCCCCTGTTACAGCTACAGTGTTATGGCCTGGAGCCTCTAAGGAGCTTATGTTGCACCCCACTATAGGCCCCCTCTATTCTTTATTGGTGAATACTTCACAAAAAGCTAAATATTTCAGCCCTTCCCTTACCATATACTCCCTTATGGAATAACCCCATTGTTACCATAGGTGGTAAGCCTGTGATCTGGCCCACTTGGCAGGGGGAAGGTATCCTATTTGTAAAGGATTTATTGGTCAAGGTCTCTACAATGGTAGATACATTTCAACAATTACAAAGTAAATGGAAACTACAGAGATCTGATTTTTGGAGGTATTTGCAGAGATGCTTTGAAACTAAGGCTACAACAGGCAGATGCATTAAGGACCTTTCACTCCCAGTGCACTTATAGCTTGCCCTACAGAAGGGGATGGCAGGTATAATCTATGCCCTAGTTAGAGATACCTTGCCTACCTCTAACCAATCTTCAAGGCACAAGTGGGAAAAGGCCTTAAAAATGCCACTGACTGAAACCCAGTGGAATCAATGCTGGTGGGTAGGACATAAAGTATTTGCTGATGCTAGGAGCAGACTGATCCATAATAAAATAATGCATTCTTGGTATAGAACACCTGTAATGTTTAAAAAAATGCAAGTGCTCCCTCATGATAAATGCTGGAGATGTCATGGACACGGAGGAGATCTATATCACATTTTATGGCTCTGTCCTTTGATCGCAGATGTGTGGAAATCCATTCAAAGTGCAGCAAGCCTAATCCTGCCATGTAATATCCCTCTCAGTCCCTCCCTTATGCTGTTGGGTCTTAAATCTGAAGTCTCAAATCTCGACCCTCATTCATTTAGATGGCTGATGCTTTTAAGTATGCAAGTGAAGCTTTCTATCCTTAAAAACTGGAGATCTTCTAATATACCTAATATAATGGAGATCCTCCCCGCTCTTACATATATGTTCAAATTAGACAGATGCTCTCACCTGATATCAGGGCATATGCCTCTTTACCATTGTTGCTGGGCCCCATACATGGCCTACCTGGCCTCCAGAGCAGGTGTCGGTTGACCTAGTACATTGTTGTCCTACATAACTTTATTTCCCAATATGAGGTGATGTGTAATCAGTTCACTGAACTTAGATTTTATCTACAGTTTCCTATAATTGGTAAGCATGTGTTGTTCATACTTTATTCAATATAGGAGGACACTGTAAATAGTTAATAATGTTATCATTTACTTTTATGGCTAGGCTACTTGTATACTCTTTTTACAATTTGTGTTTTAGTTATAGAATATATGGATGAATGATTTGTATTAGCACCTTGCCTCTTTAGGATTTACTTTAATTACTTTGTTTCACCATATTTACTTATTTTTCAGATGTTTCCTCAAATTCGACCATAGGAAGATATGGCTACCATAATGCATGAAGCATTGACTTATCCAGCAGTGGTACCCCCTTGTGGGCTCGGATTTCTGGTAAGAGTCAAGGTAGGTGCCTTAGGGTCTAGCAGGGTCCTTGCAATTTTCTTTCTAGAATTATGATGTAATTCAAAGAGTGTCTCACACTTCAATTATATATACTGCTGTTTTGTATATAGCCAATATTTATTGTTATTGTTTGGGTTTTTTGTTCCTCTGTTATGTTTTAGTAAAATTAATAAAAAAACTTTTAACGTATAAAGGAAATGCCATGCCTGGGGTGGGTGGGTGTTCTGCAACCACTGGTGACTGTCAAAAACAATCAACTACACCACTGCTCCACCACCCAGGTGAGTACCACCCTTCTTTACATTAACACAACCCACATCACAATTTACTAGACCACTGCTCCTACACAAACCACTCTACTAACCCAGGGATAAAAATGAACTTGCTCCTCAGCCAGCAGGACACTTCTAAAAAGTTGCAAAAACATCCTTCCAAATCCTAGGTCTCAACCACAGGAATCATGTAGAGTAAAAAAGCAAATTCAGTTGTATTTCACTCCCTCTGGTTGTAAAAGTACTACACTTTAATGGAATCCTGCAATTATCTTCTTAATGCCAATAAGCAAAAATGAAACTTTCAGTAGAAAGTGTAGGTCACCTTCCTAAAAAGTCCCAAACAATATTATGTCTTACCAGGTTCCCAGTTCCTAAAATGAGGTTTAGTTTGTTCTCTGCAATATAACAAGTTTCTCAGCCTCAAAGGGACACAACCAAGTCTGTCTGACTGGCTTCTCACCATGCTAACTAACTTTTATTGGGAAAGAACCCCCTTGTCAGATCAAAACAGAACCCAGGCTCCTCAACCTTGCTTCAGCCTGTAAGACAGAGGCTTCTGATTGGTCAACTAGTCATCACAGCAGGTATGTTATCCTGGTATACCCTCCCTGCTGATTGTTTGTAAGATCTTTTGCTGGATCTTCTTTTAAGAAACAAAAACATTTTTACACTCTAACAAAAACATTCTTTAAAATTATTTTTTTATTCTGTATAAAACAACAAGCCATTGTATAAATAGAATAGTAAATAGGTTACAGTGAATTACAAGGCTGTAATTCCATCGAGAGGTTCTGGGGACATAGATAACCTCGAGAGTGAAGCTCAAGAGGTTTCTATGTCCCCAGAACCTTGAGATGGAATTTCAGCCGAGTAATTTACTGTAACCTATTTTTTATTTTTTGTAATATATGGATCCGATTTGGAAAATGTGCTGCTTTTTTAAATTCTGTGAACTGGGCTGGCCACCTGTTGCACTGAAGATGTGCTCGCTTTCGGCCGACCACCCACAGTATTGAAGTCGTGCCCAACCCAGGTTTGTGATGAAAGCTTTTATTTTAATTTGGTAGTCTTACCGTTTACTTTCTTTCTTCGTTCTGCAGGTAATCCACTTTTCCTTTTGCTGAGGAAATAAAAGCGAAGAAATGAACTGGCCGTAGCTCGTGTTGGTCTCACTAAGCAAGAATAAATGTCCACCACGTTTTTGCAGTTGGTTTGCCTGCCTACTGAGAAAGTCTGCCAATGGCATTGCACGTTGTTACATTAGGTGCACAGACTGGAACATGGCACCATGCAACCGTGTTTGTGTGGCAGGGAGACTGGCTCATGCACTGTGGAGTTTCAGTGATAATACTATCGTTTGAAGCTGAAACAATAGTATTATCAGCAGTGAACAATACTATTATCACTTGAGGAAGGGTAGTATTATGGGAAAGGGAGCAGTGTATTACAGGGATTTTTTTATGTGATTTTTGGGGGTATTATTTTAACAATCCATATATTACAATAGGAATAATGCCCTCCAGGGTGGGTGTTATGAAAGCAATAAGATACGACAGGGTGTGGGTTGTTGATTGATAAGAGCACGCCCCCAGGTGCATTGTTAGGCACAAGGCACTTGCTCCAAGTGACTACAGCAGCTGGGTAGTGCTCTTATCAATCAACAACCCACACCCTGAAGTATCTTATTGCTCTTATAAAATGGGTAACAATTATTTCTATAACAATCAAACAAAACTCTGGACGCATCATTAAAGATTTAATAATAGTATGTTATTTTATTTAAATATGATGAAAAATAGTCCCCAGACTTGGGCAGAGGAGTGGTAAAATTGATTGAACAGCAACTCACTGAAATACGCTAAACCAGTGAGTTGGAGGGACAGCAATGTATTATTTGAGCAGTTTGGGTTTGCCTCTGTAATTGTGTTTTCCCACCTTTTCTTTTTGTTTATAAAGTATTACTGTATTGCCAACTTTCTTCATCCTGTTTTTTTTTTTTCTATTTTTTTCCCCTCATTCAAGACACAGAATGTTTATCATGGAATGCAGGGATTCAAAATTCTACTCAGTTCCGCTGGCAGAATGTTACTCTCCCAACATACTGTACACACAGACAACAAAGGCCTGTTTTAGAGCCAGTGACTCAATTATCTCACTGTCAAGGCAAGCAGAAGAGATTTCATTGATGAGCAGGTAAAGACAGAAGGGGGATTTGTCACTGTTAGTAAAGAAACAGTTGTAATGAAAACTATAAACAATACTTCATGTTTCTAATTTGTTTATGTGTGTAAGGAGAGTGTGATGATCAGGGAAACAATGTTTACTTAATTTGTTTTATTTTTTATTTAAGGTAGTTTTATTTTGGGGGCCCAGTTGAAGGTTTTTACAATGTAAAGGTAGCAGCCACATTTGTGATGGAAGATCAGTTCTGGTTGCAGAGGGACTGATGGAAGATATCAGTTGCTCAATGATATTGCTACATTTTCACCTATGGAGGTTAAGGTATTAGGAAAGTAGTGCCACCTTTCAGTTTGTTGACAGGTAAGGACACACCTTTTGACCAATCAGGGTGAAGGATTTCTTATACCCGTTTTACAAGCTGGGATAACATCCCTTCTTGGGTGTTGGACACCCTGGGCAGGTGGCCTCGGGCCCAACCACCCGAGGTGGGATGCTATCCCAGCATAACACCCACCCTGTCAGGCATTATTCCTTTAGTATACATGGCAACCCAGTTACACTAAGGCACAAGAAAGTATGGAAAAGTAGGCTATTGTTTGTTCCATCATCAAGACCAGATGAATCTCAACTAAGAGTAGATGTTTGCAACTCAGTGCTCTTAACCACTATGCTATACTGCCTCCCATAAAGATGTTTTAGAAACTGGTAAGAAAATTAAACATCAGATATCATTTTTCAAGCAATGATCTAAATATGGGGGGATTTAATTTTCTCCTGACTGATAAGAACAGGGAATCCAATATCCAAGGTACAACAGAGGATGTTGAAACTGAAACAACAGGGGTGGACAGCACTTGCTATCCAGAATCTGGATATAGAGGAGGAACTGTATAATGAGGACCACCCTAACACTAATATTAGTGATATAAGCAACTCAGTAGATGCAGGCTTGGAGTCTATTCAAAGGGGCCTGGTGGGACTGGAACATAATACCTTGTGCTCTGAGTTATCTAGCCCCTTTTCTGCTACAGGTTTGGACAGTTAACTGGATCATAAAAGGAAATACTTTTTCAAACCTAACTCAACCTTTTGTCCATCCAATAAGTTTGCAGCTATAAATGTTTTTGGAAAGGCTGCCAACCAGGAGGTAAAAATACTGGTTGAGAATAGTGAAATGTAATCAAGTGTAACCTGGGCATCATGTACCTATGGGCTACTACTACGCCTATCTGCAGCCCACAATACACACTGAGGGGTCTGGGTTCAGGTTTTGATAAAAAAGGGATCTTGTTACCTGTGGTAGAACTACTTGTGTAGTGCCTCTACCCAAAGTACATTTTAAGTGGGTCAAAAGATAAGCTAGTACAACCTTTTGGGATGCTGTACCTACCCACTTCCCCAACCAGTGATCCCACACATGGATTACCATATAACAATATACCTTGCACTTGGTAGCACAATTATTGGCAATAGCTAATAATAAACTAACAGTGAGTCCTACACTTACCAACAGGATTCTGACTACTGTGATACACCCTGTATGCCTGCAAGGAAGGGTTATTAGCAACAACAATGCATTTTATAGCTAGACTCAGTAAAGTGGCCCATGGTAATTATATGATCATGGACGGTGTTAACATTAACAACAAGTCTTATTTATTAGGGGAATAAACAATGGGGGAAGGGATGCAAATTAAAGGCTGGGTAATAGCATTTCTCTTTGGATTAGCAAGCATTTAAACAACAATTAATAGTTCACAAGGACAGTCCCAGTTATCTTCACTGGGTACCCCAGGCTAGTGTTGCTTAGATAGTATCCTAGAAATTAGTATCCCAGCAGATACCAGACGTTCA
Source organism: Neoceratodus forsteri (assembly GCA_016271365.2). Classification (NCBI taxonomy): domain Eukaryota; kingdom Metazoa; phylum Chordata; order Ceratodontiformes; family Ceratodontidae; genus Neoceratodus; species Neoceratodus forsteri. Next base: position 1,150,686,457 of record CM057451.1, on the reverse strand, counting down.
GGCAGATAGTTGTTGTGATTAGATAGTAGTGTTATCCGACCACAGGTCTGACTATCTTGGATCTAGTGCACTGATACAACAAATGCATTGGATCCTATGGATCCGTTTAACAGAGCCACAGATCTGATAAACAGATTCATCTCAGACCAAGTATCCAAGTAAGGATCTGATGTATCCACACCTTTAAATATGTGCAGTCAGACAGGAAGTTGCTGTCTTCACTTCCTGCTTGCTTTGGCGGTTGTCATCGCAGTTAGTAAGGGCTAGCATATTGTGTAGACACTCTGGATCCAGCGTATTTGGATCGTTTGCAACATTTGTGAGCTCTTTTGGTGCATTTTTGGACCAAGTGAGTTACCAGTTCTGGTTCTATCTGTATAAATCTAATCCTCTGTGTTTCAGTTTGGTGATTGTCAAAAAAAAAAAATCAAAGTTACAGAGCATTGCTGTTTGATATGTACAGTATAGATTAGGCAGTGAGGAGGGGGTTTCCCTCTCTTTCTTTCCCTAATTTCAGGGAACAAAATCTTTCTGTGTGTATGTGTTTGTGTGTGTGTGTTTTCCTTTTTTCCCACTGTACTGGTGTGTATTAGGTGTTATAGTAGGCAGAGTGAGGAGGGTGTTTCTCTCTCTCTCTCTCTCTATCCATTCTCAGGGCCAGTGAAAAACTTCTGTGTGCCTGTGTGCCTTTAATATATATATATATTTTCCCATTTCACTAATAATTTTTGAATTCCAATTGCAATTTCCACTGTGTTCATTCAGTCAGCTCAGTAGCAGCTGTCATGAACCCACTCCTGGGGGTCGGGCCCACATGCAGCAGTCTAGTTCAGAATCTCTACAGACTCTTCCCTGAGACTTTGGTATTCTCCCAATCCTTCCAGATCCCTTACAGACTCTTTTCTCAATTTGGTTGCTTATGGTGACCCCTCTAAGCAATTAACAGTTATCACAGATTATTAATACTGTTTTCACAATTCACACACAAATATATATAAACCTTGCACAGGCAGAATTTCTTTATGTAACCCCTCTATGCGTCCACATTTGTAGCATGGATATACATAGGGGTATCTACGGGTTCGGGGAAGGATGAGGCTACCTGGCACAAGAGACCTAGGTTTGACTACTCTGTACAGGGGCACCCAAGTAAATCCAACTACAGGAAGCAATAACTGTACTGTCCAGAACCAGAATTGGGATTTTTCAGTGTGGCTTTATTTATTAACTCACTGAACATAAACAAAGCTCTGTATGGTCCCCCACAGGGCTACGTAACTGTAATGCAGATTAGAGGTTAAACACAGCGGTCCATTTGAGGAATGAACACTTCAACAGTTGTCTGGCTTTGGACCCACCAGGCACTCAGACCGGACTTCGCATGAGCATTGGATACACAGCCTGACTGGCCCGGCTCCCCTGCCGGCCACTCTACCGATGGTCCACTTGGCGAATGAACCCAAACTCTACTTGGCAAGACATCCTATCAAACAAGGAGGCTCCCAACTGTGGCTCCCCATACCACTTGAAGTCATCGACTCCTAGAGAGATTTTGTTTTCGTACTTCCAATTCGAAACTCCCATCAAACAGGGAGACTCCCATCCTACAAGGAGTAATGTTCCCATCCTGTGGCTCCCCATACCACTTGAAGTCATCGACTCCTAGAGAGATTTTGTTTTCGTACTTCCAATTCGAAACTCCCATCAAACAGGGAGACTCCCATCCTACAAGGAGTAATGTTCCCATCCTGTGGCTCCCCACACCACTTGAAGTCATCGACTCCTAGAGAGATTTTCAAGTTGCGACCCACGTCTGGGTACCCACCCCATCACTGGCCAAGCGCATGAGGCGAGTAGCAAAAACAGAAGAAATCCGTAGAGGTGGACCTGGTTACTAAAGATGGGGATTTATCCACCTCCAGCTCCCACAGCCCATACCCGGCCATTTCTCTGAACACACAGAAACTTCAGGACTGTAACATGTAGATTGCATGGTGGATGAACTGATGCATCCTCTCTACTGCGAACTTTAAATCCATTTAAACTTTAAACTGACTGCTTCATTTGTTCGTCCTAGTGTATATAGTGCTCCCAAACAGCAGTCCCCAATAAAACCATTTGAAACTTGAAACTGAATTGACTGCTCCATTTGTTCGTCCTAGTGTATATAGTCCTCCCAAACAACAGTCCCCAATAACATTTCCTGACTGAAAAAAACAGTTGTTTGCCCCTTACACTGGAGCCAAACACTCACCCAGTCGTTGCAGGGCCCCACAGGCGAATTCCTTTAACCTTTGCTGTATTGTAGAACAGCCAACACAAAATCAGGCAGCTTCTTTCCTTGGTGGGAGAAGGGGATTGCCCCTGGAACCCACAGAGACCTTTTCCTATCCCCGAGGGAGGAGGCACTGAGACCGAGGGGACGGTCTCCACCACTTTATAAATGGTGAAACACAGAAAAACTTCCTTCTGTGTGGAGGCAAAACTCAAACTACAGTCTGATGCTTCCTTCTTGCTCAAGGACAAACGGAAGACTGCTTTTCAAATTCCCAAGGTTCTAAGAACTCTCTGAGCTAAAGATTCCAACTGTGGCTCATGCAGCTGTAACAATTCTATAATGAGGTCATCTCTCCAGTCTCAGCTGTGACTGAGGACAGAGTGAGACAGTGTGAAACCCATTTAACTGGAGTTTCACAAGCTGCCTTCCCTGCCTACCACTAGGTCTTACTGGGATTCTAGTAACCCCAGGTAACAAAGGGGTTACACTCGCCCTTGACCAGGAAAATGTCTGTCCCCAGTCATTATGCACCCGGTCTTAGGCCATCCCACCCTATGTGCTACCTGCGGAGGGGGGTGATCAGGCCCCCTCCTACCATGTGCGAGCACAGGTAGGCAACACTAAGGGTCTAGAGGCCTATAGCTGACATTTCAGCCTCTACTCTATCCACTTACTATGGACACCTAGTGGCTCTGGTAGAACCATCCAGAGCATAGCCCTGATAGATCAGCACTGCAATCCCTATGGCCGTTCAGGACCACAGCCTGTCTATCCCCCCTAACCCTCTAGGGAAAACCTTTCTGCCTCTACATAACATCCCAAATAAAAACAAAACCCGGGGACCTCCCCCGACCTTTGGCAGCCTGCAACTACAACATAAGAAACACAAACAGTACTTTAATTTCTAAACATAAGCACTGAAACGAGGAACTCCGATGGGCCCCTCCTCCTCTTCTTGTCTTCTCTTCTTTCTTCCAGGAATACCTGTCGAAAAGACAAAAATCAACAAAAACAAATTACCCTAATCTGCATTTATGATCTACCTAAATAACAACAACAACCACAACCCTTGCCATACAAGATAAACAAAAACACTAAACAATCCCAAAAAGAAAAAAATATATATTTTTTTGTTTTTTAGAAAAGTAGAAAAGACAGTATATACATTAAGTACAGAAATGACATTGATAACAATACACTTTTTGGGGAGGATGGAATGCCCTAAATGTCCACTAGTGATTACAAGGCCCGAAGGCCAGTCCATTAAAGAGTCTCTCCTGGGCCGGAGCCCCGTGAACATAGTCTTTTGAGGCCATAATCCCAAAGGGGAGAGTCTTTGCGGACAGTTCACACACTGTTTGAAGTCTGTAGTGTAAGGTGTGTATTGCAATGTCATAAAGATAGAATGAAAAGAGATTTTGACTCACCATCCTCTTGAAGTATTGGAACGTCACCAACCTGGTCCCTTCCGAAGACTCTCCCTGGCAGCATTTCTTCTGATACAGCTGGGCGGACATCTTCCGGGAACCCACAGGAGTGCACATCTTGAAACAGCTGGGCTGATGTCATAACTGGAGAAGGAACCTTAGAACAGGAACAAAAAAGAGAAACAGCTGGTCCGGTGTCATCCGATTACCAGGCGATGAAAAGAAAACAGCTGGGCTGGTGTCCTCTCTGGATCTGAAGTCATCTGGTGGTAGCAGTAGGCGGTTGGTGATTGCAGACAGTTTACTGTAGACTGAAGAATGTGGGGCCCCGAATTTTTGTTTATTCATATTGGCAGTTCAATAAAGGTACTTCACAGTTCAGATGTGGCAGTATTGACTACCACTGCTCGGCTCTCCATTTTGTAGGCACGGGCTTAATTACTGGGAGGTCCTTGCACTGAGGCCAATAGTAGAGGGTCAGGGGCTTGAATTATTACTCCATCTGGGCACATAATTCACACAGTAGGAGACTTCGCGTCCCTCTCTGTCCACTATTCTCACTCTGTCCATAAACAGTGTCCTGCCTCTCTTCCACTGTGTATACTTTTCGTGGAACAGTCTATTCTTTACATGCTGGTTAGCCCCAGGATGCACATGTTTCATTGCTTCATCCCAGATCCAGGATTTCCTGCAGTTCTCAATCTCCTCCCAGACTCTCCGAGGAAAGGTAGGAAAGGTCATACAAAGATTTCATTGGCCTTTCTACAGACCAGTCTCTCCTCTTTACTTGCTTTGGTCAATCTGAGACCGCTAGCCTGGCTTGGGGTGGCCAGTCCTGGTTCTGCCAGCCGCATCCTTAATGAAATTAAAAACGGATCCCTGACTTCTTTTTCTTCTGGTGAAGCCAGGGCAGTGGCATCACCACCTTCTTGAACACATTCCTCCGAGGCAAGATCTTGAGGCAGTGTACCCGTTCCTATCTCACACGGCCACTTAGGTTCCTCCTCATCTTCCTCTTCACTGAGGATCTGAGCCCAAGAGTGAGCAGTAGTTCTCACCCCCAAGACTATCCATTCATCACTAGGAGCGGAGGTCAACACCTCCCATTCAACGGCCTCCCGCATCTCATCTTCACCGTCGAGACTTGGGCTAGGCTCCCCCACCCAGGGGTCTATTGATGCTTTATCTGAACTTACTTTCTGAGAGCCATCATCTAAAACTTCAACTTCAGATTTAGTCTCTAATTCTGCACTCTCTAACTTTATGCCACACTCCCCCGGGGGACCTTCCTCCACAGGCTCTGCCTGATGCTGTGTGCTGCCAACTGCAGATTCTTGAAGTTGTGTCCATGTGGGAGCCAAACGAATTTGAGGCACTTTATACAAGCCATATTTTTGTAGACAACCAGCACAGTGAGGAATCATGAAGACATCCCTTCCAGCACTCAAGCACATCTGGCATACACGCACTGGATAATTAGGAATTGCCACATCAGGAGGGAGTTGCCCTCTATAGCACCAATTTTCAATGTCTCTCAATCTATTTGCTGCTGCTGTTACTGCAACCCGGGGATGATCCGGGTAACGAGCTGGTCCTGAGGCCATAACTGCAGAAAAACAAACAAAAGTTCACTGTAACTGAAAGTCCCACTTTAAATGAACACACTCTGTAGCTTTAAAATGGCTCCTCTGCTGCTGTGTTTACTTTACTACCCCACCCTGTAATGGCGGTGGCAGCACTCCTGTGCATCAACATTCAGACTCTGGGTCAAGCTACTGCGCACCCGATTTACATCAGCTACTATCAACTTTTATTTCAAACTGCACAACTTGCTCTTTTCTGGCTGTTCTCACATTTACAGGATTTTCCTTGGACTTTTCACATGCTGGCAACATTTATTTAATTACAGTCCCTTTTAAAACTTCAGGTTTCAGCACAGGATTGCCTGCTTCTACTAGTGTTGGACTTATTTTACAACCCACAGTCTCTCTCTGGCTGCAAACTTTAAACTGAGGCTACTTTCATTGTTATGCTCACATTTAATGGCTTTACAGACTTGCACTTGCTAGCAGGATATCACACAATCGCTACTTGCAAAGCGACTATACAGCTGCACTCACATTTTATATGGCATTCTCTGAAAATCACTGATTTGAGCAGTTTTAAATAGTTTACTCACTGTTATGGTAGCAGATTGCTACGATGGAGGAAAACGGCCTGCAGCCAGATTTTTGAAGGCCTCGGATTTCAAAAGGGCGGGCAGTCTCCGCGATCGTAGTATTAATCACCACAGTTCACTGATCCCACGACCGATAAGCGGGTTGAGCCCAATTTTTGAACTAGAAAAGTCACTTTTACTGTTTACAGCGCTTTGAACACTTGACGCTTCTCCACTGCCAGTACCGCACTACTCTCTGTCTCCCTCTCGAATGCTGAAGCAGACACATAAGAGCTGGCTGAGGGGCGGGACTAATGGCAAACTGACCAACCACATGACGCCATGCAAATGAGCCTCTTCTCCCTCACGAGGGCTCCTCTCCTCACGGCGATCGTCGAGCAGGCAAATTCAAACTGAAAAGATGCACTTTTTTCTTCCCAACTGACTCCACGGCGGGAGCCCATTTCAACCATGTAACATTGCCATTAACTCTGCAGTCTCTAGTATTGCACAGAAAGCATTTCCAAAGTCCAGGGCATAATTTCTCTGTTGCTACCTCTAGTTTTCCACACTTTTCTTTACAGAAATTCATTTTAAAAGCATTTAAAACGTCCAGGGCACAGTTTCTCTGTTGCTACCCCTAGTTTTCCACACTTTTCTTCACAGAAATTTATTTTAAAACTGACAAACGCTGTAAACTATGTTGATGCAGGACAAGGACACACACTTTGGCTTTACAGCTCCTTGGTAAACAGTTGGCATTTTTAAACAGCAGCACAAGATTCACAGCACACAGCACACACTAGGGAAATTGCTTCAACTTTTTTGGGCTACCAACTGCCAGATAGCCAAAACGCTAGCCTACTTGCCCAAGCACCTTCCTTCCCAAACAAATCCCAGCGTGCCTCCATTTTGTAACCCTCTATGTGTCCACATTTGTAGCATGGATATACATAGGGGTATCTTGAGTTCGAGGAAGGATGAGGCTACCTGGCACAAGAGACCTAGGTTTGACTACTCTGTACAGGGGAACCCAAGTAAATCCAACTACAGGAAGCAATAACTGTAATGTCCAGAACCAGAATTGGAATTTTTCAGTGTGGCTTTATTTATTAACTCACTGAACATAAACAAAGCTCTGTATGGTCCCCCACAGGGCTATGTAACTGTAATGCAGATTAGAGGTTAAACACAGAGGTCCATTTGAGGAATGAACACTTCAACAGTTGTCTGACTTTGGACCCACCAGGCACTCAGCCCGGACTTCACATGCACATTGGATACACAGCCCGACTGGCCCGGCTCCCCTGCCGGCCACTCTACTGACGGTCCACTTGGCGAATGAATCCAAACTCTACTTGGCAAGACATCCTATCAAACAAGGAGGCTCCCAACTGTGGCTCCCCACACCACTTGAAGTCATCGACTCCTAGAGAGATTTTGTTTTCGTACTTCCAATTCGAAACTCCCATCAAACAGGGTGACTCCCATCCTACAAGGAGTAATGTTCCCATCCTGTGGCTCCCCACACCACTTGAAGTCATCGACTCCTAGAGAGATTTTCAAGTTGCGACCCACATCTGGGTACCCACCCCATCACTGGCCAAGCGCATGAGGCGAGTAGCAAAAACAGAAGAAATCCGTAGAGGTGGACCTGGTTACTAAAGATGGGGATTTATCCACCTCCAGGTCCCACAACCCATACCCGGCCATTTCTCTGAACACACAGAAACTTCAGGACTGTAACATGTAGATTGCATGGTGGATGAACTGATGCACCCCCTCTACTGAGAACTTTAAATCCATTTAAACTTTAAACTGACTGCTCCATTTGTTCGTCCTAGTGTATATAGTGCTCCCAAACAGCAGTCCTCAATAACATTTCCTGACTGAAAAAAAACAGTTATTTTCCCCTTACACTGGAGCCAAACACTCACCCAATCGTTACAGGGCCCCACAGGCAAATTCCTTTAACCTTTGCTGTATTGTAGAACAGCCAACACAAAATCAGGCAGCTTCTTTCCTTGGTGGGAGAAGGGGATTGCCCCTGGGACCCACAGAAACCTTTTCCTACCCCCCCCAGAGGAAGGGGGCACTGAGACCGAGAGGACGGTCTCCACCACTTTATAAATGGTGAAACACAGAAAAACTTCCTTCTGTGTGGAGGCAAAACTCAAAACTACAGTCTGATGCTTCCATCTTTTCAAGGACAAATGGAAGACTGCTTTTCAAATTCCCAAGGTTCTAAGAACTCTCTGAGCTAAAGATTCCAACTGTGGCTCATGCAGCTGTAACAATTCTATAATGATGTCATCTCTCCAGTCTCAGCTGTGACTGAGGACAGAGTGAGACAGTGTGAAACCCATTTAACTGGAGTTTCACAAGCTGCCTTCCCTGCCTACCACTAGGTTTTACTGGGATTCTAGTAACCCCGGGTAACAAAGGGGTTACATTTAGAAAAACAAAAGTTTTTACTAAAATACTTAAATACAGTTACAAATAAAAAGAAATTACACTGATTTGAGTTACAGTGTGCAGAAACAAAATGGGGCAAATATATACATGTAAACACTCTTAACACTGTTAGCTAAAAGTCTACTTGAAATTGCAGTGAATTGAAGACAAGAAAAGTGGATGAAAGTTTCCAATTCCTTTAGTCCTTGTAGCCACACTGGGCTTCAGTAGTTTGGCTTCTGGTGTGTATCAAGCAGAGTGTCCAGATGAAAATGTGACTCAAATGCCCTGAGCTGGGCTTATTTATACCTCTGGTTTCCCCTTGAAATAGTGAGTGAAAATCCCACAACTTTTAGGCCAGTAGATGGCACTCTTGCTCTTCCCCAAAATCTTTATTTTCCTGATAACCTTTGGTGGGTCAGATTCCCATAATTAACCCAGGTTTTACAGTCATGACTCCTGTAAGTGGAATTTCACACAGGCATTCTAAAAGGATATGTTCTTCCCTATTACCTTACAAAATGAAGTATACAATATTAACAGTTTCCTGTGATCAAAGCATTCTGATTTTTTTTGAAGTGCAAAGGGCTGTCTCCTGATATTGCATTGCTTATGTTTCCCTTGGGTAGTTAGCTTAGAGGAAAATTCTTTGATCAGCTATCCACAAGCTTTTTTATAAGAACTTGTCACTTTCCTGACAAGCAAGGCTGGTTTGCAGGTTAAAAGATGGCCAGACCCTTTTTTTAAAAAAATTCAGTCTCTTCTCTATGTGCCTTTGCTGACACTGGCATGAACATATACATAGAATTACACACAAAAAAACATATATACAACAGAAATACATCTACAAATAAGGGCTAGCAGCTGGGCAGCTCACCACAGCAGCTATATCTCTATCTTCTAGTATTAACCACCCCCCACCCCAAGGTGGTTATACTACTAGTAGTTACAGTAGTACTCTATCATTTAAGGATCCTTCACAGTGGGCACTGCATTGCTGCAGGCTACTGGCTGTCATTGTCAGACTATGGCTGGGTAACTGACTGAGGAGTGAGGATATATATATATATATATATATATATATATATATATGGAATAAAGTACAGGGTGGTGTATGTAACAAGATGTTTACACCCCCTGCCGAGGTCTTAGAGGCTACATAAACCCTGAGAGCTGGTCCAAATTCTGGAGCCATTTTAGGCATTCATGAGTGAGGGCAGCAGTGAGTCTGCCTGTCTGAGCATGGTGCTACCACAGCTATGATATCTGCATGTTTTTAAGGCAGGTAGTCAATGTGTACCAGAGGGATGTGGAGAAACATGGAGATGCACTGAACATCACTCAGTCATTGCTGCATATACTATGTGAGGACCAGCAGCTTAGCAAAATGTTCCAGGAGGAACAGTATGCCCTGTCATGCATGCTTGATCCCCGCTTTAAGTCACAGATGCAGAACATCTTGCCAGAGGATGCAGACCTTGAGGAATGGAAGGCTGCATTGTGTGCAAAGGATGCAAGTATGACTCCACATGCAGAAGGGGGTGAGGGGAAGGAGGATCCTGAGACTGAGGATGATGAGGAACCAGCAAGGAGGAAACATAACATCTGCCTGGAAACAGAAATGATGTGAGGAAAAGGATGATGATGAAGTCCCCATTATGTACCTCCTTGCTTGATTGTCTGTCATCTGCCCAGTTGATCTCTGCAACAGAACCCAGATGCAAGGATCGCTGCTACTTTATGATCCGTGAGCAGATGAAGGGGTGCTTTGCCAAAACAGCAAGTGTCAATAGGGAGGAAGTTCCATTAATCTATTGGCATGGCAAGTGAAGCACATTGCCTGGCTTGTATTATGTAACTGTATACTACCTCACCTACCCATGATCAAGCGTATACTTGAGGAGAGAGTGTTTAGTGTTGCTGGTGCAATCGTGTCTTACAGGAGAACACGCCTCAGTCCAGGTAATGTGGAGAAGCTAACCTTTATGAAGCTAAATCTTCATGACTAATATAAAGCCTTCAGAAGACCTGGATCTTGTGTGTGACCCTACAGAGACACCTTCACAGCCACCTGATCCTGATGTTCACTGGGATGAAGCCTGAAATGAAGGGCAAGGCAGGGTAAGCCAGCATTGCAATGACATCTTGTTTAATATGTTCACTGATGCAACATGTAACATACATAGAAACACAGAAACATAGAATCTGATGGCAGATAGGACCGCTTGGACCACCCAGCCTGCCCATTTCCCTTCCTAATGAATAAGCTGCAGATCCTAGTTAACCAACAGCCTACTTCCTCCTACCACAACCCCACAAGAATTGCCTTATGCCTGTACCATGCATTCTTGAAATCCTCCACTGTTTTTGACCCCATGACCTCCTCAGAAAGGCCTTTCCATGCGTCCACCACCCTCTCTGGGAAAAATACTTCCTCAGGTTGCCCCTGAGGCGTCCCCCCTCTATCTTCAAATTGTGTCCTCTTGTTCTTGCACTTCTCTTTTTCTGAAAGATGCTACCCTCTTGGACTTTGTTGATTCCCTTGAGGTACTTGAAAGTTTCTATCATGCCTCCCCTCCCTCCTTTCCTCAAGGGTATACATATTCAGCTCTATTAGTTTCTCTTCATATGGCTTCTGGTGCAGACCCTGCACCATTTTAGTTGCCTTCCTCTGGACTGCCTCCATCCTGTCTATGTCCTTGTGGAGATGGGGTCTCCAGAACTGCACACAGTACTCCAGATGGGATCTCACCAACTGTCTGTACAGAGGGATAACAACTTCTTGTTTTCTACTGGTGGTGCATCTCCCTATGTATCTCAGTATCCCCCTAGCCCACCTTACTGCCTTCTCACATTGCTTGCCTACTTTTAGGTTATCTGATATGTTGACCTCCAGGTTCCTTTCCATTTCTGTTGCTGTTAGTACCCCCACTGTGTACTCTTCCCCTGGGTATTTGTTTCCCAGGTGCATTATTTTGCACTTCTTTGCATTGAATCTCAGCTCTCATACTTTGGACCATTCTCCAATCTTACCAAGTCCCTTTTCATCCTTTCCACCTCCCCCCAGTGTATCAACCCTATTGCAGGTCTTTGTGTTGTCTGCAGAGAGGCATACTTTTCCTTCCAGTCCCTTCACAATGTCACCTATAAAGACATTAAAGAGGACCGGTCCCAGTACTCTGTGGTACCCCACTAGTAACCCCCCTTTCTTTGGAGTGGACTTCTTTTACCATTATCGGCTGTGTCCTGTTGTCCAGTCAATTCTTTACCCAGGCTACCACCATGGGAACCACTCTTAGGCTAGCTAACTTTATTAATCTTTTGTGTGGGACTGTGTCAAATGCCTTGCTAAAATCTATCTGACATCGACTATATGTTTCCAGTGTTATTAGATGCTGATGCATTTCCAAGCTTGAGAATAATAGTCCAAGTCCATGGATGTCATACAGACACAACTGCATAAGCAGCCATGCACTGAAATCGACCGATCCTAGTGAATATATAGTGGAAAGTGGAAGTGGAAGAACGGGTGGGCCATGTCCCCATATTCCCTGACATACCCTCAAAAAGGTATTCAAAAATATTACTAAACAAAATTAATATCTGTTACTTTATAATTTTTCTGACTGTATTCAAATGTTTCATTGTGAGAATTTATGTGACCAGCCATGGCACTGACCCGACCTGATAAACAGAAACCTAAAAGAAGGCAAAACAGAAGGCATTCTGTATAGTGATACAGTACTTAGTAATATGTTTCAGTGTTTTTGCCGACTGCACTACTCCAATGAACGACTGAAATGAAAACTACAACACCAAATGTGACATGAAACAAACAGGCTATATATAGTCTATTTCTAGGGAAAGGGAAAATTGTTTGACCAGAAGAGGCACGCTAAGCCAGAGCTTGTTTCCAGGTGCGACCTGGGAGCACCAGGAATTTAAGTGACTTGCTCAGGCCACACAGTATGCAAGTGAGGGCTGATGGGATTCAAACCCAGGTTTCCAGATTTGTGGCTCAGTGCTCTTAACCACTACACTGTACATTCCTCATAACATGACATGTGAGTATAGTGACATCAGTTGGTGGCTGGCATACATTTCTCATATTGGAATTGTCACATTACTAATGAACACCTGGCTGTGTTCAGTCCTTTGTGTATTGCAAAACACACTTGGTCCAAACAAAGTAAGTCCAATTACCAATATATTGGACTCTGCGACTGCATAGGGAACTGCAGTTTGTTAACAACAAATCATTGTTTGCTTACCACTATTGCACTGGCATAAAGTTAGTGCTATGCCCATGTCATGTCAAGTGTCAGTTGCTGAGTGGGTAGCACACTCGCCTCTGAGGCTGGGAGATCAGAAGGCTGTGGGTTCAGTTCCCACATCTGGCACTTGGGTTAATATCCCAGTACTGACACTGCAGTGCAGCATGAGAGGGGTGCTGTACTTCTAAGGTGCCATCTCTCAGATGAGATGTTAAACCGAGGTCCCATCTCCCTGGATTGGTGGTAGTTCAGGTGGATGTTAAAGATCCCATGGCACTTATCGAAAAGAGTAGGGGAATTTCCCTAGTGTCCTGGCCAAATTTCCCTCATTCACTAAAAATACCACCAACAGCTTAATCTGGTTCAAGGTCAGTTGATATTCATCTGTATCCCCCTCCCCTGGGTCATGCCTGAAAATAGGCAGGATTTGTCTAGTGCACTTACCTGGTCAACAAAAACTAAATAAATAAATAATGGAATATGTGTCAGGGATGCTTGCAGGGAGTTACAGCACCAGCAATCGTTATTCACAAGAAGACTAGCTCTGTACAACCACAAAGGAGTACGATAATCCCAATGGAGTATCTTATACTGAAAGATTGGACTTGAAGGTCCCTCATTGAGTAGGAGGAGTTAAGCCAGGTTTGGTTCCATTCCAAAGGGGAGATATTAATTCCCAGCTCCAACTCCCATTTTCCTCTGTGTCCTACACAAGAGGACTCTGGAGAAGCATTAGTCCAATAAGCTTTAAACTTAGCCATCAAGTGACGGGGACCTGATAGTTTGGTCAACCAGCCCTCGAAGGGGGGACAGCAGAAGGAATGGTGAGACCACTTGAGACCTTTTGTTTAAAAAGGCTGCGTATTTATAAAAAAACACCAAAAATGGAAGCTCTGCAAAGGAATAAAACAGTCCTGATGATGGGTCTACCAGATTTCCCAAGGAAATTATGCCATGCTGTTCCCAATTCTTCCATCGAAAAGCCTGTTATCGATGGTCAGGCTAGGATTACCACATATTGGCCTTCTAAGGGAGGTTTGAGGGCACCAACCTAGGCAAAGAGCATATTTATTCCAAATAAAGCACAGATAGAGAGCACATGGAGAAATTGAAGAGGGGAGGGACCAATCTGGGAAGATGATGGCCTGAGCAGATGGGAGGTTCCCCCGGTCCAGTTCCCAAGGAAAGCCACCTTGGCATCAAAGAAAGTAGAATGGGTACATAATAGAGCATCACATCGCCCAGTGCTGTGAAATCATGAAACTGCTTCATATCTGGAAGACTTAAGCCAGCCTCTACCCAGGGCCTCTCCAGGGTGCTATACTTAATCCTGGGAGGTTTGCCATCCCATACAAAAGAAGAGATTTTGGAAGCAAGACATTTGAACATTTTTGGCAGAGTCAGGGGAATGTTAGAAATAACGTATTGGATTTTTGGGAGGGCTACTAATTTCAGGGCATTGACCTTGCCCCACAGGGACAAGGTCAAGGAGCCCCATCTGGATAGATCTGTATCTAGGGTATCTAACGCCTTCTGCATATTTACCGAGATAGTATCTGAGACTGTGGATCACAAAGCAATCCCAAAGCAAGTGGCACCACTCGGGGACCACTAAAAAGGAAAACATGCAAACATATTGGCCGTGCAATGTAAGTTAAGTGAAAGGACCTGAGATTTACTTTCATTTAGCTTGTATCCAGACAAGGCAGAAAAATGGGCAATGACATTTAAGAGGGATTGAAGCGACAACTCAGGATGAGAAACAAAAAGAGTAATATCATCAGCAAACAATACAATCTTCTGGGATGTGGTACTCACAGTGATGCCAGGGAAGGCACTGTCTGCTCGGATATTGGCTGCAAGAGGCTCTATGGCTAAAAGAAAAGGAGAAGAGGAAAGGGGACAATCCTGCCGGGTACCTCTATGGAGGTTAAAATAGGAATAAAGAACTGAATTATTCAGGACTGCTGCTTTCGGGGTTGAGAAAAAAATCCAAATTAGAGAGAGAAAATGAGGGGGAAAACCAAACCACTGCAGAGCCTCAAACAAGTATACCCATTGCACCCTGTCAGATGCCTTTTAGGCATCTAATGACGGGGCGGCGATGGAATGAGGGGTAGAACGGGCTTCTCAGAGTAGATCTAAGACCCTATGAATGTTATCTGAACCCAAACAGCCCGGTTTAAAGCCAACCTCATCAGGCTGAACAAGCAATGGTATAATAGGTTCCAATCTTTTTGCTATTATCTTAGCAAAAATTTTAATGTCAACATTCAGGAGCGAAATCGGGTGGAACTATAAACAATAAATACTGTCTCTGCCCTTCTTGAATCAGTGTAATGACTGCCTCAGTGAACATCGGGGGAAGCCTATCCATCCCCCAGGCTTCATTGAAAACCCGTGTTAGATAGGGAACTAATTGGTCCATAAAGTTTGAGTAGAATTCAACCGGGAAGCCATCAGGACCTGGAGTTTTACCCTGCGACATATCCCGAATAGCTGAAATAACTTCTGAAGTCTGAATGGGGACTATTGAAGAAGGGAAATAAGTTTCTGGCACCTTAGGAAGCAAGATTCCCGAGAAACAAGATGCCAACTGATCAGGAGAGGGGTTTGCTTCTGAGGAGTAAAGTTGTTGGTAGTAACTAAGGAAAGCCTGGTTAATATCCCGAGGGATAACAGCTGATCCATCAGCCCGCAGCATCTATCTGAAAAAGGATCAAGGGCCAAATTCAAATCACCCTCTATAACTATAGTGGAGGGATATTGTGGGATTTCTGTCAAAATGCCCTGGTAGAATTGCAAGTCGTGAGCCATTAGGAACATAGAAACTGCCAAGAACTATAGGCACCCCTAAATAAGTCCCATCAATTAGGACACAACGTCCTTCACAGTCCTTGTATTCCCAGGAAATGCCTAGGGGCAGGTTTTTCCTGTAAAGAATAGCTACTCCCCTTTGGTGAGATGTGTGGGTGCTATAATAATACTGGCCCGCCCACATTCATCCCAAACAGGTCATATCCCCTGCTAGTGCATGCATTTCTTGAATTAGGGCTATATCACAGTTAGCATCTCAAAGATATTGCAATACAGTTCGATGCTTCTTAGCGTCGTTAAGCTCTCGAACATTCCATAAAATAATTTTCAAAAGATTAACTTGACTCTGCTCCGGTCGTGGACCCTTTCCACTGCCGGTGGCTGACACCAAAACCCGCTGTAGAGAGGCCGCTCCTGGGTCCACATAAGACACAGCCCTTGACTCAGGCTCTGCTCCAGTCTTAGACCCACTCCACTGCTGGTGGCTGACACCAAACTCTGCTGCTTAGAGGCTGCTCCTGGGTCCACTTAAGATGCAGCCCTTGACTCGGGCTCTGCTCCGGTCATGGATGCGCTCCACTGCTGGTGGCTGACACCAAAACCCACCACTGAGAGGCCACTCCTGGGTCCAGTTAAGGTACATCTCCTGGGCTTTCTCTGGCTTCTACAGATAGTGTCCAATTAGTTTGCAGAGGAAGAACTGAAGGGCAATTGGACTGCACCACTTTTCCAGGCCTGCCATTGGCTGCTTGTTCTACTCTTTCAAAACTGCAGAGTGCGGCTTTAGAGATGGCTCACCAAGCTGCAGTTCTACTCTCTGTCTGTTTTTTTGTCCCACCTCGCCCACCCCAACCCAGGCCACTATTAAATACGTATAAACACACCCCTCTTCTCCTCTCCCTCTCTTATTGGCTGCTGGCTGCTCAGCCATCTTAATACAGGGATTTTTAGGCCAGCCGCTTTGAGGGAGCTTTACAACCCACTACTACCAGTTCACTTTCCTAGCTCCTAGTACAAGTGGAAACTGGTGCAAAATGGATACACACTTCCTGAGTGCATTCCCCCACCTTCTCATTCTCCTAATAATGCTCCATCACCCTGGAAATACTAACACTGATTATGACAAACCTTTCTATAATGACCATGGTGACAACTTCCACTACATCAAGGGCTGTATATCTGGGAATTTCTTTAGCATCAATAAGGGTCCATGGTGCTCTTTCTTGGTCCTCCCTCATCATAGTGACTGTCCATCACGTGACGAGTGTCCTCGACAATATGTCCTCTCTGTACCTACCATCCTTGTTGTATTAAACAAAACAAGCATTTGTCAATGCCAAATGTTGGCTTGCTGGCATTGGCATTGGTAGTATAGGAGTTAGACAGATGCATAATAGGAATGGCAGTGAAGTATTGAACTGATGCCAACCCACCCCCACCCTGCAGAGGGTGACAAGCATTAGGGTGTCCCTTTGGGTGTTTGGTAGTGCAGTGCGGGAAAACATGTCGGCAGGATGAGAAATGACAGCTGCACAGTTCATAAGGAGGTGTAAAAAATGCCAGTGTTGAAAATGTTGCATGTAAATATACCAAATTTATGAAGCTACTAGGGTGTGTGGAAATATGCAATGCCGCTTGCAACACTGCCATTTGATCGTTCGACCAAATTTTCAACATAGGCATTTTAGCACCTCTGCTCATGTACAGTTCACTGTTATTTCCTCAAAGTGTCCCAAGAAGTGATTTCGCTCAGCGACCACGCTATTCTGCGCCGGAAGTGCGAAAACACATTTTGGGCATGATATGTTAAATGACGGCTGTACTGTTCATCAAGAGGTGTGGAAAAATGGCAATGGTGAAAATCCAGACTGAAAATATCACAAATGCACGATGGTACGAGTGTGCGTGCAATCTGCCAATGCATGCTCGTAACACAGTTATTTTATGGAGTATCATCACCAAATTTTCTGCATAGACATTTTAGGTCCTCTGCTCATGAACTGTGTCACTGTCATTTTTATAATCTGGCCCAAACACTGATTTCCCACAGCGACTGCGCTATTGTGCACTGGAAGTGCGAAAACACATTTTGGCCAGGATGTGAAAAATGACAGCTGTACTGTTCATAAGAATGTGTGGAAAAATGCCAATGTTGAAAATCTGGAGTGAAAATATTACACATTTGTGAAGTTACGAGGGTGCGTAGAAACTGTGCAATGCATGCTCATAACACAGTCACTTTATGGACTTTTGTGACCAAATTTTCAACATAGGCATTTTAGGACCTCTGTTCATGAACAGTGTCACTGTGATTTTCTTAATCTGTCCCGAACACTGATTTTCCCTAGTGACTGTGCTATTCTGTGCCGGAAGTGCGGAAACACATTTCGGGCAGGATATGGAAAATGACAGCTGTACTGTTCACAAGGAGGTGTACAAAAATGACAATGCTGAAAATCTGGCAGTAAAATATTGTGAATGCGCAACGTTACGAGCCTGCGTAGCAACTGCGCAACGCATGCTCGTGAAACAGGCATTTGTTGGATTTTTTCCACCAAATTTGGAACTTAGGCTTTTTAAGAGGGCACCTCATGAACACTGCCACTGTCATTTCATTACTGGGCCCCAAAAGGTGATTTTGCACAGTGACTGCAAAATCACCTTTTGAGGCTGATAAATGCCATGACAGTGACAGAATTCATGAGGAGGGGCCCCAAAAACCCCATGTTGAAAATTTGGTGCAAAAATTCCAAAAAATGCCTGAGATATGCAACAAAGTTGAAAAAACCCTATTTAGCCCATTATACAGCTTACCGGCATTTCCACAGTTCGCGGTCGGCTTTGAAGAGTGCAGACATGTTCCCGGTCCACCGAAGATCGTCACGCCGGACTCTGGAGGTAAGTATGGGGTGAGGAGGGTGTGAGGAGGCAGGGTGTGCAGTGGGTGGGTGCGGGTTGTGGGAGGGGGGCAGGGAGAAGCTCCATGGGACCGTTTTTAATTTGCAGGTTTTAAAATAAAAAAAAGATGACGCGGGACGTTTGCCATGCTGGGGTGGGCTCCCAGCGTGGCAGAAGGATGGCTGGCGGGGCATGGAGCTGACGGAGGATTGGGCCCCCCCCATCGGCCATGGCATCAGTTGCCATGCTGGGCTGGGCTCCCAGCGTGGCACCCTGTACTGGGGGGGGAGGACAGTGGAGCCGACAGGGGATTGGGCACCCCCGTCGGCCATGGCATCAGTTGCCATGCTGGGGTGGGCTCCCAGCGCCAGCACCCTGTACTGGGATGGCAGTAGTAAAGTGGACATAATGTCTAAACAAAGTGACGCTGCATGACGAGCTTGTCTCTGATTGCAACGGCACTTTGTTTTGAAGTTTTGTCCACTTTACATAATGTTGGTGTCAGCGCTAGCATGCTGGCTTATTGGGGAATGAGGGACGCACCTACTGATGCATGCCTTGCATTTGCCCAACAGCAGCTGTGCCCCCAAAGCTTCACTCTCCCAATATGTTGACTGCCGCGCAAGCGCGGCAAGCCAACATAGAAAGGAAAAAGCACTACCGCACGCAAAGGAATCTTAAGCGCTCGTCCAAGCTTCTAAGAGAACTGCTTCTTAGGATTATCCTCTTGCTACTTCTGTTATCAGGAAACTTCCACCCTAATCCTGGACCGCCTGGCCAATCCACTTACAGGACTACTCCTAAGCACAGTGCTATAAACTTGGCAACAATTAACATTTGTAGTCTCCTGTGCAAACTTGACAACCTCAAAGTCTGGGTAACACAGCATGACCCTAACATTTTACTGGTAGAAGAGACATGGTTGTCCCCCCAAATACCTAACACAGCAGTTGCCATACCAGGGTATGCTATCTTCAGACTGAATAGGCTGTCTAAACATGGGGGTGGCTGTGCAATCTATCTGAAAAATACGCTAAAGGGTCTTGCCCTACCAGTGATTGACCTCGGTTGCACCACTCAGGCACTGGCAATAAAAGTGCTACTGGGGGCCCACTACAAAACTCTCACAGTGATCTTGGTCTACATACCACCCAAAGACCCTACCTCAGGTCTCCACAACTTTCTGGACTACCTCCGGTCCCAAAATCACTTCACTGAAACAATTATTCTGGTGACTTCAACATAAACTGGCTGTCGCCAACAAATGGTTCTACAAAGGATGGCTTAGCAGCATTATATCTCACTCAACTAGTCAGCTCACCAACCAAAACTAACTACAAAACTGGAACAAGCACCACCATGGATTGGATAATCTCAAATCGCCCAGATCGTATCTCTAATGTAAAGGATCACCCCGACTCCCTTAGTGATTACTCCCCTGTCACCTGTAGCTGGTCTAACAAATTCCATACTCCACCTCCACAAACTATCTACAACAGAGTACTAAAATGTGGTCACCTGAACCTTTTAAAACAACAACTACATTATCAGGACTGGACTATGTTGGACACCACTGAAGACATTAACACAGTACTTGAGCACTTCATCAAGGTTTTCAACATGGCCTGTGATGCACATGCCCCTTTTAAAAAGATGAAGGTTCGAGGCACAGTGAACTCATGGATAACCTATGACCTCACAACCAGTATGAAACAACGGGACACTCTATGGCACTGTGCCAAAGCCACTGGTAAACCCCAGGATCTGCAAGCTTATAAAGCCGCAAGAAATGCCTATACATGAGCTATTCGGCAAGTAAAAATTAAGCACCATAGGGAGATGCTGACCAGCACCTGGGAAGACAGCAGAAAATTCTGGTCAGACATTAAAGATATCACTGGCAAAGATCCCAAGGTATCTCCTTCAATGCTAAACCTTGAAGGCACCCCCACACTGGACCAGCTCATAGTTGCAAACACTTTTAACAATGCCTTCACCAACTTGAACAGTGTACTCCCTCAAGATTTCTTTAAGGATAACTCTGATTCTGAAGTTACAAGGTAAAGAGCCCTGAGCATGCTCCCTTCACCTTTAAGAAGGTCTCAGTAACCCTGGTCAGAAAACTTCCAACTAGAGTGTTGGGGAAGTCAAGGCATAGTGGAGACTCTCTGGACCGCAAACTAATCACACTCACACTAGAGGAAGTGCTCTTACCCATAACTAAGGTACTAAACCTCTCACTAACTCTGTCTCAGTTCCCACACAAGTGTGGAAAATTGCACTGGTTACCCCAGTTCATAAGTCTGGTGATTGATCCCTGCATAGTAACTATAGGCCTATATCAATTCTTCCTCTCCTGTCCAAGGAGCTGGAATGAATCGTTGCCAACCAGCTTGGGGATTACCTGGAAACTCACTACATCTGATGCCCTTAACAGCATGGTTTTAGAAAAGTACACAGTACCACCACAGCCCTGCTAGAATTCACCAGCTACAATCAACAATCCATTGACCAAGGCAATCTTGTTGGAGAGGCCTTTATTGACTTAACTAAGGCTTTTGATACTGTGAATCACCCACTCCTACTCGGTCAGCTCACAAAAATTGGTCTCTCACCACACACGCTGAAATGGTTCAAAAGCTACCTAGGAGATATATCATAAAGGGGAAAGATAGCTAATGTCATTTCAGAACAGAAGGCTGTCCAGTCTGGTGTACAGCAAGGATCAATCTTGGGTCCTCTCCTGTTCAGTATCTTCCTGAACAACTTGCCATCTGCTTGTCATCAACGGAGCCTCCTATATGCAGATGACGCTGTCATCTTTACAAGCCACCCTGACCCAAACACACTCCAAAGCAATCTACAACTAGGATCCATGGAAGTCAAGAACTGGTTTAATACCTACAGATTGGTGCTAAACTACAAAAAGACAAAAGTTCTGCTGTTTTCATCTTCTCATCATAAGTACAATGCCCATACTCTCACTGTTCTAAACAACCAAGGAGCCCCTCTAGAAGAACAACTGCAGCAGTTTAAGTACCTTGGTGTAATCTTGGACAGTCACCTTACCTATGTACCTCACATAGAGAATGTCACTAGAAATGTTAACACCAGGATGGGCTCCTCTATAGATATACAGTAGATGGTGTCTGACTTCAGAAGCTCTGAAGCTTGCAATCCACAGTTCTGGTTCTATCAGTCATTGACTATGGCTTAGTAATATATGGAGCTGCCACATCACTCAAATGGCTAACTGTTGCTCTGAACAAAGGATGTAAACTAATCATGGGTGCTGCCCGTCTCACCCACACCTGTGATCTATATGCCAAAACTGGGTGACTTCAACTAACTGGTAGAATCAAGTACCAAGCATGCCTCCTGACAAAAAAAAACTCTTCTTGGACTCTTGCCTCCAGACGTTGAATACCTGTTGAATAAATCCCTTAGAACCCAGCACACCCACACCTCAGAATCTGAACACCTCTTCATCCCATGGTGTCAGATTGTGCAGTATCAAAGATCCTTCTTGTACAGAGCCCCACTTTGGTCCAATGGCCTGTGTAGTGAACTGACCAAACTAACCAAGCTTGCACAGTTTAAACATTTGCTCCAGCAGCAACTTATAACTGAAAGCACATGTGATTGTACCACCCAATCCTAGTTCCTTTCTGTCTACCTCCACCGTGTACTGTGGCACCCTATCCACACCCATTGGCACTTACATTTCAGCACTTACATGGCACTGGTCACCTACATCACCCTTTCGCCATGCCCTCCCTCTGTCCCCTACCCCCTTCCTACCCCTCTTACAACACTGACAAAGCCACTGGCTGCTACCTTCTGCTCTGAACAATATCACAATGCCACCACTTTCATCTACCCATCCATCTTAACTCCCTACTGCCCTCCTTTGCTTAGTCTGACACTCTGTGCTTTGGATGTATTCACTTGACTGTTTGTTGCAGCATAACTATCAGCTCACCGTTGCTGGCTGCTTCCTTACTGTTTATTCATTATTTATTATTGCTGTAGCAATCATCTCACTTTAAAGCTGTAACATACATACTGTACTGCTTTTTTTAGCATCATCTTGTTGTACTCCCTGTCTAACTGTAACCCCTTCCCCACTGACGTGAAACCTTTGTAAATGAGCTGCCTTGCTATCAAAGGTACTTGTAATCCGAGATTGAATAAATAAAAAAATAAAATTAATATTAGCCATCTTCCCGTGAAAACTGGAAGCCAGCCAGATGGCAGAACAGTTGTGCACCTCCAGATATCCCTCCCCACCCTTGCCTTCAACCACCCAAAAATCCCCACTTAGGTGTAACCACCCCTAAAGCAGAACATAGAATGAGTAAAGCATTGGAAATCAATAATAAAACTGAGGCTTAGCAACAAAAAATAACACACGACAAAAATTGAGCTCGAGGAAAGGGTAGGAGTATAATAAAACCAAAAAAAGGATAGAATGAGCATTCCCAAGCCCAGTGGAGGTACACTGGGTGCTTCACTAACTGAAGACTGTGAGGGGGCTAATAAGCTGGCACTCTTATGGGCCTGAGGAAGTGAGAATTGAACATGGGGATTTCTACCATCCCCCACATCCTCGCTCCCCATCTGGCCAAAGACTAACAGTAAAGGATAGTGGCAGTATAGATAAGACATCACACAGTAAGGAAAAGAAACAGGCAAATACCTAAGTATGAGAACAAAGAAGACTATCCAAGGAGAGAGACCAAAAAGATAATAAAGGGAAAGGTGGGGGAAGGCAATAAAACAGAAAGACAAAAAGAAATGGAAAACAGCCAAGAAGGACAGAAGAATAAAAAGGGAACACTAAGACAGAATGCAGACAGGAAGCTGATTCAAGACGGAGGAGCTAAAACAGACATAAATAACCAGGGCAATCAGTTGCACAAGGACTGGAACAAATAACAAAAAGAAAACCCAATAACTGTCATAAACTATTTGGGCCAAAACTCTTGTGGCTCTGAATATCTGAGACCTAGAATACTACAAAAGGATATAAACATTCCTAAGAACATCTTACGATAGAGCCGCAAGAGCTTGTAAAAAAAATGTCATCACAAAAATGAATAAACAATAGAAACAGCCAATTCGGGTAGCAGAATGGTACCCTATACAAACTGTAAACCATGTTTAGAACTTCGACAACCACATGTAACATTTGAATGACCCCAAGTAAACTGCATAATCCAAAAAGTATAGTGTAGCTCGTACAGTGTCCCAGGTATAAAATAAAATATCAGACAGCCAGGTTCTTCGCACGCAGAGCCAAAGTGCATACCATAAAGAAAAGAAATAAAGAATGCTTCTGAAATTTATTGTCAAATAAAGGGCATAGCACAAAGAGGGCGGTGAATACAAGTGACAAGGAAGTTTTAGCTGCACTCCCAATATTCTGGGCAAAGTCTAACATATCTGGGGGTGAAGTAAACTGGCTCCAAGGCAAATAACAGAGAATCCCTGGCAGCAATCCAAACATTGAGAACAGATAATTCAGTAACTAGGTAAACCAAGCTGGGCCACGCAGTCACAAATCCTTCGGGAGGACAGATAAGTCCCAAACACTCCCTGTAGCCAGATGAAGAAATCACCGATGGAAACAGTCAGTCTGGAGCGGCTGAGCATCGAAAAGGCTCGGGAAGTTAGCCATACTAAGGAGGGCTCAAACAGAAATAATACCTTCTCTGGAGCTCTGAAGGTGATAAAGGTCCCAGAGGGTGTGATCACTGGCCACTCGTGAGGCTCCCAAACTCAGAATCGGCCACAGGACAAAAACAAAAGGCTGCCACAGCAGAATAAAACAATACTCTTGGCTGGTGCCAGAAAATCCCTCTTAAGGGCCGGTATCCAGCAAATGCACCACACCTAGTTATGGATGAACAGAAGACCGGAACATTTACTTATTTATTTAGCTTTTGTTGACCAGGTAGGTACACCAGACAAACTGTATGCCTATTTTCAGGTACGACCCGGGACAGTACAATGAAAATACAGGTTCAAACAAGGTACATAACAACAAGAGGGGCAATGTACAGAGTATCAAGAGAATAAGATGAACATGGATAGTTGACAGTGAGCAGTAATAGGTAAAATATACACAGAGAATAAATAGAATAAGACATTCAATGGTAATTACATTGCATGAGTGACCCCTTTACCAGGGCCACATTATTCATAAGCAGATGGCAATCAATCACATGCTTCCCAGAGTTAAAGGACAGTAGGCAGTGGGTCGGATGGGACCAATCTGGAGACCTGGTTAGGGTGGCTTGGGACACCCACACACCGAGGACAGTTTCAAGTGCTCCCACAGGGAATTCCAGAGACGCAGTTGGGAGGGGGAGGAATGTACATGGTCAGGAAGGGAGTTCCATAGCCTCGGAGCACATGTAGCAAAGTCCCTATCCCCCATTAGGGTTTGAGAATATGGAACTTTGAGCACCGCCAGACCCTGAGACCTAAGGGAGTAGGAGGAGGAGGATACAACAGGCTTGAGAAGCTGCGCAAGCCCCAGTGGGGTGTCAGTTCTGAGCACCTTTCCTACGAAGCAGCCCAACCCATATTTCAAGTGATTGGCCGGGGAAAGCCAGCTCAGTTTGTTGTGTAATTTAACATAATGAAGTTAAAGTCAGTTCGGAGGAGCACCTGACAAGTCTTGGTGAGACTGTCCTGCGGTGGAGGTGGCAGCTATGGAAGTATTCAGTTGCCCCGATGGCAGCGCTGGTTGATAGGGAGGAGAATCCAAGTGCTGTCGCAAGTAAGATTCAGTTTCAGCTGGCAAGGTAAACTGTAGGGTTTGACAGTGCCATGAAAACACCAACACTGCAGGGTAGAGCATACATCATCCCCTAGCCACAGAGCCCTTGTTTTATGGGATCAAAAGTCTGGTGCTTCTCTAACACAGTTTTGGGGTAATACAGATAAAATGAAATACGGGCATCCTCCACTCTGATTTCCCAGAACTTCCAAATCTTAGACAAGATCAGTTCTTTATCCTGGTAATGGAGAAATTTAAATATTAGTGGCCGAGGCTTACTGGAAGATCGTGGCTGGATTCATCTGATGCAGTGTGCCTGTTCAATCTCAAAGAGAAATTCATTGGGCCAGAGCTGAAGCCAAATAGGAATATGATTCCATTGATAAAGGTCTGGATTCCTCCTTCCAGCCTCTCTGGGAGGCCTATAAGCCACAAGTTCTTCCTCCGCCCCCGGCACTCCAAATCCTCTAACTTCACAGACAGCCATACCACCTTGGCCTCTGCCTCCGCAAGCCTGCGGTCGTGATCAGCAACTCTCTCCACTGCGGCCAATAAGGTTTCTTCAGTTTTCTCTACCTGGCCAATTAGAAGAGAAATGCTGCCCTGAGTTTCAGTGACAGCAAGATGTATGGCTTCTTCCAGCTGAGAGATCCACTTAATGAACTGAGCCTGCTGGACAGGGATGGGGAGGAAGTTTGGCATTCTCCTGTAGCGGCCATTTTTGGCTCGGGAAGCAAACTCCTGGGGGAAGATTTATCAATGGATTTCTTTCGTTTTTGGAGAAGTTGTAAGTCCATAGATGTAAAGTCTCCCTGAAGAATCATTTCGGCAAGCCAGGTAAGATTGATTTAAAAAAGTCCAATACAAAAATAAATGGATGGAGTGGGAAACGCGGAGAAACAGCTCAGAGCTAAGGGCTTAGGCAGCCATTCCAGTCAGGCGCTCACATGACCTATCACCATGTGACTTTTCATACTGGGTGCCAGCCACACACCACTAATCACAACCCCATGGCAATGCTTGGGAGGAAGGGAAAATGTCTTGATGTGTCAGCCTTGCGGTAAAACACTTTATTTCCTTGTGTCTCCCTCACAGGCAGCATCCCTGAAGACAAGCTCATTGGAGGCTCACATAGTGACCATCATGGGTGTCATGCCTGAGTGCCCTCCTCACAGCTGTCTCTCTTGGCTACTGAGGTAATAATAACACTGCAATTCTGCATGCTGTTTGACTCTGCGCTCTGCATAGCAAGAGTGCCGGAGTTTTGTCTCCTTACTGTTCCAGTGGTATCCTATGGTAATGGTTATTTTCTGTTTGTGCATTTTCTAGTGGATGTAATTGAATGATGCTGTTGACTTTTGTTCATCTGCTCTGCCTCCTGAAGCACCAGCAGCACAAGTCATCTTCTGGGACCAGTGTACAAGCCAAAATGCCAGTGAACTCTCCTCCTCCTTCTCAAGCAGCAGCAGCACAAACCATCTTCTGGTACCAGTGTACAAGCCAAATTGCCAGTGAACTCTTCTACTCCTCCTCAAGCACCAGTCGTCCTCTAGCACCAGTAACATAGAAACATAGAATTTGACGGCAGATAAGGACCGCTTGGCCCACCCAGTCTGCCCATTTCCCTACCTACTGGATAAGCTGCAGATCCTAGTTAACCAGCAGCCTACTTCTTCCTACCCCCACCCCCCAGAATTACCTTATGACTATCCCATGCATGCTTGAATTCCCCCACTGATTTTGACTCCACAACCTCCTCCGGAAGGCCGTTCCATGCATCCACAACCCTCTCTGTGAAGAAATACTTCCTTAAATTACCTCTGAGCCGCCCCCTCTATCTTCAAATTGTGCCCTCTTGTTCTTGCACACCTCTTTTTTTGAAAGATGCTACCCTCTTGGACTTTGTTGATTCCCTTGAGGTACTTGAAAGTTTCTATCATGTCCCCCCTCTCCCTCCTTTCCTCGAGGCTATACATATTAAGCTCCTTAAGTCTCTCTTCATATGACTTCCGGTGCAGACCCTGCACCATTTATGCTCCCTCCTCTGGACAGCTTCCATCCTGTCTATGTCTTTGCAGAGATTGGGTCTCAGAACTGCACACAGTACTCCAGATGGGGTCTCACCAGCTGTCTGTACAGAGGGATAATAACTTCCTGTTTTCTACTGGTGATGCCTCTGCCTATGCATCCCAGTATCCCCCAACCCTCCTTGCTGCCCTCTCACATTGCTTGCCCATCTTTAGGTCATCTGATATGACTACCCCAGGTCCCTTTCCATTCTTGTTGTTGTTAGTATCTCACCCCCATTGTGTACTCTTCCCCTGGGTTTTTGTTTCCCAGGTGCATTACCTTGCACTTCTTAGCATTGAATCTAAGGTGCCATACATTTGACCATTCCTCTAACCTTGCCAAGTCCCTTCTCATCCTTTCCACCCCACCCTGTGCATCAACTCTGTTGCAGATCTTAGTGTCATCTGCAAAGAGACATCACTTACCTTCCAGTCCTTCTGCAATAGTAAACATAAAGACATTGAAGAGGACGATCCTAATATACTGAACAGGTAAGTTGTACTAAGTAACCCTCCTTTCTTCTGGTGGACTCCATTTACTGTAACTCTCTGTGTCCTATTCTCCAGCCAATTCTTTACCCAGGCTGTCATCTTGGGACCCACTCCCAGGCTGGCTAACGTATATTAATCTTTTGTGTGGGACTGTGTCAAATGCCTTGCTAAAAGTCTAGGTAGGCCATGTCCACAGCCCCTCCCTGATCTACTACTTTGGTCACTCAGTCAAAAAATCTATCAGATTCGTCTGGCATGACCTTCCCGCTGTGAATCCATGCTGCCTAGGGTCCTGTGCCCCTCTGGCCTCTAGATACTCGACAGTTCTTTCCTTTAGAAGTGATTCCATTATTTTCCCTATCACTGAGGTTAAACTAACAGGTCTATAGTTTCCTGCTTCTGCCTTGCTCCCACTTTTGTGAAGGGGAATCACATCTGCCCTCCTCCAGTCCTTGGGTACCACCCCATCCTCCTATGATTTGTTAACAAGGGTAGTCAGTGGTGTCACTAGTTCTACCCTTAGTTCTTTTAGAATTCTGGAATGAATCCCATCAGGCCCCCTTGCTTTGTCCACCTTCAGTTTTAAGAGTTCTTTCAGAACCCTTTCTTCTGTAAATGGGCCGGTATTAACTTCTGTATCCAGAGTGTTACTATTGGTTGTTTTATGTATCTCCCCTCTTCCTTTGTAAATACTGAGCAAAAATATTTGTTTAGTATCTCTGCCTTTTCACAGTCTCCCTCTGCCCACCCTCCCTCCCCTTTATTAAGCCTCACTATCCCTCCCTTGGTCTTCCTTCGTTCCCTGATGTACCTATAAAAGGTTTTATCCCCCTTCTTAACTGAGTTGGCTATCTTTTCCTCGGTTTGGGCCTTTGCTGTTCTGACTGCCTTCCCGGCCTCCTTTTGCTTTAACTGATACAGTTCTCTGTCCTGCTCCTTCTGCGATTCCTTGTACTTCCTGAATGCTTTCTTTTTCTCTTGAACCTTCACTGCCACTTCCTTTGAGAACCATAGTGGTTTCTTACATCGTCTTGTTTTGTTTGTTTGCTTGCTTCACACAAAGGCTTGTTATCTCTGTGATGGCAATTTTTATTATTCCCCATTGTCCTTCCACCTCCTTCCTGCCCATTTGCTAGTGCATTCCTTAGGCACTCACCCATTATAGCAAAGTCAGCCCTCCTAAAGTCCAGTACTTTTGTCTTTTGTATGGCTTGACTCTATTACTGTGTTTTGTGAACCATACTGTTCGATGGTCGCTAGTTCCCAGATGGCTACCCACTTCTATATCTGTGATCCTCTCTCCATCTCCATTTGAGAGTATCAAGTCTAATATTGCTCCCTCTCAAGTGGGCTCCAGTACTAGTTGTCTAAGGCATGCCCCCTGTAGGGCATCTAGAATAACTGCACTCTTCAAAGTGGCAGCTGCAACTGCACTCCAGTTAACATCTGGCATATTCAGATCACCCATCAGCAGTATCTCCCTTTTTCTGCCATTCTAAGTATACTTTCTATCATTTCCTTGTCCATTTCCTCCCCTGAGAAGTCTGTATATCTAACCCTGTGCGGATTGTGGTGCCATTGCCTGTCTCCAAATTTACCCACAGTGCTTCTTCTCCTCCCTGTTTACCCTTTTGTTCTGTTGCTTTTATTCCTTCCTTTATGTAAAGAACTACTCCTCCTCCTCTTTTACTCTCCCTGTCCCTCCTGTAGATAGTGTATCCTGGTATGTTTACGTCCCAGTCATGGTTTTGCGTGTACCATGTTTCTGTGACTGCCACAATATCCAGATGTTCCTCCTCCATCAAGGCCACTAATTCAGGAAGCTTGTTACCTAGACTACGGGCATTGGTACTCATTGCTCTCCATTTTTTGATGGCTTTACCTTCTGTTGCAGCATCCCCCACTAACTGTTCTACCTTGGTCTTTTCTCATTTAGTACCTATTTTTGTAGGGAGGCTGGGATTTTTCTGCTTCTTGTCAGTGCCTCCCCTTTGACTGAGTTTAAAGCTTGCCAATGAAGCATTTAAACTGATTGCTCAAAAGACTTGTTCCCTTCCTGGACAGATGCAGACCATACTGCCAGTATAGGCTGTTGTCCGTCCAGGTGGAACCCCGGTCCCCAATGAAGCCAAACCCCTGTGCTCCACACCATTTTTTCAACCATTCATTAAACTGCATGGTGCCAATTACCCTCGCCTCACCCATGCCTTTGACAGGCAGCACCTCTGAGAAGGATACTGTGTGTGCTACTTGTCTTAGGCCCTCCCCAACTCTGCAATGTCCTCCTGCACTGCTCTAACCTCATGATGAGCCAAGTCATTTGTCCCTAAGTGGACAATTACATCCAGCTCAGAATCCCTTGCAGCTGTTGTATGATCCTGAGGATCGCTTCCTGTCCCTCAAGCCATGGCACCAGGCAGGCACCTTACTCAGTTTTCCCATCTCCTCCCAGTTTCTATCCCACTAATAATTGGGTCCCCCACCAGGAGCTGCTTCCTTTCCTTGTGGTGTCCTCTGCCTCCTTCCTGTGGGCCTCCCTTGTGACAGCTGTCCTCAGCCTCCTTAGTCTCCTCTGTGGGTGCATCCATAGGGGAGCTATGCTCCCCCAGAATGGTGTATGGATTGTGGAGTGGAACAACTGATTGGGTGTGCCTCCGTTCCACCATCCTCACCCTTCCTGAGCCCACTGTGGTCCAACTGCTGTGTTTTCTTCACAATCTCTGAGGTAGTGGTGGTGGCTGTGGTGCTCCCTGGATGGGGGAGGTTCCCTTCCTACTGTCCAGTGTGGCCTGGGGGAAGGTCCCCGTACTACTGTCCAGTGTACAAGCCAAATTGTCTATGAACTCTCCTCCTCCTCCTCCTCCTCCTCAAGCACTAGCAGTGTAAAACATCTTCTGGCACCAGGGTACAAGCCAAACTGCCAGTGAACTCTCCTTCTCCTCCTCCTCCTCAAGCACCAGCAGCACAAACCATCTTCTGGCACCAGCCAAATTGCCTGTGAACTCTCCTCCTCCTCCTCCTTCTCAAGCACCTTTCATCCTCTAGCACCAGCGTACAAGCCAAAATACATGTGAATTGTCATCCTCCTCCTCAAGCACCAGCAGCACAAACCATCATCTGGTACCAGTGTACAAGCCAAACTGTCTATGAACACTCCTCCTCCTCCTCCTCCTCCTCCCTCAAGCACCAGCAGCACAAGTCATCCTCTGGTACCAGTGTACAAGCCAAACTGCCTGTGAACTATCCTCCTCCTCGAGCATCAGCAGCACAAACCATCCTCTGTCACCAGCGTACAAGCCAACTTGCCTATGAACTCATAGAAACATAGAAACTGACAACAGATAAGGGCACACAGGCCCACTGTGTCTGCTCATTTTTAGTGCTTCATGTGCACCCGTGAATCTCCAATTAGACTAATGTTCTCTGTTGTTGCATTCTCAGGCTCCCTATGTGTCTGTCCCATGCTCTCTTGAAACCTGTACCCATTTCCCCACCACCACCACTTCCACTGGTAGCCTATTCCATTTATCCACCACCCTCTCTGTGAAAAAGTATTTCCTCACATTACCCCTGAGCTTCCCCCTCCAGCTTCATGTTGTGGCCTCTAGTCCTAGAGTACTCTGTTCTTTGGAAGATTGTATCTACTTGCACTCTGTTTCTCCCCGAGAGGTATTTATATGTTTCAATCATGTCCCCCTGCCCCCTTTCCTCTAGTAAATACATATTTAGCTCCCTCAACCTGTCTTCATATGGTTTGTTGCATAGTCCATTCACCATTTTGGTTGCCTCCTTTGCACATCCTCCAGCCTGTTCATCTCCCTCTGAAGATGGGGTCTCCAGAATTAAATGCGGTATTCAATGTGAGGCCTCACTAGTTGTCTATACAGTGGGAGTATTACTTCCCTTCATGTGCCAGTTATTCCCCTACCTATGCAGCCCAGCATCCTGCTAGCTTTCGCTGCTGTCTTGCGGCATTGATTGGCCACCTTCAGGTCATCTGAGATGATGACTACCAGATCCTGCTCTTGTCTGGAACTTGAAATTACCTCTCCCCCAGGTTGTAAACTGCCCCTGGTTGTTGTTACCCATATGCATGACCTTACATTTTTTTGCATTGAACCCTAGCTGCCACTCCTTAGACCAGTCTTCCAACCTTTGTAGGTCCCTTTTCATTTCATCTACCCCATCTGGTGTATCCACTTTGTTACAGAGTTTTATAGTCTGCAAACAGACAAACTTTCCCTTCCAGCCCCTCAGCAATGTCACTGATTGAAACATTGAAGAGGACTGGACCAAACACTGATCCTTTGGGAACTCTACTTGTCACCCTCCCCTCTGCAGAACTTATACCATTTACTACTGCCCTATGAGTTCTATTTTCCAGCCAGTTCCTCACCCATCTTAGTATCTTGTACCCAACGCCCAGGCTCCCCAGTTTGTTTAGCAGCCTTCTGTGGGGAGCTGTATCAAAAGATTTGCTAAATATCAAGATATGCTATGTCCACAGCTCCCCCTTGTCCACCTCTCTGGTTACCCAGTTGAAAAACTATATGAGGTTAGTTTGAAATGACTTACTCTCAGTGAACCCGTGCTGTCTCAGGTCTTGGAGACCGTTTGTTGCCAGGTGGTTCACTATCCTTTCCTTTAACAGTTTTTCCATTAATTTGCAAAATACAGAGATCGGGCTAACTGGCCTGTAGTTACCTGCCTCTTTCTTGTTGCCACTCTTGTGCAGTGGGACCATGTCAGCCTTCCTCCAGTCCTCTGGTACCTCCCCTGTATCCAACAATAAACTGAACAAAGCTGCCAGTGGTGCCACTAACACCTCTCTCAGCTCTTTCAGCACCCTGGCATGTACTCCATCTGGTTCCATTGCCCTGTCTACCTTTAGTGCTGTTAGTTCCCTCTGTATTCTTTCACCAGAATGTACTAGTGTTCACCTCCCTTCCCTTAGTGTCCTTTGTCTTTAATGATGGGCCGTGTCCTACTCCCTCCACAGTGAATACTGAACAAAAATAATTGCTCAGTATTTCTGCCTTGGGTCCATCATCCTCCATGCATCCTCCTTCCTTAGTTTTCATCTGGACTATACCCCTTCCAGTATTCTTCCTATCACTTATATATCTATAGAAAATTGTGTTTACATTTTTTAGTGAATTCGCTATCCTTTCTTCCTCCTGTGCTTTTGCCATCCTAACTGCCTTTCCCACTTCCATCTGTTTCACCTGATAAATTTCTCTGACTCTTTCTTCCTGACTCTATTTGTATACCCTAAAGGTCACCCTCTTTGCCCTAACCTTATCCGCGACTTCACTAGAGAAGCATAGTGGTTTCCTTCTTTTCTATCCCTTGGTTCATTGCCTGACAAAGAGTTGTGTTGCATCCTCAGTGCCAGCCTTTATTGTCTTACACTGCACCCCCACCGTTGACATCTGTGAGACCCCCCTCTAGGGCTGCCTTCAGGAACCCTCCCATTTCACCACAGTTCACTCCTCTAAAGTGTAGGATTTTTGTACATGTGGAGTTTGTTTCATGGTCAGCTAGCACCTCAAACCCACTGTCTGGCGATCACTGTTACTAAGGTGCTCTCCCACTGAGATCTTACCCACATTCTCCCTGTTTGAAAGCACCAGGTCCAGTATCGCCCCCTCTATAGTTGGCTCCATGACCAGTTGTGTTAGGAATGCCACATTGAGGCCTTCAAGGAATTTTCTGCTCCTAGCTGTTGCTGCTGTGTTTAGACTCCAGTCCACATCTGGGAGGTTGAAGTCCCCTAATAACAACACCTCCCCCTTATCTGCCATTTTTTGAATTGATGTTACCCTTTCCATGTCCATTGATTTCTCCTGAGATGGGGGTCTGTAGACCACACCTGTACGGATGACTGTTCCCTTCCTCTTCTCTAGTGGGACCCATAGTATTTTGTCGTTCCCCAGATTACACTGTTGCTCTGTGGCCTTAATGTTGTCCCTCACATACAATGCCACCCCCCTCCCTTTTTGCCCACTCTATCCTTTCTAAATAAATTATATCCTGGAATGAACACCTCCCAGCTTTGGCTGTCACTGCACCATGTTTCAGTGACGGCCATCATATACAGGTTTGCATCTGCCACAGTAGTCTCCAGCACACTGATTTTGTTGCTCAGGCTGCGACCACTGGTGCACATTTCCCTCCAGCTTGCAACTTTTTCCCCCCATCCCCACTCTCACGTGTCCCCTCCTGCTGGACTTATTGACTTTCCTGGTCCTGTCTGAACCAGTCTACTCCTTGATTCTCCACCTTTTTTGGGTGATATGATGTGTATTTGCTGCCAGGGCCTAAATTTAGATTTATTTGATATGGCAGTGGGTCCATTTCATCCTCTACTCTATCACCACCCCTCTGGCAAGTTTAAATAATTCTCGACAAAGATTTTAAACTTAGTGGTGAGGACTGCAGTTCCCTCCCTTGATGGATGCAGGCCGTCCCTTTTATACAGACCCCATCCCCCAGGTGGGGTCCCAGTCCCCCATGTAGCCAAAACTCTCACCCTTGCACCACTCTTTCAGTCAGTTGTTGAAATCAATGATGCGGCATGCCCTATCCTCCCCTATGCCTTTGACAGGCAGCACCTCCAAGAAGGACACAGAGTTTGCTGACTGTGTGAGGCCTCTTCCCAGTCCCTTAAATTCCTCCTGCACGTCATCTAATCCCTCCTCATCCCTTGAAAGATCATTTGTCTCCAAGTGGACAATGACATCAAGCTCACCCCTCCTAGCAATAGCCCATGCGATCCCTAGGATTCTCCCACTGTCCCTCTGAGCAGTGTCTCCTAGTATGCACTTTATCTCCCTATCCCCCTTGCTCTCAGTTCCTAGCTTGATTTCTCCAGACAGTGGGGTCCCCCACCAGGAGTTGTTTCCTTCTCTGCTGGGGTCTACCACTGTCTTCCCTTTGGGGTCTAGCCTGGACGTCCCTTCCATCCCTCTCGGACACTGTCTCGAGGGCCTATGCTGGACTGTCCCATTCCTCCAGAACTGTAAAAGAGTTATGTAGTGTTACTAGCAGGGGATGTGTCTCTGCACCACTGCACATACTCTCCCCAAGACCACCATAGTCCATCTGCTCCTACTATTTGGCAACTTCTAAGTCAGCGGGGGTTGGCTAGGTGGTCCCTGGGAGGGGACAGAGGTACTCTGCATCCTTTCCAGAGCAGCCCAGAGGCTGACGACCTCTGCCCTCAACCTAGAGAGGTGACTGCAGATTGGGCAGCACTGCAGTGCCCAGAATGTCCTTCTGAACACTGCTTCCCTATAACCATTGCACTGCACCATTCCTGCCATCTTGTGTTCCTGGTGCTGCTTCTGTTGCTTCCTTGCTCTAACTCTCCTCCTCCTCAAGCACCAGCAGCACAAACCATCCTCTGGCACCAGGGTACAAGCCAAATTGCCTGTGGACTCTCCCCCTTCCCCTCCTCCTCCTCCTCAAGCACCAGTAGCATGAATCACATCCTCTAGCACCAGCGTACAAGCCAAAATGCCAGTGAACTCTCCTCCTTTTCCTCAGGCACGAGCAGCACCAGCTATCATCTGGCACCAGCATACAAGCCAACTTGCCTATGAACTCTCTTCCTCAAGCACCAGCAACCCAAGCTATCCTCTGCCACCAGCGTAGAAGCCAAAATGCCTGTGAACTCGCCTCCTCTTCCTCCTCCTCATCCTCTTCCTCAAGCACCAGCAGCACAAACCATCCTCTGGCAGCAGTGCACAAGCCAAATTGCCTGTGAACTCTCCTCCTCCTCCTCAAGCACCAGCAGCAGAAGCCATCCTATGGCACCAGCGTAGAAGCCCAAATGCCTGTGAACTCTCCTCCTCTTCCTCCTCCTCCTCTTCCTTAAGCATCTGCAGCACAAACCATCCTCTGGCAGAAGTGCACAAGCCAAACTGCCTGTGAACTGTCCTCCTCCTCCTCTTCAGGCAC
The DNA here is from genome assembly GCA_016271365.2 of Neoceratodus forsteri. Taxonomy (NCBI): domain Eukaryota; kingdom Metazoa; phylum Chordata; order Ceratodontiformes; family Ceratodontidae; genus Neoceratodus; species Neoceratodus forsteri. Next base: position 1,150,650,841 of record CM057451.1, on the reverse strand, counting down.
CAGCAGCACAAAGCACCCTCTGGCAGCAGTGTACAGCATACAGGACAAATTGCCTGTGAACTCTCCTCCTCTTCCTCAAGCACAAGCAGCACAAACCATCCTTTGGCACCAGCGAAGACCACAACATGCCCATGAAGTCTCCTCTGGAAGCACCTGCAGCACAACCCATCCTCTGGCAGCCACACCAGTATATGGACTTCTCCTGCTGAAGGACTGATGGCAGCTCAACCCGGGAAGGTACATTTTTACCTGTTCAACAAACAAGAGGGTAAGCCACAGGCCACTCATCAGTGCAATACATCCCAATGAGGAGGAGCAGTACAACAATGGCACAAGACACTGACCATGTCCAGTCTCATCTGCAGAGATACCGGTAATACAGTGACTTAGAATGTCTACCATGTAACAGTGCCATTACTAACAGGCCAGATTGCAGAGTATGGAAAAAAAAGACTGCTGCTATGTCATCACCAGTGCCGGTGTCAGTCAGCCCCTGCTGCCATTGGGGTTTTCTTGTTTTTTCTATAGAGGTTTTTCTTCTCCTGTTCTCCTCCAGCTGCCCCCTTCAGACCAACCCCCCCCAGCCCCATCATCCTGGCATCTGTGGAACTTACCTTCACCTGTGACCTCTGACAGAGGACTATAGCTGTGCCCAGTCATCAGGTGTGGATCCTGCGAGGGGTCTGTCACCACCTGCAGCTAAGTGTTTTTCCATATTTTCACCCTTCCCATCCCCGTCGCTGGCATGTACACACCAGATGTGTGTATGTGGAGGTACACGCACATCCATGGAAGTCCCACAGCTCCCTCCCTTTCCTGGGTGCCCACAGACCCATACTACCCTCAGGCCTCCACCTGGGGGCAATCATTCAGCGGTATCACCGGTCCTCCCTCTCTGGGAGAGGAGAGCTGTCCTTCAGATGCTCAATCCTCTCCCTCCCCGGCTAACCCCCTGGTGGCCCACTCACATCATGAACACTGGTCCCCAGTATGGCAGGAGGTAAGGCACAGCTGCCTCAGTCCTCCATGCCACTGGGCCAGCTGCCATTGGAGTTTTCAACTATCAGATGGAGAGGTATTCATGATTACTCTCTATCACTCAGTGAATACCTTGATGGCAGTACAGCCACATATGGGATACAAAAAAGACATTCATAATTCGACTGCAAGTGACGCAGTCAAAACAAGGTAAGCGTATTCTTTTTTTAAAATATAAATGATTGCTACATTTTGATGCCAGCCTGGGGTGTATCGCTATCTTAATGTCAGCATATCACAGTGTACTATTAGTGTTTCAGATGATAATGCTTAAAAAAGGGTTGTAATGCACAAAGTGTTCCCATCAAAGCCCTGATATAAATGTCCCATCTAGGATCCCAGGATCAGACATCGGATCCATGGATCTGATCCAAGATCTGATCTTAGATCCCTGGATCCAACCTCGGATCATTCACTAATTGACTTTGGATCTGACATCTGACTTCGGTATGATTTCCAGTCAGATCCTAGGTCGGATGCTGGCACTGTCCAACAGAGGGAAATCGGATCCACAAAAGCACTATTTGAGCAACACTAACCCAGACTAAAACTGCTGCAGACCTGGTGCATTGCAGTTGGTTGGCCGGCATTGGGGACCTTAAACAAACAATTTGATTTATTTATGTCACCATGCAAAGGTGTCTGAACATTAGCAAATATCTTAACTCTTGGACAAAATGATATTTGTATTCCCAGGCCCGAAGGCCTTCAAAACAGTTAAAAAACTCTTGAAATGATGAGACATTTGTTGCAGGACAAGCCCTGAAATTACTCATAGTTCTGCAGCTTTCTGGGCTCTGATTGGCAATCGAAATGGATAGCTCCCTAGGGCAGTCTCGAACCTCAAGAGTCTGGGTTTCAGGCTGCAAGCTATTGGCTTCTGGAGACAGGACCATCAGAAAGGACCAGGGATGGCATGACACACCCCCATGTCTAGGCATAACCCCCAAGGTGGCTGCAAACCAACGCTACCCTTTGCGTGAGTAGCTAACTCCCCACATTGGGTCAGGTGCAGATTTAGTTCAGGATACAGTCTTTGCAACTTTGCTTTTGCAAACAGGATGTAGTCTCTACATAAACAATACAGTCTCTGAAGCAGTTTTGTTTTGTTTTTTCCTATTAAGTTTTTATCCAGTGTTCTTCCACCTTTTTTCATCTGCCCCCCTCCCCGGGCACGCATGCGTGAATGTGAAGGCACGTGCACACCACATTCCGAGGTGCCTCCCAACTTGCCACCCCCTCCCGTCTGTGCTGCCACCCAAGGTACTAAGCTTACCCAAATGGCAGGTTGTAGTCTCTGGCAATAAACTGGAACTCTTATCTCTGAATCTCCTCCTTTTGCAATCAGGCAGGAGACAAATTCTGAAGACACAGGCTGTAGTTTTAAACAGCAGTCTCTGATGCAGGATTCACATTTCACAGTAGTTCAGATTTGCAGCCACCAACCAGCTCTGATGCAGTTCAAGCAAACCAGCAGAATCTGACTTGCAAGGAAAGCTTTTTCTCTCTTCTCAAGAGTTCAGCAACTGCTACAGATACTGGAATTCAAGCAAACCACTTTTGGGCGATTTATTTTTATTCACTGATTTCTTGGAGAACACATGTGAGTGGATGCTCATTTGTAGGTTCCATGCAAGGTACAAGAACAAAAATTGAACATGCACATAGCATTACATTAAAAGCAAGTACAAAATTGTACTGGTACAAAACAATACATTACTAGCCAGGTAGACAATATTAGGCAAGACAAGGCAGATTCATTTAAAAAGACGCCGAATCCCGGAGGCTCTGGGAGCCGTACAAAAATTTAAAAACATTATACACAAAATTATTTATACAAAAATAAAAATAGTAGATCGCAGACTATAAAATAAATCATACGCTAAACATCAAATGCATGTGAAGATTAGTGTGAATTATAAGGTTGAGATAGCATTCAGCTTAAGGTATAACATTTAGACACTGCTACAGCATTCGTGAGAAGGTGTCTGCGTTGGAGAGTAAGGCATACTTATGGGGGGATAAACCGAGTGGAGAACAGGCACAGCTGCGGCATAGTGAAGTGTGTGCCTGTGTAAGGGGTTAAGAACAGACTTAAGGAAGGTTGGAGACAATGGGGCTAGGAGAGCAGCAGATAGGGCAGGGACAGAGAAGGGAAGGGGTGCCCAGTGGGGACAGGAGGGGGGTAGACAGGGAGGGGTGGAACAGTGAAGTGCTGTGAAGTTAGGTGCCCCTAGGATTAGGTGGAACACTAAGTGCTGCTGCTTTGTGGTTGTCCAAATGTAGGAAAGTCATTTTGGTCATCATGAATGGCCAATGCAGTCAATGTTGTCTTCTGTGGCAAGGTGCTGCCTGAGCTTACACTTGAAAGTAGCAGTGGTTGGGGTATCAGAGATTGCTGAAGGAAGGGCATTAGTTCAGTGTGGCACACAGTAGTAGAATGCACGTTGACCCTGTGCAGTGCGGCATCTAGGTTCACTGAAAATTTGGCTGTGGTGCTTCTGGTCAGCCTGGCACTTACATGGTGTGTGAGCAGATTCTGGACTCCTGGTGGCATCAGATTTAGTGTGACTTTTTTGACCAGTAGACAGGTATGGTACTTAACTCTGCTCTTCAGCTGGAGCCAATCTGCTCGTGAATAGAGCTCACAGGTGTGTGTGTAAGCCTTAGAAACCCAGAAAGGCTTCCACACTTTCTCTCAGAACACACAGTCTGAGTCTCCTCCTCCTCTCTCTCTCTCTCTCTCTCTCTCTCTCTCTCTCTCTCTCTCTCTCTTTCTCTCTCTATGAAGGTTCCTTCAGAATTGTAGGGTTCAACTGTCCCTCCTTAACTGAAGAAAACACAATACTGTAATCCAATTCAGAGATGAGGTTGTCAGTCACAGTTCTGACATTCCAATTGGCTAATAATGAGTGCCAAACACACAGTTCTCTAGTTCTCCCAACAGCCATAGCATAAGGACCCCTTTAGGACCCTTTGTGTTCTGATTAGCTAAGATTAAAGATCAAAGTAAAAACAGGGCTGCCGGATACAAACATACAAACATATGAAATTTGCCAGCAGATAAAGGGCTAGAGGTCTATCAAGACTGCTCGAATGTGCAGCTAGCACCCCTTATTCTGCAGCTGCCCCTCCCTTCCACCCTTCCCCTTCATTAACCCTCCCCCTTGTCCTGTCCCATCCTCGTTTGAAGCAGTCCACTGTTCTACTGCATACCACTTCTGCAGGTAATGCATTCCACCTGCCACCACCCTCTCTGTAAAAAAGTGTCTCCTCATCTCCCTCCTGAACCTTCCTCGCTCCAGTCTCATATCATGGCCCGGTGGCCCTCCCCTTCCGTACTTTGAACAGCCCCTCTGTACCCGTCTTGTTTATTCCTTTCATGTATTTAAAGGTTTCAATCATGTCACCCCTGTCTCTCCTCTCCTCCAGTGAGTACATGTTCAACTCCTTCAACCTCCTCTCGTATGATAAGTCCCCCAGCCCCTTGATCATCTTTGTCACCCTGCGCTGCACCCCCCTCCAGCAACTTAATGTCCCTCTTCAGATACGGACGCCAGTACTGCACGCAGTACTCCGGGTGTGGTCTAACTAATGACCTATACAATGGCAGAATCACCTCCTCCCTCCTTGAAGATATACCCCTTCAATACATCCCAGCATTTTGTTGGCCTTTGCAGCTGCCTTCCTACATTGTGCCGAGTTGTTCACTGACCCTGTAATGAGCACACCCAGATCCTTCTCCTCCTCTGTCTGGGCTAGCTGCACTCCCCCAGCTGGTAAATCCTCCTTGGGTTCTTCATCCCAAAATGTAGCACTTTGCACTTTTTGGCATTAAACCCCAGTTGCCAGGTGTCTTACCAGGTTTCAAGCTTTGCCAGATCATCCTGCAACCCCTGCCATCCTCCTAGGTCATCCACCACTGCGCCAACCTTGGTATCATCAGCAAACAGACTGATCTTGCTCTTGATGTCCCATGATATGTCTGCAATGAATATCCCAAACAACACTGGTCCCAACACCAAGCCCTGTGGGACACCGCTCATCACTGCCCTTGGGTGTGAGAGCTCCCCACCCACCACCACCCTCTGTTGCCTTCCCTGCAGCCAGTTTCCTACCCATCTCACCAACTTTGCACCACCCTGTGCCTACTAACTTCCTTCCCAGCCTTCCATGTGGCACGAGTCGAATGCCTTACTGAGTCCAGATACAGGACATCCACTGCATGGCCCCTGTCCAGTTGCCCTAGTTGCCCAGTCATAGAACTCCAACCAGGTTGATTTGGCAGGATCTGCCACATATGAAACCATGCTGTCTGCTGTCCTGTAGTCCGTTGGCCTCTGGAGGCCATCAGCCACTCCTTTGGATAGTCTCCATTAGCTACCCACGATGGATGTGAGGCTCACTGGTCTGTAGTTTCCCGGTTCATCCTTGGGGCCACTCTTGTGGAGGGCACCACATGAGCCATCCTCCAGTCTCTGAGTGCACACACCCGAATGTAGTGAGGCATTAAATAGGTCTGCCAAAGGTCCTGCAAGGACCTCTGCCAGCTCCTTCGGTACCCTGGGTTGGATGCCATCTGGGCCTGGCACCTTGTCCACCCTCAGTGCCTTCAAACCCTCTCGAACTCTGCCCTCCATGATTTCCCCATCTGTCACCACTCCCCCCCCCCGTTTCTGCCATTTCTCCCACCTTGGGTGCCACCCCCCTCTTCTCTTTAGTAAATACTGAGCAGAAGTACTCATTTAGTGCTTCTGCCTTATAATACCTGCTTCCACCCAACCCCTCCTTCCTAATCCTTACTATGTGGTCCTTACAGCTCCTTTCCTCCCTGATGTACTTAAAGAAGTCCTTCTCCCTTCTTAATGCCTTGTGCCAGCCTGAGTTCCGTAGATGCTTTGGCTCCCCTTACTGCCCTTGTCACCTCCTTTGATTCTGTCAAGTACTCCTCTCTGTCCTCCCCCCTCCCCGTTTTCTTGTACTTCCTAAAGGCAGCTCTTTTTCTTCTTACCTTTTCCATGACCTCCTTGCTCAACCAGCTCGGTTTCTTAGCCCTAGCCTTCTTGCTCTGGGCTTTGCAGCAGATTTTGGTGGCCTCCACTATCCCCAGCTTTATGATCTTCCATCTCTGGTTAGTATCCATACTAGATTGAATTCTGGCCAGGTACCCTTTTACCACTTCTCCCATCCTCCCGAAGTTGGCCTTCCTGAAGTCCAGCACTCTTGTGCCAGATTCCACTCCTTCCTTGCCCATATCCAATGTGAGCCATACTGAGTGGTGGTCACTCCCTGACAGCGGTTCCTCCACTGTAAGTTCTCTCACAAAGTCCCCATTTGCCAGCACATGGTCAAGGGTATTCTCCTAACCTGGTTGGTTCACTGACCATTTGCAGCAGGAAGCTGTCCTGAAGGCATCCAGCAGTACCTGCTCCCTTCTGTTCCTGGTTGTTGGGATGCTCCAGTCCACTCCTGGCATGTTGAAGTCCCCCACAATCACGGCACTACCCTTCTCTCAAGTCCTCCTGATCTGTCCTGCTAGTTCCCTGTCTAACTCCTCCATCTGAGATGGTGGCCTATACACCACTCCCATTCTAAGAATCCTATTCTTGGAATCCTGGATTTGCACCCAAAGTGACTCCGTACCACCCCCCTCCCCTTCCTCCCTTATACACTTCAGTTCTTCCTTCACATATAGTGCTACCCCTCCTCCTTTCTCAATCACCCTGTCCCTACGAAATAACCTGTACCCTGGTACAGACAGGTCCCAGTCATTATATTGGGTGGCTCATGTTTCCATGATGGCTGCAATGTCCACCTCTCCCTCTGCCATGAGAACCCGTAACTCTGCAGTTTTCCTCCCAAGGCTCCTAGCATTAAGGGTGACCACCTTCCACCCTTCCCCCACCCTCCATCCTGCCCTCCTTTCCTAGCATCACCAATAGTACTTGCCATTTGTCCTTTGTCACTGTTATGGGGGTAAGCTCATATGGTTTCCCAATCTGTGGTCTCTGCATATCTCTTCCCCAACTGCCACCTTCCACTCCTAGTTTACAGTTGGCAGATAGATAAACAGTCCAACTTTAAAGACAATTTTAATATACAATTATACTAGTTCGGTTTTAAGTTTAAACATTTGCAGCATTTGAGAGAGCTCCCTCTGCACTATTAAGCAACAACAGAGTGGAGTCTGAAAGAGTGTTCCTCAGCTAACAATGAACTCTGGATTACCTGGACCCAGCACGGGCTTTGCACACTATATAAAGGGACTGAGCTACTTAAAGCTACAGTGCGATGACACCATCTCACACCTTCGCACAGGAACTATGGATACAACATTACTTTACATGTATTTACACTCACATTGCTAGAATATTAGCTCAGGTTCAAAGGCAGAATGCAGGGCTGGGACATGGCCTGGCGGAGGGCAAAAAAGAGCCAGGGGAGATAACTTAAAGTAAGCCCCACCCTTTGTGGGGGAGCATTACACAAGTATAATATCTCATCAGAGGATGCTAGTACCCTGAGTTAGCTGGAAGCAAATGAAAATCTAATAGTCAAACCAGTGGATAAGAGGTGGGGGGATACTGTACGGATGGAGAGAGAGACAAGTATGTAGAAATGATTCAAGCACTCATCACAGATTCCACTAAGTACAGGAAACTCCCAAGGGATCCAACAGATACCTTTAAAAAGGAATTGTCAACCATTGTGAAGGCGCAGTCTCCTCAGAAGAGAGATAACCTAGGAAGACTTTCAATACATGTGGAATGGCTACCTGATGGTACCCACGCTCTGTGCATGGCCCAGAACTCATAAATCTCTCACAAGCCCCACTGGCCAGCCAGTAGCTTCAGGGGTAGGCTGCATTTCAAAGAGTAGGCAAGTTCATTGCCTTTCTTTCCTGCAGACAAAGTGCTTAAATTGGATTCTTATGCAGGGGATACTGTGGATATACTTTGGATATCCTTATTAAGATGCAGGATGTGGAATGGAGGGATAGGTACTGTTGGGAAGCCACAGATGTATAAAGACTCTACACTAATATTAAACATTGTGATAGGATGAGAGCCATCGATACTGTGCTAAGGAAAATGAACCAAACTAATACCATATCCACAAGTGGTGGTTTGTTCTATGAAAGAACAAGTCTGTATGCACACAGATTTCCAGAAAGCTACACACTCATTCAGAGTACCACTTCCTGACTTTTATTTTTGTTATAGTGTATAGTGGAACGTCGTTGCTCACTGAAATCTAGCGCTCTCAAAATGTTGTTCTGCTGCACTAGTGACATCTGCAGTGCAGCAGAACCAATAAGCATTTGTCAAAGCCGAATGTTCGCTTGCAGGTATTTGCAGTGGTATTTGGCACTTGGACATGGCTTAAAAAAATCAGTGACAAAGAAGTACAAGCATTTGTCAATGCCGAATGTTGCTTGCTTCTATGAGCTGTTTAGGTATTTGGAAATCACTGGAGTGCAAATATTGAAAATTCGCGAACTTACGAGCGTGCATAGGAACTGCGCAATGCACGCTTGTAAAACAGTCATTTTTAGGAATTTTTTCACCAAATTTTCAACATAGCCATTTTAAGACCTCTGCTCATGAACAGTGTCACTGTGATTTTCTTAATGTGTCCCATACATTGATTTCGCACACCGACTGTGCCATTGTGCGCTACATGGGTTCAAACACGTTTTGGGCAGGATGTGAAAAATGACAGCTGTACTGCTCATAAGGAGGTGTGATAAAATGGCAATGTTGAAAATCTGGAATGAAAATATTGAAAATTCGCCAAACTTATGACGTGGTAGGAACTGCATAGCATAGCAGCTTTAAAACAGTCATTTTAGGAATTTTTTCACCAAATTTTCAACATAGCCATTTTAAGACCTCTGCTAATGAACAGTGTCACTGTGATTTTCTTAATATGTCCCATACATTGATTTTGCACACCGCTACTGCGCCATTTGTGCTACATGGGCGAGCTGCGTTTTGGGCAGGATGTGAAAAATGACAACCATACTGCTCATAAGGAGGTGTGGTAAATGGCAATGTTGAAAATCTGTAGTGAAAATATTGAAAATTCGCAAACTTACGAGCATGTGTAGGAACTGTGCAACGCACGCTTGTAAAACAGTCATTTTTAGGAATTTTTTTCACCAAATTTTCAAAATAGCCATTTTAAGACCTCTGCTAATGAACAGCATTACTGTGATTTTCTTAATGTGTCCCATACATTGATTTTGCACACCAACTGCACCATTGTGCGATACATGGGTGGAAACACGTTTTGGGTAGGATGTGAAAAATGACAGCTGTACTGCTCATGAGGAGTTGTCGTAAAATGGCAATGTTGAAAATCTGGAGTAAAAATATTGAAAATTAGCGAACTTACGAGCGTGCATAGGAACTGCGCAACGCACACTCGTAAAAGCCACTTTTAGGAATTTTTTCACCACATTTTCAACACAGCCATTTTAAGACCTCTGCTCATGAACAGTGTCACTGTGATTTTCTTAATGTGTTCCATACATTGAGTTCGCACACCGACTGCGCCATTGTGCGCTACATGGACGGAAACACGTTTTGGGCAGGATGTGAAAAATGACAGCTATACTGCTCATGAGGAGTTGTGGTAAAAACGCAATGTTGAAAATCTGGAGTGAAAATATTGAAAATTCGCAAACGTATGAGCATGTGTAGGAACTGCGCAATGCACGCTCGTAAAACAGTCATTTTTAGGAATTTTTTCACCAAATTTTCAACATAGACATTTTAAGACCTCTGCTCATGAACAGTGTCACAGTGATTTTCTTAATGTGCCCCATACATTGATTTCACACACCGACTGCGCCATTGTGCGCTAAATGGGCGGAAACACATTTTGAGCAGGATGTGAAAAGCGACAGATGTACTGCTCATAAGGAGGTGTGGTAAAATGGCAATGTTGAAAATCTGGAGTGAAAATATTGAAAATTTGCAAACATACGAGCCTGCGTAGGAACTGCGCAACGCACGCTCGTAAACATAGAAACATAGAATTTAACGGCAGATAAGGACCGCTTGGCCCACCCAGTCTGCCCATTTTCACTGCCTACTGGATAAGCTGCAGATCCTAGTTAACCAGCAGCCTACTTCTTCCTACCCCCACCCCCTAGAATTGCCTTATGACTGTCCCATACATGCTTGAATTCCACCACTGTTTTTGACTCCACAGCCTCCTCCGGAAGGCCGTTCCATGCATCCACAACCCTCTCTGTGAAAAAATACTTCCTTATATTACCTCTGAGCAGCCCCCCCCCCATCTTCAAATTGTGCCCCCTTGTTCTTGCACACCTCTTTTTTTGAAAGATGCTACCCTCTTGGACTTTGTTGATTCCCTTGAGATACTTGAAAGTTTCTATCATGTCCCCCTTTCCTTGAGGCTATACATATTAAGCTCCTTTAGTCTCTCTTCATATGTCTTCCGGTGCAGACCCTGCACCATTTTAGTTGCCCTCCTCTGGACAGCTTCCATCCTATGTCTTTGTGAAGACTGGGTCTCCAGAACTGCATGCAGTACTCCAGAAGGGGTGTGACCAGCTGTCTGTACAGAGGGATAATAACTTCCTGTTTTCTACTGGTGATGCCTCTCCTATGCATCCCAGTATCCCCAGCCCTCCTTGCTGCCCTCTTACATTGCTTGCCCACCTTTAGGTCATCTGATATGACTATCCCCAGGTCCCTTTCTATTTTGTTGTTGTCAGTATCTCACCCCATTGTGTACTCTTCCCTGGGTTTTGTTTCCTTGCACTTCTTAGCATTGAATCTAAGCTGCCATACATTTGACCATTCCTCTAACCTTGCCAAGTCCTTTTCATCCTTTCCACCCCACCTTGTGCATCAACTCTGTTTGCAGATCTTTGTGTCATCTGCAAAAGGCATACTTTTCCTTCCAGTCCCTCTGCAATGTCGCTATAAAGACATTGAAGAGGACCGGTCCTAATACTGAACCCTGCGGTACCCCACTAGTTACCCCCCTTTCTTCAGAGTGAACTCCATTTACTGTTACTCTCTGTGTCCTATTCTCCAGCCATTTTTTTGCCCAGGCTGTCATCTTGGGACCCACTCCCAGGCTGGCTAACTTGTATATTAATCTTTTGTGTGGGACTGTGTCAAATGTCTTGCCAAAGTCTAGGTAGGCCATATCCACAGCCCCTCCCTGATCTACTACTTTGGTCACCCAGTCAAATAAATCTATCAGATTCGTCTGGCATGACCTTCCTGCTGTGAATCCATGCTGCCTTGGGTCCTGTGCCCCTCTGGCCTCTAGATACTTGACAATTCTTTCCTTCAGAAGTGATTCCATCATTTTCCCTACCACTGAGGTAAACTAACAGGTCAGTAGTTTCCTGCTTCTGCCTTGCTCCCACTTTTGTGAAGGGGAATCACATCTGCCCTCCTCCAGTCCTCGGGTACCACCCCATCCTCCCATGATTTGTTAAACAGGGTAGTCAGTGGTGTAACTAATTCTACCCTTCGTTCTTTAAGAATTCTGGGATGAATCCCATCAGGCCCCATTGCTTTGTCCACCTTCAGTTTTAAGAGTTCTTTCAGAACCCTTTCTTCTGTAAATGGGCTGGTATCAACTTCTATATCCAGAGTGTTTCTACAGTTTGTTTTAGGTACCTCCCCCTCTTCCTTTGTAAATACTGAGCAAAAATATTTGTTTAGTATCTCTGCCTTTTCACAGTCACCCTCTGCCCACCCCCTCCCCCTTATTAAGCCTCACTATCCCTCCCTTGGTCTTCCTTCGCTCCCTGATGTACCTATAAAAGGTTTTATCCCCCTTCTTAACTGAGTTGGCTATCTTTTCCTCGGTTTGGGCCTTTGCTGTTCTGACTGCCTTCCCAGCTTCCTTTTGCTTTAACTGATACAGTTCTCTGTCCTGCTCCTTCTGTGATTCCTTGTACTTCCTGAAAGCTTTCTTTTTCTCTTGAACCTTCACTGCCACTTCCTTTGAGAACCATAGTGGTTTCACATCGTTTAGTTTTGTTTATTGCTTCACACAGGGCTTGTTACCTCTGTGATGGCAGTTTTTATTCCCCATTGTTCTTCCACCCTCCTTCCTGCCCATTTGCTAGTGCATTCTTAGGCACTCACCCATTTTAGCAAAGTCAGCCATCCTAAAGTCCAGTACCTTTGCCTTTGTATGGCTTGACTCAATTGCTGTGTTTATTGTGAACCATACTGTTCGATGGTCGCTAGTTCCCAGATGGCTACCACTTCTACATCTGTGATCCTCTCTTCATCTTCATTTGAGAGAACCAGGTCTAGATTGCTCCTCTCGAGTGGGCTCAATACTAGTTGTCTAAGGCATGCCCCTGTGGGCATCTAGAATAACCCCACTCTTGAGTGGCTGCTGCAACAGCACTCCAGTTAACATCTGGCATATTCAGATCGCCATCAGCAATATCTCATTTTCTGCCATACTAAGTATACTTTCTATCATTTCCTTGTCCATTTCCTCCCCCTGAGAAGGGGGTCTGTATACAAACTCTGTGCAGATTGTGGTGCCATTGCCGGTCTCCAAATTTACCCACAGTGCTTCTTCTCCTCCCTGTTTTCCCTTTTGTTCTGTTGCTTTGATTCCTTCCCTTATGTAAAGAGCTACTCCTCCTCCTCTTTTACCCTCTCTGTCCCTCCTGTAGATAGTGTATCCTGGTATGGTTACATCCCAGTCATGGTTTTGTGTGAACCATGTTTCTGTGACTACCACAATATCCAGATGTTCCTCCTCCATCAAGGCCACTAATTCAGGAAGCTTGTTACTCAGCCTACAGGCATTGGTACTCATTGCTTTCCATTTCTTGATGGCTTTACCTTCTGTTGCAGCATCCCCCACTGACATTTCTACCTTGGTCTTTTTCTCATTTAGTATCCTGTTTTGTAGTCAAAACAGTCAGTTTTTAGAATTTTTGCACCAAATTTTCAACGTTGGGTTTTTGGGACCCCTTCTCATGAATGATGTCACTGTCATGGCATTATTCAAGCCCGAAGGGTAATTTCGCACAGTGACTGCAAAATCACCCTTCGGGCCTAAATTAAACCATGACAGTGACATCATTCATGAGAAGGGGTCTCAAAAACCCCATGTTGAAAATTTGGTGCAAAAATTCCCAAAAATGCCTGAGATATGCAATAAAGTTGAAAACCCCCTATCTAGCCCATTATACAGCTTACCCGCATTTCCTCAGTTCGTGGTCAGCTTTGAAGAGTGCAGACGTGTTCCAGGTCCACCGAAGATCGTCGTGCCAAGCTC